>JAXIVH010000001.1:17283215-17315715 GCA_036785325.1 Urophycis tenuis
ATTGTCCATGTCAAAAGTTGCTCAATGGATATTACAATGGATATATTCATAGTAGGTTGTAAATATAAGATACAAACATTGTAAAGTATAACGATCACAATGCCTATTTATGTTGAAAGATAACAACTAATAGTGTTAATCAGCATCATTTCGGGGAGAGATCCCGTGACGCTAGACTAGGGTAGGCCATTCGGAGAAGCCAGAGTAAACTAGATGTTGAACGTTTTTTCGACCGGCTTCTCATGTCTTTCCCCCTCCGCCCCGTCCTCTAAAGCGATCAGACTTTGCTGTAGTACACGGCCCACTCCTTTTTCCCTCCGTCCGGCGCGTGTCCGTTAGCCAGGCCGTTCAGGCCGCCGTTGGCCTCCTTCTTCAGGTCCTCGCCTTCCTCGCCGTCCGGCTGCTCTTTCCTCAGGGCCAGCGGCGGCTTGCAGCTGTGCCAGTTCCACAGCACTTTGTTCATGTCGTCCTGGGCGCGTATCCCCATGAGCTTCTCGTTGTCGCTCTTCCTCTTGTTCTCGTCCTCCTCGTCCCCGGTCTCGTTCGGCCGGTCGTGGTGGAAGTTCTGCATCTCGCCGCTGATGCTCTCAAAGTACTGATGGATGCACACCTTGGCGAAGCTCTTGGCGTGCTCCTTGCACGTCTCGTCGAACATCTTCCGCTCGATGTCGATGTAGTGGGACCAGTATTTGGTCTTGAGGAACGCCGACTGGGTGAAGCACGGCCGGATGGCCCGGATCATGAAGGCCAAGAAGGTCATGATGAGCAGGAACAGCCATCCGCACGCCTGCAACAAACGGTCAGTAACTAGGCCACCTAACACATAGGGCATTAGGCTCACAACACACTGTCAGGGTCAAAGGGCATACACACAGCTTGAGCTCATCCCCCCCAAAGGATTAGTTAGAGAGGTTGATTAAAAATAATAGGAAGGAGTCACAGCACCTACCTGCGATATACACTTGATGTAGCGAGACGCGGCCACCCTGATTTCCGTCTGGTCGAATAAGTCCTTGCATGGAATCTTTGCCAGCAGTTTCAACCTCTCCAGTTCGGACATGGCGTGGATTTCACTGCTATTCCCAAACTGCTCAAGGTCCAGGTCAACGCTGAAGGCACACAGGAAGCTCTTCCCATCCATGAGGGTGACGGACACCCAGACGGCAGGGGCGATCAGGGAGCGCTGTGTGATGGAGGAGAACATGTAGCGGAGGACCGCGGGGTCCTTATGACGTTCCCCGGTGGGTCTCTTCCACTCCTCGGAGAGCATGGACACGTTGTTGTTCAGCACGAAACCCAACATGAAGAACCATATGGGCGGTATACAAAGCAGGCCAATTCCATAGGAATAGTTGTACTCTGGCAAGCAGGGGCAGCAGAACTCAAAGGCGGAGTACATCTGTGCACTGGCCAGGGCCATGATGCCGCAGATACCGTTCATGAAGGACTCTTGGTTGGACTGGAGGAACTGGAACATCATACGGAACTTATCCATGTTTGGAGATGGAGGGGTTTGTCGTCCAAACGAATCTGTGAACTTGTTGCGATGCAACAGTTTCAAACGAATCATTGATATAGGATGGGGGGGGGAAGGTCAAAACAGAACAATATATTTGCACTACTGTGTATGTTTAGCATAATAGCACATAGTCCAATCCAAAAGGTACTGGGTTGAAGCACCAATTTCTACAGTGGCATTCATATAGCAAAATGGCTGACCTCTATCTGCTCCTCAACAACATCTATTAAAATGATTGCGAATCTCTTTGGCTAAAGGCTTGATTACTAAATAATACTAAATAGTCATAGCAAATTAATATAACATTCATATAACATTCATTTAATGGGTCACCTGTTGTGATATTATTTTTAAAAAAAAAGGTACAATTTACAAAAGGGACTGCCGCTGCAGAAATAAAGAATATTAAACAATGACTTACCTTATATTCTTATTCCAAAGTGTCTGCAATGGATCCACATACAATCATCAGCAAGGATTGGGTTGTAGGGTTAGTCTGATAGCTGCTGCTGGTTGTTGGTGTCGTTGTTTCTCATATAGCTATCGCACATTCCTGTCTGCAAAGACTACAATGGCGTTCTGGCCATTCCGGGAGCTCCTATAGCGAGGTCTGGAACCGACCACAACACCTGTCCTCACGCCACGCCTACCCTACACACCTGTGCTTTACCTGTCTGGAGGAAACAATCTCCTTTAACACGACACCGCCCCTGAAGTAACTACGGTTACTTATTGCTAACTTGTGCTTTGACACAAAGTGAAGTCAATTCGTAATTGTATTTTTCGTAGTGTTATGCATCATTCGATGCAAGGAAAAAAAGGTGGAACTACAAAGCTCAGCCGTGGACAAGCAGACATGTAAAATAGCGCAGGCCATTCAAATGTGGACGCTTGTGGCTGAGAGATTTGGTTAATCTTTATTTGTGTAAGAGAGTGAATCTCTTACAAATGTTAGAAGTCCACACTCACAATGGGCTTGGTCTGTGTTGGGCCACTGGGTAAAAATGGGAAGTTGTGTTGAAATTCGGTATATTCATTATTTCTCTTGTAAAAGTGCCCTTTTCTTAAACCTTCCTCTCACATTATATTTTACAATTCATCAGTTCATTTCATTAATCAATTCAACAATTTGTACTTTACAATTCATTCACGGTGACACATTGACTACAACGCCATAGTGCTATTTGACAGAACAGGAAGTTATGCTATGGTTTGGTATTGCAAACTGAAAATGACGGTTTACTGATCTGTCAGACAGGAAACAAGTCACATCAACCTACAGCTGCCACCAAATTAGGAACAGATAACAGAGCTTATTGCTTAGCTCGGTAAGGTTTTCACTTCTACCTGATCAAATACAGAAAACGAGGGGAAACTGTTGTGAGTTCTTACCTTTTAATCACAGTGAATGTTGTATTAATTTAATGAGCAATGTTAACTATTTGTATGGCATGGAACTATTTAGGCATATATCAATTATGTTATTGATGTTACATTTACATTTGGGGCATTTAGCAGACGCTTTTCTCCAAAGCGACTTACGTTTGTCAGAAAGACAAGTTGGTCAGAATGTTAAAGGGATATTCCGCCATTTTTGGAAATAAGCTCATTTTCCACCTTCCCTCGAGCAAAAACAATCGATCTTTACCCTTTTCCCGTTCATCCAGCCGTTCTGTGAGTCTGGCGGTACAACTTTTAGCTGTAGCTTAGCATAGATCATTGAATCGGATTAGACCATTGGCATCTCGCCCGCTTAGAAGTGACTACGATTTCCGGAATTTTTCCCATTTAAAACTTGTCTCTTCTCAAGTTTGAAAGTGCAATAAGACCGACGGAAAATGAAACGTGGCGATTTTCTAGGCTGATTTTACCTGGAACTATACTCTCATTCTGGCGTAATAATCAAGGAAAGTTGCAAAGGTACCATGGGCGCAGTGATATGACGCAGCGCCTCAATAGTCCCTGTAGGCTTCTTCCGGCAATACAACCAACGTGATTACCGGGACTATACTTTGAGGCGCGTCATATCACTGTGCCCATGGTACCTTTGCAACTTTCCTTGATTATTACGCCAGAATGAGAGTATAGTTCCGGGTAAAATCAGCCTAGAAAATCGCCACGTTTCATTTTCCGTCGGTCTTATTGCACTTTCAAACTTGAGAAGAGACAAGTTTTAAATGGGAAAAATTCCGGAAATCGTAGTCACTTCTAAGCGGGCGAGATGCCAATGGTCTAATCCGATTCAATGATCTATGCTAAGCTACAGCTAAAAGTTGTACCGCCAGACTCACAGAACGGCTGGATGAACGGGAAAAGGGTAAAGATCGATTGTTTTGCTCGAGGGAAGGTGGAAAATGAGCTTATTTCCAAAAATGGCGGAATATCCCTTTAAGTGGAACTGAATAGAAAATGTATTATAAATTATTTGAAACAGTCAAGGAAGCAACTTACTTGAACATGTTTCTAACAAAAGCATTGCATTGTGCACTGTAGTAAATCAAGCCTTTCAATTCACCCTTCCTGTAGTGTATTGTAATCTAATTCTTCTGGTAAATGATTTTCACTTATAAGATTCACTTAGGCATGGGGGGGGGGGGGCGGTTGTCATATAAAATCTAATCGTAGTAATAATGATTATTTTAATGCTTATTGTATGCTGGGGTTTCAGATAACATTAAGGATGCAGGGTCCACTGCTTCGAGTCCTAGCTGTGACTTTGGGTCTGATCTTGTATCCGCGAGAGGAGCCCGGTGTGGAGGACTGGGCCTATCTCGCCACAGAGGGCACGGAGGACGGCGAAGGCTCCCCGAGCGAGCTCACGGAACCGTGCGCGGAGACGCCCTTCAGCGACGCGGCGCCACAAAAGGACGCCAAAGCCAACGCTCAGCGGGACCTAGGGTTGACCCGCGAGAGACCCAGCGAGTCCGCCGTGACCTCGAACAGCCCCTATGCGCTCCGCCCGTCGGAGGACTCGCGGCGCGTTTGTGGGGCCCCCAGAGTGCCCTGGCTGGTGCCCTGGCCCCCCGGACCACTGCAAAGGGACCGGGCGGAGCGGGAGCGGGAAGGGCATTGCTTCTGGGATATATGGGACACGATGTTAGCCATCTCTGTGGTCCGCTTCCTCTTGAAATGCTTGAGACGTCGCGTCTTCAAGCAGTTTTTTGCAGACGATTGGACTCAGTCCAACACACCACCACCCGTGGAATGCATATCTGGCAGGGTGCCGCTGCCAGATAGTGACACACTGCGTCTTTTCCACAGCAGATTTGTCAAAGTTTCTCAGGCTACAATTTGGAGAAGGGGGGCATTTTTGGAAGGCTTGACACATGACCTATTACAAGTCATGCGCACCACAAGTGCAGAAAGTGCTGGCGTTGTTATGGAGGAATTTATTCAGACGGAGAGTGGCTGTGACATTGTTGTTCCATTTGTTCCAGCAGAACCGTATGGTTTTCAGTGCCAGCTCTGGGGCACCTCTGAAGATGGCATGCAAGGCTGTGGCAAAATAAACATCGTGGAGAAGAGTGAGAGCCAAAATGGCTGCCACTGTGACTCTTCTAATGTGCTAGACATGGTATGTCTGCTTCACCGGCAGGTTGAGAAACCGACAAGAAGATACAGCGCAGGTGTTTATAGTCTTCTCTGCAGCAAAAACACATTTCTTTCCAAAGATAAGGTTAATAAATGGTTCAGTGGCGCAATAAGAAAAGCTTGGGAGCAGATATCCCACAAATATGAGTTTGAGCTGCGTTTAAGTAAAAGAGATATTCTTGGGGGGCTGGTGGTTAGATTCAGATCAGGAAGAAAGGTCCACTTTACACTCAACCCTGTGGTAAAACTCCACAACACCGCAGCCTATTTTTCAACAACTCCCTGTCCTACAAACATCTCAGACATTTCCTGGACAGTGTCTCTAACCATCTACGAGGCCAAATTCTTCAAGCATGCTTGCAAAACGCTGCCCGAGCATGCATGCCACAGTCAAGTTCTTGACATTATAAGTTTCCTCCACCAGAAGCAGACGGCACTGACGGGAAGTAGTGCGCTTAAAGACTTCCATTTTAAAAATGCGCTAATGGAGCTGCTTTTGTCCACGGGCTCATCACAGTGGCACCCTAAAGATATACATTGCCGACTGCGGGATCTTGTAGTGTTAATGGAGAAAAGCCTTCGTCAGCGAGTGCTGCATCACGCACTCATTGGCAACTCTTTAGCACAAAACATTGAACTACCTACCGAACTCTTGGAAGCCCAAAGAGTTAATCTTTTCCACCCCCTTGTGGTTCGGAACGGCAGCTACACCAAAACGGTACAGCATTTTCAGGAGATGCTGAGAAACGCCTTCATACTAATGGAAGACTACGTATCATCTGAGCGTAATTTAGGTAAAAAGATGAATTCCTAGTGACGGTTCCAACTGTACTTTGTTTGCCACTGTAGATATGGAATACAGATGTTATATCATGTCGTTTGTATTAAATCATAATCAATTGTCTGGTATGCCATTGCATGGAAAACCTCACTCTTTAAATTTCTGGTAAACCTTTAAGCACCCTGCTTAAAGCTTGACACTATAGTTCAGATATTTCAGATGCATGGTCCACTCAGTAAAGCAATTACATGGCCAGTGTCAAATACTTTACTTTTGTAATTTACATATACAACATGGATTCAAGGGCAATAATGAGGACCAATTAAAATACAGGAGCATTTATTTGTGAGACGTCAAGTAGTCATCGTCCTAGTAGCTGAAGAACCCTGCCTCATTATCCCGATTCCCAGACTTGAAAGTGGATTCCAGGGCAAGACCACCAACCACCAAAGGACTGCTTGTGTACACGAGCTTTGAAGCTGGATTGGAAAAAGCAAAAAAAACAATCAAGGCAAATTCTTGTTTAAAGGATGGCACCTCCATTTACAGTAGAAGGCACAGCTACAACCAAATGTAGGCAACAATTTCAGGGTACGTGGCACAAAACAGGCTACATTAAAGTATGATTTAAAAGGCTCTAAAAAAATTTAAAAAAAGTCAGGTTGACGTCCGATGCAGTGACCGGCTGCATAAACCCACCCTTTGGTTGAAGCACACAGCTTGAGTCACAGCAGGAGCAAACAGTCCCACCGTCATACAGCTCTATCCACCTGAGTACAGTCAAGCACACGTTAAAAAGTTGGGAAATGCAATTCAGACAGGGAAAATGCTTGCACCACAACGCAAGCCATGAACTAAAAGCCAATTACCTTTTGGTAGCCGTGTCATAATTGCAGGATTTCATGCTCTCAGTTGCTGTAAGGGGCCCCGCTGAGAGCTCACAATGCAAGTAGATTTTCTAGAGAATGAAAACAAGTTTTGAAAAAAAAAAAAAAAATTATTGAGGTGGCAGCGGCACACTGCTGAACGCCTATGCATGCATTTCCTGCACTACCTTTGGAGTTTCCGGGGTCATTATCATGTCCTTGAACACAGGGGCACTGAGGGAGAACCTCAGGGACATCTTTGAGGCCTGAGTGAGGAACTTCGCCTGCTCCGTTACCATGCCAGCCACCATACAGCTGAGGTCACAAAGGGGGGGGGGGGGGGGGGGGGGCATTACTCGTTTCGTTCCATTAAATCAGGAAAAGGCCTTGGAATATGAGAAGACTCACCCCTGGTTTTCAATCACTGTGTATTTGGGATTCGAATTGGAGTCCTGGGACGCAGTCATATAGCACCTGCTCGCATACAACCTCTGGCCCGCACTCGAAGCGTCCGTGAGTTTGGCCACAAAGTACATGGTGGAACCCAGGGTGTAGGTCTGAAGCCCCGTCAACTCGTTGCCCAACGCTGAAATGGTGAAATGGCTCAAGAGTCAATCCTGCTCATTGCACGACAAACCCTTTGGCTTTAAAACAGGAGCGAGGGGTCAACAGCGGGCCATACTACACAGCTTTGTTGCATACACAAACCAGTCGAGTTGGTGTTAAATTATTATGCAAGGTAGTCAAATTAAAATGACCAAAAAAATCCTCATGCTGAAACATTTAATACATAGCATATTAGTTTGGCGAGGTTGAATGCTACATACCATCTTGAGGGGTAATGGTGGCACCCAATTTAGATTCAAGTTTTTTGTAAACAGTGCCAGCCTCCAGTATTGGGTAAATGCCAGGCGAATACGAATGGTGGACCCTAAATATATTAAAAAACAATTCAGCATAATAAAGTTGTTGGATACAGACGATACACAAGCATGAGCATCACACGTCAAAGGAGATGCATCTCAATTGCTACAATAGTAAGTGCTCAGCAAGTGCCAAGGATCAGCGGCCCAAAACACATGAGTTGATCACTTCTTACCATGTACGGAAGCAAAGAAAGAAAAGAAAAAGGCCCACCTGTGGTAACTGCACTGCAAAGGCACATTAAACGGAACCTCCCAGAGAACAGGTCCTTGAGGATTGAAGGTAAGAGAGGCACTGACAACCAAGCGATCCGGGTTGGGCTGGAATACAAAGCAAGTTAAAATGTTGAGCCTCTCGTGACACAATTTACACTTTTCTAGACTACACACATTGTGTGCTTTCAGCAGTAGGTGAAAGTCAAGTTTACATTAAAAAAAGGTAATGCTTCACTAACCTGCTTGGTGAACCCGCATGGACTGGTCAGCAGGTAGCGAAAGTAATAATGGATATCAGAGGCTCCGTTTACAGGACAGGGTCCCAACTTCAGGTATTTGTAGGCCGTGACAGTGCTGAAGAGTTCCCTTCTGACCCTAACAAACAATCTATCCAGGAGGCACAACATTTCTACCAAGGGAGGCGAAGTTGGCACTGTAGTTGGGGGTAAAGGAGTTACAAGCAGAATGTCCTTTACAGCATCCTGCAGTTGCCTGGTACCAAGTTCAGGCTTTAAAAGAGCCTTAGGGTCATCAGAGGCAGCGACACGCAGGAAGGGAGGAACAGGTATGGCACTAGTCTGAGTACTGGCACTAGTCGGAGGACTGGCACTAGTCTGAGAAATGGCCCTTGGTTTGAACCCTGGTGCCCATTCCTTTGCAGCAGACAATGCATTCCATTCTAGTGCAGGATCACCAAACTCATAACCACTGAATCGATAACAGGAAGCAGAACAACACAAGAAAAGAAGACCGGCCACCAACTTTGCCATTGTGCAGTCTCAACTGCTCTTCAGATTGACCCAGGCCTGCTGCACAATGAGCCGCCCTAGTCGTTTATATGTTGGAAATATAGTCAAATGGCCACAGCTGCAGGTAATGATAATTCAGAATAGCCAATCAGAGGTAACTCGTTAGATTGGATGTGCGCGCATGCGCGAATGTCTGTTTAAATGAAAAACATATATATATATATATACATATATATATGTAAATATATTTATTTGTATACAGTGCACATATATAGAATAATAAAAACCAACGATTAACTATATATAAATTGTTTCAGTCATCGGATTTAGTAGTTTTTCCCCTGCTACGTATCATGTACAACAACATAACCGGTTGCACAGCGGAAATTGTCAAGAACAGCATTGAATTGTTGTTCTTTATGTTGGCAGAATAGCTAACACGGCGTCAATTTTACTCATAGCAAACATTTTACCTAGCCTCAACTACATAACGTGTCGTAGATTACAGCTAACGAGAAATGGATCGCAATGTTTGCGTTCGTTAGGAGCTAGTAGATGCATACATTCTGTCTGAGGGCTACTGCTAGCCGCAGCTATCTTGGCTAGCTAAAGCTTAGCTCTGCCTGGTTAGCACACCACAGATGAGCCATAGGCTCTGAGGAAATAACACCCGATGCGTGGGATGATGGGGACCCAGGGTAGCCCTGTCAAGAGTTATGACTATCTCCTTAAATTCTTGTTGGTCGGAGACAGTGATGTTGGTAAAGGTGAAATCCTGGACAGTTTGCAAGACGGATCGGTTGAGTCACCATACGCCTATAGCAGTGGTAAGTACCTGGCTTGTTTTGGCACAGACGCTCCATTGTGTGTGATTAATTTGTGATCGAGGCTATTTTTTTGTATCATGCTTTCATAGGGATTGACTACAAAACCACTACCATCCTTCTTGATGGGAGAAGAGTGAAGTTGGAGCTTTGGTAAGGAGATTACAAGCCGTAAAAGCGTTGCCCACTGCCTAAATACATCTGATAGTAGTGGTAACATATTTGTGGATGTCTTCAACAGGGACACCTCTGGGCAAGGCAGATTCTGCACCATTTTCCGGTCTTATTCTCGCGGTGCACAGGTAAGGGGACTATTTACGAGGCTAAATAACTAGACATCGATGCAAACGTGTTAATGATACATATTTGCTGACTTTTCTTTTTGTTTCAAAGGGCATCCTGTTGGTTTATGATATCACTAACGGCTGGTCGTTTGATGGCATTGATCGCTGGATACGGGAGATAGATGAGGTAAAGAAATAAGCGTCCAAATATCTCTGAACAGCTAACCGCCATGTTGGATCAAGACATTTGTTCAGCTTTCAGTTCTTCCCATGTCTTGATGTAACCACACAAAGTTCCAATGGGAAATGTATATGTATATGTTCAAATGTAAATTCTATTCGTCCCAGCACCCCATTTGGAGTGTCCAATACTTGGCATAAGATGTAATCTATTGTGTATGTGTATCAATGTAACAATGTTTTTCAGACCAAACAACGGAGGAACAGAATTTGCTTGGGTTCAGATGTTTATTCTCCACCATTCTCCTTAATTTAGCCTGGAAGCCACCCAGTATTTGATACAGGAATCACTGTATCTTGAGTTAAAGGCCTCCTGGTCCTGGCGTGCGTGTATGCTAGAGATCCCGAACAGCAATGACAAGTGTTCTCCATTTTTAATTTTTTTTTTTTTTTTTTCTAAAGCTCAGCATGTGTCAATTTTAACCCAAGACTACAACCCTCCCCGTTGTGTTCCATCGCCCAGCATGCTCCAGGTGTGCCCAAGATACTGGTGGGGAACCGGCTTCACCTGGCCTTCAAGCGGCAGGTGCCGACGGAACAGGCCAGGGCGTATGCAGAGAAGAACAGCATGACCTTCTTCGAGGTCAGCCCCTTGTGCAACTTCAACGTCATCGAGTCCTTCACCGAGCTGTCACGCATCGTGCTGATGAGGCACGGCATGGAGAAGTTCTGGAAGCCCAACAGAGGTATGCCCGGCAATTGTTTGGCACTTAAAACGATATTGTTTTCGTTGTCATGCCCACTAGTTCTGTAGTACGTTCACCATGCGGTGACACGCAGATGGTACACCGATGACATGTGAAACCTCTCCTTTTACTCTAGTTTTTGGGCGTGCACGTACATCATTTCCATGTGTGCTCTGATCAATGTTGACCAAACAACAGCAACCGCACAATACCACAATATTGCTTCATTTGATTCACATTTTTTGTTTGTATTTAATTTGACAAAATTCATGATTCCGCCTGCATTTTTGAGCACCGCTATTCCATCGCGTCTTTGCGAGTGTAATCCCACTGTGTGTCTTCCTCCCCCCCCCCCCCCCCCCCCCAGTCTTCAGCCTGCAGGACCTGTGTTGCCGCTCCATCGTGTCCTGCACGCCGGTGCACCTCATCGACAAGCTGCCCCTGCCCGTGGCCATCAAGTCCCACCTCAAGTCCTTCTCGGTGGCCAACGGCATGAACGCCGTCATGATGCACGGACGCTCCTACTCCGTCACCAACAGCCAGGCCTCCGGGGGCGGCAGTGGCAGCAAGGGCAACAGCCTGAAGCGCTCAAAGTCCTTCAAGCCCCCGCAGAGCCCCCCAAAGAACTCCTCTTCCTCCTCCTCCTCCTCCTCTTCCTCCAAGGGGAACTGCAAGATATCATAGTGGCAGTGTGCTGCCTCCGACGGGACAGGTGTGGTTTAATAACGTGACTTGCTGGGGGGGCCCAGAGGGTTCATGGGGATCGTGGGCGAGCCACCCAAGCCCGTTTTGTGAATACAGCTGTGGGTTTTTTTTTTTTTTTTTTTTTTTTTTTTTTCTTCTCTGCAGCTGACTTGGAATGGATTGTTTTTCTACAGAACTGGTGCCATCTTGTGAGTATCCTGTCCTTCCCTGTCCTTAGAACCACAGTGGACCACTGCAGACTAGACCAATTTTAGATGTGATTTTTAGAAGTGAATTGGTTTGTGGGTTATTAGCATTAGCTTGTTAGCGCTTCACCGGAACTGATGGAAATGGGCGACGGTCGCTTTGTTATTATGTGTGGTGACTGTATAGCCTGTTTTTCAGTCATTGTTTTTGAACAACCTGTTGTTGCTTGTTGTTGAACGTTTGGGGGGAATTCTGTGTTTTTTGAATGTTTTTGTATCTCATTAACTTTTTATTTTATTTTTATCGTTCAACATTATTTACATGTTATTTATGCTAACTCCAGACCCGTGATTCCAGGAAGATTTTATTTGATGCCTTTTTTTATTTACCTCTCCAGGTGGTTTTGTTGATTCCTCTTCGTTTATACGTTTGTTAAACTGACCCATGTTATTGACACATTACCAATACGGTTAACTATGCACAACTAGCTGCTGTAGTCGCGCCATTCACCTAACCGGTCCATTATTGATATGGTTTGGGGATTATCCCCTCTCAGTGCTGTGCTGTTTCTAATATTTTGAATTATGGGATGGATATGGGCTTCATTAGGCCTGAACTTTACTCGACTCTAATGCACAGGCTCAGCTTTGTATGTTTAAGCTACTTAAAAAAACGTTTTTTTATAAATGTCCAACTATTCCCTTTTGTGTTGTCAATTATTGATTTTTTTTCTTTTCTTTTTAAGTGCGATTGCAAATTTGATATTTAGAAATATTTTTGACATGGTCATTTTTAACTGTCCTACTTTCATAAACTGAAACTTTTTTTCTTGGCCTCCTAAGGTTTGAAGGCCAGTTAGATACAGTACATGATCATGATAAGAAATGTGCATTTCTTGTATAAAGGAAATTTAATTTAAAAGTGTTTGTTTTTAATTATGCCTTCATCAAATGCAACACAATTGTCTTCCCCTCTTACCACAGAATGGCCTGATTTGACGAAGTCCTAAAGGTCCCAGTCTGCATGTCAGAAAATAATTAGAGAAGGGACCTCAGCCCTATGGCTCGCTTTACAGGGACAGTGAGCCCAGTAAAGAGAACACAGTTCTTCCTTCACCAGTGTATGCATGTTGTTTATTTACGTGAGCACGATATTACTGTGGTCTGCTCCAAGTGGAGACCACCACTGCCATGCGTTTTGGCCGCGTAATGATGCAGCAAGTCTGCACACAGGACACAGCATGTCGCATACGCTTGGTCTAACAGCAAGTCTACCCTAAGAAAAAACCTGCCCCCCAACCCCCCAAATGTTCTTTGCAGTAGAAATATCCCACTATCCTTATTTTATAATAGTTACAATCAATATGACAATAGGAAAAAAACGGATTCAACATAAACATGCCCAATTCGGGGTTCCCAATCCCAAAGTTCTCGATGCCTATCCGATAGTGTCTTCAAAACGGACGGATTCACGTCGCTTATGACAACACCGACTTCTACAAAGCCATGGCCAAAGATGCACTGGCATTGAATGTATGGTACTCAGTATGGTACTCAGCCCGGCCAAACCCAACCCAAAGACATGAGAGGAACGCGCCCCCAGAACGCTCAGCCCAAAACATTTGTTTCGTAAAGCTCATCGTGTTTGAATTCCATTTG
The DNA here is from genome assembly GCA_036785325.1 of Urophycis tenuis. Lineage (NCBI taxonomy): Eukaryota > Metazoa > Chordata > Actinopteri > Gadiformes > Phycidae > Urophycis > Urophycis tenuis. The sequence continues at coordinate 17,296,444 of JAXIVH010000001.1, forward strand.
AAACAGGGCACTCACTTACACTTAAATGTATCTGGAGAGAAAGTGAAATGGAAACTGGATGAGTGCCACATGAAGACATGTTCCCACGTTCAATAAATAGCCTATGTATTTTGAGATATATATTTCATTTTTAGTTTGTTGTCATGTTGGAGCTTGCAAAAAATCACATCATCATAAGCGTTACGCTTGAATCCTTTTGGGCGATCTCATGGATTAAAACATTCCCACGAGATTCCCAGCGTTATCATGAATATAGGGCCTACCTGTGTATTTAACATTTTACAATATCGAGACATTGAATAGTTCACAGCAAATTACAACAAAGAAACGCGCCCCCTGTCCAACCCACACTACTGTGAGTGTAGAATTATATAAGGATGAGTATCGGGATTTAGAAGGACGGTTCAGATAGTGAGGGGGTCCCAGCGGGGTGGCCAGTTATTATCGCCATGGTGACCATCACTGGGACCCCCTTAGAGCCCCCCATGGCCAGGTTTAAAACGTTATTAAAAAATAAAAAGGTGCGTGCGTGCGTGCGTGCGTGCGTGTGTGTGTGTGTGTGTGTGTGTGTGTGTGTGTGTGTGTTTCTTTCTCCATCCACTTCGTGCCTCGGTGGCACATAGGGCCTCGAGTGTGTGTTTATTGTTCTACATTTTGTACACAGAACTGACTAAAAAGTACTGCCTATTTTGTAATAAAGTCTGCAGTTAGATTACAATGTAGTTCCCATTAGAAAACAGGACAGGAGACGCTGGTCACCTTCATAACACATAAATCGAACATTGTTATTTACCAGCCAATGTGTGGGAACTGGTGACTTCATTGTTAGTCGAGGCCCGTTGGTATCACTGGGGCTGTGTGTGTTCGTGGGGGTTCTGAATTGATTACTCGCTCATGTTCCATTGGCCAGTACGAGGTTAACCGGGACACCGTGGCAGCACTTGAATGCCGTGCGGTCAAAAGTCATCCAAAGGTTGCGGGGTCATTTTCAATGAAAAGAAGCCAAACGTCGCTTCTCATAGCGCTACACGACGGACAGACGAAACGAACGCCGTGGGAAATGTGGCGTTTTACGTTTTTTCCCACCTGTTCGCGAGATAGGCCTGGATGTGTTGTCTGTAGTAAACGAGGGATGGCGGTGGAACTGGCCAACGTCTAGACAAGATGAGCTTAAAGAACACTTTTGTTTTACTATTTCACACGTGATGTGCCACGCCCCCCCCCCCCCCCCCCCCCCCCATTCTTATGCTTGCCAACCTAACGAAAACCCCATTGGCTTATGAAAAATATTGACTCTTCAGGTCAGTTGAAATAAGAAATAGGCCAATCTTGTCATTGATGTCGTGGATTTGAATGTAGTGTGAACACAACGCATGTAGGATTACGTCTAAAAAAAAAAAAAAAAAAAAGAAGGGGGATAGCCTACGAATTATTGCCATGGTTTACAGGCGCTCCATAAATCCTGTGCGCGCGCATTTAACATCGTATTTGTGTCCAGAATCGTTGGCTACATGCGCACGATCTGGGGGACAGGTTGACCTGGCCCGCAGAATGTCTCTGATGTGGTTTTTCCTTTCTTTCTTCCTTTTTTTTTTTTTTTTTACAATGTTTGTCCAGTTGCTTAGCCCATGGTACTCCTTCATAAAAGTTTCAGACACTGAAAGACCATGGGGGATGTCGGGGGGGTGGGGGGGCTGCCCTGCCCTTTCCAGCCCCACTTTCACAGCCTGAAAGACTGATGTTCGGCCTTTCTTTTCTCATTGTGTCGTGGCGCTCGCTCATCTTGCGTGTCTGGAACGCGACTTCAATACACGCTATCGTTTTTTATGATTAGCCTTTTCATTTTTGCCAATCCAAACCGTGATTGCTTTCGATCGTTGGGGAGTTATTTACTCCATGGATTAAACTATTTTGAATCGTCAGGTCGAATGGCCTTTGAACAATGTCTCCTAACGTTAGGAGCTGAACGAGTTATGGAACTACTGAGGGGCTGAATCGTGCAAAAGACCAACAATGACTTATTTGGCACAAGTCTGGAGGATTAGATGTACAATTGGCGTTCACTTACTGCAAAATGTTCCCGGTGCAAACGTCTCCAGTGTGCTTGGAGACATTTGTTTCCTTATTTTCTTCATGCTGTCGTTTAACGTAGGCCTGTTAGTCGAGAGTGCAAGCTTAGCAGAGCCCAAAGTTGAACATCAAGGAGTTTGTCCAAACAAGCTAAATGGCAATCTGTGGGTTGATGCGCAAAGCACCTGTGAGAGAGAATGCAACATCGATGAGGTGACTATATATTTTAATTACCTCAAGAAATCCATTAAAAGTCTTATTGTGCACCATGCATTTTATTTTTTTGCATTTACTTGAAATTATGACCAATTCATTAAATGCATATATATATATATATAATTTTTTTTTTCTTTAATTAAACACAGTTTTCTTTGTGCAGGACTGTGCCAACTTTGAGAAGTGCTGCACCAATGTCTGCGGTCTGAACAGCTGTGTAGCCGCACGCTTCTCAGACGGCCCGCCCGCCCAGCCGGAGGGCCAACGACAGGACGGGGGGACGACGGGAGACGGCAACCCGGCGACCTGTCACGGCTTCGTCTGCAGCCAGCAGGGGGCCACCTGCGACATCTGGGAGGGCCAGCCCGTCTGCAAGTGCCAGGACCGCTGTGAGAAGGAGCCCAACTTCACCTGCGCCTCCGACGGCCTCACTTACTTCAACCGTTGCTACATGGACGCGGAGGCCTGCGTCCGGGGCGTGACCCTGACCGTGGTCGCCTGCCGCTTCTACGTGGCGGGGCCGCCCGCCAGTCAACTGCCCCAGGCCACCGCCGCCTTCCCCACGCCCACCTCCTCCTCCTCCTCCTCCCTGGAGGACGCCCTGGCGCCCACGCTCTTCTCCAACCCCGCCCACCAGTCCGTGTACGTGGGCGGCACCGTCAGCTTCCACTGCGACGCCATCGGGCTCCCCAAGCCCGACGTCACCTGGGAGAAGCAGAGCGAGCGGCGCGGGCGGCTGGTCATGAGGCCCGACCGGATGTACGGCAACGTGGTGATCACCAACATCGGCCAGCTGGTCATCTACAACGCCCAGGTGTGGGACACGGGCGTCTACACCTGCGTGGCGCGCAACCGGGCCGGGGCGCTCCGCGCCGACTACCCCCTGTCCGTCGTCCGGCGGGCGGAGAGCGACTTCTCCGAGGACCCCGAGATGCCCATGGGCCGCCCGTTCTCGCCGGCCGACTGCCTGGCCGAGGTGAACCGACGGACGTGCGGCCGGGGAGCGCCACGTGGACTGGTACTACGACGGCGAGCGCGGCAGCTGCGTGGCCTTCAGCAACGGCGGCTGCGAGGACAGCCGCAACCGCTTTGAGACCCACGAGGAGTGCCGGGCCTCGTGCCAACGCGAGGGCGCGGGAACCTGCGCCCTCCCCGCCGTCCAGGGACCCTGCAAGGCCTGGGAGGCCAGGTGGGCCTGGAACTCCGTGACGAAGCAGTGCCAGGCGTTCGCCTATGGCGGCTGCCACGGCAACCCCAACAACTTCCGGAGCAAAAAGGAGTGCGAGGCCAACTGCCCCCGGCCTAAGAAGAGGCCGTGCAGGACGTGCCGGGTGAGGGGGAAGCTGGTGCCCAGCCTGTGCCGAAGCGACTTCGCCATCGTGGGGCGGCTGTCGGAGCTCATCGAAGACCTGGACTCCGGTATAGCCCGCTTCAGCCTGGAGGAGGTGCTGCGGGATGAGAAGATGGGTCTCGGCTTCTTCAACACCAGGCACTTGGAGGTGACCCTGGCCAAGATGGACTGGAGCTGCCCGTGTCCCAACATCACCATGGAGGAGAGCCCCTGGCTGGTGATGGGCGTGGTGCAGGACGGCATGGCCATCATCCAGCCGGACAGCTATGTGAGGACCATCAGCGACCGCCGGCTGAAGAAGGTCCGGGAGGCGCTCAGCAAAAAGACCTGCGATGTACCGCTGCGCCCGCAGGACTAGCTTGTAGGTCTGCTCATGGAGTCACGTCATGAAAGGCTCCGGGGGGTGGGGTTGGGGGGGGGGGGGGGGGGGGGGGGGGGGGGGGTGTCACCACGCAACACCATCCACGCAGCGTGATGTTCAGTGATGGAGAACATATTGGAGAATATCAGGAATACATGTCAAGAAAACACTATCAAGAATCTATTGCTCACTGACTGTCTGTGCCCTGGAAGATGCTGTGTACTTTGTACTTTGTAAATAAACAAAAACTCAATGGAGAAATGTGTGTTTCTGTTGTAGTATTGTGAACATGACCAGCCTCATTTGTTGAATGAAAGCACATTTACTCAGTGGATAAATATATATATTGTTGACATGTGTTTTTAAAAATGGCATTGTTTGTATTGTATACCTGACATTCATGCCCATGTTTGTATTGTGCACAGTGGTTGTTATGATTCATGTTAATGTTGCTCTGTGTTCACTCTTCTCCCTCTCAAGCACTGTCTAATGTTAATGTTGCTGTTCAGTGGATCCAATTGAATGCTGTCGAAATAAACATGTACCCTTTAAATATGTAGTGATATTCCTTTCAAATCAATATTAAAAAAAAGTATGACTCTTACTCCCAGCCAAGAGAGAACAATAGTTAGGTTGGAGTCAAGACCGTTATATATTGGTCCAATATTGGTAGCTTGAACCATGTTGGCGATGTATGTCATAAGGACAAGATATGATGAAGAGCCTCTGCTTATTAACAGAACATGGACTGTATAGTGTTCCTGCTCCTGAACTGCTTTGCCCAGAGGGTTTGGAGTTACCCCAAAAACGGTTTGACAAGGTGTTTGTTTATTTCATTTAATCAACAAATAAAAGTAACAAAAACAAAAAAACAAAAAAAGAACAAAATACAATACCCCCCCCCCCCCCCCCCCCCCCCTTAAAGATGTGTCTTTACTGTATGAACAATAAGGTTTCCAACTGCTGCATTTTCCCAACAATTATGAAGCTGTATATTAATGTGAAAAAAAGGTGCAGCATGTTTGAGATTGAAATGAGATTGACACAAGATCTACTTCTTGACCTGAACAAAGATCACTCCGTTCCCAGTCTGTCTCAGCCTTTATGAGACAACATGAGGGTTCTTCCACTTTAATGGTCCTGTTGCAGTAAATCCTAACCATCTCCCACATCTAACCGTTGGCTTATCAATGATTTTATAGTGCATTATGACCATGGAATATGCAAAGATAATAAAACTTCTCAAAGCTACAATGATTACACTTTTTTATAACAGTCCATTGACTCTTCAAACTTGAATGTGAATGACTTCACAATATCTCCCATTTAAAAATCACATCACTTCTTGACACTTTGACTTCTGCGGTTTCAGCTCCATCTGCTGGTCCAACACTAAAGAATGGGTAGACCGTCTCAGAGGGTGTTTTTGTATAAGTGTAGATGTGATTGTTGCCCTCAGGGTCATAGAAAGACACCTCGTGTTTTCGACAGTTCAGCTGGACACTGATCCTCTTTGGAGTCCCATTCAAGTGAAGGCTTTTACCGTAACCAGTACTGTACCCTCTTTGGTGATGGATTAAACACCACATTCCTTCGTCTGGTGTAGGGCGTATCATGTCTTTCCTTTTCACTGACTCTTTAGCAACACCAATCAGCCAGTGTGGATGGTCTCCCACCTCCACCTCCCAGCGGTGTTTCCCTGAGCTGAAGCCCTCAGAACCCAGACAATTTGAGTACGCTGTGAACCTCTCTGGGTTGTCAGGGGAATAAGGTTGTTGTACGATCTCATTTCTCACACCGGTCAGATCCTTGGACAGAACAAGGCTGTTCTGTGCAGTGTTTGGATCGAGAATAACAGGAGAAAACTCAATCTTTTCCTTCCCCATCTTCTCCCACACCTTGTAGGACAGGTTTCCCAGGTGTTTGGCCACGTCTAACAGCCCTCCAGGAATCAGCTGTGGACCAGACGATGAGCAGAGATCCCTGGTGCTGGTCTGGATGCGTTTGTAGCTGGTCAAAAATGCTGCGTTGTCTTTCTGTGCCAGGGTCTGCTCCACAGTGGAGATTACCCCCGAGAGTCTCAAGCTCTCTGCTTGAATGTTCTCTCTCTCCTGGGTGATCTTCATACTTTTTTTTTCCTCTTCCACCCTCAGGGCTACCAGTCTGTCCTTCTTCTCCTGATCTAGGAACCGTTGAAGCTTTTTAAACTCTGCTTCTATCCAGCTCTCTGTCTTCTCCAGTTGGTTCTTGCAGTGTTGGATCAAGTCATCATATGTGTCATCAATCTTTTGGTATGTGGGAACTTTACTCTTCAGAGACTGTAAATCATTGTTCAGCTGCTCCTTCAGATTATGCACCTCGTCTTCCAGAGGAACCAGTGTGTGTCCATCATGGACATGATAGACCTCACGGACAGGACACACAGCTCTCTGCTCCTCCTTACACCATTTAAGATCCTGTGTGTGATTTATACACAGTGCCTCCGAATGAACTCTCCGTCTTACAGCATAGGTGTTCGCTACTTCCTGTAGTCCAAAGTTAACATATGTATTATCCTTCGAGTATTTTCTCAGACAAGTGGGGCAGTTTTTGTTTTTAGCTTGGATCCAGAATTCTTGAAGACAGCTCAAACAGAAGTTGTGATGACAGCCAAGAGACACAGGGTCTTTTAAGATGTCGCAACAAACTTGGCAAGTCAGGTAACTCTTGAAAACAGCGGTTTCCTCAGCCATTCTACCTGATATTGAAATGTCCAAGCAAAAGCAACTCACCAAAAATAATTCCTCCTCTTATAATCCCAAAGGACATCTCACACACTGAGCACTCCAAAGGACTGACAACCTTGCTTTCAATTCCAGTCAGTCATATGATCACTTTTTATTATCAACTGCAAATGATTACCACATGGTGCGATCAGACTTTGACCAGTCTTTGTGTGTGTCCACACACAAAGACTGGTCAAAGTCTGATCGCCTGATAAACACCGAATGCCAGACCAGTGACTTGTAAATCAACCAGAGAATAAAAGGTGAGAAAAGCACACCTATACACAATAACCATAAAAGCGTGTGTTATTACTAATACACAACCACACACACAAAGCTATTGTCCTTGTAGTGAACAGAGCCTCTTCATTTAAGATGTACTTCACAGGTTGTAGGCCTGCTGCAGTCTACAAAAAGCCCTCACCCACCAACCCCTCTGCCCTGTGGCTGTGAGACAGTAATGACTCATACTGACTGCAGCACCAGTCTGCTTGTGCTCAGAGTCTACATCTCGGGCCTATTTCTGCTGGAGAATTTGTAAATGTATGCTTTTATAGGCCCGATCTAACAGCCGACAGCTTCAGCGTCTGTGTCTGTGTTCTTGTTGAGGGCCATGTGGGTCCACCAGGTGTTGGAAACTGGTCCTCCACAGCCCACACGTCCAAAGTGTGTGTTTTCTCTTCCTGTGCTGTACATGGCATCACATTTACACATTGAAATGCAGTACTTTCGAAAAAAAAACGAAAGTAACACCTTCGCATTAGCAATCTTGTAAAAAAATGATGTCAAAACAATACTGTGCATAGGCATAAAACGGAAATGGCAAAAGCCATGTGACAACAATAATATTCATGGTAATAGTTTACTTGTAGAGGGTTTTTGTGCTCACCAGTGTGTAGCTGGTTATAAGCAGCAACACACTGGTGAATATATTCATACAGCATGACTCATAGAATATAACTGATGTGCAATGCAATAACTTGGCACTGGATGAAGATGAAGACGAGTGCCAGTGAGCTGGACGGCCAACTGTCACAGGGACGCGGGTTCGAAGTCCACCAACAACATGGCTGCACATCTCCTACACCAAGCTCTCCTTCCTGAACAGGAGACATTTGTTGTTCGCTGGCATGTCCACCTGGTGAGAAAAACACAAAATCAGACCAACAAAGATAAGATTAAAGATGACTAATTTCCCAGTATTGTCAATGCATTGAGTATTGTCAATGCATTGGTTTTCCCTCGATTGTCACGATGTTGTGAAAGCAGAGCAAACTGCTGCTCACCACTTTCTCCAGGAACAACCCACTCCGCTGCGCCATGGAACAGAGAAGGGATATGTCCCTGAGACCCCACTCCGGATTCCTGTAAGACATATTATGTGCTTATGTTTATGGCATCAAGGCATCTCCGATTCTGTTAATAGCCTAAATAATAATTAGCTTTTTCTGCAAGCACTCATGTTATTTATTATGCAAAGGAAGATTAGATATCAGACTCAAGTTTTCCAAGTTTATTGTCACATACTAGATAACAACTACATCTTGTGGGGCAGCCGCAGCCTACTGGTTAGGGCTTCGGATTTGTAACCGGAGGGTGGCCGGTCCGAACCCCGACCAGTGCGAACGGCTGAAGTGCCCTTGAGCAAGGCACCTAACCCCTCACTGCTCCCCGAGCGCCGCTGTTGCAGGCAGCTCACTGCATCGGGTTTAAAGGGATATTCCGCCATTTTTGGAAATAAGCTCATTTTCCACCTTCCCTCGAGCAAAACAATCGATCTTTACCCTTTTCCCGTTCATCCAGCCGTTCTGTGAGTCTGGCGGTACAACTTGTAGCTGTAGCTTAGCATAGATCATTGAATCGGATTAGACCATTGGCATCTCGCCCGCTTAGAAGTGACCACGATTTCCGGAATTTTTCCCATTTAAAACTTGTCTCTTCTCAAGTTTGAAAGTGCAATAAGACCGACGGAAAATGAAACGTGGCGATTTTCTAGGCTGATTTTACCCGGAACTATACTCTCATTCTGGCGTAATAATCAAGGAAAGTTGCAAAGGTACCATGGGCGCAGTGATATGACGCGCCTCAAAGTATAGTCCCGGTATACCACCGGTAATAGCAATCACGTTGGTTGTATTGCCGGAAGAAGCCTACAGGGACTATTGAGGCGCTGCGTCATATCACTGCGCCCATGGTACCTTTGCAACTTTCCTAAAGATCGATTGTTTTGCTCGAGGGAAGGTGGAAAATGAGCTTATTTCCAAAAATGGCGGAATATGCATTTAACTGTGTGCTTCACCATCACTGTGTTCTGAGTGTGTCACTAATTCACGATTGGGTTAAATGCAGAAGACCAAATTTCCCTCACGGGATCAAATGAGTAATTCTTCTTCTTCTTTTTCTTCATTATCAGCAGTGAAATCCTTGTAGCTTGTTACGATTAGTCAAGACCATTTGCATCATCCACTGTTACAGTATTGTGCGAAACATGCCAATCATTTTTGGATTCATATTTGTCTTCATTTCATGACATAATTGCCAAAAGCATTCTGTATAACCCAAATATAGTTTGAATGAAAACAAAAAGTAGATTCAACGCAGGCCTACCTCTGTCTTAGACTGCAGTCAAAGTTCACGTTGCTTTCGGGTGTAATCTGACCGTTCACGGCATATGGCTGGATGTAGAGAAAAGGTGTTGGTTAGGGTTCTGGGTCCATATGGCCATAACAGAGGCGTACGTAGGTCGACCACTTGACTTACCCCATACGTTAGAAGAATTCCTTGCGGTTTCAGAATTTGACCTGCACCTTTGAATAAACCCTAGAGACACGCGAGGCTGTTATTATACGATGACCACATACTACGGAAATCATATAGGGTGCAAAAGTTAGTGTTTTTACCTCTGTACAAGCTATTGGGGAGATGTGGATCATGTTAATGTTGACTACTAGATCGAGGCTCTCTGGCTGGATGGAGCCCCAGTTCTCACACGGTAAAGACGCATCCAAGTGGATGGCGGGTTTTACACTGTGCAGGTGGTAGTGGTTTCTGTACGCTTCTATACTGAACACAAAAACAAACGAACAACAAACGGATTAACTCAAATTCACGTGTGCGACAGGCATGACCTGACCTTTGGTCCCGAAACTGCACCACCGCTGCATAAATCTTACCTGGCCAGCGACTGGTGGTCATATTCTGACGGCTGCCAAGTGATATGTCGCAATGCCTGGGCAAAGTGTGCGACATGCTGACCGGTGCCCGAAGATATTTCCAGAGCCTGCAGAGGTTTCCTTGTGTCCACGCATTCTCGCAGCACCGCTAGAATAGGATCCTTGTTCCTCTCGGCAGCAGGTGCATTAAGCATCTTACGAGACCCTAGAATCAATCGCCAAGTTTTAGAAAGCCACTCCAGTTCAGTGAGAGTTTGTTACTTAACAATCACGGACTGCCTGACTATAATAGAACAAGCGGCTTTCTCCGGGAGACAAACGTTGACTTCCGCTTACATCAGTTATTCAATTTCCTTTTTAGAGCAATAGCCGCCCCCTAGTGGCACGTCGTGGTACTGAACGCGATACACACTTATTTTTTTTAATTTAAAATAGTAATATGCATACTATAACATGCAATTTTTAACCCATCCCTTTTCAGCTACTAGGTAGCTATTTGCCATATACATACATACAAGCACTGACATGATGATTTCGGTAATGAATTAATTTCAGTAATGATTTCATTATTCACAATATTTTGAGCACACTTACTAAATTGTCAATATTTTTCTCAATCTTTTCATTTTTACATTGAAAGACACCACGCCCACACTTGCATAGTTTTTGTATTTGTATTTATCCGAAAAAGTGTTCTGTTAAGGGTGCTCAACCAAAGAAACCAATGAGACCAATGAAAATATAGGAAATATAGGAATTCTCCCTTTTATTTATTTGGGTAACAACTTATGCAATTGATAAACATCTGATAAACATCTTATTTAACATCAGGAAAATAACACACACTTGCCTCCTCTTACCTTCCCTTAGGTTCACACAAATACGAAGAAGCAGGGTCTATATTACAGACGGACACATGGGCTTCACATATGACTGGATGGAGACAGTGGACTGAGAAGATGGTAAATAAACCAAACATGTGGGGTTATACACACACACAAATCATTTTGTCAAATTGATCTTTCAATAAATTACGTAACCAGTGCAACAGAAGTAAAGTAACACCAAGAATCAATAAATATCGTACACATATTTCATTATTATACAAAAACTAAAAGCAATGCCCACAGTACAGGACTCGGAAGTCGGTTTCTTTCAGCAAAAAAAGAAAACAAAGTGATTATAACTGTGTGGCTATTCCATCACTCTGTCTTCTGTGTGACATCAGCAGAATATTCCCCCTCCGCGCCTCCCCCTGTGACGTGGAACCCGGGGCTTTGCAGGGAGAGCCGTAACGTTTGCATAGCGGGACCCCCGCCGCCCAACGCCTCAGGCCACACCCCCCTCCCTCTCCCCCGGCGGGCCTGCCTCCGGGCCCGTCTCACCGCCCGTCTCACCGCCCGTCTCCTCGCTCGGGTTCTTCTCCGCGTCGCCGGGGAGGTGCGGGGTCTGCGGCCGCTCGGTCTGCGCCGCGCACGCGTCCCGATGCGGGGGCGTCTTCGTCCTGTCGCTCTCGTCCCGTGGCCCGCCGCCGCCGTCACCGTCGACCGTGGCGGGCTCGCCGAAGATCGTGTTGGAGAACACGGAACTGAACGTGAACGGCGAGCCGAACATTGTCTCCTGGACGGGGGACCGCGGGCGGTCCGTGGCCACGGCGCCGGTCACCGCGGGGTCCCGCGGGGGCTTGAGGGGCGGCGCCGGGGGCTCGGGCTCCGCGGGGTTTTGGCGGTGGTGGTGGTGGTGGTGGTCGGCGGCGGTGGCGGCGACGGCTTGTTCTCGGCTCTGATTGGCCGCGCTGCCCTGATGCAGTTCAACGGCGGCGTTTTCGTCGGCCGGCCCCCGGGCGTGTTCGGGGGCCGCCCTGACCGCCGCCCGGCCGGTACTGTTGATGCTGGAGCGCCGGGAGGAGCCCTCGGCCGTGGAGATGACACTGCTGGCCCGGGGCAGCACCTTGGGGCACCTGAATCCCCTCAGGCGGCCCTCGCGCCCCAGAGGCGTGGAGAAGCAGTTGAGGCAGCCCGACACCGAGGACGACTTGCCCTGGACGTAGAGCACCGTGACCGGGGAGCAGGCTGCGGAGCGCGTGACGGTGGCGGCGGCGGCGGCGGCCGTGTCCGCTTTGGCCAGGCTGGACTTTGAACTCAGCCCGTTGAGCACCTTGGTCAGTTTGAAGGAGCCGCCCGAGTCGGACGAGCGCCGCGAGGCGGCCTTGCTCTTCGACCCCCTCCGGATGGTCTTGGTGCTCCGCATGGGCCAGAGGTCCTGCTGCGCGGGCCCTGGGTCTTTGAGCTGCGCGGCGGTGGCGGCGGCGGCGGCGGCCGCGCAGCACTGGAGCTGCGGGTCCGAGGCGAGGAGCGCGGGGCCGTGGGCGGCCGGCGGGTGCGCGTGCCGCGGGCTGGAGGCGTCGTTGGGGGGCTGGTGAGCGCAGGGCGAGCGGCAGGACAGCGGCTGTTGCACCGGACTGCTGCCGTTGGACCACGGCTCGTTGTCCAGGCTCATGCTGAACTCGCCGCTGCTCTCGCTCGCGGCTCGGCTCGGCGTGCCGCTCAGTCCTGGGAAGGCAAAAATCAGGGGAGACAAACCAGCGTGTGGGAGCAGCGTCTTCACCGGGAGGTCATGAAACACACGCATCGCGTCACAGATCGTCATCGCGACCGGAGACATTGACGTCGGTGTAAAACGCGCGTGTGCATCTCCGGAGCAGAGTTTGCAGCGTGACTCTTGGCACTTCGGGCACAACGCTGCGACGTCTCGCGTTGTCGACGTGTCAACAGAGGGCAGCGGAGGCCCACGTTTCTGGACCGTGGACCTTGGCTTTGAGAAATGGGCGTAGATGATTGTAAATCAAGGGCACGTTCAGGATTTCATGGATTTACTACTCCAGATTCCCGGGATGGAGATAACGCGTCCGTCCGCATGCAAAAGGCTAACAAACATCCGAACGGGCGTGTTTACCGTGCTGCTGCAGATCTTCGTTGTCCTCAAAACCAGACGCGCTGTCAACCGAATCTTTGTCTGTGGAGCAGAAGACTGGATGAGAACACAACCCTATAAATGTAGACACAGTAAATGTCCGATTCAATTAATGACGCTATACCGTTTCGTTACTTTCACAAATGACAATGTTCAACACTAAATGTAAAACAAAAGAAGCTTCTCCAGTCAATGTTACAATGCTACAATGTAAGCTATGTTAGCTAACAGCAAGCTAACAAAAAACGCCAGTGAGCTAATCAATGGAAACGCCCGTGCCGATACCTGTAAGCCATAGTTTAGAAAGCTCTGGGGTGAGGTAGGACGCATCGGCCGGGTGGAGATGGCCAGGTGGTGACGGGGTGGTGGTGGTGGTGGTGGAGGTGGTGGTGGTGGAGGTGGTGGTGGTGGAGTGATGATGGTGATGAAATGAGAACATGATGGAGGAGGTGAGGGACGGGCTCACAATGTCAACCCTGCCCTCCTCCTCTTCCTCTTCCTCCTCCTCCTCCTCCTCCTCCTCCTCCTCCTCTTCCTCTTCCTCCTCCTCCTCCTCCACATCAACCTGGGACCGTTCAAAAAGCTCCAGGGAGCCCTGCCATGGCTCGTCCTCTCTGGGCCGTTCGGTGGAGCATGCCAGGCCATCCAGGGCTGGGATGAATGGATGAAGGGATGAATGGATGAATGGACGAATTGATGAATGGATGATTTGATGAATGGACGGATGGATGGATGGAAGCATTAAGATATTGTAGGTGTTTGGGCGACATGTTAATGAGCATGAGGGTGGGTCTGAAGTAATGGACCATGGTTACACTGAAAGCGCGTTTCAGTTTGAATTTGAATCAAATGGACACAGAGTGGTCCCATGTACCTCCATAGGCACAACCTTTATCAGATTTTGACATTGTTTTTGCCGGTTTACGCAGTGTGCTCCTGCAGGGACTCGTGAACCCTTTTTACTGTTGCTGCATTATATAACGTTGAACACTCAAGTGATGTCACAAGGGAGAAAGCACTTTTAAAAAAACAGGATAAACTATTTTACGAAATTAAGTTGTTAAGGGGACACTAAATCAATGGGGGGTAGGCACGAGCCCATTACTACCTCAACTAAACACTGATCACAAACCCCCTCCCCCCGCGCGACTCACACTGTGAGGGGCCACAGAAAAGCATCAGTCAGTACCAGCGAGTTAGCAACAGAAAAGCATCAGACGGTACCAGTGAGTTAGCAACAGAAAGGGCGCGGTAGCGACACAGACAAAGGGACCGGAGCATTTCTTACACATGGACCGGCGGAGGAGAGACTTGGCTTTGTCTCTGTCCTTCAGCCTGTTCCTCATACGGGGAAAGAGTTTCAGGGCAGCTGCTTTTAACGCCAGGGGAGCGGGGATGGGGAAGGTCGAGATGAGAGGGGGGAGAGACACAGAGAGAGAGAGAGCGCAGAGGCGATACGCAGGAAGAGAGACAAGCAGGGAGGCCAGGCGACAGAGGAATTGGGAGAGGAAGGGACGATTGCAACGATAACAGAGTGGGATGAAGAGAGAGAGAGAGAGAACACACATTAACACGGACACAGAAACACACTCCGTATCGGCAGAACAGACCCGGGGATGCGGAGCGGTAGACACATGAGGAGCTTTCCGCTAAGCGCAGGGCTACGCTTGCACTTAGCGCCAACGCTAGGTTTGGGGCTCGGAGTGTTAGCCATTTGACATCAGAGATGTCGTGTACTAGCAATGGTTAACCTTGCAATTGAATTGCTTGAAAGTTGTTCTGGTGACTTTCTTACTGTATTAGCAGCAATGAAATGTTTCACCTTTCTTCTGGACAAATATACTTTTTTTTTAAGTCGCTTTGGATACAAGCGTCTGCTAATTGCCCTAAATGTGATGTAAATGTAAATGAAGAAGAAATTAAGAAGACATTAAGAAGCGTTTACGCTCACACTGTTGCTGATCTAGAATGTCAAAAAGTGCTGTGATCCGAATAGTGGAGGACAGCGTCCCCCTGGGGGTCAGAGTTGAAACACTGTGAAGCGCAGTGTCAAGGTCCAGGCACCGGGTCAGCGCTGGCTCAACGCCGGGTCGGGCTTCAGCGCTCCGCCCCGCGGGAGTCATCCCGCAACACCGGCGCCGAAAGCTCATCATGTGTTGAAACGACCCAAGGGGAAGAAGTTGTTTGCACGCACCACACTGAACCTTCCGACTTGACACAACACAACACAGCCCTACACACGTGTGCTCCTGGGACGCGTCACGCATGCAATGAACCGCATCGGCGACGCCCCCACGTCGTGACTACACCACACGTTTATTCCTCTTGTGAAGGTGCTGAGGCGGAGGGGCGATTCGAATCAAAAGCGGCGCCCGTGAGCTCCGAGCGGCCGGGCCTTCTTCCGGCGCCGCTGCCCCCGGCCACGCCCCCGGCCACGCCCCGTCTCCCCGGCCGTTGGGGGGCGGCTCCGAGCCCGGGGCGCAGGAACCTGCCGCTTCCGGAACCCGCGGCCCCGCCCCTCTCGGTGGGGGGCGGGGCCCGGCCGGCGGGGTGGCGTGGCGCCGGGTGAGCTCATACTCACTGATGCTCCGCTGCGGGGAGAGGGTCCCGGCGGGGCCCTGCGCCGACGGCGAGCCGCCCGAGCCGTCGGAGCCGGCAAAGGAGCCGTTGTCCTGCTGGCAGTGGAGGTGGGACTCCTCCAGACCCTCGCAGGAGCCCGAGTGCGTGGTGGGCGGCGTGAGCGGCCGCGGCGAGCCCTCGGCGCCGCGCTCGCGGCTCCGCGACTTGATCAGCTTCTTCATCTTCAGGGTGATCCAGTTCCCTCGCCTGGGGGCGGGGGGACACAGAGAGACAGAGAGAGCGAGAGAGTAAGAGCGAGAGCGAGAGAGGGAGAGGGAGAGGGGCATATCAGTGTGAGCTGTGGAGGCAGTGCCGTTTACCACTGTAGTCCTTGAGCAGACAATTGTAATCGAAAGCAACTTTGGGGGGATTTTAGGGGTCATGAATGAGCAGGTAGAGGTCAGGAATCCAGCTCCAGGATGATGACTTCATGCATGTGGAGGACATGGGGCTTGGGGTTAGATGTGAACTGTTGCCCACAGACCATCAACGTCCCAATTCCCTGCACCAAGGCCTATTTCAGTGGCCGTGCCGCAAAAGGAAAAGGTCTACCTGCGGGTGGGCGAGGGGTCGTAGAACTTGTACTGGTCCATGATCTTCTCCTCCAGCTTCTCCTTCTGCCTCCTCAGCTCATTCAGCTTGTCACTAAAGACACAAACAAACCCAAGAGAGAGAGAGAGCATGGCCATGGGAGTTCACCATGAGAGGCCGGCAGTGGAACTGATGACCAGTGAGAGCTGTCCCTGAGCATTGATCTTCTGGTCTGTCAGTCAGCAGCCTCTGCACTGGAGAAGGATGCCCATGAAATGCGTGTGACCCATTTCCTTCTGAGAGAGCGTTAAAGGAAAACGCCACCGTTTTTTCCATACTGAACTATGTTCTTCCCTGATCTTAGACGAGTTGATACATAACTCTCTCGCCTTCATGCATGCACTCAATCGCTCTGGCGCGCAGCGCTACTTCGCTAGCATGTAGCTTAGCCCAGTATATTCCTTAGGATCCAAACGGGGGTGAAGTTAGAAGCGACCAAGCACTTCCACGTTTTCCCTATTTAAATACGGTTACGTGAGTAGTTACACGACCCAAGTATGTTTACACAAAATGAAACATGGCAATTTTCTAAGCGGATAAAAAAAGGATAACTATAATGTATGGCAAAATAACAGCTGGGAGCACTTTGACGTCGGTGCAGTAATATCATCACTCCTAAAAGATCCTCTCCCCCTCCCCCTGTTACTTCTGTCAATAGAACCAACGTGACCTGCACGCCGTCGCCTGCACTACCTGTAGTAGTAGAAGTAAAAAGTCAAGCTACATGCTAGCATAGTAGCGCTGCGCGCCAGAGCTATAGAGTGCATGCATGAAGGCGAGAGAGGTATGTATCAACTCGTCTAAGGTCAGGGAAGAACATAGTTCAGTATGGAAAAACAGTGGCGTTTTCCTTTAACAGCAAAGTTGCTGACGGTGAGACCTGTAAGGCTGTTTTAACAGCACCATTAGAATAAGGTTTAATTATCAATATCTTTCAACGAATGAACTCATCCGTCCTCATGTGGTGGAGGCTCTGCCAAAGCTATATAAACTTAACATTACGTATCATTAATTAACATACAATATACTTACATACTTCATTACAGTTACATTTAGGGCGTTTAGTAGACGCTTTTATCCAAAGCGACTTACAAAGAGTAGATTTGTCAGAAGTGGGTGAAACATCTCATTGCTGTTAATACAGTCAGAAAGTTTCAAGCATTTCAATTGCCAGGTTAACCATTGCTAGTATACAACATCTCTGGCTAAGTCCCAATTACAAAGAGCAATTATGTGCCAAGTTACAAAGAGTTGCAAAGAGCAATTACAAAGTGAACTTCATGAACAACACACAAACATAACATACTTCATAAACACTGCATGCGTTCTCAGTCACTGAACAACACCGCGTGTGTCGCGCGGCCGTACAGCAGCCGTGACACATAGAGGCCCCATGCTGCTGCTCTCTGCTACAACGCTAGTCCGACCGAGAGCAGGGGGATAGATTTTTCTCATCAATGTAGGCCAGCGCTGACAGCAGAAACCAGACGATGTGCAGAGAATTGTAGGTCAGTTCAACATGCGCGTCCTGACGGACAGCATCAATAATCCATAGCAGGTCGGGCCGTACTGAGCATGCCCACCAGAGCACCCTGGCAGCTTTTTTTTGGGTGCTCAAAATAGACTCTGCTGCACCAGAAGAACCTTGCGCAAGTGACACTTTCCATCAATTATATCATCTATTCTTTTGGCCTTTGCAACTTCCCCCTGCAAGCTCCAGAGCGGTGCATTGCTGTTTAGAGTGTGGGGTTTTTTTTGTGTTCCGTTGCTGAAGCATTTATGCAATGTTTTGTGCACTTGGGAGTAATCTTTTGGCTGACTCAGACTGTACACCAAATTGCAAAATAGGACACCTAGGCCTACTGTATATTTAATGTCCCACCATGTCAGATCTTAGCTGGTTCTATTGTTTACTATGCTAACTTTGTTATAATTCTGTTACTTTAACGATTATTGCACTGTCGTTATTCAGCCAGCAAACCTATAAGAAATCTACATTCTTTTACTGTTGTTTTAAACGCATCTATTGTTCCCGTTGTGATGGTTCCCTAGTCAAGCACTTTGTATTCACACTGTTTTGCTGTAGAAATAGTTTGGGTTTTGGGTTGATACAGATTCATTAGCATTCATTCATTGTTAGTATTAGCTTCATTTGGTCAAATAACATAAGATCTGTCTCTCTCTCTCTCTCTCTCTTACAAGTGAGTCCTTTCCAAAAGGGCTTACCCTTTTCATCCTGGGACCAAACACAGGTGTTTCTAATAACAGTTATTATGTGTCTGCTCCCTTTATGTACCCCGGATCACAGGTAGTAGTCTCATCTCTCCACTACAGTAGTTTAGTCTAATACCGGAGCTGTTGGACATGAAAGGAGCAAGAGCCGTAATTAGTGTTTTGGAGCGGCACCTGTGTTTGTCCTGAGACGACACCTCCTTGAAGAGGGTATTGTACCCTGATATCCCACCCTGCCTTCCACCCCCCTGCGTTTCACTGACCTCGCTTGGTGCTCGGGCTTTTAGCTGCTCTGCACCTAGACTCTGGAACTCACTCCCACTACACATACGCACTCTGGACTCCATGGACGACCTTCAAATCCCACCTCAAAACACACCAGTTTTTCAGTTATCCTACTCCCTATAACACGCGGTCCCCCGACCGTTTTATCCACCGTATCTATTTTCTAGCCACACTGTATTTTCTTTGTATGAAATTATATTACACGCTATTGTAATTCATATATCTTCTTATTTATCTTATTTATTATATATCTTCATCTATCTTTTTTTTCCTTCTTTTTTTTACATGTAAGGTGACCTTGGGTTCTAGAAAGGCGCCAACAAATAAAATGTATTATTATTGTTATTACTATTATTATTGTTATTATTATTGTACTGTGATCCGGGGGATGGGTGGGGGTGGGGGGGGGGCGAAGGAGGTGGTGCGTGCGTACATGTACTGTCTCTGCTCCACGTGAAACAGGTCCTTGCTCTCCATGGTCTGCTCCAGCAGGGCGCGGTTCTGCAGCATCAGGCTCTGGATCTGGCTCAGGAGGTGGCGGTTCTCCTCCTCCAGGTTACCCTTCAGCTGGCTCAAGAGCTACACACGCACACACACACACACACACACACACACACACACACACACACACACACA
>JAXIVH010000001.1:17323215-17343215 GCA_036785325.1 Urophycis tenuis
TTGATTTTCAATACAACATGGGCTCTCACCTCTCTGAGGGTGGACCAGGGTGCGCTGGTCGATAGCAGCTTGTTTGGCTAGCTCCCTGTTGTCTCTCTCCAGGGCCTTGACCCTCTCTGCGTCTCCCTAAGGCCCTCCAGCTCCTTCCCCCTGACCCCGCGTCTCCCTCTCCAGGCTGGCCACACGGGCACTGCTGCTGTCCAACGTAGCCTCCTGGATCTCCGCCTGGAGGACAAACCCCACAAAAAACCGCATTTGAGCCTTGTTGTTGTATCAGCAGTATTTATGCAACCCACAGATCACATATCATTTCACCCAGTGAACAGATCACCATCTGCTCCCACCGGGGCAAAACCTCACAGCCCCCATCCGTGGCCCCGCTACCTGCTGTCGAAGCCTGCGGTTCTCCTTCTCCAGCCGCCGTTTGTCCCTCTCCAGGCCGGCGCTCTCCTGCTCCAGGCTCTGCTTCTCCACCTCCAGCTGCTCCAGGCGTCGCGAGGAGAGCCGCATCTCCTCCAGGGCCGCCTGCAGGCTCTGACTCTCCGCCTCCAGCTCCTGCACCTCCGCCTCAAGACGCTGGAGCTTCCCGACCTGCAGGGGGCAGTGCAGGAGGAAAACAGAAAAACTAAACCTACGAAGTTTGTTGAGCAAAAGCGTTGCAGAGAAGTTATTGACCCCTAGGGTAATGATTGTGTGCGGTAGCGACTGGCTCAAACAAGGGGTTTGTTTTTCCTTTCAAAACCCACCGCTGTTGTCCAGGGAAGCCTGCAGGCGCTGGTTGTCCGTGTCCAGCGCCCTGCACTTGGCCTCCAGCCGCTCCGTCTGCTTGGGAGGCATAGCAGCAGCGGCTGGTCACACCCGCCAGGGCGCCGTCGAAGCTCGACCGGGCCGCCCCTCAAGCCCAGGGACGGGTCCAGGCGGGTCCGGCCCTGTGGGCTTGCCGTTCTCCGTCCCGTCCGCCGGGTCCAGCGCCAGATCCTTTATGTTCTCGCTGCTCTCCCATTCGTCGAGCTGGCCCTTCTCGTGGTCCTCAAAGTCCTGGGTCTCGGTGAGCAGGGCCTCGCTGTGCCCGTCCTCGAGCTCGACGCTGGTCGAATCTCCCGGGCACGCGTGCTGCGCCGCGCCACCGGGGAAACCCTCGTTGGTCACGCCGTTGTACAGTTTGAGAATGCGGGCTCGGCAACCCAGGAGACACTGCTGCTCTGCCGACGGTTTGGCGAAGTGATCGAAGGCCTCCTGGGAGAGTCGGTCCAAGTCCTGGTCCTGGTACTGGCTGTGTTGAGGACTGCTGTTGACAGAAGCCGACTGCAGCTCCTCTATGGTCCTTATCAGCCTTTGGTTCTCTTTCTCCAGCCTCAGTAGCCGGCTCTGCGTCCGCTCTCTGACCTCCTCGCTGAGGGACTGCTGGCCTGAGGACAAAGGAGAGGCTGGCTAAAGAGCGCCCGTTGTGTGTGTGTAAACCGGGGGAAAAAAGACTGGATGAGGTCAACCTGACCTTGAACGTCAACACAGCCTTTTGTGTACTACGCGAAACCATCGGTTCACCCAGCATCTCCCGTCCCCAGACGTCTCCTACCCTGGGAGTTCTCTGTGGTCTTGGAGAGCTGCTCCAGCTCCCAGCCCAGGAGCTGGGACTCCTCCATGCTCCTCCTCCTGGGCCAGACACAGGGAGAGGTTCTCCGCCCGCAGCTCCTCTATGCGCTTGCGATCGACCTCCTTCTCCTGCAGCCAAGACACACAGATCCCTTGTTTTCCACAACACACGTTGAGATGGACTCGAGATGGACCTCGTGAGGCTCCATCGAGTCCTATGTTCAGAAGGACGTTCTGCTGCCGGCCCAACCACGGGGGGAGGGCGTGCGTGACATGCAGGTGCGTCACCTGCTCCAGGTCGTGGACGCGGGCGTTCAGCAGCAGACTGTGCTTCTCCAGCTGGTGCAGTTTGTCAGAGCGCGCTCTCCAGCCTGACACCTGGTCCTCCAGCACCTCCTTGGTCTCCTGCAGCACCCCGGTTGTCCTCCTTCAGCTCCTGAGTTGTGGGCCGCACACACACACGCACGCAGGCAGGCAGGCAGGCAGGCAGGCAGGCAGGCAGACAGACAGGACAGACAGACAGACAGACAGACAGACAGACAGACAGACAGACAGACAGACAGACAGACAGACAGACACACACACACACACCACATACAGGCAGACAGGCATACACACACACACACACACATTCAGACACAAACACACACACATACACACACAGGCAGACATGTACACACACATATTGAAATAAAAAAATAAAAAATTATACATGAGTTGTTGATTGACTTTCTATTTGACATTTTTTAAACAATGTCATTATTGTGTATTTGCGATTATGCCCATAATGGCTAATCATATAATAATAATAATAATAATAATAATTAATAATAATAATAATAATAATAATAATAATAATTATAATAATTATAATATTTAAAAAAAGCATAATCTAGTAATTTGACTAAAAAGTGACACTAAAAAGTAAAATAAATGTAAACTTCAAAACGAAAAACTTCAACATGTCACGTTTCATCACAACACGCATCATTTTGGGCTCCCTGGTGAGAGAGAGAGAGAGAGCGTGCTTACCTCGACCTTGGCCTTGTGCACCTCCATGCTGTGGAGCTTCTCCCTGTAGCGGCCCCACCTCGCTCTCCAGCTTGTCCGCCCTGAAGGCCCTCTCCCTCAGGGCGTCCAGCTCATCCCGGTAGGTCCGCGCTGCCCGGGCCTCCACCAGCAGCTGGCCGTTCTAAACGCAGGCGTGACGACGACAAGCACCACGGCTCGCAAATCAAGCCATCGTCACGTGTGTGTGTCTGTGTTCTCCGTAGCGTGAGCTCACGCAGTTAGCCACACACACACACACACATGTGGTGACGTTGTAAACGCCAATGCAAAATTCGACGTATTTATCATAATACGTACATGTATATACATATATACATATGTAATAATTAAATGGCAACTGGTGCATCAGGTCACATACAAAACGAGACATTATCTACATTATTGGAGCGACTCCATTCAAGCTTCAGCAGTATCTATGATTGTGGGATCAGAGTAGCGATGTTTTGAATTTGCTGGTACTACTAAGCCCCGCTCTGGAATAACATGTGGTTAATCTGTATAATCCCATGATGCACTGCAGTTTAAAAACAAGGCTGGATCCATCTTTTGACTGTGTTCTGCAATCTGCTATGGGTGTGTGTGTGTGTGTGTGTGTGTGTGTGTGTGTGTGGGTTGGTGCTCAGATTACCTCCTGCTGGTTTCTCTTCAGCTCGGGCCTCCACATTCTCCAGCTCGTGTCTGCAGTCCAGGACCTGCTCGCTCTTCTCCTCTCTGGGGGAAAGGAAGACACTGGTTAGCGGTTGTGTGTGCTCGTGCAGCACTTGGTTACAATAAATCCTATCAGTTTAAAGTAAATAACTCCCCCTGTTGACTTGAACCAACAACATCTCTTTACAATGATGTAATCATTCAGGTACAGGGCGAACGGTGGCTGGGGACCAGGGTGTTGGGATCGTGAAGGACGCGGTCCTCCATGTCCCGCATCAGATCAACATTCATAGGCGTGCTTTAGAACGCACAGCGTGTCACACTCATTGGAAAGGTTAGCACCCTTTTGAGCGTGACTCACAGTGAGCGAGCGCCAATCTGCTCTAGTGTTATCTTTCTTGTGAAGTCCTCACAACCTCAGGGAGTCGGATGAAGGCATTCTATGGACTACCTACATGTAGCCTTGAGTTTGGCCTTGTTGCGCTGTCTGCGTGAAACACACACACACACACACCATTTGCTTAGGGCCATGCAATACACACGACGGGCGCGCACGCACGCACGCACGCACGCACGCACGCACACACACACACACACACACACACACACACACACACACACACACACACACACACACACACACACACACACACACACACACACACACACACACACACACACACACACACACACACACACACACACACGCGCGCGCACGCACACACGCACACACACACACACACGCACACGCACGCACACACGCACACACGCCTCTCTGCAACCCTCACAATCTATTCATAACAAACCCATGCATGACTTCATCTTTAAGTCTTTAGGTTTAAACCCCTCAGGGGGGGGGGGGGCAATCTCCTTTTTGTGTCCTCCTGATACATTCTTTGATAGACCCCGCGCACTATTTCAAGAGGAAAGTCAGGAACATATTCGTGACATGCGTGTATATGACTGAGCGGCACCCTCTCGTAAAACTATTTCAATGTGCATTCTCACTGATCGTAGTAAAACACCCGGACGTGGTGTGTACCGACTGCTGCATGCAGTGCGGCTCGCAGGGCCACGCAAAGCCAATGTGGGTCAATGGGAGAGTGCGGCCATGGTTATCTCCCAGCGCTGGCAGTATAATGTGGGCCAGACCTCCCTCTGGGCATCTCTCACCCTGCAGAATCTCTTATCTCTCAGTGGGCTCTTTCTCCTCCAGTAACCTCTGTCGCTCTTTGACAACCCTACAAGTGGCCGTTTGACACGAGCAGATCACAATCCATTCTAAAAACTAGGCTTGACCCTCCAACTCACTCATATCCTTCAGAAAGTCGATTCTATTAGCCGTTAATCACGGTTACAGTCTCACCCCCCCCGCCAAAAAGCAAGGAAAAAGTCCTTTAATTATCAGGAAAGAAACCTCAGGAATTAACACAGAAAGAGGCATTCCTCCTTCCAGGGATGGTGAGGAATGTAACGGGTGCCGTAACGGCAGACATCACGTCAGAAAGGCCAAAGGTCTTGTGATGTCCTCTGGAACATCAATAGCTTTGGTGGCTCGTTTTGGTTTGGACGTGGGCTCTCCGGCGTTGCCAACCTTTGCTGCCACATCGTTGTGCTTAACGCCCGCCGTTCGTACTCACAGCTCCTGTCGGAGTCGTCTGATCTTGGCCTTGGAGTCGGCCAGCTCCACGGCCAGGTGCTGGTGGACCCCCGCATGGTGCTTCTGCACCCCTGGACGAAGGCTGGGGGACTGCGGGCTGGGCGGCTGGGCAGAGGGCTGACTACAGTCTCCCGGTCCTGCATCAGGTCCGATATGGTCTGGAGGAGAAAATCGAGAGATGTACAGAGGAGCATGAGGTGGGCACCATAGCCGCTCGTCTCTCTCTCCCTGCACTAAACCCCCCCCCCCCCCCACCGATAAAGCAATCCAAACCAAGAGACAAGAGACGGACCGCCAGGTGGGTGTCCCTCTGCTCCAGCAGGTGTCTGAGGTGCAGGGCCATGCTCCTGGCCGTGGACTCCAGCTCCTCTGGGTGAAGATCACTGGCCTCCAGCCACTGGAGGTCCACCACACTATCCTGGTTGTGGGTCAACTGGGAGACCCAGAGGGTCACAACCGGAGGATTAGAACCAGTGACTTAGAACCAGAGAGTTAATACCAGAGAGTCACAACCCGAGACTTAAAGACAGAGAGTTAGTACATTTAAAGGAGAGTTAGTACGCTCTCATTCTGACTAGAGAGTCAGAACGAGAGCGTTAGAACCAGAAAGTTAATACCAGAGAGTTAGCCTCGAGAATTAGCCTCAAAGAGTTGATACCAGATAGTTAGAACCAGAGAGTTAGAACCTCAGTTAGCCACAGAGAGTTAGCCCTGGAGACTATTAGAGCAACATGTTGGAAAAACGAAGAACAACACCAGTGATCCTGCGATACCTCTTGGATGTGTGCAGCTATGGCGGCCTTTGTGTCGAAGTCCAGAGCCTGGATCCTCTCGATGTACTCCTCTTTCTGCTCACTCTGGAAGTGAGAGTAAAGGGTAAAAGGGGCGTTTAGCAGACGCTTTGGTCCAAAGGGACTTACAATCAGTACATTTTGTGGGGTTTCGACATGTGGACAGTTGGAGGAGGAGGAGGATCAAAGGGATCGAACCGCCGACCCTGCGGTTAGTGGACGACCCGCTCTGTCCACCCGCTCTACCCACGGAGCGACAGCCGCCCCCGAAAGTGAAAGCAGATCGAGATCAATGAGCTGGTGCAGCCCGAGGACAGTGGGCACCGGACGTCCTGCTGCTAGTGAGATGAGATGGGGTTCATTCCGCACGGGACACTGACATATGCTAGCAGTTATATGTATGTGGGCTGCAGCACAAATATACTCTTTCACTCTGATGTGCAGCACACATCGGACTTACACACACATGTGTGTGAACGGAAACTTCAGTACATACCTGAACAGCACATCCCAAAAGCAAGAGCAACACCTTTTTCACTTCCTTCAGACTTTGCTCTGTGGGAAACAAAAGGCAAAACACAAACTATAAATACACAGTGGCGATATGTGGGATATCTACTCTAGGATTTGTGATGGAGGCAGAGTAACATGTAGGTCACCACTTGCCTCGTGCCTCACTGTGTCAGAAGCTACACTGGTTTTCAGGCTGGCGATGTGCAATATGCAATTTGCACTTTGCAAAGTGCTGACACCAAACTGATCTCACAAGCACATGTGATGTATCACATTCATAACTACATCGACTGACAGTCTAAGCTCTACTTATATTATCACATTTTGCATTCATACATTGGTTATTTAGAAGACAACGGGGACAAAGAGAGAGACAGACAGACTGACAGACTGACAAAGAAAGAGTTGTGGCTGGTTTATATACATTGGTTACCTAGGAGAGTGAGAGACGGTGAGAGAGAGAGAGAGAGAGAGAGTGAGGGTGAGACTGAGAGGGAGAGATAGAGAATCTCTCAAAGCCCCAGTGAAGTGAAGTGAATTGAAATGAGAGAGAGAGAGAGAGAGAGAGAGAGAGAGAGAGAGAGAGAGAGAGAGAGAGAGAGAGAGAGAGAGAGAGAGAGAGAGAGAGAGAGAGAGAGAGAGAGAGAGAGAGAGAGAGAGAGAGAGAGAGAGAGAGAGAGAGAGAGAGAGAGAGAGAGAGAGAGAGAGAGAGAGAGAGAGAGAGAGAGAGAGAGAGAGAGAGAGAGAGAGCTACCCATACCACAATAGGGGGCCTTCCCAAGCAGCAGCACATTGGGCAAGGGGATCATGATCAACTGTCTCAGATGATCCTGCAGAAGGAAGCAGAGCAGAGCAACGCAGGCCTCAGACATCGAGAAGAACACGCATTTTCAACGCAAACCCCAAAACGGAAGGACAACGCAGGAGCCCTTCTTGAGACTGCGCCCCCCACGGCGTGTGAATGGGAACGGCTGCAGAGGTTTTTTTTTGCCATAGCAGCCACTTGAATCAACGTATTGGCGGTGCCATACGAAAAGGAAGGAGACCTGAAATGCTTAAACAGGAGCTGTTCCTATGGCTGCATGCTTGGTGACACCCTGTGTGGTGGACTGTAGGGACTGTGGTGAGCCGGGGAACCTTACCACCACACAAGCATGTTAACACAGGGTGGGCCTCTGTGTGTGTGTGTGTGTGTGGTGTGTGTGTGTGTGTGTGTGTGTGTGTGTGTGTGTGTGTGTGTGTGTGTGTGTGTGTGTATGCATGTGTGTGTGTGTGTGTGTGTGTGTGTGTGTGTGGTTGTGTGTGTGTGTGTGTGTGTGTGTGTGTGTGTGTATGCATGGTGTGTGTGTGTGTGTGTGGTGTGTTAACGCCCGAGGGCCGGTGTTGTGTTGTGTGTACGAATCTTGCTCACATCAATGTTTGCACGCGTGCACGTGCGTTTCTTCTGCGAGTTTGCTGCAGAGGGTAAATAATGATTGTAATTGTTCCCCATGGGAGAGAAGGATATGTTTATGTCCAGGAAACTATTAAGTAAATCCCGGGAGGGAATTGCGGGTGTAATTGACTCAGGGCCACTTATGAGCCTTTGATGCATGAGGTCTGTCTACAAGCTTTTCCTGTGACACCCAACGTAGAGAAACAACAACTCAAATCAGCCCCCTTCACAGTGTAGAGTCAAGACTATGGATCACACTTGCTTACTCGCAAGGCTGCAGCAGACTTTAAAAGTATTGCAGATCACTCAGATGAGGTCGGAGTCGTGTTTCATAAATGGACCAATGGGTAAACCGCTGCGAACCAGATTCAAAGCTGATTACATGAAGACTTGCCTCCTTCCCTCTTTTCCTCTGAATCATTGAAACTGTCCCTGCAGACACACTGATATAGTGAGGGAGTTGCAGTGCCAACTATGCTTTGCATTTACAAAAGGCAAATGACGACATGGTTAGGTCATTTCCACTGCAAAGCAACATGTAAATGATTCATCGGATCAAAGTATTGTTGCTAGGGGCAGGCCAGCACAATGCATCTAAACTATTGGAAAGTATGGAGTTTATTGATACAGTAACTGTCTCTGTTTTACGTGAATACACATTTTAATTTGGGATTCTTATGTTTTGTGAACCTTAGGCAAAACACGTTTCGCAATAGCCTCACTATGGACTCGACTGTATTCAAACACACGTATTACCCCAAAGGTTCGCTGCGATGCTAAATTGTTTGACACAGATAGAAGGAAAATCTCAAAAGACGAAACGATTCCTACGCGGAGAAGAAATAGGTCATTTTAAATCTCTGCGACCTGCCGCAGATTTAGTGTGGCTAGCTGGCAAGTTGACTAGTAGCCTAGCTTTGGTTGCTAATTGTACAAGATGCTAACATGACAGATTATTTAGGGCACACAACATAAGAGTGGCCAGAGGTTGTCGGTATGTGTGTGTGTGTGTGTGTGGTGTGTGTGTGTGTGTGTGTGTGTGTGTGTGTGTGTGTGTGTGTGTGCGTGCGTGCGTGTGTCGTTGTCTAGAAGAGCTGCAGAACATACATTGAGGCCGATGATTGAATGGAATAAACAGTAAGGAAAAAAGGACAGTAACTCAGTAACCACTCAAATGTCCCACACTGTTCCACCTGTGGTCATGCGTGGCGATGCAACATGATGCTACTTTGGAAGCATAATCCAGCGAGGTGGGAAAACTTGCTTGCTTTACGCCTACTTCGGTACCCTGTGAATTTCGTCTTGATTCCAACACCCTGGTGACTCTCTCCACAGCATCAGGACACTCACCAGGTAATAGGTCTTGATTTGTTGGACCAGGAGGCTCAGATTCTGGTCCTCTGTCTCGCCTCCCCGTCCGCCTTGCCCACATCCCTGGAGGGTGGCCTCAGGATTTCTGGAAAGTGACACGCAGAGAGACACCCCGTTATCATTTGTTTTTGATGAGAACATCAATGGTCGTTTCTATTCAATTCTATTCACGCCTGGATGACATCATCTCTGAGGGCCATTGGCAGGATCATGGCTTCACAGCCAAACAGGGGATTCAGATCTAAAAGATACATTATTAGGTTATCTATTATAGGAACAAGACTTCACTTTCAAATGAACAGGGGGACATGCGTTTTCTTTTCTTCTTTTTTTTTTTCTCGTTCGCTCTTTGAGAGCTGTAATGCAATTAAAGAGATACTACCATGACACAATGTTTGAATTGTTTGTGAACTTACACAAAGCCACCGAGTAGATAATCAAAGCAACTCCACACATGATAGAGGTCAACTAAGACAGAGCGAGAGAGAGTGATGGAGAGAGAGATAGGAGAGAGAGAGATAGGACAGAGAGAGAGAGAGAATGAGAGAGAGAGAGAGAGAGAGAGGAGAGAGAGAGAGAGAGAGAGAGAGAGAGAGAGAGAGAGAGAGAGAGAGAGAGAGAGAGAGAGAGAGAGAGAGAGAGAGAGAGAGGAGAGAGAGAGAGAGAGAGAGAGAGAGAGAGAGAGAGGAGAGAGAGGTGGCCTAGTTGGCATCTATCCTGAGCATCAGTTTGTCGGTCAGCTAGTCTCTCTCTGCCAGGCCTGTCGCTCTGCTTGTCCTGTACCTCCCCCCCGTCCCCCTTCCCCAACCACCACTCCCACCCACTCCACACCACCACCACCCCCCCCCCCCCCCCCTACCACCAACCCCACCCCCACCACCACCACCCCCCCCCCCCCCCCCCCCCCCCTACCACCACCACCACCCCCCACCACCACCACCACCTCTCCGAGCCATCTGTGGCCCACTGCTGCCACTGAACACCCGCAGTAGGTCGCTAATCCAGGAGGGTTTCACAGTCCATGAGATTACGCCTCATCCACAACACATCATTGTCTGCCATTCAGAGCTGGTTATATAGGGGGTGGAGGGTCTGTGTGTGTGTGTGTGTGTGTGTGTGTGTGTGTGTGTGGGTGGGGGGGGGGGGGGGGGTCAGATTAGGACCAAGCAGACAGTAGTATCCTGTCTCTTCTTCTCCTCCAGATCACTATAGACTCAACACCTCATACTCATAACACACCAGCCAATTCATAACAGTACACTCGCCACAATCACAGACGTTACTCAATCACTGTGGACAGGGTCTTCCAAGTCAGACCACTTAAACATCCACACTTTATCACTACAGAGACTGTATGGCCAGTCAAAACAAGCCCCCCCCCCCCACACACACACACACACACACACACACACACACTCCCACCCCCCTCCCCACAGCCCCTTGTCAGATTGCAGACAGCCAGAAGACCATCAGATTGTGTTTATTAAAGGGGGGGGGGGGGGGGGGGGGGGGGGGGGGGGGGGGGGGGGGGGGGGGGGGGGGGGGGGTAATTTCCCTTGACATATGGACATCGTCATTGACATCCTCTTTGGTCACCTGAAATTAGATTTTAAATCTAGTCCTCTAACCAATGCGTTATATCTGGAGAAAACAGTTCTATCTTTGTCTTGTATCTTTATATCTGCAGATATATGGTGCATGGACACAGACTAACTCCCTGGGGGGGCAGACATTAACAGGACACTCGCATTGTTTTTGAAAGTGAGTCAACGTTGACACGTGCATAATGAAATGATCGGAGGAACTGTGCACCTGGAACTGAAGAAAACTTGCGTTTTTTTCTTTAGGGGCCTCCCAATCCGTCCACCGTCATTTCTGACACATGTCAACACTTCCCCACGTTCTCAGAAATCTGCATGTGGACCGACTACCACGCTGAGTGACAGTACACGACACATAGTCCTTGACACACAGGCCCCGGCGAAGCTGCTGTACAGGACGGTGGGCTACAAAGACTTGACAGTTGACAAACCGATACAAAGGTAGGGAGTTAGCGTGGACCATATCGTGTGTGTATATAGAAGGTATGATGAGTGAGATGTCGATGTATAAAGATAACACAAAAAGCAATGCCTTACATTTGGGTCATAATCTCATTGAGAAATACCCGTCCAGTAGTTCCGAATAGTCCAGTTCCCCTCCTCAGCCATAAATGTTTTCACCTAGAGATAAAAAAGCATCATATACATTTTATAAAAATAAAAAAAAAGTGTCCAGCGCTGCAATGGCCAGCCAGTGACACCACCTGCATACTGAGTCTCGCTGCATTTCTTACCCAAGTGACGAGTGGACTCAGCATAAACTGTTCCAGAGACGGTACAACAACTCCGTTCTCCATGTTAACCGACGATTGATATCTCTTAGCCCAGCGTCCCGGCACGTCAAGTCAAAGTCACGGACAGTAAATCACGATCCATTTCATTTCGTGTTCAAGTAAACGCGATCTTGTAAGAGAGAGAGAGAGAGGGAGAGAGACGTGTGCGGTGCAGCGTTCACGCCGGTAGGGATCCCATCCGTATTTAGGACGAGGCTGTGAGGTTAAAAAAAAAATCTTCCTGCAACTGCAGCAACACTGCGTTTTTTTGTCTATGTGTTCGTAAAACCTGCACGGTTGCTTGTTGTCTGTGTTTGCAAACGGTAGAGTTCACGCGTTGCCAGGTCAATGTTTTAAAAACAATTCCATATGCATTCTCCCGCACTGCCGATGGGCCGATGACACACATCCCTTGATCATCTGCAGCAAAGGCATCTGTCGTAAAGCTCTGATCCGCCACACCGCCCCTACTACTTTGACACACACACACGCACGCACGCACGCACACACACACACACACACACACACACACACACACACACACACACACACACACACACACACACACACACACACACACAATGATGACATTCCTTTGCGTTCATCTTTCCGTTAAACTTTATTCCGTTGATTAGGTTGTTACAATTCAGATTATGTATATTATTTATTTTTTAATAAACACTATTTATACTAATAATACATATATATGATACCTCTATGACTAATAATAATCAATAATGAAAATGTATATGCAGGAATGATAATAATGAGAATAATTATTATAATAATCATACTTAACATTAGTGTATTAACTATTAATAATAATAGTTGATATCTATTTTAACACAAGAAAATAAGAATCATTTAACAATCATATCCAAATTATTGTGTAAATTGGACACGAGGTCAGCACGTCAGAAAAGGACAAAACACGCCAGCAATGACAAAAACAGCTAAATTAGTCAGTCAATCAAAAGCCCTCCGTGAACCAACTAAAGCATGTTAGAAAAAATAAAATAGCATTATTGCATTATTGCACCGATTGCTTAATGGGTCGCGTATTAAAGTAAAAATGAGATATACCCATATGCATATCCAAACGCACGATTGCTGAGATGTTGTCGCCATCTAGAGTCTAAATGATTAGTTGCATTCACAAATATAAACTATGCTATATCTACACTTACAGTAGCCTATCTATATATAGGCTATGTATGAGGCAAATCCAGTATCTTAAATAGTTTTTAACCGCTTACAAGAATAAATATAAAAAACGTTGTTACGGTTAGAATAGGCTAGTTTATTTCCCATTTACTTGAGTTAAAATAAAGAAATGCAAATTAATAGTATGCCTATATCAATTCACATGTGAGGACATACAGCAAGTGATGTTTGTCTTTAACAGTGCATGAAATCAATCGTAATACAAACTACTTATTTACATGCATGATCTAAGAATAGGTTGGCACTGGGATATAAGACAAACCTAAAGCAGAGATCGTCGTCTCTGCATCTGTGCAATTACATTAATCATTGTCTTCAAAGGCCCTTCATACGCTTTAATCACAGGCAACATACAAAACGCAGTTCCTATCATTGGCTTCAAATGTGTGCATCACGTATGCTATTGCTATCATCCTCTCACGACGAATAGAATTGCTACACTAGAATACGATAATGGATTAGACTATGTCATCATTGTTTCTCGCATGGTCAAAACGATCGGACCTCAAGGTGCAAGTGACTCAAAAAGATAAAACTGAGGTGTCATCAACACAACCTAAATGTCGCAGGTTTCTTTGACATGGGGATGAATGCTACATCGATCTATAATAGAAGAAGAATGACTCTTTGATTAGACTACGTCATCATTGTTTCTCGCATGGTCAAAAAACGATCTGACCTCAAGGTGCAAGTGACTCAAAAAGAGGTCATCCACAACCTAAATGTCGCGGGTTTCTTCGACGTGGTGACGAATGCTATACGTCGACCCACGCTGAAGAGCGTCGTGTGCTTCGTCAACCCTCTGGGGGACCCTTCGTCTCCTGCTGCTACCCGCGTTGTCTCGCGTTGTCCCACGTGGTCCCGTGCTGTCTCTTGCTCTCAGACAGCTGCTCCTGGTGTCTGTATCGGACTTCCTCGCTCTTCAGGCTCTGGGCGTACGGCGAGCGCCAGTCCCTCTCGAAGGCCGCCCTGACCTGCTCCACGATGGTGGCGGTGCCCCTCTCCTCCGGGCCCGGCGCCATCCGTATGGTCAGGCCCACCCCGGCGTTCACTGCAAACTCCCTGCCCACCCAGTCGTGGTTCCCTGTCGACAAGAACGACAGCCTAGCTTAAAGCCTGTGTGTGTGTGTGTGTGCGCGTGCGTGCGTGCGTGCGTGCGTGCGTGCGTGCGTGCGTGTGTGCGTGTGCGTGCGTGCGTGCGTGCGTGCGTGCGTGTGTGTGCGTGTGTGTGCGTGTGTGTGTGTGTGTGTGTGTGTGTGTGTGTGTGTATTTGTGTGTGTGTGAGAGAGAAAGAGCGAGCGAGTTGGTGGGTGCACATGTGTGTGGGTGTGTGGTGTGTGTCTGTGTGTGTGTGTATGTGTGTGTGTACATGTAGGTGTGTGTCAGAACATGTGTGTGCACATGTGTATGGATGTGCACATGTCTGTGTGTGTGTGACTGTGTGTGTGTGTGTGTGTATGTATGTATTTGTGTGTGTGTGTGAGAGAGAAAGAGCGAGTGAGCTGGTGGGTGTGCGTGTGTGGGTGGGCGTGTGGTGTTTGACTGTGTGTGTGTGTATGTGTGTACGTGTGTGTATGTCTATGTGTGTGAGAGAGAAAGAGAGAGAGAGAAAGGGGGGTAGAGAGAGAGAGGGAGAGAGAGAGAGGGAGAGAGAGAGAGAGAGAGAGAGAGAACGAGCAAGCTGGTGGGTACGCGTGTGTGTGGGTGGGGGTGTGGTCTGTGTCTGTGTGTGTGTGTGTGTGACTGTAAGTGTGGCTGTGTGTGTGTGTGTGTGTGACTTTCAGTGTGTCTGTGTGTGTGTGTGTGTGTGTGTGTGTGATGGTATTGATGGTATTGAACGTAACAGACGGAGCCATGGCCCTACCAATGTACACCGCGTTGTCAGTTACAATGTACTTATTGTGGTTGAGTCCATGCTGGATGTCATCCCTCGGTTCCTTCCGTTCAAAAAACTTCTGTAATTAACATACAAACGTTCACTTGTAGAATCAGAGATCGAAAAGAAGATCAAAGAAAAAGAAAAAAACACGAATGCGAACAACGAACACGAAGTTTGAACAACGCGTGGGATAAGCTTAGCTGTAAGATACGAGGACTAAAAAACTAAAAACTCGAAATGTTTGAGACGTGTTTGACTGAAGAAACGCACAGCGCCATGTGTTTCAGTTTTATGCTGTGTTAACAATTTTAAAAAAAAAAGTCCCAATGAAAGGGAAATTAAAAACAAACAACTCAATACATTAAATCAAATCACGTTCGATCGAACCGAAACGTACCGCTTCCAGTGAGCAGTTGTGCAGCCCGACGCACAGCGACTTCAGAGAGGTGATGAAGTTCAGGGTCAGCGGGTGAGTCTTCTTCCAGTAGCTGACCAGCAGGAGCACCCTGACCCCCCTCAGGATCACCGCCTCCCGGATGACCTCGTCGATGGGCGACCAGTACCTGCAGGGGAAGGTCAGCCAGAGGTCATGACATCCACTGGAGTCTATAAGCACTCGTGACAAATGATAATAATAACAGAAACAGGATGCCGTGGGAAGTGGTGAATAAGAAGAAAAAAAAAAGAAACGTTTTAAAGTTAAAATCTTATCCCAAAGAATGTTGCAAGTGTATGCTGATTATATGATGGAAAAAAAAACATGAATATAGTTACTTGACTCGTTACTTTAAATTTGATTAAATTAGATTAATTACTTTGATTAAATTCATTTTTTGGACGTGACAACTGAATTGTCATCGGCAAAGCCAAAAAAATAAATCAAACAAACCTCTTTTTGGAATTGCAATACACATGATGACAAAAGAAGATTGCCTGCTTTTGACCCAGCCATATAAAATGAGTGGGGCTTCTGGATGTGTGTTTCTGAATGTGTGTTTCTCCCAGTGTGTCAGCACAGACAGACAGAGTACACAGCGGGGCGGGGTGGGGGGGGCGGGGCCATACTTCACCACGAAGGCTCCTCTGTATGTCCTGTTGATGAGCGGCAGGTAGTCTGTCACCGAGGCGTAGAGGAAGGACTGGGCGCTCTGGATCACGTGCTGCACGGCCTCCACCTCTCTGCTGCGGCCCTTCGGACAGAAGGAGTCTGGAGAGCTCTGAGAAAGAGAATACATGCAAGTGCCAAAGCCAAACCACTCCCCAACCGTAACCAAGTGGTTTCTTGTGGCTTATAATCTAACCACACCCTAACCACAACCAAGTGGTTTTCAGTACTTAAACCTAACCACAACTAAGTGATTTTTTTGTGCCTAAACCTAACCAGCGGCATAATAACGTATCCGTTGTTTGCAGAAACGTACAATGCCAGCATTTTATTCTGCCAACTGGGTTGCATTAACATATCACAAGCAATGGCTTTAGTATTTCTACTCATGGATGCCTACAGGCAGCCTGTGGGCATTGGGGATCGAACCCAGAACCCCAGAACTAGGAGTTGAAGACCCTGCCCCCCCCCCTCCCCCCCTGGCCCCCACTACCACCCACTTCTGTGCTTTTTCGTCATGCAGCAAACCCCTCAAAAACAATCCATCCTCCCTGAACTCACACCTCTGACCCCAGCGACTCCCTAATGGAGCAGACGCTAGCGGTCGACATGCATGCACAGCATTGCGTTGCGCAACCGACGGCTCTCCTCACAGAGACGTAGGCAGTGGCCGGGGGTGGCGTTGAGCTGCAGCTCCAGCGGCTCGTGCTTCCCGTAGAGGGCGATCACTTTCCGGGACCAGATGGAGGGGATGTAGTCCCTGTCCTGGAGCTGCCAGTAGAAGGAGAAGACGCGGTGCAGGTCCAGGGCCAGGCAGCTGCAGTTGGCCAGCATCACGCCCAGCTCTTTCCTCT
Source organism: Urophycis tenuis (assembly GCA_036785325.1). Taxonomy (NCBI): domain Eukaryota; kingdom Metazoa; phylum Chordata; class Actinopteri; order Gadiformes; family Phycidae; genus Urophycis; species Urophycis tenuis. Next base: position 17,339,734 of record JAXIVH010000001.1, read on the forward strand.
GGTGAGCAACGGAGGAACAGATGAACCAGCATAGAGACACACGCACACACACACACACACACACACACACACACACACACACACACACACACACACACACACACACACACACACACACACACACAGGCATATACACACATGGACACAGACACACACACACACACACAGGCACATACACACACACGGACACAGACACACACACACACACACACACACACAGGCACATGCATGCACACGGACACAGACACACACACACACACACACAGGCACATACACACACGTACGCACACGCACACACATCGCAAATCATCACACGCACATCACATCGCAAATACAGCATGGAGAAATGCTGTGTTTGAGGACCTAGAGGACCATCTGTAACCATCATAACCTATACACCCCGGGTGGAGTAATTATGAGGTGCGATTCAATAAAACATATCCGCTGATGAATGGGTGCAGACAAGGGGGGGGGGGGGGGGGGGGGGTCTGCACCGCACATCATTCACGGGGGCGTTTTGTCCACAGGTCGTCAGAGGCATCGCAGGGACAAATGGAGGTGCGTTCACGCGCGATGAGCCGGCCGGTACCTTGGACAGCGACCGCCAGTCCATGTCCGCGCTGCCGACGTACACGTGCCTCCGGTCCACGATCCAGAAGGAGGACTTGAGCTCGCCCCGCGTAATGGCTGACATGTTCACGAAGCGCACTTCGGCTTCTAGAGAGCGACCGAGGAACGGAGATGGTAGAGAGACAGAGAGAGAGAGATGAGAGTGTGAGAGACCAGACAGAGAGAGAGACAAAGAGAGAGTGTGAGAGATGAGAGAGAGATGAGAGTGGGAGAGACCAGAGAGAGAGAGACAAAGAGAGAGTGTCAGAGATGAGAGAGAGAGAGAGAGAGAGAAAGAGAGAGAGAGAGAGACAAAGAGAGAGAGAGAGTGTGAGAGACGAGAGAGAGAGAGAGAGAGAGGGAGAGAGAGAGAGAGAGGCTGACCCACACACAGAGAGACGGAGGTAGACGGAATGCATTTTATGTTTAAAGGAAGAAAAAAACAATTATAAAGTGAGAATCCCAGAGGACGGCCCTGCAGAGAACGAGGCGGGCAGGCAGGGCGGGTGGGCGGGCGGGCGGGGCGAGCGAGCAGGAGGTCCAGAGTGCCGAAGGGTCCTTGACGGGAGCGCGGTACAAAACTTTGTGCACATGCATGCCGTTTGACCTTGTGGCGGCGGCGGCGGCGGCGCCGTTGTTGGTGGGGTTTGGCTGAGGAGGAGGAGGAGGCGCCTGCAGGAGCCATGCTGGGAGATAGATGAGGGCAGAGAGTGCAAATGAGTCCGCATCTGTTAGCCTTGGGACAAGTCAGGCTTGTGGCGTGCAACATGTACAGAGAGAGACGGCCGTATTCCGCCGCCGCCGCACACTGAGCCGGCGAACTGCGGCGCAGTTCCCGCGGAGAAGAGAACGAGTGTAAATGGGTATCCGACGGCTATAGCCAGCCGAGTGCCCATCGGAGGACGTTTTGGTGGTGATGAGGCGCGATTGTGGGCTCACTGTGTTCAGCCAGGGCCTTCAGCTCCGAGGAGTTGGTCAAGCTGCTGGCGATCTTCAGCCTCACACCGCGGTCTTTCAGGGCGAGCAGCTTCTGAAGCAGTTGCTGACCCTGAGGGAGAGAAAGAAAACCATAATCAGTGCTTTATCTTACGATTGTCTTCGAATGAATTGCCTTAAAAGTGAATTATCCATCCATCCATCCATTATCGTGACCGCTTATCCTCAACGAGGGTCGCGGGGGAGCTGGAGCCAATCCCAGCTGCAACGGGCGAGAGGCGGGGTACATCCTGGACAGGTCGCCAGCCTATCACAGGGCTAACATATATAGACATACAACCATTCACACTCACATACACACCTATGGTCAATTTAGAGACACCAATTAACCTAATCCCCAACCTGCATGTTTTTTGGTCTGTGGGAGGAAGCCGGAGTACCCGGAGAGAACCCACGCAAGCACGGGGAGAACATGCAAACTCCACACAGAAAGGTCCCGGGTCCCAGGTGGATTCGAACCCAGAACCCTCTTGCTGTGAGGCAACAGTGCTAACCACTGCACCACCGTGCCGCCGAAAGTGAAAAGTGTAAAGTAAAAAAGTAAAAGTGAATTAACCTAATTAAAATCGAATTAATCTAATTAGCATACATGCACATAGCAAGCGATTCTTTTACAAAGTGCCATTAGAAAATGTGCATTATCTGCACTATCTTTCTATTTCCTTATCCTGGCCAGATTATTGCTGGCACAGGCGGAGAAGGAAGGGCTGCCTGTGTTTTCCCTCTGCACCTGAGTGGCGGCAGCAGCATCGCGCTGCGCCGTCAGGTCCCAGGGCTGCAGGTTCCAGACGGGTGACACCACCTCCACCGAGTGCTGAGCGCGGTCCAGCAGCGCGTGGAGGCCCAGCGAGAGAGCCAGAGACTGGGACTCACTGCTCGGAGGGAGAGGCAGGTCGTCCGGAAGGTTCTCCACGAGAGTGATGCTGAAAGGACGCGCGGATTAGTAACAGCTACTGCTTTGGGTTTGATATTGGCGTGAAATGTTCGTTGCAACTCTTTTCTTTTCTTATAGGAGATAATGGATGGAGGTCAGGGGGGTTTGTGTGGTGGCTACGGAGCAAAAGGTTCTGGGTTCGGCGCCCCATGTCTGCAGCCTACATCTTGGGTTTCATGAGTCAGATTCCTAACCCTGACCTGTTTCAGGCTAGTATGAGAAGCCGCTTTTGAGAAAAGCATCTGATAAATGACTTATCGATAAAAGGCAGCATTTAGATATTGAACATTGTTTAGGTTTTCTTTTTTATTCTGATATTCCCCCTGTCGTTTGGGTGAGACACTGGTGAGGGTACAGAAAACAGTGAACCGCCCCTCTGCTTAATAGGTCTCCTGAGCAGCGTAACTCACTGACAGTCTCTGCTGCAGTTGTCCTCTGTGATGCCATCCTCTTCGTCTCCCCAGACGTCCACGGTTGAGAAGATGAGGGCCAGCAACACGGAGAAGCAGCACACCAAGGCAAAGACGGCAAGACACTTCTGCTGGGACTGAGAGGCATAGCGTACATGCAGACACACACACACACACACACATGCACACACACACACACACACACACACACACACACACACACACACACACACACACACACACACACACACACACACACACGCACACACGCACACACACACACGCACACGCGCGTGCAAACACACACACACACACGCACACAAGCGCGCACACACACACACACACACACACACACACACACACACGCACACACACACATGCACACACGCGCGCAAACACACACACACACACACACACACGCAAACAAGCGCGCTCACACACACACACACACACACACACAGGCACACACACACACACACACACACACACACACGTGCACACACACACACACGCGTGCACACACGCACACACAT
>JAXIVH010000001.1:17348215-17372746 GCA_036785325.1 Urophycis tenuis
CGACGCGGGGCGGCGGGGGCGGAAGCGGGACGGCACCCAGATGTTTTTTCGTGCACCTCTGTCCGCTCCGGAGGCCCGCAGACACACGGCTCCGGCTCATGAGCAGTAGGATATTAATGAGTGTGTGTACCACAGTATTGACAGCGCAGCGTTCCACAGTAATGTACAGTGCAGCGTTCCACAGTAATGCACAACAAGGGTATGCTGCAGTGTACACTGACTGGACAGGATTCAATGTTTTTTTTTTTTTCTTTTTTTTTTTTAATCGCTAATAATTCACGGCCCAGGCGTTGCAGGAGGAAACGGAAGGGATGGAGCGCATTGCTGATGAAATGAAACACTCTGAATTGTATTATTGATTAAAGGTAAGGTTTTCAAACCCTTCACACAAAGGCTGACACAAATATGGATTGTTTTTTTTTTTAGAATATGACTTCTGTACGATTTACAGCACGCCAATGTGAAAGTATTCATATGGAGTCGAAAATGTTTCACAGAGGTTATAAAAACGACATTTTAAATTTCAGTGTGCAGGTGTGTGTGTGTGTGTGTGTGCATGCCTGCATGTGCGTGTGTGTGTTTATGTTTGTGTGTGTGTGTGTGTGTGTGTGTGTGTGTGTGTGTGTGTACGCCTGCATGGGCGTGTATGTGTATGTGTGTGCACGCCTGCATGGTCGTGTGTGTGTGTGAGTTAATGTGTTTGTTCAGGCTAGTGTGTGTGTGTGGGCTAGTGTGTGTGTGTGTGCGTGTGTGTGTGTGTGTGTGTGTAGGTTAATGTGTGTGTGGGGGGTTGGCCATTTCCTGTGTTTTTGTTTGTGCGCTCGGTGAGAGTACAGGGCCACTGCTGAGGAAGGCGGCAATCCATTTTTATTGGGGGCTCCAGAACACACATTTCCCCCCCGCTGTCCTTCCCCAAGGGGGCACAGGCCGGCACTCCAAATGCAAAACAAATTGGTGTGCGATGCAGGGTGAGACTAACACCTGCAGCCAGCCAGTAGTAGATCACTGCAGGGGTCAGTCACCGAGTCACCCACTGGATTTCTTGTTTTGAATACAGTGAAGAATACAGTCAATAATTAGTGGGCAGCATTAACTGGGCCGGTTGTCGTGATCGGACAAAGGAGCGAGATGATTTCCACCTCCGTAAAAAAAGAACAGGACGACTTTTTCGGAAACGTTTCTTCTTGACGATATTACCCGACGTACCCCGATTGTGCACGGGAGTGGCACGTGTGTTTATTGAGCATGTTGCTCTCCCTGACGAGTCCTAATGCCTCATTTATGCTTCCGGTTTGACGCAACGCTGGGGGGTTGCAGACCCTTTACGTTCCCCTTGTGTCCAACGCAAGGGCCTGACGTGCACCTCCCAAAAATCCTAGACGCGTGTCGAGGCGACGCAACCCCAACGCAGCAGCTTTGGCTGTGATTGGTCCACGAATTACATTCGCTGGAGATCGCTTTTCCGGTTTCCACTCGTAAACACCGCTACGGTGTGATAAATGCTTCGACTGATTGGCGACAACATATAGATATAACTTTTGCCTTCATTTCTGTAAACTTTTTTTTTTCCCGTATGTAATGACCAGAATGGTCATTCTGGTCCCTCTAGCGGTGTGGCATTGAATTGCATTTCGACACGTAAACCCCACGTAAACCCCACGCAGAACCATCACGGTCTCATGACTGCATCCGAGCAACTGCGTGGCCATTGCGTGATCACTACGTAATCCCTACGCAGAAGCAAAACCCAGCCTTTAGACGCAAGGCATGCTGCACGCTGCAGCGGTACTCACCCTGCAGGGCTGCTCCTGGTGTCGGGGCCTGGCGAACAAGGGGAAGGCCTGCAGCTGCGCGCCGGCAATGTGGCCATCGCTTCCCATGGAGTGAATGGAGAGAGAGGGCTGAGACGAACTGACTGGGGTCCTGGTCTCCCGCAGGTCCCTCAATGGCACCCCTTCAGACAGTTCCCTCAGAGTCCCGTCAGTCTTCAAGTTAAGTTCCATGGCGCCGTCGTCGTATAGGGGAGCAGTGGACAAAGCAGCCGTTTCTTGTGTGTGTGTGTCTATGATGTCTCAGCACTCACCACACCACCATACTGTCTCTGTAACAGCAACCACGCCTTATGACTTCCTTGTGAGATGGGGGGTGGGGGGTCTCGTGGGGGAGTGGGGGTGGTGGTGGTGGTGGTGGTGGTGGTGGGGGTGGGGGGTGGACATAATGGACAGTTGTCTGGTGGGATTATGGGAGTGTTATTATTAAGGCGTGGAGATGCAATCAGAGTGAAGGTTGGGCAGATAAGGACTCATAATCAAATGAGGAGAGTAGGGAGATGCAATCGGAGACGGATGGTGAAATTTAAGCACATGTACACACATAGACCTGCACACGCACACACACACACACACACACACACACGCACACACGCACACACACACACACACACACACACACACACACACACATATGCACACGCACATATGCAGCAGGCTAACTGTTACAGGGTCATTCATGGTCATCAGAAAAATCTTTCCCTTAAGGTAAAGATTATTATTAGACCTTTCCACTATGAAAGGTCTACAAATGAGATTCATTGATTTGGCCTGGACTCCTTTAAGAACAGATTATACGGTCAATAATGTGGAATTAAGTCTTACAACCCATCCTGGCACCAATGAATGATGATGAATTAATGTACATTCAGCATGTATTTTGTTTTGTTGGAACAACCAACAATGCTATTGTGCGTAAAACAATCTTGTGCTGTTTTATGATAAAAGTAACACTTAATCATCATGGCTTCACGTGAGTGGATGACTAATAATCAACAGCGAGTGTGACGGCATCTCAGTGTATTGGAACAAATCCAAATCCAAAACTGATTTGAATGTTACTCGACTGTGATCAGCATAAATCTGTTGCAGTGTCTCCTTAGTTTATGCAATCATTGTGCTTACGGGGCGTGTTTTATCCAACGCTGTTGTTCCAGCCCCATTGAGGATCCATGGATGCACAATATGTAAATAACCCCCTGCTTCTCAAACGCATCGTGTAACGTCTCAATTCTTCAGTGTGAGGGGCTAATCAAGCAGTAAACCACTACCATACACCAGGCAAAGCGCGTGGTGCAGATCTACATTTCATCTAATCTTCTAAATCTTTATCCTCAAAAAAAGTCAAGCCGTATCTGAAATAATCCAGCCGCCGGTTTCACGGCCGAGTAACTCACTGAATCACTTTTTCGACGTCTTCTGTAAAACTTGCGACAAACATTCTCGTAACAAATGAACACGTCCTAGCGATTAGCAGAGCTGAAGACAAGCTCCTGGGGACTCCTGAACTCAATTTGAAGAGGCTAAACTGTGAGCACCTGGCTCAATACCTGCAACATTGGTGGTGCGCTTCAGCAAGCCTACGGCAAATGTTACCCCCCCCCCCCCCCCCCCGGGGGAGAGAGACCCTTACACTGCTTTAAGGATTAGGGATGTGGAGCGGAATAGCTACAGATACGCTAATAGGAGGAGTACAGCGGGTCTGCACACAGTTTGTCCTCTGTGTTAACCTTTACGTTGACAGAAAGAGGCCAGCGCGGTCCGGATTGAGGCGGAGCATGCGTGCGTGTGGTTTCTCGTATGGCGAGACGTCATTGACAAACAATTACCCCCCCCCCCCCCCCCCCCTACCCACGCAAAGCTTGTGAAGTGATAAGGGATGAACTCCCACGAATGACACTTGTATATGTTCTTTTTCAAAGCATTTGATCGTAACTTTCACTCCGAGAAAGCCTGAAATCTACATTAGGTAAAAGAATACAACAAGGTGTATTTTTGTCCCAACTAACTTGTCTGACTTGTCCCGACAAGGTTAGTGGACGAGGTCTGGTGAAGTGGTTAGTCTACCTGTGCTGTTGTCATGTGAGCACCGTTTGGGAGTTGTGAAGACAGAGCGCAAGATTGTGAAACTTAAAACAACACAACAAAAGGCCCATGCCTCTCTGCCCCCCCCCCCCCCTCTGTTTTGCCGCCATTGAGAAGCAACTCATTCATGTACCTGCGGAGGAGCTATGATAACACCGTGTGCACGCATGTGATTGACAGGCAAGATGGATTCCCCTGAACCAATCAGGTTAGAAACGAGCCGGGGGCTGTGTAAAACTCTGGACTGTCTGACAACTACTGCACCTTTAATAGACAGCATCACAGTGTGGAAGACAGAGGGATAGCTTGTCCACGACTGTAAAGAACGCACACTACAGCTGATGGATGTCATGCATTTTATTGGAAAGGAGACATACGACCACACCAACATATTATTAAAATCAACGTTTAACTAAAGTGCATTACAAAGAAAGTGTACAAAACATTAAAACCAAAATCGCAAAAATTACTCACAATAAAACACAGAACACTGATGCTGAACACACCATTGATCTGTGATCGATTTGGCTGAAATAGTTTAACAGTATTGATTAGGATACATTCAAGTGTAAACATTGGCATTAGGCAAGACATTGGCAGGTTGGAAAAAAACAACAGAGTCATCATGTTCTCTTATTTTTTAACGGTAAAGTAGAGGTATCCCATGCCTATGCTGGTTCAACATGAATTATAGAAATTGTAGTCATTTGAGTAATTTAAGTTATGACCCACAGTAGACCGTAACTGGATTAAAAACAATGTAGTCTACAGGGTGATGTTATGGGGTTCATGTTGAATGTCCAGAGTATAGGATTACCTGGTCCCTAAACAGTTATTAACAATATAAAAAGTTAACTTTTTTTTTTTTTAATGACCTTCTTCATCTAATGACCCTGTAAATGTTGTCTGATGTACAACTGTTATTACACGTTGACCCCTGGGCACTTGTGATCTAAAACACTGGAAAGTGAGTACTAGTGTGTGGCGATCGTTTACAGTTGAATCCGTTTTCGACATAATGCCCATCTTCGATAGACTACCGCAGTGGAACAACGCCTATCGTACAAAAGACAAGGGGCAGGAGTAAATAGTCATCATAGTTGCGATACATTTTGTAAATACCATATTGATTCGCGAATTAAACAAACTAGCAAATGAAAAAACAAACAAATGGCATTTCAGACGGACAAAGTAAAATCAAAGGATCCAACGGGCTCCGGAAGTGCAGTTTCTGCAGGCAACTATGTACAAATACAACCAGACGAGAACCGGAAACGGGTGGCTGTCCTTTATGTCACAGAATGATTAATATTTCTGCGTTGGCCGCCGAAGAGATCTCAAGCCCGTATGGGTGCGGTACAGACTCCATGGCTTGTTAACCCGTAGAAGTGATTTGGCCGTACTGCGTCTGGAGTTAACAAGTGCTCTGGGATAAAGCCATCTGACGACAAGCTCATATTTTCATGGGATAAGTCATCATCTTTGTAATTCCTCATTCTATCCTCATAATCAAGGCCTGCGAGATGTTCAAACTCTGTTTTTGTATATACTTACATATATATATAATATATTTATATATATTTAGATATTTGTCTAAATCCCGAAAATAAATAATTATTATGCATTGCAACAATCATATACCTTCAGCTTAATTTAACGTGTCGGGGGCTTCGCTTGCAGAAGCCCCCACAACACAGCGTCATTGGTACGAAGAAATCTGACATCCGATCGGTGCGACAGTATCCACTGAACTACGGGGCAATAGTTCAACGTGGGTTCACCGTCTCATAAAGGAGGGACAAAGGTAGCACATGCTCATTGTTGGGAGTGACTTCAAATGAACACTTGGAGAAAAAAAAAAAAAAAAAAAAAAAACTCAAAAGAATTAAACTCTGGTTAAAAACCGGCTGCACTCCACATGCACGCCGCCGCAGCGACGCAGAGAGTTTGCGGCGCGGTGGTCTCCTGCAGTGGGGTACCCCCCCCACCCACCACCTCCACCACCCCCCACACTCCCACTCAGTGGTGACGTCCGGGGGGAGGCAGCGGCGGCTCCCCTCGGGGCGCCGGGTCGTCGCCGTGCTGCGCATGGAGGCCGGGGTCCCGCACGGCCATCTCGGAGGCGGCGTACGGCTGTCCGGGGGTCCCTTCGGCCCGCGGGGGGAGGCCCGCCGACACCGGCCCCTGCTGGGCCCCGGGGCCGGTCCTCTGCTGGGCCAGCAGGGGGCCGGCGGTCAGGCCCAGGTCGGCCAGGGCATCCAGGGTCCCGTCCGGATCCACCATGACGTCAATGGCTGTCAGGCAGGGGAAAGTAAAACAGGAGTCTATCGGATGTCGAGTATTAAATACGACTGAATATCACAATATAAGCCAGTGAGTTATTACATCAATACTTGTTAGGAATGAGTATTTATTTCATACCGAGGAGCTGCCTCTCGACCCTCCTTAGATCTTGAAGGATGGAGGAAATTTCCTGTTCAGGGATAAAAAGAAGTTACTAGGGGGGTTGACCTCGAACCTTCCAGGATTTAAATCTTCCGACAGAAAGCCCTTTTAGTCAACGTCGTCTTTAATAGTCGAAGGTACGTGCCGGGAGTATCGTGTTTCTGACAGTGGAACATTTCGTTTGGAGGATGGAGGTGCTGGATGAGGGATGCCTCAGCGTTGCTTGGCTTCCAGGAGGGAAATCCAGTAAGTTGTGAGTTGTGAGGTTGTGTTTTTTTTTTTGTTGCGGGGTTGGAGGGGGTCGACTCCTCTGTGCAATTTGCTGTGTTAAGTTTTGCGTTCTATAAATGTTCCCTTATGGTTAGTTTGATCGCCCCTTTGTGTGATACGGGTGGCATCACCCAGTCATTTACGGTTCAGGCTAGAGCACATTCTAGAGTGTCAGTCTAGAGGGACGCGCCGTGTCCGAAATAGAAAATCTGAAGTTTGGCCGCATTTTGAAGCCATTGATGATGGTTCCAAGACGATCCAGTAAAAGTCAAATGCGAACTCGCTCTCTGTCGGTACCCGGTGCTGCATCTTCCCTGTTCTGCAAAATGTACTGGTGCCGCATTTTGTTCTATTCCCTGAAACGCGTCATTCATGTGGAGTTAAAATGTGCTGTCAGTCAAAGGGCTCTACAGTCGTCTCCTTATCGATGCAGGTTTTGTCACGATGACGGATGTGAACACTGTGCCTAATCAGACAGAAAGCTCTGTCTCCTGAGAGACCAGCTGCGGTTGGAACTCATAGATAATTTACAAATGTTGGCATAGCACTGTATATTGGCCTCTCTCTCACAGTATATATATGGTACAAATGGCAGCCTTTATTGTCTGTCAAATTTAAAGCAGATGCTGACATGAACGGACGCAAAAGACAAAAGAAGAGAAAAAGGAAAGAAACGACGACTGGACGTCAGACAACATGAAACATGCAGGAGCCGACGCTGCGCGAACAAGATCCCCTTCCTTCCTTTGTGTGCGCTGCTGCCGCGTTCCTCCAGGGAGCTGCATGGAAGCCAAGCTGAGTAAACTCTGGAATACTTTATGTACACACACACACCTCATCTTCTGTAAGGGGTTGCCTGAGGCCAGGCCTGGCGTTAAGGGGCCGGATTTACGACTCCGTCCCTGAGTGAGGCAGTATTTTTCAAAATGGTTTTTGTTCATCTCCCTGCGCGGTATCAGGCGCACACATCGCCCGGGCCTCCCACAAATCACACATATCTGGAGAGGCTTGAATGTTTGGCACGCGGACCGACTGCGTAAGAGCCGAGGAGCCTTCAACCTCAATCCCCGGGTTGGTGGTGAGGGACGTGATGTCAGCACTCACTCTGATTGGCTCAGTAAGTGACCCCGCATGCTGCTGCAGCTTCGGTGCGCGGAGCGAGGAGATTCATTGCACGACAAGTCAAACGGAATTTGTAAAGAAAACAGCACAAATATGTAGTTTGTCATTGTTAACATCAATGACCAGAAGGACTAGATGCAGAATACCTCTCTCTCTCTCTAGGTATATATATATATATATTATACAGATATGCTATAGTGTAATCACTTTTACGTTTTCTGGGAAGATACACACACTAGCTGTAAAGGTAAGTGTAGTATTTTCACAGTGGAGGCACCGCGCTGTTAGAGTTATAATACGTATATGTTTTTTTGTTAGCACAACACTAGCCTACTGATCAACAGGGATTTCAGCCAGCTCGCCATTCTACCGCTGTAAACCTAAGGATCCTGTTGCGCCGTTATTTATTGTGTTTTAGTGGGACTCTTTAGTAGCCTGTACTGTGCTGGGTGAATAACACCCGTCAAAAAGGGGTTACATATATATATATATATATATATATATATATATATATATATATATTCAGTGTATAGAAACAAAAATAATACTATATAATATATAATACTATAATTGTATATATTATATATATTCTATATATATATATATATATATACAATATATATACAATATATAACACGACTTTCTATTTACTTATTTGATAGAAAGTGAAAAGTGATGATGATAAAAAAAAGAATAAAAATAAATAAATAAATATATACAGTATATAAATCATATAAGAAATTACATAAAATATCTTCCTAGTCGATTAGTAACTCACCCTACCAGGGTGGTAACACACCTTCTAACACTAATAATAATGCTACCTTCATCAGGAGAAGAAAGACAGTCTCTGCTTTGTTTTACCTTGTTGGAGCTCTTCAGCAGTAATGAGTCATGTTCAGCCTGCAGTTTGGTTTCGATGTCCTCCCATTTCCGCTCCTTATCTTTAAACAGCACCCTGTGACATCAAAATAAGAGCTATTCATAGCGGCGTGGAGAACAGAGGCTCATGCTTCCAGGCAGGGATGTCATTTGCTGTGAACGGCGCAGACTTTCAAAGAGGTATTTTTTAGTTGTCTGATACTCTCTGAGACTGAGAAGTTAGCAAATCCTCATCGCAACCTTTGCGATGTGTCACGCAAAACCACAATAATTGGCCGTCAACGCCAACAACGTCAAAGACAGGAGATATTCCGAGCCGAAGCCAAATGTTGATCCAAGCGTTTCTAGACAGCACATCTCACGAGACAAAGCACAACAGAACAGAAGCCTCTTTTTCGTTTCATCATATCCCAGAATTCCTTCTGGGTGGAACTCGTAACTCGCCTGATTTTGCCCGCCGTTTTGTCCACCGACTGCCGTATCCGGGCGGATAGTTGCGTAACAGACGTGAGCAGCAGACTTTCTAGCACGACCTGGAAGAAGACAGTAAAACAGGGTCACAGGGGACAACAATAACAATGATCTCGCCCTATTCCCACGCATGTTGGCCAGTCGGAACGCTTCGGAGATGTCTTCAGGCTGCGCGACGTGTCTTGGACTCACATCATCTCGGTTCCAGGTCTGTCGACGGATGGAGCGGGACCCGTGCGTGTTGGAGACCCGGGGTCGCATCTCCACCTGTCGGCCGTTGTTCTCTGCGATGTTGCTGTCCTCCATGGCGCCGCTCCCAGCCACAGCGCTGTCCTCCATCTTGGGAATCAGATTACATCCAGTCAATGGAACGCTGGCATGTATATATGCTGTATATGATAGCATTGAAAAGCTGTTTTTTGACAGTTAAGGATACATTAATGAATTCATCAATTCATTCATTCACAGTAATAGGGGCGGCAGAAGCTCAGTAGGTAGAGCGGGTGGACAGAGCGGGTCGTCCGCTAACCGTAGGGTCGGCGGTTCGATCCCCTTGACCCCCCCTCCTCCTCCTCCAACTGTCCACATGTCGAACCCCACAAATGTACCGATTGTAAGTCGCTTTGGACAAAAGCGTCTGCTAAATGCCCCCTTTACCCTTTAATAGGGCGCATTAATTGGACACATCATTCCACTAATATTCAGCTGATAAGAAAATGGCCGCCATTCCATCCCGTTACAATACTTTACATACAGATCAAGGCCGTGTGCTAAAACGGCTCTCACACAACGCAGTGAACGTGACATCGTTACCAGGGGCGCAGGGTCGGCTGCAGCGGGGCTGACCGAGTCGATCTCGCCGGCCACATCGTGGATCTCCCGGGCCAACATGGCGAGGTCTTTAGCCAGGTCCTGGCTAATCCTGAAACGCACGGAGGAGAACGAGACGCGCTCATGTTTGTATCGGGGCGGCAGTAGCTCAGTGGGTAGAGCGGGTGGACAGACAGAGCGGGTCGTCCACTAACCGTAGGGTCGGCGGTTCGATCCCCTCGATCCCCCCCTCCTCCTCCGACTGTCCACATGTCGAACCCCACACACGTACTGATTGTAAGTCGCTTTGGACAAAAGCGTCTGCTACATGCCGCTTTACCTAATATTTCATGTTTTGACAGCTTCTGGAGACTGGTACCGCCACCACTAAAAGGAGGAAAAGGTTGGATGGCGAGATCTCAACTATTCTCCGTTTTGGCACCGCAGTGGTGGAACGAGCTCCCTGCCAATGTCAAGACTGCAGAGTCAGAGGACTGCAGAGTTAGAGACTCAAAACCCACTTGAACCCTGCATAACCCTACCCTCATGCGCTTATTTGTTGTACGTCTTGGCACTTGGTCAGAGATGTTGTACACTAGCAATGGTTAACCTAGCAATTGAAATGCTTGAAACTTGTTCTGGTGACTTTCTTACTGTATTAGCAGCAATGAAATGTTTCACCTTCTTCTGACAAATGTACTCTTTGTAAGTCGCTGTGGATAAAAGCGTCTGCTAAATGCCCTCAATGTAAATGTAAAATGTAAATGGAGACCCACGGCGTGAACGTTGTGCTTTTGCGAGCGTTAAGCAAAAAAGATATATATATATATATATATATATATATATATATATATGCTCTATGCTATTGCCATTGCACCCCCCACCCCCCACTCCCATACCCATACCCAAACCCATACTCATCCTGTTGTACCCATTCTGATCTTCTGTTATACTGGCAGCTAGAGCTACTACTGCACCACTTTCACACTTACTTCTATTTGCACTACTTTTTTGCACATTGTATACTGTTTACACTTTACACTTTTCACTTGCATGTTATGCCACTGTGAGTAACCGTTTAATACCTCGATGATCACTACCTCCATCTGCACTGTTTGTCACTTTGTTAACTACCTATAATTACCGTCATTTTAATAACCACTGTCACTTTTCAATTTTGCACCTTATTCTGCATTTCTGCATTTCAACCTGAACCTTAATCGCTCATTTGCACTTCTGGTTAGAACGCCAACTGTATTTCGTTGTCCCTGTACTTGTACTCTGCACAATGACAATAAAGTTGAATCTAATCTAATCTAATCTAATCTCAAACGACATCGCGAGGAGGCCGCAGACGGACTACCTGGCTATCTCCTCGCTGTGCGCCGTCCAGTCCTTCATGTACTCGTCCTGGTCTCGGGGGTGCGGCCGCATGGAGGACGCGCCCCCGGGGCTGGGGGTGGCGGGGGCCGACCCGCCCAGCTGGGCCACCCTGGTGGAGGGGAAGGGCCTGGACTGGCCCTGCTTGGAGGCGTGGCGGTTGGAGCCGTACTCGTCCTCGGACGTGGAGGCGTACTCCACCGGCACGCGACGCCACCTCGCGCCGACTTGGGGTGGAACACACACACACACAGAGAGTGGGACTCATTGTGGGGCTTAAGGCTGGTTTATGCTTCTGCGTAGGGATTGCGTCGTGATCACGCAATGGCCACGCAGTTGCTCGGACGCAGTCATGAGCCCGTGATACTTCTGCGGAGGGATTGCGTGGGGTTTACGTCTCAAAGTGCAATTCATTGCCACACCGGTAGAGGGACCAGAATGACCATTCTGGTCATTACATACGGATTACTAGCGAGTTAAAAAAAGTTTACGGAAATGAAGGCAAAAGTTATATATATATATATATATATATATATATGTTGTCGCCAATCAGTCGAAGCATTTATCAAGGCTGTGTTTACACCGTAGCGGTGTTTACGAGTGGAAACCGGAAAAGTGATCTCCAGTCAATGTAGTTCGCGGACCAATCACAGCCAAAGCCGCGGCGTTGGGATTGCGTCGCCTCGACGCGCGTCTAGGATTTGGGGAGGTGCACGTCGAGGACGTAAAGGGTCCGTAAAGGGTCTGCAACCCCCCAGCGTCGCATCGACGCGGAAGTATAAACGAAGCATAACCCAGCCTTTAGCCTCATGCAACATCGCCTCATCGCAGAGCTATGTTACTGTTTTCAATGCACGAGAAAAGCCTAGCACATTGTATTCAATTGTACAACAAGCTCATCAACTGACTCTCATCAACTGCGCTATGATGCAGGGATACAAAACGCACGCACGTCGACGCACGTATTTTGCGCCCCCTGCCCATCATAGAGCATCTCAGAGTGTGTGTGTGTCTGCGGAGGCCGGGGGGGGGGGGGGGGGGGGGGTTCTTTACCCTTGTCGGGCAGCTTGGACGCACTGTTGGCCCGGGCCCTGGGCGTCGTCGCGGGGGTCACGGCGGCGCCTCTGAGCCCCTGCCTGGCCGCGTAGTCCCCGGCCACGCTCCTGGCCCCCAGCCCCCGGCTCCTGGTCACGGTGGCCTCCGAGTCGCTCTGCGCCGAGGGGGAGCCCACCCTCTGCCTGCGGGGCTGCGCCAGGGCCTCGATCCTCGACATGCCCTTGCGCGCCATGCCGGTGCGGGACGTGGAGCTGGCCGTGGAGGCCTCGGAGGCCACGGACATGCGGTCGAAGTCGGCCGGCTCCGTGTCTGAGGAGTCCCCGTGGCGAGCCCGCCTGAGCAGGGAGGCGCGGGTGGGCCTGGGCTTTGGCGCCGAGGCGTTTTTGTTGGAGGCGGCGGCGGCGGTGGCGTTGGCGCCGGGGGCCACCTTGGCCCGGCTGGACTTGGTGCTGGCCCCGACCGTGGCGGCGCCACCGGACTGGCTTCTGCCGCCCTTCTGGCCGGCGGCGGCGGCGGAGGCGTGCTGGGAGTCCGAGAGGAGGGAGTTGGAGTTGACGTCGTCGTCGGTGAGGTCCATGGAGGTCCAGGGCTGGCTGGACTTCTGCGCGGCCCGGGATTTGACCCTCCGGTCGTGGACCGCCCGGCCCGCCGACGGGCCCCTGCCGGACGAACACACCACCGTCCTCTCCTTCTGCTGGGCGGCGAGGGTCCGGCGTTTCTGCACCACCTTCCTGCCGCCGTCCGCCTGGCTGATGGTGCTGGTGGTGTCCACGTCGGACTCCGGCGACATGGAGCCCTCGATGGACTGGCTGGGCGGGTCGCCTTGGTCCGACACGGTGGCCTCCAGGAAGGCCGCCACCGCCTCGGTGTCCTTCTGTAGCGTGGCGCCGTCCAGGTCCCGGGCCTGCGCCCTGCCGGCGGCGGGCGCTTCGATGCGCGGTATCAGCTCGATGGGCACGTTGGAGCTGGACCTCTCCACCGTGAAGCTCTCCTGCCTCAGCAGCGGCTTCCCGCTGTTCTCCCGGGCCTTCTCCTCCTCCTTCTTTCTCCTCTGCGCCTCCTCCAGCCTCTTCTCGGCGCTGCTCAGCGGACGCGGGGGCTTGGACCTCGTGGCACCCGCCTGGGACGCCCTGCCGCCGCCGCCGCCGCCGCCGCCGTCCTGCAACCGGGCCGGCGAGGAGCGCTTGGGGCTGCCGCCCTGGCTGCCAGCGCCGCCCGCGCCTTGGCCCGCTCTGCCCTTCCCCCTGGGGTCCTGCTTCTCCTTCTCCTGGAGCTCCGTGTCCTGCTTCTCGCCCATGTCGCTCTGCAGGCCGGCGCCGGGCGCCCGCCTCCCCAGGTGCGGCTCGTCGCACGGCAGCTGGGGCAGCGTCCTCCTCTTGCGCTCCGCGTAGCCGGCCGACTTGTGGGAGGCCGAGTGGCTGGACTCGCTGATCTCCGCTGGAAGTAGACGGCACAGGAGATATATGAACGACGTGGCGAGTGGAGTGGCCACTCGTCTTTAGGTGCGACCTCACGTGTAGCTGCTTTAACGTCACATAGTTTGTAAGGCTTTTGTAAGGCTTTAATCATCTAAATGTCTCTGCCAAATCAGTCTGCTTCCTCTACACCCAGTACAATGAACAAACAAATCCCATAATTTTTGTCTACAGTAAAGATAACAGTGGTACCTCTGTCTTCCATGAGAAGGGTGTGGCTGTCTCCTCCTGATCCCTCTGGGTCAGTCCGGATGTGGCTGGCAGCCAACGTAGCCCACTGAGAGACCCAGCGAGGGCCCCCAACCATCAGCTCCTCAGATATGACCTTCACCAAACAGCGAGGGAGATAGAGAGTCCATTAACACGAGCAGTCAAAGCCAGATGCCCCGGAGATCACAGCACAACCTCGGGCTTCGACGTCATCGTCAGCAGGGCTTGGATCATCAAATGTGAATCAAGCTGGGTAGAGGTTCTGTAAAAACATGGCACACGTTAAAGCTGCACTATAAGCATTTCACCAACCTTAACCTTTTGAGTCGCATCTACAGTACATTTTTCAAAAATGTGTGTGTGTGAATGTGTAGTTCAAATATGTCTTTAATGGAGTCAATAGCTGCAGTACAAAAGTGGCATAGTGCAGCTTTAAAGTGTACAAGGTCTTAAGTATGAAGAGGGGTTGAAGGGTTGTTTTCACAGGCGTTCACGGTGCATGCACCTCCGGCTCCATGCGGCCGGGCTTGGTCCTGTCTCCGGGGCCGGCCCTCTGACAGATGAGTCTGTCCCTCTGGACGTCATCGCCGCCCAGCCTTGACACAGACACAGAGTGCTGCTCGTCCACGCCAAACACCTGGACACACACACACACACACACACACAGGCACACACACAGGCACACACAGGGGGCCAATGTTAGAAGCCAAACACACACAAACACACAAAGCTGGAGCCCAACATTCACAGCCAACATAATAATGTATGATGGCTTGTGGTGGTTCATTTTTTAAAAAGACATTATAGGGACGAATGTGTTTTCCCTTGACACCTCAAGGTCATGAAGAGCTTCTTGGAATCGATCACTTCCAAACGTTTGCTGGATGTTCATCTTCATATTTTACATGCTAAAATCGAAGCAGACTGCTAATGCAGATAAATGCATAGCATTTATAGCAACCCTTTAACATAACAGAATCCATTACAAGTGTCTTCCTACAAGTCTTACAGAAATTGTATGTATGAGTTATGACACACATTTGCCAGTCCCTTCTGTAAAACAATTTGCCTCTCACTATTTTGATGTCGTCAACCTTGTTATTTTTCCTTTCCGACATCTTCATGTCATATGCATGAATCTGAGCATTAGATTTCACTTCACCATAACCTTACTTCACTGCATCAGGGATTCCCACCCCTCCATACAATTGCAGCCTTTACATACATTTGCATTCAGGGCATTTAGCAGACGCTTCGGTCCAAAGCGACTTACAATCAGTACATTTGTCACACAGCCGTGGGGTTTCGACATGTGGACAGTAGTTGGCGGTAGGGGATCGAACCGCCAAACCCAACACCCGCCCCCTCCGTGACATGATTGGCCGAGCCGGCCCCCCTCGGTTAACACTGCACACTGCACACCCACCCTGTCAATCATCCGTCGCGCCTCCTCCTCCTCGTGGTCTCCGTTCTCCATCTCTATGGTGTAGGTCACCCGGTCGCTGTGGTCGTCGCCGTGGTGATGGTGGTGGTGGTGGTGGTGGTAGCCCTGGTCGCACGTGGCGTTGCGCTGCTGATAGGGCGCCGCCGCCGTCGCCCCCGACGACCGCGGCTGCCTGCCCGCCGCCGCCGCCGCTGCCGCCGCCGCCTCGCCATCGCGGGGCGCCCCCTTGACCCCGCCCGGGTAGCGGTGGCGCCGCGCGGGGCTGTCCTCCTCGGCGAACAGCCCCTCGGGCACGTTGGCGCGGCCCTCTCTGATCTTCACGCCCGGGCCGCCCCACATGCCCCGCGAGCGCTCCTCCAGGAGCACCGCCCCCGCACGCCGCTGCGGCCCCCCTGGGGCCGCCTCGCAGTCGCTCTGCGTCCCGTCCTCGTGTTTACTTCCTGGGGGGAGGCGGGGTCAGGGGGGTGGGGGGTGGGGTGGGGTCACAGGGAATGATGTCAGGAAGACGGTGGAATGGTAGCTGCTAACTTCATGAAAGGGGTTGAGGTTTACCCTCGAACCCGATCCGGACAGGCTCCGCCCCCCTCTTCGCACGTTGCTGTGAGGGCGAGGGAGGTGCGGTCTGTATTTATTTTATTGTTTAGTTTTGTCTTGATCCGCACTGATAGTTCTGTTCACTGTGGTTGCTGTCACACCTGAGATCCTTACAGGTATTAATAAAGTTATCAATGACTTCAAAACATGATATGATCAAAATTTTTCAGACATTTCAGACTTTAAGATTTAAAAAAAAGGGTTTCCATTTTTAGACAACGAGTGGGTCAAACAAAGTAACATTGAACCAAATATAACCCATTTGAGATTAATTGAAACAGAGGAACACACACACACACACACACACACACACACACACTCTACCTTTCAGACTCTTCTGTTGGATGGGGACGTCACTCTTCACGCTCTCCCCGTCCTCCTCTACCACCTCCACCATGGTGTCCTTCAGCGCCAGCGGCAGCTCGTTCTGCGCCAGCCAGTCGGCGACCTTCACCTCCGCCGCGATCATGGCCGTCTGGAGCGGACTCAGGTCCTCCCCCGTGCCCCTCTTGGGGCGGGGCCGCGTCTCCGGCGCCGTCTTCAGCACGTGGTCCTTGACCGTCACCTTGCCGGACGCCCCGTGGTCGAACTCGATGGTGAAGGAGGCGTGGCCGTGGTTGGCCTCGGAGGCCGCGCCCCCGGCCTCCGGGTCTCCGGGGGGGCCCTCCCCGGGGGGTCTCCCCCCCGCGAGGGGATCGCCGCCGGGGGTCTCGAAGTAGCTGCCGTCCTGCCTCGACGCCTCGCCGTTCTTCTGGCCTTCTCTGCCATCTGTGCCGGGGGACATAAAGATAAGGCCGAGGCAAAACCCCAAAGCTGCCTGCAGCGACGCGGTGCATTCCTCTGCTTTTCGTGCGTCCAGAGTAGAGGACGGATACCCGACCCGAGCCCGACGGGACCCGACGGTACCTGACGGGCCGGGTCGGGTTCGGTGACTGTTAAGAAGAATTACTCTTTTTTTGATCCTGTGAGGGAAATTTGGTCATTGCATTTAACCCAATCGTGAATTAGTGGAAATACACTCAGCACACAGTGATGGTGAGGCACACAGTGAGGTGAAGCACACACTCATCCCGAGGCAGTGAGCTGCCAACAGCGGCGCTCGGGGGAGCAGTGAGGGGTTAGGTGCCTTGCTCACAGGCACTTCAGCCGTTCGTACTGGTCGGGGTTCGAACTGGCAACCCTCTGGTTACAAGTCCGAAGTCCTAACCAGTAGGCCCTAACCAGTAGGCCGCGGCTGCCCCTGTTCTGTCAGACGCGGGCCGAATTCCGGCCCGATCTGCACTCCTGGTCCAGAGCAGCGAGGTACACACCTGTCTCCGCCCTCTCGCTCCTCCGGTCCCTCTCCTCCTGCTTGCCGGCGCGCCGGACGTCGGCCTCTCCGTCGCCCCACCAGGCAGGCTGGCCGTACAGCGGCGTTCCTCTGTGCAGCACCGCTACGTCCCCTGGGGTGAACCACATCGCACCGAGAGGACGTATATATATATACTCTTTTGATCCTGTGAGGGAAATTTGGTCTCTGCATTCATCCCAATCCGTGAATTAGTGAAACACACTCAGCACACGGTGATCACACAGTGAGGCGAAGCACACACTAATCCCGACGCAGTGAGCTGCCTGCTACAGCGGCGCTCGGGGAGCAGTGAGGGGTTAGGTGCCTTGCTCAAGGGCACTTCAGTCGTTCCTACTGGTTGGGGTTCGAACCGGCAACCCTCTGGTTACAAGTCCGAAGCCCTAACCAGTAGGCCGCAGCTGCCCTAACAGTGCAATAAACGGTGTTAGAATACCACGGAGGCACACAGCCCCTGAAAGTGCAATCAGAAAGCCCGGAGCGAGGCTTTCCGAATACCACGGGTGCAGAGACAATAAGGCAAAAGGGTACAGTTTCTGCTTACGTCGCAAATTATGCGTGATAATCTCGGCAAAATTAAACGCGTCTTCTTGCGAGTTAAGTTTCCGCGCCGTACCGTCAACATCGTGATAAATCTGTGTTTTTTTTAATATGCAACAACGCGATACATAAATAAACACGACACATCTTTCACTCTGACATCTGTGAATACCGGATGAGGCAGCCCTTCAACGCGAGAGAACACCCCCCCCCCCCCCCCCCCCCCCCCACTGGTCTGACCTGCCATCCTGTCCTCGTCCCTGCAGGCCTCAGGGGGCTTGGCGGAGGTCACCGCGTCACACACGGGCACTGCCGCCCCATCGGGCTCCTTCACCTCCACCCTCCTGGAAGCTTCACCCTCCGGTGCTCTCTTGTGGTTAAGCTGGAGCTGGCTGCTGAACTTCTCATGCTGACGACAGGGGTGGGTGGGGGGGGGGGGAGGACAGGTGAGTGGGATGCAGGGGGGGTGGGGGGGGGAGGACAGGTGAGTGGGATGCAGGGGGGGTGGGGGGGGGAGGACAGGTGAGTGGGATGCAGGGGGGGTGGGGGGGGAGGACAGGTGAGTGGGATGCAGGGGTGGGTGGGGGGGGGAGGACAGGTGAGTGGGATGCAGGGAGGGTTGAGGGGTTCAACTGGATGGTTGACGTTATGCTGATTCATTTTACAGCTGTTCAGTTTGTTATAATTTTTTATACTAACAAACACATGCTTTTTAAAAAAAAAGCATATATGATAATAACACTGAACATCTCACACCTATGATCCATTTTCTTGCTGAGAGTACAACAATCTATTGTTTTCAAATTATATTCAACCAATTCGGTAACCGAATTGGTCCTCTAACCCTGTCACGTGTCTCTCTCTCCCTTCGAGAGACAACAGTGTGTTGTTCAGCCATTGTCACCGAGTGAAACCGCACGTCTGGCGCTCACAGTCAGTCGGCTCATGCTTTCCTCCGCCTTCACCGCTACGTCCAGCCGCGTAGCGGTGAGACGTACGCGAGAGCAGAGAACAGTGCCATCAATAGCGGAGCCCGACCACACTATGTGGAGAAGTGCTCCACAATCATCCATCCATCCATCCATTTTCTGTACTGCTTATCCTCTAGAGGGTCGCGGGGGGGCTGGAGCCAATCCCAGCTACAACGGGCGGGCTACACCCTGGACAGGTCGCCAGCCAATGACAAGGCTAACATATAGAGACGTAAAACCATTCACACCTATGGTCAATTTAGAGACACCAATTAACCTAATCCCCAACCTGCGTGTTTTTGGTCTGTGGGAGGAAGCCGGAGTACCCGGAGAGAACCCACGCAAGCACGGGGAGAACATGCAAACTCCACACAGAAAGGTCCCAGGTGGATTCGAACCCAGAACCCTCTTGCTGTGAGGCGACAGTGCTAGCCACTGCACCACCGTGCCGCCCTGCTCCACAATCAAATCACCCAAAATAGAAGAGCGAGGGCCTTACCTTCAAGGCCTCCTCGGGAACATGCAGCTCTCCGCGCATCACAGAGAACAGGTTGGTATGTGAGCGACGTTAAGGCAAACCAAGAGGAGCGGCGACTCTCGCGGAAGGGCACAAACTGATAGCTTCATTCATTATGCAACGGACGGATGACAGCGAGACAGCTTCGGAGCCACTCGACAACATATGAGGTTACAGCAGTGGGTGCAAGGGCGCGCTGGTACACAAGATGCACCTTTTCTGCGGAAGGGACGGCTGAATCCCATTTGAGTGGCTGAGGTTTCGTGGAGAGCAATCCAAAGGATATCGTAGCCAAACCTTAGCTTGTCATCCGTTTTCAGCGTGACGTACATTTGCTCCTGTATCCGCACGTCATTGACAAATGTCTGTGGGCAGAAGCAAAGCACCCCATTGAAACAAGATCACAATCCCACATTTGACAGTTCAACAGAAAAATGATTCAATGTGTATTTTTCATATACAACTAAAAATCTACATTGTGCTGCCTACCTATTAATAAAAAAAAACACGCATTTCATTGTGAATTGCCGTACACACACACAAAAAAAAAGCAGACTCACCCCATTCAAACTCCCCAGGTCCTTCACCTTGTGCTCGTCCGTGATTGGCTCATAGTTAATGACGGCGTGCTGTTTGTCCACACTGCGGGACTAAACCATCACACACACAACACACACACCAATTCAGTGACTGCACTCCTAATCCTCCCAGGTTAGGAAGACTATGAATAGTAGTAGCAGTAGCATTGTAGTAGTAACAGTAGCAGCAGCAGTAGTAGCAGTAGCAGCAGCAGTAGTAGCATTAGAAGTAGCATTAGAAGTAGTAGTAACAGTAGCAGTAGTAGTAGCAGCAGTAGTAGCAGCAGTAGTAGCAGTAGCAGTAGCAATAGCACCAGCAGCATTAGTAGCAGTAGTAGCAGTAGTGGCAGCAGTAGCAGTAGCAGCAGTAGCAGCAGCAGTAGCAGTGGCAGTGGCAGTAGCAGTAGTATCTTTGATGGAGGTGACTGTACCTGCAACATGAGCTCACAGTCGTCGCGTCCGACGAAGATCATCTCCCTTGGGAGCCGGTGGCGGGTGCTCCCCCACTCACCAGGAACCAGGAAGTCAGACTCATCTTGGCCTCCGCCTTCTGGAGCCTCACCGCCACCTGTTAGAGGATAATTATGCACTCAAGCTCAATCTCTCTCTCTCTCTCTCTCTCTCTCTCTCTCTCTCTCTCTCTCTCTTTGTGTCTCTCTCTATGTGTCTGGAAGCCTTGCTTGTGTGTGTGTGTGTGTGTGTGTGTGTGTGTGTGTGTGTGTGTGTGTGTGTGTGTGTGTGTGTGTTGTAGTGCACAAGAGGCAAGACAAGGCGCCAGAGAAGAATTAGGATATGATGTCATCCATGAGATGAATCATTGATATTTGTACATCAATAACATCAATGCCAGAGGATGCTTAGTTAACCATGGAGGCTTCACTGGGGTTGTATGGAATTCAAGGAGGGGCATCCAATGGCCAACACAACAGAGAGAGAGAGAGAGAGATAGAGATAGAAACAGAGAGACAGTGGGAGGCATAGGGAGGGGACTGTGGCAGGAGAGACAGAGGTTAGAGAGAGAGAGAGAGAGAGAGAGAGAGAGAGAGAGAGAGAGAGAGAGATGAGAGAGAGAGAGAGAGAGAGAGAGAGAGAGAGAGAATGGGAGGCATAGAGAGAGGAGCAGGGGGAGACAGGTTAGAGTCAGAGAGAGAGAGAGAGAGAGAGAGAGAGCGAGAGACAGAGAGCGTCATGTCCTTGTGATGCTCTGATGATTTCTTCAAATAATCCCTTTTTCAGGCTTCAACATACACAGCTCTTTGGACTCAAACATCCCATTCTCTGCAGGGCTTTCGTTCGTCAGTAGGCCTGCTGAGTCATCCTGAGTACAGGACTTATTTGTGGTGAATAGATGAATTAAACGCATATGTTATGCATCATATCTGGGTCAATAGCTAGCTTATCCATACACGCAAAATGGGACATCACATAAAGGGAATGATTTACGGACCCAGATTGTATGTGTAACCCGGTGTTTTTTTTTTTTTAGACGTATCATAAATCTGCCCTTATTTACCAATTATTACAACACTGGGGGAATCGGGGCATGCCACTATGTAGCATAGCGTAGCTTGAAATGGCAATGAGCCTAATAATGCCATTGTCACACTAGGAGGGACACCGCCTTCCACCGAAATGAATATTTAAAAAACGTCGGTCAAAAATACAGTGCTCATGTTTACGAGCAGATACTAGGGTTATCAATGGAGCCAATCGCCGATGATTAAAAAAAAAATACTATCTGCTCAGCAGGGCATTCCCGCAATGATTTGCAGTTGAGGCATCGCGGGGCAGAAGAACAACACCCTGCAGTGCAATTCATTCTGATCGGCCAGCAATAACAACAATGACATCTGGACAACTGATACGCTGCTGCTGTCCTAACGCATATAGCGCCCTCGGTGCCGGAGAGAGCCAAGCCTCTGCCATCATGGACGATGCATGGGAGCAATGACGAGCAAATGATGCTCATTTCCACTGTCAGTATTTCGAATCCCTCCCCGACAAAAAAAAAAAAATCACGATCACGTATGACATTTTGTGGATTGGATACAGTAACGTATGCATTTCACTGACATGTTATAAACGACGGATAAACAGCCTGCAATATAAGCTTACCTTTCGCACGGTTCGGCGAAGCCTTTGCCCAGCCCCAGCGTCCCAATGCGTTCCTTGGCCTCTGCGCGGCGCTAGGCCCCTACGCGCATCATCGGTACGAGGCCCAACATACAGTGTGTGTTAGACTATGGACGTTACGTTACGTAATGTCAGCGAGATGCGCACCCCGTGAATAATATTCAAGATAGATGATGCCTGCCTGGGCTATGTCACTACCTATGTCATAGCAATGTCTTGTAGACTAAATTGTAAAATGATGTAGTTCTTTCAATTGGCCAAACCATTTGCTAAATATTTTCTGTCAGGCCATATAATGTATGGCTGTGCGTGCGTGTGGTTGCGGGTGTGTGTGTGTGTGTGTGTGTGCGTGCGTTTGCGTGTGTGCGCGCGCGCGTGTGTGTGTAACAGAGACAGAGAGAGAGAGAGAGAGAGAGAGAGAGAGAGAGAGAGAGAGAGAGAGAGAGAGAGAGGAGAGAGCAAGAGAGAAAGAGGAACGAATGAAAGAACGCATGTTTATATGTGTGAATCTGTATTTAAAACATCCGCATTTTCCTTCCCATACATTTGTGTTCGAGCGTGTTTTTTCTTTATTTATTTTTTTTTTTTTTTAAATATTATGGGTGCTCACACACGCTCGAGTACTTTCGACTCTGTACTCACAGTTAACCACTAGAATGACGCTGATACACTGACCTGGGATCAAGCCGTGGAGGCTGTGATGTGGGAATGTCAATAAACAGAATTGCCCTAAAAAAAATCTGACTCTTGATATAAAGAGCAAAGCCTAGTTTAATTAAAAGAAAGTAAAAACTCATTCAGCTTACTCAGGATATTTAGAGATTTCTTGAGAGAGAAATCTAGATAAGTTTAAAAAGGGCAACTTGAATCTTGCATCTTGAATCTTGAATTCGTTATAACCAATTGATAATAAGTACTTGTGAAAGAAAGATAATCACGGGTAACTGACAGTTGTTTAGATGAATGGATTTATTTTGCATTGAAAAATAGGCATACATACATGTGACAAAAGTTGGCTAATAATAGTATTATAAAATGTCCCTTATTTAGACATCCGCAATGCTTCTCATGTGGGCAATGTATTTGGCTGAAAATACCTTATCGGACTAAAGCCTTGGCCATGTAGCAACATCTGACCAAATTCTTGGTTGTATTAATGAACATTGTAACCTTTAGATGTAGCCTAGACATCTGGCTGATGTCTTAAAAATAGGTTATACAATGCAAATATGCATAATCTATAATTACAAAAAAAAAAAACTATAACGAAGATCAAAAAGGTCTAATCATTTTTAAAAACTCATCTGACTGTTTTTCTTGGTCTATATTAATTGTCCTGTTTTATTATATTCAATTTTAAAATAATGAAAATAAATTACTTACATAAGGCTTACTACATAAGCCTTCTTCATAACCATTTAGATGAAAAAGCTTAAAGACCATTCACCTTAGAAATGATTATCTTAGAACGTACAATTTTTGTTGTCAATGTTTTTTTGTACATTTAATGTACAACCGAGTTCATTATTTAATCTGATGTGTGTGTGTGTGTGTGTGTGTGTGTGTGTGTGTGGGGGGGGGGGGGGGGTATGCAAATCCTGAGCAGACCCACTGAATCCAAATTAATCAATAAAAGGTTCCACTATTATGGTTACACGTAACACTTACAATGGTAAGTGTTGAGTGTTTTACACACACACACACAAAAACACACACACACACACACACACACTCTCTCTCTCTCTCTCTCTCTCTCTCTCTCTCTCTCTCTCTCTCTCTCTCTCTCTCTCACACACACACACACACACACACACACACACACACACACACACACACACACACACACACACACACACACACACACACACACTACAGTTCACTCTTGCTCTCTTGGTCCAGCCCCCACGATCCCCTCTGTCCACTGGCGTCTTGGGGTCTTTTTCATAGGTAGCCCATAATGACCATCCATTGGTTTTTATTATCGCCTCGCCCCCTCTCAATCGCCAGCTTCGCCCTGCCCACGTTTTGTATGTCTGTGTCCATCCATCTCCTGACGTTCAAGTTCGCAGGAACGTCACGTCCGCACTTGAACTTGCAGCTCAGGGGGGGCTTTGCCGTACCCCCATCCTTCTCTCTTTTCAGAAAAGTCATGAAGACCTCCGTACACCGCAAACCGAGCGCGTCTCCTTCTGTATGATCCAGCGATTCCTTTTTCGTAGAAGGGCATCAATGAAGACATTTCCTTTGGACTCTTACCTTGTAGAAACGGATTTCCCAATGTGAACTACGCTGAAAGCCGCCAATAACCAACATGTCTCGCCGCAAGCAAGGCAAACCCCAGCACTTGAGCAAACGGGAGTTTTCGCGTAAG
>JAXIVH010000001.1:17372946-17460251 GCA_036785325.1 Urophycis tenuis
ATACACTAATATTACAATGTGTATTGTTGAGCAGTGATCAAACATGACCTAAAGCACATTTACTTTGGGTGTTAGATGTTTACCTTAACTTATGTTTACCTCGTTTAGAAATTCTGAATCAATATGTGATATTGATTCCGAATTTACAATATGAATAGTAAACGCTTGAAGATGTGTTTTATTATGCACGGATGATGGTAGCACGCAGAGAGAGACATGTGTCGTTGAACAAACCTGGTATGCTTGGAGCGTGGAGGTGTGTAATTGTCAAGAATGTACTACCTGTACAGTGGCTAAATATACCTTATTTCCAATGTAGGCCTTTCACTCACAACACGTTCATCAGGTTTTTTTTTTTCTTATAGCGCACAGCCCTGCGTCATCCATTCTTTTTTCTACGTCATTTCAGATAGGTTCAGGTTACTTATAGTGTCATGCAACCCAACTACACCGAGAGTATCCACACTTTGATTGCCAAAGAGCAGTGGCAGTGTTGAGAGTCGGAACCTCTTAAACTAAGTCCGTGGGGTTTTTTTTTAACGTCTGGCTTCCACTTTGCGTCGAAGCTCGGGGATGGCGACCTATCAAGAGTTCATCCAGCAGAATGAGGACCGTGACGGAGTCAGGTTCAGTTGGAACCTGTGGCCCTCCAGCCGACTGGAAGCTACCCGCTTGGTGGTGCCGGTCTCCTGCCTCTTCACGCCCCTCAAGGAGAGGCCCGACCTCCCCCCGGTCCAGTACGAACCCGTCATGTGCGGACGGGCCAACTGCAAGGCCGTGCTCAACCCATTGTGGTGAGTAGAGAACTTGACTTGCTTGTGTTGGTTATTCTGGCATGTATTGTATTCTAGCGATGGTTACCCTAGCAATTGAAATGCTTGATACTTGTCCTGGTGACTTTCTTACTGTGTTAGCAGCACTGAAATGTTTCACCTTCTTTTGACAAATGTACTCTTTGCAAGTCGCTTTGGATAAAAGCCTCTAAAAGCCAAATGCCCTAAATGTAAATGTATTGTTTGGATTGTATTTGTATAGCTGTCATCTTAATATCGGCCAGAGTTAAAGGCAACTCTGTGCAGTGACTGGAAAACAGAAGTCAATAGGCAATATCTTTTTTTCACAACCACTGTCAACAAACTTCTGTCATGCCTCAGCCTTATGTGTTAAGTGGGTTCGACTGCATATCGGTCTTGGCAAATAGTGACAACTGAGATGCCGTGTATGTGGGTCGGTGCTGCTTCTAAGTTGTGTGTAATTGTTTTAATTCAAATATTGAACAACCAGAGGCGTGATAGAGAGGAATTAACATGCCTGTTCTCTCCCCGATGAACATGACTCACGTTGAAATGCCAACACATCAATTTGCTACACCTGCTGTCAAACTGCAAATGCTGAATTGCAATTTTGTGCGTGTGCCGGTTTAACCGCGAGGCAGAAGATGACACATTGTTTGACGCCATTTTTTTGTCGTTTGTTGTGTTTTACAGTCAAGTTGACTTCAGAGCTAAAATATGGGCATGCAACTTCTGCTTTCAAAGAAACCCGGTGAGTATTTATAATCACGCAATTAAAAACTGTCCGGCCGTTTTCAAAACTGTTGATGTGCATATGCTGCGATACGGTTGGACTAACACTCTGGATGTCATCTCTGCAGTTCCCACCCTCTTACGCGGGAATCTCTGATGTCAACCAGCCCGCCGAACTCATGCCCCAGTTCTCCACCATAGAGTACATTGTACAGGTAAAAATAGCTTCTACAATCATCTCTGTGCTCAGACCTCTGCTCCCATGGCATGGAAACACGCACGCAGGCACGCACACAACACAACGCTTGTGTATGGAACCGTGTGTTTTAAATGTCATCCTAGGATTTTATTTTGTTCTATGGACAGGCAACAGGCTGGCCACGCAAGCGTTCTCTAGAGAGAGCTGAGGCCTGGTGTAAAACGTGTGTGTGTGTGTGTGTGTCATAGTTAGAATAGGTGGCTCCATGTATGACAAGAGAGACATGTGCTTTTTTTTTTTTTGCACCTCGGAGCTGGGTCCTCTCAGCCGCGGCCGGTACGCGGTCATTCGGCTCCCCTTATTTCCCCTTCAACAATGGCTCCAAACACGACCGACCGGCCGCCTCTGATGGGGGACATAAAGGCAGTCTGTTCATGGCATTTCTTCTCCGTCCGTCCTCCAGCGCGGCGCGGTGTCCCCGCTGATCTTCCTGTACGTGGTGGACACGTGTCTGGAGGAGGAGGACCTGCAGGCCCTCCGCGAGTCCCTGCAGATGTCCCTCAGCCTGCTGCCGCCCAACGCCCTGGTGGGCCTCATCACCTTCGGACGCATGGTGCAGGTGCACGAGCTCAGCTGCGAGGGCATCGCCAAGAGCTACGTCTTCCGCGGCACCAAGGAGCTGTCGTCCAAGCAGATCCAGGTGGGTGGGCGGAGCGGAACGGGCGGTGGTCACCCTGAGAGCACCCTGACCGTCCTGGTCAGGGTGGGCGTCGTTATGTTCTGAAGGCGAGGGCGGTCGAATTGGTCAGTGGGTGTGACTCGCAGCTGGAAGGGTGTATCGGTTCGAATCCCAATGTCGAGCAGTCTCACCTGGGAGGCGTCCTTGAGCGAGAGGTCCTCGACCAATCCCAAGCATTGATGACTCAATTTGCTCTACATCGTTTTGGATTACAGTGTCTGCAAAATGGCTAAAGTCAATTTAGAAAAGAAAACGTCATCAGTAAATAGTGCACATCATTGAATATGATCCCCCCCCCCCCTCCTGATTTCCTCCATACTGCACTTTGTTGGTGTATACGGCAATCGGAGCCGCAGTGGAATTCCGCCCGTGTCACAAGAGTCAGGTTTCATCTTATCAAGAATCATGCATAGAACATGAGTTTGAGGTCGGCTTCCAGAAACAAGAGTACAATATCCCAGGTCAGCCGTTGCAATGAGAAGAGGGACGCCACACTGGGGACGGGAAGCCGCTATGGCGTGGCATTAAGTGGCTCGGGTCAGCAACACAATGTCTATTAGAGCCACGGAACCAGGCTTTTATACAGGAGGATTACCTCCGCTGTGTTTAGCAGGATGTGAAACGCCATTAAGTAAATGACCAAAGCTCAATCTGCATCATGGGACATTTTGTTTAATATTGTGTGTGTGTGTGTGTGTGCGTGTGCGTGCGCGTGCGTGTTGGTTCTTTCAGGAGATGTTGGGTTTGATGAAGCCCGCGGCATCAGGGCAGCAAGGCCGACCAATGGCTCCCCAGGATCCTTCAGCCACTTGCAGGTAAGAACGTGAACTTGTGTGTTTCATGTAGTTTTTACACAACGGCCATCACCAAAACCCCAGCCACCAGCGCTATTCTGCTGCGTTCTCTTAACGTTCTCCCCCCCCCCCTGTGTCTCCCCCAGGTTCCTGCAGCCCGTCCACCGCGTGGACATGAATCTGACGGACCTGCTGGGGGAGCTACAGAGGGACCCCTGGCCCGTGCCGCAGGGCAAGCGGCCGCTCCGGTCCACGGGCGTGGCGCTGTCGGTGGCCGTCGGCCTTCTGGAGGTGAGCGCCGCTACGTTTACTACGCACGCCGAACACACGCACACACACACGCACAGGCACACACACACACACCGAGAACACGCCCTGTTGGTATTGTGACGTGCGACGCATTGTTCGGCATGAACCACTGGCTCGATGTGACGCGTGAGGCGCTGTACCTTTTTTGAGCTGGTGACATCACTCTTGACGACCAGGCTGTAATACCCGCAACAAGGGGCAGTTACTGTACATTCAACACATCATCACATTGTAACACGTGGCGTGTACTGTTCAGTGTACTTTTTTTTTTTTTGCTCATTGCCAATAATGATGCAAGCGTTAATTGTGGGTTCTGATCTGAACTTTGGCCTTCTCCAGATGATCGTGCCACATGTCACTTCCAACAATTAACAACGAAACTAAACAAACACTCGCATGAGCACACACACACACACACACTTGATAACTTAATCTCTTTATCTGTGCAGAACAGCACTTGGCCAGTTCAAAGATCAGCCAGTGTTCAGTGTTGCCCTCGGTCTTCCCTCGTGTCTCTGTTCCCTCGCCCCCTGAAATGAAATCTGTGCGCTCTCGCCCCCACGGACCCCTGCCCTCGACCCTGCCTCTGTCCGGCCGGCCGTTGATCGCCGCTGATGGGAGAACGTTTAGCTGTTCACACTGCTGACTGCCTTTACATGTGCCTACTCAGATTTCAGTGGAGGAATGAGTTGTTTGCATATCAATGCATTCACTTTCATATGTATGGGATGCAGCCTTAGTTTGTCAGTTTGCCCCCCCGCCCCCCCATCCACTGATAACCTGATAACCATGTGGCAACTTCTTTCTTCATAACATAGCCTTTATTATTCTAATGGTATGTATTGATGTCCTCACCGTTAACCCACTTAGCACATGGTTGTGTCCTGAACCTTGAAAGATAAAGCTGACCATATGGCCCTAGACTGTCT
The DNA here is from genome assembly GCA_036785325.1 of Urophycis tenuis. Taxonomy (NCBI): domain Eukaryota; kingdom Metazoa; phylum Chordata; class Actinopteri; order Gadiformes; family Phycidae; genus Urophycis; species Urophycis tenuis. The sequence goes on from JAXIVH010000001.1 coordinate 17,377,443, forward strand.
TTTTTTCTCTCCTTGTAGTGGAACTCAAACCAACATGTGGTATACCCTTTTTGCTGTAACACACAGAATTGAGGAAATCTACATTGTATCATGAGATTGTACTTACAGATTTGCAAGTGTGTGACTGTAACAATAGTAAAACACAACTGCAGTAAAACTTTTGGCCATCTGAAAAGAGCCGAAACATGAATTTTGAGATTATGCACACAGCAACCCGTCGTCACATACAGCAACCCTTCCTACAGCTTTACCTGACCGGTGAATAAACACTGTGGAAGAAACACCATACAATGTAAACATTCAGGAAGAAAAATCAATGGCAGAGGTCAGGCCTATTCCAAAGAGGAATGCATCCATAGAAAAACCAGCAAACGCAATTCTCTTCTTTTTTTGGTTCCAGCAGCAAAGCCATTTTAACCCCGTATTTGCATTTTTTACTGCATCCGATCACCCTATTCAAATGGACGTCAGAAGATGAACACGCTGGCTAGATTTGACTTTAAGATTCAGATTTTTGATTGTCCTTGTCCTTGTTTCCCCTCCTCTCTCGCTCAGGGTGCGTTCCCCAACACGGGGGCCCGCGTGATGCTGTTCACCGGGGGGCCGCCGACCCAGGGCCCGGGCATGGTGGTGGGGGACGAGCTGAAGACCCCCATCCGCTCCTGGCACGACATCCAGAAGGACAACGCTCGCCACCTCAAAAAAGCCACAAAGGTGAACCAAAACGCCCGGGGATCCGCCCAGTCCACGGGGACTTGAATGTGGAATTGTAATTGACGGAACTCCTGATGAGCTCAGTGTGAAATGAGCTCCACGGAGTGTCGGTGGCTCCGTTTTCCAACCACTTGCACTGTGTCGTGTCCGTCAGTATTACGACACCCTGGCGAACCGCACGGCCGTCAACGGCCACAGCATCGACATCTACGCCTGCGCCCTGGACCAGACTGGGCTGCTGGAGATGAAGTGCTTGTCCAACCTCACCGGGTCAGTCTGACAGACCAAACCACTCCGCGGGCTCCCCTCTGCCCGGCTCACACCATCTTGTCTTTTTTAGATGTTGGGAGTTTTTCTCTCGGGGGGGAAATGGCGTGACCTAAATGGAGGTTTGCGTGGTGTTGTGCGTCCACAGGGGCCACATCGTGATGGGGGACTCCTTCAACACGTCCCTGTTCAAGCAGACCTTCCAGAGGGTCTTCAGCAAGGACTACAAGGGAGAGTTCCGCATGGCCTTCGGAGGAACGCTGGAGGTCAAGGTGAGCAGGGGAGGATGACGGGGCTGCGACGGTCCGTCAAACCACAGAAAAATCGCACACATTTGAAAAAAATCACCTTCGACGACGGATTAGGTGACTTATCGATTCCTCATAAGAGTTACCGTTTAATCCACCCTGATGGTAATTGTTAGTTGCAGCCCCAGAAAACGACTGACTCATAGATCAGTCGAGTTCTCCTCAGCTTGTTTGCAGTTCACGGAAGATAATGCCACGTGTTTTAATCGTGTGTGTGCGTGTGTTCTCTTGTAGACGTCAAGAGAGCTGAAGGTGTCCGGTGCCATCGGACCGTGCGTGTCCCTCAACGCCAAGGGGCCCAGCGTCTCAGAGAACGTGAGTGGCCGCCAGCCAGCCAGTCAACCAGCCAACCGTGTGACGACTCATATGAGGGTGGATTGAGAATCCTCTGTTTGTGCTGACGTGTGCTTGTGTGTCATCAGGAGATTGGCGTCGGCGGTACGAGTCAGTGGAAAGTGTGCAGCCTCAACCCCTCCACGACACTGGCCATGTTCTTTGAAGTGGTGAACCAGGTAGGCTTTTCGTCACGTGTTCGCACAGTCCATTCCCCTCGGAAGACCGTCGTCGGTCCACTGACTCGTTCGATGTCGTCAAGATTGACGCAATAAATAAAGTTCTCCCCCATAACGATTTCACGAATTCCAGCCGTCGAGTGCTCCTGTGTAACATGAGGCTGGCCTTTTTTTTTTTCTTAGAGTCCTTTTCATCCTTTTCAGTGAGGCTTTACTACTTCACTCACACGGTTGTTGTGTGGTTTTTCCTCCACATGCGTGTAGAGACTGATCTGTACTGTTTGTTTGTGTTTGTTCTTGTTCTGCAGCACAACGCGCCCATTCCCCAGGGAGGCCGCGGGGCCATCCAGTTCGTCACCCAGTACCAGCATTCCAACACGCAGCGCAGGATCCGCGTGACGACCGTCGCTAGGAAGTAATAACACTAACCTCATAGGCGTTCTCCTGGCATCGGGCTGGATGACTGAATGAATGAATGAGTGGCATGTGTGGAACCTTTTTTTATCAGTCAGAATTTGAACACGTTTTGTTCGCCCTACAATCTTGTAGTCCGGTCCACGGTTGGCGTTGTTAAAATGCTATTTGCGTTGCCTGTCCTGCGCAAGAGTCAACACCGGTACCGGGCCCAGGCGCAAACATCCTGTTTGCCCTGCGGTCAAAAAAAAAAACGCACGGGCAGGGCTGGGGCGTCAATGCACTTAACCAATTTGCATATGTTCTCTCTCTCTCTCTCTCTCTCTCTCTCTCCCCCTCCCTCCCTCCCTCTCTCTCTCTCCCCCCAGCTGGGCCGACGCCCAGTCTCAGATCCAGCACATCGAGTCGTCGTTCGACCAGGAGGCGTCCGCCGTGCTGATGGCGCGTCTGGGGGTGTTCCGCGCCGAGTCGGAGGAGGGGCCCGACGTCCTGCGCTGGCTGGACCGGCAGCTCATCCGCCTGGTGAGCAGGCTGCGTTCTCGGCCCCCCCCCCCCCCCCCCGGGGGTTCCCATAGTTCTCCCTTAAGGGCCCCACAGGCTGAGGCATGTGCGGTGACGCGCCGAACGGTTTCACTAAAAAGGTCTCCCCTCCCTCCGTTTCAGTGTCAGAAGTTTGGCCAGTTCAACAAGGACGATCCCACCTCCTTCAAGCTGTCGGAGTCTCTGTCGCTGTACCCGCAGGTGGGACGCGCCGCCACCGCCACCCGGTGGACATTTGGGGGAACTGCTCGGCTTGACACCGAGTACACAGTTGATATGGACGTCTCGCTCTCTCGTTCGGACTCTGATCGATCTCCTCTTCCCCCGTTCTCCGCAGTTCATGTTCCACCTGCGGCGGTCGCCCTTCCTCCAGGTGTTCAACAACAGCCCCGACGAGTCGTCCTACTACAGGCACCACTTTGTGCGCCAGGACCTGACCCAGTCCCTGATCATGGTCCAGCCCATGCTGTACTCCTACTCCTTCCATGGACCACCAGAGGTCAGCCTCACACAAAGCGCCAGGGTCACACCCTACCCCCACCCCTGCCCCGCCCCCCCCCCCCCTGGGATTAGACCGCCTTAACGCAGACGCTGACCCAACCTACAAGCTTGAGCGTTTTTGTCTGGCGGCAGTAGCTCAGTGGGGTAGAGCGGGGTGGACAGAGCGGGTCGTCCACTAACCGTAGGGTCGGCGGTTCGATCCCCTCGATCCCCCCTCCTCCTCCTCCAACTGTCCACATGTCGAACCCCCGCAAATGTACCGATTTGTAAGTCGCTTTGGACAAAAGCGTCCGCTAAATTCCCTCCTTTACCATTGTCTGGATGAAGGCGTCTGGAGTTGTTTTTGAAGGAGCGGGCGTTTGACTGAGCTGTCACACTGAGCTGTCCCTGCCGTCGTGACGTGGACAAAGCATTGTCGCGGGGATCTCGTCTCTCTGAGTAGCTGTCATAGTTGCGGGTGTTGGGCGTCATTAAGGAAGGCCGTCCACCGCCATTGTTGTTTGCTGAATAACTTAATTACGCTGGCTGGGTGTGAACGGGCGTTCCTCCATGGCGCCCGTGGAATGCTGATTAAAAAATGCTGACGGGGAGAAAGGAACACGCCTCTTGAAATATTTCTGTACCAGGCAGGGTGTCCTGTCTTTTTTAACACGGGTGATTAAGTGACTTAGTGAGGCGGAATGGACAACGCGTTAATGTTTACGCCTTTTGAGACAGGATGTATCCTCCACGCCTGCTGGTTTTGTTGCTTTAACACGTGGTGATCATGATGTCTCTAAGATGTTCCTCAACATGGTGTTCTATGCCGTTGGGTGGCTGTTACCAAAATAAGAGCGTCTCTTGGAGAAAACGGTGGGGGGGGGGGGGTGTGTAAGTAGGAGTGTGTTTTGGCCCATCTCTGCCAACCGGTTTGTAAACGTTTTACTCTGCTCCTGTCCTGACGTGTTCTTTTTCGTGACGTCACCGTGCCTTTGTCGAAGCACTTTGGCGTCCTGGCGAGGGGACACGGGGCGTGTGTGGATGTGTGGATGTGTGGATGTGTGGAGGTGTGGAGGTGTAGCGCTCCGACTGGGCAGCAGTCGACTAGATGTCCTCCCTGAAGGACCGCGGGATGAACCTCTCAGACACTTGTAGCGCAACGCCACGCTGTGTTGGCGGCAGTAGCTCAGCGTATAGAGCGGGTGGTCCACTAACCGTAGGGCCGGCAGTTCGATCCCCTTGATCCCCCTCCTCCTCCTCCTCCTCCAACTGTCCACATGTCGAACCCCACAAATGTATTGATTGTAAGTCGCTTTGGACAAAAGCGACTGCTGAATGCCCCCTTTACTCTTTGGCGCATTTCACATACAACATCGCTCATTGTAGCACGACAGGCGGTGCTAAAAACAACGTTGCCATGGGGATGACACTCCTTCCCCAAACACATGAATCTCCTATTTGAGTGTTTGAGTTTGAGCCGAAACAGGCGGTTCACGCACACCTACGCGTCTTTGTACTTTTTTTTCGTTTTTTCGGGAAACCTCGCACCATGTACCGGTAGTGACCAGCGCAAGCGGAGACCAGCGCCACAAACCCCCCCCACCACCCCCGCCACTGGGTTGTATACTGAACCCGCTCTCTGTTCCTCCCCACACAGCCCGTGCTGCTGGACAGCGGTAGCATCCTGCCGGACCGCATCCTCCTCATGGACACCTTCTTCCAGCTGGTCATCTACCACGGCGAGGTAAGCACCGTCGCCCCGCCCACGCACCTGGTGTGGGTGGAGCCGACGACGTTTGATGACCAACTCAAACTCAAAGTGGCGGTCGGGTCGGACGAACAAGCGCCAAAAACACGTTGCTCTCTCTCTGTGTTTGCCGCCCAGACCATAGCGCAGTGGCGCAAGGCGGGCTACCAGGAGATGGCGGAGTACGAGAACTTCAAGCAGCTGCTGCAGGCCCCTCTGGACGACGCCCAGGAGATCCTGCAGACGCGCTTCCCCATGCCGCGCTACGTGGACACGGAGCACGGCGGCTCCCAGGCCCGCTTCCTGCTGTCCAAGGTCAACCCCGCGCAGACTCACAACAACAGCAACGGCTGGACGCAGGTAGGGCCGCCATGACGCCACGCCGTGTGTGTGTGTGTGTGTGTGTGTGTGTTTCTGTGCGTGTGCTTACATCTGCTTATTTAGATGACAGCGGTGTGTCTGAGTGAGTCTGTATGTGTGTTTGTGTTCGCTGTGTGTGGTTGTTGCATTAAGGTAGTAGGATCACCATCAGTGTTAATTAAGAAAAGGCCCAGTCACACACTCCCTTTCCTTACTCTTTTGTGTAATGGCGACATACCATCTCATAGCAACCAATGGTTTCCAGTCGTGTGTGTGTGTGTGTGTGTGTGTGTGTGTGTGTGTGTGTGTGTGTGTGTGTGTGTGTGTGTGTGTGTGTGTGTGTGTGTGTGTGTGTGTGTGTGTGTGTGTGTGTGTGTGTGTGTGTGTGTGTGTGTGTGTGTGTGTGTGTGTGTGTGTGTGTGTGTGCTTTCACATCGCCGGTGCAGTGTTTTGCCCAGTATCTTTAGGTTTAAAATACATTCTGCACTAACTTGGGACAGAACTGTCACAGGGCTCAGATTAGCTAACCTCTTTATTCTTGCGGAGTCTGTGGGAGCGATTTGGAAGTCTGCAAAAGGCGTTCGCCTCTTTTATCGTCTCCCTGGGCGTGGAGAGTAGCTCTAGACCAGAGGCTGCTCGGTGATGCCAACGTAGATTGCTGTGGCCATGAGTCAAAGGCCTTGGAGGGGACCACACGCGTTTAAGTGAGAACTGTATTTGTATTATCTGGTGACGTTTCTGTGACCCTTCAACGTGTGTTTGTGTGTGTGTGTGTGTGTCTATATATATTTGTGCATTGTTTTTCATAGAGCATAAATACAATTTCAAGAGTAATGACAAATTCCCCTGAAACTCATGGTCATATTTAAGTGGTCCATGCTTAGTCAGTGCTCCTCTGGACAACACTTTGCATATTGGCAGCGTTGCGGTGTCGATGCTTCAGCGTCAATATGTCAATAGTTTGGATTAGATTTCCAAAAGACTGACCGACCGGCTCACTTAAGCTTCCATTTAGGTAAATGGCACCTATGCATCACGAGTCAAACGGCTTTTTGTACGCGTCTTTGGCGCTCGATTCGGCCCGACGGCGATTTTAAATCAACCCTCTGCCTTCCCTCATCCTCCCTGCGTCTGCCTAGGAGCCCGGAGCGCCCATTCTGACAGATGACGTGAGTCTCCAGGTCTTCATGGACCACCTGAAGAAGCTGGCCGTGTCTAGCTCCGCCTAGACCCCCGAGGCTCGGCACGGGGGGGGGGTACCACGCCCACTTGGGGACCACGCCCACTTGGGGGACCACACCCACCTGGGGACCACGCCCACCGGAGCCACGCCCACCGGAGCATGCGTTAACGAATGAACGACGGAGAAGAGACGTAACTAGATGCTAACATTTCCCTTCTTCAAAGCGAATGGACTCGAAGCCCCAGTAAAAGAGTTCAACTGAACGCCACCGTTATATAGGTGTGTCCTGCGTCGACCCCCATGTCCGCTGAAGAAGTTTGTCCAGATTTTTTTCTTTCTCATGAATGAGTGGGATGATTCACTGAGCCACAGTCAATGTGTGTCGAGGGCAGTAGCCATCACTGGTAAATAGTTAATTTGACAAATCTGTATTTAATTAATTTTACAAATACATAATAAATGTTTTCTGAGAAAAAATGTATTTCTGAATGATCAGGAATAAGGTTCCAATGAATGAAAAATCTAGGCTAGCACTGGTGCTGATAACTGTTGGTGTGGCTGGAGTTTCGATGAAGAGCTTTGACATTGTTTATGTATTCTGGATTTTATAGCCATCAACTTGCCAGCGTTGACTCATTGGTTCTACTCATCTCGCCTGGTGTTTTGTACCCAGTGACTGTCCCATGTCTCACTGTAGTATGTTTGTAATTAAACCTTTTAATATACTGTATAAATGGGAGTTTTAACCAATGTTCAATGGTGACCCTGTATATGCAAGTCTCTGTCATCGGAAGCCTTTTTCTGATGCAGAATTTCATCTTCACTCAACCTTGGTGCGGCAGGTCACAATTCCATTGATTTAAAGTGAACCTACAAATCCATTCTCTTTTGTAACACATCAGATGTTGAAGGTCAGGCCGTCAAGAGAATGATGATGTGTCATAATGTGTGCAATATATAAATATAAATTATTAACCAATATTTATATATATAAACAAGTATTGCTTTTTTTGTCTCCTAAATTGAATTAATGAGCAGGGTGAGACCTTTCGTGTAGTGAATCGAAGGTTACAATCATTTTCGTGACGTGCACGGCCGGGGGAGGGGGGGGGGGGGCTGGCAGGAGGCAGGCAGGCGAGCAGGCACCAGAGCCTGGCTCACACACACATGAGGCATCTGGTAGCTGCTGTTGTAGAACAACATCATCCTTCTCAATGGGAGCCATCCTGCCAATTCCACGAACTGACGAGGCTTTTGTTTGTTGGAACCAGCGCACGTTTGAGTACATCCCCACCGCGCGCATTCCCGCACTGCCAGACTTGGACAGACTGCGATAGATACGAGACAATTGAATTGTCTTTCCCCCCCCCCCCCCCTCCAAGCTCTTCCACTATGGTCGACTACTGTGCGTACTGCGTAAAGCCTGCACGCAATCCCAATCATAAAACCCACTTGCACATCGCATTCCACCGTCACATCCACATGCTGTAAGCGGATCCCAGTGCGTCCCAGACAGTATGATTTCGAGGATCAGAGAAAGACAGATTATGAAGACTAATCCCTTCGGTGCTATCTGTTAAGAGACAAACTCTACTCTTAACGGCCTTTGACCGGAAGTTACGGCGAAATACGTGTGTGTGTGTGTGTGTGTGTGTGTGTGTGTGTGTGTGTGTGTGTGTGTGTGTGTGTGTGTGTGTGTGTGTGTGTGTGTGTGTGTGTGTGTGTGTGTGTGTGTGTGTGTGCGCGCGCGCGTGTTGGCAGCTTACGCCACACAATGAAAACATACGCATATGCTCTGGAGGCGTTTTAACGCAAAACAAACTGCCATGCCATGACATTTAATCCCTCCGGACAATAATGTGAAAAAGTTTTCTTTTTTTATGTCATTTGTTCAGCCACATTAATCCGGATAGAGCGTGAGGGTCCCTAGTCATGCACAGTAAAAAAAGATTCTAAGAATTATCTGATTGTTCTTTTTAATGTCCAGTGTGTATAATTTAGTGGCCTCAAGTGGGACGTACGTGGCAGAAATGGAATATAAAATCCATAGGTTTTTTTTTAAATTAGCATTTATCCCATGAAAATAAGAATTGTGTTTTTCTACACATTGGACCGTTAAGCATTTTCCCATTTTGCCTGGTCTGACACGTCTCAGGCTGGAAGAACAACAGAGCATTAAGCCTACACTTTCTGTCAACTCGCCTTTACCGTTATTTGTTCCTCATACAATCACTGGGTGTGCTCGCATATGTGTATTCCAGGCTTAAGCAAAGCTGTGTAGGGAAATGTGTCGTCTTGTTATCTTTTATCAAATCCGATCAGTTTTTGTCCTTCAGCTGAAGAAATCCACTCTGGCTATGAGCCTATGAAATTATATAAGTATAGGCCTATGTAGTGTAGTGTGTGTGTCACACTATCATTATATAACTAATTGTCCAAACAGACAAAATACATTTTGCACTGACTAATGTCTAAATGCATGCAAGCAGGACATTTGATGAAATCGCCGATATTTCTCATGTAATAAATTATGCTCTTAACATATTACAATCTTAAGAAAACTATCTCATGCCAGATAATTTCAATATTGCATTTATAATAGGCTAAGCAGCATCGCCCATGCGTTGCAATGGTTGTTATGACGTATCACCACAGTTTGACGAAGAGTAGTTCTATTGGCGTACATTTAGAATTGAAATAGGCCAAACACGCCTCCGCCCTCCGACTCTTTTAATCTGAGCCAAAATCCGTCAGCCAAAACCTTCCCTGATTTGATTCCATCTAATTGGATGGTAATCAATCTAAACAAAAGTCGTGCTGAAAATCTAATGAAACACACGGGACTGAAATGGGAATGCATATTGTATCCAATACGTGAAAAGGGTCTTTAAAAAACATTTTTTAATCATCAATTAGTCTTATTTCCTTCTTCTTTTCGTTTAGTTTAGTAGTAGGCTATTATCACGCGCTTGTGCAACCAAAACTACAAACAGACTTCGAAATACTACGGTGTGCGTACCAGGGCGTGGTAGTGTGTTTTGCGCGCCATCGGATAACCTATTATGAGCAAGTGTCCAATCAAGAGCCTCACTATGGTTTGACGGGTCTATTCGTGCGTATCCTCGTTCTCAGACGTTCTCTTTTCGTCTGGAACGGGATGCTCCAAATTAGCGTTATTGGCGAGAAAGAGGGTGGGACTTTCCGGAGCATGGGTTTTGCAGCGAGACGAGAGAAAGCGACTTCGGACAGAGGGATGACCGTTTCCGTTACGTGTTTTGGATATTGCGCAGTCAAATTTTCCTTAAGAACTCTATGTATACTCTTATTGTCGCTGTTGTTGTTATTCTTGTCATGATTCTATTCTTCCCTCTCCGGGGACCGTTAACTGAAGTACATAGCCCATGGGACTCAACAGGCCGGAAATTGCGTTTCTGTAGACCGGGATAACGCTACAATTCAATATCCCTTTCTACCCTAACCCGTGCGGTACCTCGTGTAAATTTAACAGTTATTGAAGACTCGTGGCGCGCACGACGACACAAAACCGAAGATCGGTCTGGTCCCTGCGTGACGTCCGTGCATCGAGGGAGACATTTGGAAACCCTAACTGTGCCAAATTAACGTTTTATTTCACTTTTATTTCACAATGGGAATTAGTTTGGGCTTGCGTAAGCGTTCGTCCTCTTTGCACCCATGAACTTGTTGGGCATCTATACGCGCTGCCGTATCTTCTTCATGGACAATGAAGACCACGCGTAAATGCAGGGCATTGATCTCAGTGGGTTTGAATTTTTTCGCTCTTTTCTTTTCAATAACAGCTTTTATCACAACATACTGGTGTGTCGGTACGCAAAGAGTGCCCAAGCCCAAGTGTTCTAAGCTTCGGACGCACCAATGCATTGACTACGGAGTGAACGAGACCGACCCAAACAAGGTGGTGTACAGCTGGGAGACGGGAGACGACAGGTTTCTCTTTCGACAGTTCCACACCGGGATCTGGTTCTCCTGTGAAGAAAACATCAACGACGAACGTAAGATGTGTGATTCTTCATGTTCAGTCAGCATAGCCTAGTTGTCTCATCTGGTCCTCAGTGTACAGTGAGATATGTGCTATAACATATAATGTACTTTTCATATACACTTGTTATTTGTATTTATTATTTATTAAGTTAATGTTATTGTCCATTGTGCATGATGGCTTCATTAATTAGATGATTATGCAGTCTAGAGAAGTCCTATACAGTCACATACTCAAATACGTAGGCTTAATAATTTCAGAAAATAATATTTTTGTATTCATTTTAAATATAGCCTGATAATTAATAAGAACAATTGGTGTGTGGGGCGTGGTTCTTTACATGCTTGATTAGGATGTAACATATGTGTGTCTCTATTATTCTGGACAGTGTATTACTTTATTTGAATTAAATTGATGGGAACAAGCCTATGACGGCCGACGAGATTCCTCGAACCTCGAAACCTAGAACCCACCTGATTGAAGATCTGTATTGGCAATTCACCAGCCTGCAGGCGCACATGTGCAAAAAAGTGGTTTGATAACATTAGTGAGTGCACTCGCATTCAGAGTCCCGTTCACACATCCATCTCAACTCGAGGCATGACGTTTTTTTTTTTTTTTGTCAATTTGGTCCCGTGTTGTGTTGTGTTGTTATAATCGATTTCCAGTAACAAATGAAAAAGCAGAATTGCAAGTTGTATGCCAAACGTCCCCCGGAATATCTCGATGTCGTCAAGTAGCTTCGTGCGACCGCGTGATTGGGGAGTGAGACGGCTTGAGTTAATAAGGATTATGTAACTCGAGGCCTTGATGAGTTTTTCCCCTCAAAACAGCTGTTGCTTTCCCTATTCTACCTGATTAAAGTGTTCCATTTACAAACCATCTGATCACTCGCTCTCCCGCTGACGGGTGGCAGAAGGGATTGACCGGTTGGTTGAAGACACTCAAATGTTGCCAGTTGCTTTTTGTGTTCTTCTAAAGTGGAGCTTGGAGAACAGCCTCAAAAACAGACATTATGTATTGGGTTTCGGGAGTTTTTTTGCCAAAAGATGGCAAAATGTAAAAAAAAATATATATATATATATATATTAAAAAAAAAAAAAAGAACCTGACCATCTTGAGAGGGCTATTGTCTTCTCACGTAGGCCTACATCATAGGGTCAGAAATCTATTATTTCTGACCCTATGATGCACATGTGTGTCTACACTGTCTTGGACTGTGTATGAGATCATGCACACCTTGAGAGCAATCACACAAAGGTGAGTTAACGGGTTAACATCACATTGGCTTGGCACTCATTAATCTATAGTGCTTTAAACTCTTTAACACACTATAGAAAGCACTGGCGCTTTTCTTAGCACCAAGCTAACCAACGAACCAACAAATGTCTTCCTCCTCTGAACAATGACATGGACATGTCCTACAGCCCTGAATATAACAGTCTTGAGTGTCTCACGGCTGTGGTGGGCCGCGTTTATCTCCCCCTGCAGGTGAAGAATGCAGAAGCTTCATCGATTTGGCCCCGGCATCAGAGAAAGGCGAGTTTCATTTGCGTCTAGTTTCATGTCCTTCTTGTTCTTCCGCCTTTGTTCGTTCTTCCCTTTCTTTTTAAAGTGATGATCTCAAAGACTTCCGCGTTGGCACCTAATTTTCAGCAGAGATGAGCAGGAATTCCCCCCCCAGCGATGCAGACAGTGTCGCCAGCTACACCCAGTCAGTAACATTCCACAACACTGTAAATGCAAGGAATTTTACCAGTGGGCCATTGGCCCCATCACCATACCTCATTGTGCCATATGAAGTGACTTAACAGACGTTGTGTATCCATTCAAATATTACAGATTGTCACTTTAAACAGGCCTCGCGCCTGTTGTGTCTCCAGACACACGCATACAGCCGGGACATCAAAGAGATATGGCATTTACCAGAATCCCGAAAGCATATGAATAGGAGCATTGTGCCGTCTGTCATGTTTTATCTGTATCTTTATGCCCCTATTGTAAAAGGGGAGGTGATGCATGTGGAGAGAGATACGTGAAACATTATTCTTGTATTCTTGTATTTATTTGTTAATTTTATCAAATGTCATAATGAAACGCAAAAAAGTGTCCTATCCCCTCATCTTGTTTCCCACTTTAACATATAAGAAATCCATCCACTTTTCACCATAAACACACATAGGCTACTTTAAACACACCACGCCCTGTGTCACAGCCCTATCGCGTGGCAGCTTTGTTTACTCTGCGGGGAAATATTTTCTCCCGCACTCAGGGTGGATTTATAGAAAGATGAAACGAGAAGGCTCTGAGTGACAGATGCAACGTCCTGCAGCCAAATAACGTCTGGCCCGATTCGTCGGGAAGCTCGATGACATTTGTATGCAAACCTCGCCGAAGTGCGCCACGGAAACATCAATTGAATTTCTGTCTTTCGTGTCGGGCCAGTGGGTGTGTTGAGGCATCAGGCCCGGGAGGTGCTGCGGGTTCAAAGGCCGCTGTGCCACGGAGACGGGAGTTGTTTATGGCAACATTTTTAGGTGCTTAAGACCCGAGCCTGGCGTACCACTTTTGCGTGATTGGATTTTGTTCTGTTTCACACACCAACGGCGGTTATGAATATGAAACAGCTATATCTGTCTCAGGGCCGTATCAGACATTCACAAAGCTCGTTATGCAAAATATATGCGTCGTTTTCGTAGCACACCATTAGGCTTGGTTTATTAACTTTTTTTTTAATGACTTTTGTCGCAGCGAGAGAACGCTTTCCCGGGCGCTTGGTTGAATGAACATTTCCATATGTTTTGACGTTGTGTTTTCTTGTCTACTGTGTTTGTGTGAATGTGACCAGTTTATACGGTTCATGCATTGCAGGCATCCTGTGGCTGTCCTTGGTGACTGAGATGCTCTACATCATACTGCTAATGGTGGGCTTCAGCCTAATGTGCTTGGAGCTGGTCCACTCCAGTAACGTCATCGACGGCCTCAAGCTGAACGCCTTCGCCGCTGTCTTCACCGTGCTCTCAGGTAGTCGCTCGCTGTGTTTGGCTCACCGAAGCGACTTGTGTGTCGAGTATTTTTCTTGTTGATCTCTTCGGGTCTTTGGACGTGTCACCGGGGTTTTATCACTTTTGGCACAAGGTGCCCTTTCAGAGTTCATTCGTTTTCGGACAGTTAATTAAATCAATAATGGCACTCGATCAGTAACAAGGACATGCCCTCCCTCATGTCAATGTTGGCAATTGCCTTTTCGTAATAATCATTTCAAGCTTCTCTGCACTGAAGAAATGTGCTTCACTTTTGACTGCTAATGTTTGACTTTTTTTTTTCCTAGGTACAAATGGCACCTGAAATACTAATTATTCAAATACTGTTCTACGTGTTGAATATTAAGTTATTCTGGCTTTATTGTCTGGTATATTGATATCACCAAGCACTGCACTGTTTGCAGAGGATTTTCTTGTATGGTTTCTAACTGATCTAAATATAAACACTACGCAGCGTTTGTACGTAGGTCCTACTGGTGAAAGCAGAGTAGCCCAACTGGCAACGCTTCATAAATCAGTAGGAGAAAAAAAAAGCGGTTCTCTCTTTTTTCTCCAAGTGGCTGACAAGAGGATAAGTGGGAGAGTTGTCAGTGGATTTAAGGGGCATTAACCTCTTGAAAAACCGAAAGTCCCAAAATAACATCAGGAGGAGGATTGAGACGCTGCAAAGCTCCTTCAAGATTGCCCTTGCGCGGGCGGGGCTTTCGATCGCCGTGGCCACGCGTGCTCAAAGGTACACGAGCGAGCACGCGGTACCCGTGTGCTCGGACGCGTGTGTCGAACCCGTGTCTCGCGTGCGTGCTTTCGCAGGTCTTCTGGGCATGGTGGCTCACATGATGTACACCCAGGTGTTCCAGGCCACCGTCAGCCTGGGTCCCGCGGACTGGAGGCCCTACAACTGGGACTACGGCTGGTCCTTCTGGTACGCCTCCACAGACACCACCGTCACCTACACCTACACCACCACCAGCACCACCAGCAGCAGCATATGGAGCACCCCAGGGCTACCACAGTGTCTGGCTCTCCTCTGTCCTCTCACCTCATCCCCATCACACAGTGTCTCTAATGAGAAACTGCCCAGCGCTCCCATGTCATGGCAGGATTAGGGCTTTAGTTGGTACAAAGCCTCGATACAAGCGTGATTGGAATTGCGTAAGGGTGTAATATTTCTCCCGTTCACAATGATGCACCGTATGTTAAAAAAATGCATGCAGGCGAAGGGGGGGAGATCCTTTAATGTCAACGTGTTGACGTGACGTCGCAGTGAGCCGGGCTATGAGATTAGGAATCGATTGACTCATCTCGCTCGCATGTTACCGAGGATGGGTCGGGGGGTGGCTTAACATTAACATTAATCCGCCCCCCCCCCCCCCCCCCCGAAAAGCAGATATTTTTAACCAGCATTAAAAAAAAAATATGGACAAATATATGTCAAGAGTGCGCATTGGATTGGTCACTGTGCTCTGGACGTTTTTTTTCTTCTTTTCTTGCAGCCAAGGGTTTAAAACCCAGCAAGTGGAAGAGTCACTCGTGCCAAAAACATATGATGTCGTGGTTGTGGTTTTCCTCTCTAATTCCCTCCTTCCCTCCCCTCCCTCCCCTCCCCTCCCCTCCCTCATCAGCATGGCCTGGGCGTCCTTCACCTGCTGCATGGGCGCCTCGGTCACCACGCTCAACTCCTACACAAAGACTGTCATCGAGTTCCGCCACAAGCGCAAGACGTTCGAGCAGAGCCTGCGCGAGGAGCAGGCGCGCGAGGCCTTCGGCTTCTTCCGCGAGCGCTCCGTGCACTCCATCTCCAAGGCGGTGGCGGACTACGCCGGCCAGACGCCCAGGGGCTGCCGGAGGTCCCCCGTGCACGCGGCCCCCTCCCTGGACCTGAGCGACACCACGGGGTCGCTGGGGGAGGAGCAGTGTTGAGGCGAGGGTGACGGGAGTGGCGGCGGCGTTGGCGGCGGCGTTGGCGGCGGCGTTGGCGGCGACGGTGGCGGCGGCGGCGGTAATGCCGGCCTCCCTCCCAGGCGTTCATGGGGGCGTTCATCCCTTGGTTTGGCACAATCGCGTCAAGGGATTTCTGACCCCATTAAGCAACTCCGCCCCCCCCCCCCCCCCCCCGGCTCCACCCCTCCCCCCACCCCCCCACCGAGACACTGGATACCAACGGCTGCTGATTCTCGTGGTAGGCGTTGGGTGGGCTTCAATAGAACTACAAGTCCCATATGGAGAGAGGCAGGGGGAAGGGGCTTTGTATGGCTGGGCTGTAGAGGGCTGGAACTGTATGCAGAAATCAAGACGTACACATCTCATACATTGTTTTGAGTCTTCCCGTTGTTATATATTGATGACTTAAGCCTTACACACTTCTGGAAAATACCGTTTCAATGCACTGCACTTACATGAGAACCCTCATCTTATGAGACACATCAAATGAGGGTTATCAGTTGCTTCTGGTATTTGTAATCGGCTAAATAAAACCTGAACTGTTTGCTGTCAATACTGTGCCTGCACATATCATATTTACACAGACAAACATAGTATGCATATGCAATTAAGCACATGTAATTAATCATGGAATTCAATTACACTCTTCATTTTATAGTCAAAAAACATGATTAGAATCTGGATACTTTTCATACTTTTGTTATAGTCATCATCTCGCTGGATGGATGGTCATACTCAACCAAAGAACTTTTGGAACCAGCAACCGTGTTGTTGTGTGTGTGTGTTGCCCTGCAGATGGCAGTGCAGCACCAATAAAGGCAAGGCAAGGCTCTCGACTCTCGATGTACTCCTTGTGGTGACCCATGGATGGCTGGCGCTATTAAAATACATCAGTGTTATACGGTCATGGTGATTAGGCCACTCTCCATTTCCCGTTGATTTTGGTAATTTAACTTAAGATGCGTTTCAAGGAAGAGACATCAAACGGCAGAGGACACGGCTTGGTGTCAAACCACTTAGAGCAGGTCAGGGGTTGAGTAATGACCACTTAGCAGTTCAGTTTGAGAGACAATGAAGGACATTAGGAAATGTGTTTTTCTTTTTTTGCATTTTAAACCATGGACGGTAAAAATAAACAATTTGTAACATTCAATTAAAAAACATATTACTAATTTGTGAAACATGCATTACTTCAGAGTCGTTAGCCTTCATTTCAAGAAAAAAATGTTGTACATAAAACTAATTAGTTACTACATTTTGGTAGATAAATAAATGGATAAAAAGATGTACATTATACATTTTGGAAAAAACTACAATGAAACTATATTGCAAATTGAGAGTAAACAGCATTATGGAATTCTGTATAGCTCCTATCTTTCCCATTTGGCCTTTTCCCGTACAGATAGTTCCGGAGCCAAGGTTGTTTAGTAACCATCGTCATACTCATCCAGGGCCTGCTGCCGGGCCAACATGGCCTGGATCATTGCGCTAGACTGAACTGAGCTCTCTGTGGCTGCAGGACGGCCATACACACCCGCCCCTTCCTCCACTCTCTGTCTGGCCACCATGACGTCCATCATAATGCTGGACGTGGATGAAGACCTGTGGACCGACCTCTCCGCTTTCTGCCTGGCCTCCATTACCTGAACCAAAGGATTTGCCTGGGTTGAGGGTGTCCAGAAGCTCTGCCCCTCTGCCCGCTGCCTGGCCTGCATGACCAGTGTCAGAGCATCGGAGGATGACTGGCGATCGGACGCGATGGGAATCCTCTGGAAACTGGTGGAGATGTCGGAAGGAACGGGCACGTCGTGAGGGTAATTCCCTCGGATCCCCTGCTCTCCGGCCAGGAACGTCTGCACCATGGCGTTGGAGTTGGACCTGGCGCCGGAGGAGGAGTCGTTGGAACGCCGTTTTGTTTGCTGTATGGGAGAGAAAAGTGTTTGTTTGTCTCAGGGTTGGTCGCGAGGAGGCACTGGCTTTGGAACAAAAAAAGGCCATAAAAAGGCGTTTGAGAGTTTTAGAGACAAACCTGTTTCTGGGTCCTGGACTTTGACTTGTTGTTGGGCTGAGATTTCTGAAGGGTCTGAAGTTTCTCCAGCAAGAAAGTCTTGTCTTTTCCCTCCTAGGGGGAGAACAGGGGCAGAGGGCATAAGCAGAACAATGAATAAGGGGCAACAGCAAACAAAAAAAATTCAGAAGTGACACAAGTACACAAGTTTTTGACATCAGAATGTAAACCACCACAGAGTCGTCGAAAACAGGCACACTCACATTAATGATTTGCTGTCTCAGTAGAAGAATGAGTAACTTGCGTCCTTGGGTAACTTGCCAAAAGACAAACGTGATGAACCTAGAAAAAAACGAGTGTCATTTAAGCCAAGAGATAGCGATGCATTTATTCAGACAGACGAATAAATCTTCTAGAAATAATCAACCAAATCATCCCCTTTATATATATTATATACAATTATGCATATCTTTATATAAAAATGTTAAATATGTGATATAATGCCTCTCAAAATCTTTCTTTGCCTAATACATACATTACTGCAAAAATACAAAATACAATATTGAACTGCTTAGCGTCAGGACATTTTCATACTTACAGAATGATGATTGTGGCAAGAAAATAGAAGATCTCACTCCTGATGACATTCTGGTAGATCCAAACCACCCAAGTAGAAGTAGAAATGCCTTCCAGGTCCGTCATCCAGAGCCCAACGACACTGAAGGTATTGTTCAGGCCCTGGAATGGACCGCAGTGCGCAGAAGGGCGTAGGCTACAAATCAGAACAACAACAACACACACAACAAGATATGAGAACACAATCAAATGCAAAGATCTAAAGATGGTTCTTGTCTGAGGTAGTTACTTTGAACTTTGATTGCCCATTAATGTATATTGTTACGGTCCTTTAAGGACAGGACAGTGAAGAGCGACAGGAAAATGGGTTGAAGAAGTGAGGCAATGACATGCAGGACCATTGCCTACAGTATTGCCTTCACGTTCGTGTCTTAGTGGGTTGAGTCACTGGGTCAACCCCCTGACCTGTGATTTTTGTCATCATTTTCTCTCTAGTACCTCCAAGATGTGTAGGCCACCAGGGACAGCGAGCCCACGAAGGAGGGGAAAAACAGGAGCGCTATGAAGATGGTCTTCATCTGAGCTGCCCGGCCCACTCGCCGCGGAGGTTGGCAGTTCTGCGTTATGCTAACCTGTGCAGCAAATACAAATAAAACACACGCTCATATAATATACAGCACAAGCATGTAGGTATGCTTGAAGGTAGGTGGTTGGGTAGTTAATTGGGTAGGTAGGTGGGTAGGAAGGTAAAAGGTAGGTAGAAGAGGAAGGCAGGTAGTTAGGGAGTTAGGTGGGCAGATCGATTGGTAGCTAGCTAGCTAGCGAGGTACCAATGTAGCCAGGTAAGTAGATGACACATCAGAGTAATGAAAGGATTTGATTCATTACTAATTCAGCTCTGCGGCAGTGTAGCACACAACATGACGCATGGTGAGTGATGGTGGTGAGTGACATCGATGCCATTGTATCTGATTATGGGAAGCGAGGGGCAAGGCAGCTCCTCTTACTGTCAGCTAGATGCCCAAGCCTCCTGAAAGTTACCTTCTTTATGTAAAACAAAACAAAAAATTTGATGATCTGGATGACAGGCAGCAGTGGAGAAAAATAGATTCCAATCCTAATAGGAAAAAAAAAAAGTCACAAGTGTTGATTGTATGAATTGTATACTTCTGGTTGGTATTTATGGTTCATGTTGCTGAATTTGTATGTTGTTGCCTTACCAAGCAAGAGTCTGCGCGTAGATTAGATCTAGAACGTTCCTTGCGACATCAAACTCTGGAACCCCGAGGCTTGGCAGCAATCTGGTCCCGATCACTCTGAAATAAAAACAGAATTAGGTTTCTCTTGACCGATATCAAGTCATACAATTTTCTATGAAGCAAAATAAACACTGTTTAGTTTGAGCATAAGGACTGAGCATAAGGACCATTCACGCCTTGCCAGTGTAAAACACGAAACGTACTTGCTGAGAAACTCTCCGAAGAGGGATCCCAACATCATGACGAAGAAGTCGGCGACGACCAGTCGGTACAGGGCTTGACCGACCATGGACTCCCAGCACTTCAGAAGACACACCACAAGCAAAAACCTTGTGTGATTCACCACACCTTGTCAGGCGGCGGCGACTGGCCTACAGAACATTCAAACATGCACGAAACGTACTGAAAACTTCATCGCCACTTCGTTCACCCAGAAATAGCATAGAATGCCAAGGATCGAGATCTTGAGGAGCACATTCCTGGAATAAATAAAAGACAAATAATGATAATCATCCAACGTAATGTAATTATATTCAATGAAATAATGATGGGATTAGCCTATTTGTAGTATTTTCAGATTTGTCAAACAACTAAGGTTAATGACATTGTAAAACATTCTACTTCATACGTTTTTCATTCTTGGACCATCTGGTCGTGTTAATAATGTTACACACACGGCTTAATTGTTTGCATACCGCAGCCCATCAGGTTGAGAGCTTTGCTAATGATGTCATGCATATTCCTTTAATGGGCTGCTCGGCCCGTTCAACCTATATGAACAGCATGTGGTTATGATAAGATAGCCGTCCTCATATAGTCCACGTTAATAGTCCACTGCCGAGCCCAGACACAGCCGGACCTCAATTTACATCAGGGCTCTTTCTCCTCACGCGGGCTCCTGCACACACACAAAGCCCTGTTGTGTGCCGAAGCGTTCACGCGGCTAACACAGTGAGCACACTGTCTAACCTGACGATGACAGCGTATATCTGCCGCCGCTGGTTGGAGTACAGCTCGAACTTGTTGAAGAGGGAGTAGAACAGGGGGACCACCAGGTTGATCAGGGACACCACAAAGGGAACGAGCAGCGTCTCGGCCTCGCGTCGCAGAGACCAGCCGTCGGTGTCTGTTGTTTGCTGCGCGAGATAACAGATAACAGGATAAGGCAAGAATGCGGATACGGCGTGTTTTATGAGAACTGTGATGCAAGGAAGTCAGATAAAAAAAATATATATATTTGTTAGCGGCAAAGGACATGACTCACCACTTACAGTAAGTCGACACAAGTGGAGGTTTACTGTTTAATTGACTCAGTGAAGATTTCAGCCTCCCTCAGAAGCATTTATGATAACATATGGAAATACATATAGGCTGTGGCAGTTTCCAACACAACAATGTCTTCCCATAATGACGATAATTTTCACGGTAAAGAAAAAAACCCAAAAACTCCTTCACTTCCAAAGTGGAAGGTGATCCTTGAGATCTGAGGTCCGGATGTACAAGCCCTGTAGGCCTGCTCCATCTCCCCCTCTGTTAGAATGCAAAGGGTCACCGTGACCAGTGATGTGTCTCAGCTTTTATCTTCTTGTACCTGCTGTTCATATTGGCTGAGGAAATAGATGGCACTCCCGCAGCCGACGGCCAGGCTGGTGGACATGAACCAGGCTCCCAGGTGAATGCCGTAGTGTTTCATCATCTCCGCTGTGGTCAGCCCTGTCCTCTGGGTCTTCTCTGACAGGGTCTCCTGCGAGTGAGGAGGAGAGACACAGCATAAAACCGGGTTAACGTGGGGCTGAATGACTCTGATCAAAACAACAGTGGCTCACTGGGTCAGCGGTTTCGAATGTATTTATTTCTTTTGATTTGTATTGCCATCTCACACTTTATTGCGCAACGACCTCATGCCCCATCTGAGATTACGAAAATAGGCAACATCTTATCTTATCTCAATATGTCTGATATAAATAGAAATTGGGGCACTGCGGGGAATGACACAACACATAAAACATAAGTGTCTATACATGATAGTTATAATTCAATTATCCTTTATATAAAGTGTATTTGCAACGCTTTACAATCCCCAGGATAGACCACCCCACTCTACCTATGTAAGTATGGAAATAAATTGTGTTCCCCAAATCCCCCCTCCCTGATTTCAATGTACTGCTAATCAGCTATCAGCATTTGCATGGAGAAGTAACTTGGTTCTGAACCTAGACCGTGAGAACCACTTCTTAATCGTCTTTTGTTATGTATTATATTACGTCTGAATAGCGGCAGAACCATGGGAACCACTTTGTATTTGTTTATTTTTAACCCTTTGACACTTGCGTTAACAATGGGGAAGTTTCCCCATAAGAGTCATGTACACATATCATCTCATTGAAGATGTTTGGTCATTCACTGCCTGTGTCTGCCCATGACCATACTCTATTAAACCAAATACCCTCACAAAGTGTCTTAAAATAAATATTTTCTTAGGACTAAAGGGATCAAATATAATATAGTCACACGTGAGTTCCTGGAAGCCAGATAAATGAATCAACAAAGGTCCACTTCCTTGTAGTCTTAACTTATCTTCACAGTCACTCATGGCCGGTTCCTCCTCCGAGGAGTCAGTCACCTTCAGTTGGACGCGGAGGTTGTTCTTTCGCTGTCTCACCGCCTTGTCGTTGGTCACGCTGAAGTCCCAGCTACAGAGCAGCTGCCACGAGCCTCCTGCCAAGGGGTCTGACAGGACGTAGTTCACTTTGAATGAGCTGGCCATGCTGCGGGACACAGGAGCGCAAAGAGACATAAGGAAAGTGTTTGAAATCTGCACTCGCCACACATCAACTGATGGGAATTTAGTGCTAGGATTGGATCGGAGCACGGTTGAGATGAGGGATGAGGTCAAAGATGAGGTCAAATTTAGGGTTTGAGGTTTAAGGTTTTATGGTTAAGAGTAAGGTCAGGGAAACAGGGAGAAAAAGGGAGAGCTTAGGGTTTGATAAGATAAGATAAGATAAGACACAAGAGGAAATAAGGTTGTCACAGCAGACAGTACAGGACAGTACTTGGATTCATGGTTTTTGGGTGAAGGTTATGGTTAGGGTTATGGTTGCACTTATCATTAAGGTTATCGGGTTAAGGTTCAGGTTTTAGAGTTCAAGTTTAGCGTTATGTTAAGGTTAAGTTGTGGTTCATAGAGATAACTGACCTGTAGATGATTGAAGCGCCACACAGCACCATGTAGGCAGAAATGGTAAAGAAATAGGCCAGCTGTAAGTTGTAAGGCAGCAGGCCCATGATGGTTTCTGGACGGTAACCCCCATAGTACATGACTGTGTAATTAAAGTAGCCCTGGGGAAATCAAAGCATCATATTCATTAAACAGTGTAACAGCAATCCCTCCGCGAGGCCTTCGTCTCCTTCTGTACTGTGTGTGTGTGTGTGTGTGTGTGTGTGTGTGTGTGTGTGTGTGTGTGTGTGTGTGTCTGTGTGTGTGTGTGTGTGTGTGTGTGTGTGTGTGTGTGTGTGTGTGTGTGTGTGTGTGTGTGTGTGTGCGCGTGCGTGCGTGTGTGTGTGTGTGTGCGTGTGTGTGTGTGTGTGTTGTGTGTGTGTGTGTGTGTGTGTGTGCGCGCGCGCGTGTGTGCGTGCGTGTGTGTGTGTGCGTGTGCATGTGTGTGTTTAGTGTCCCACTTTAGACAGACAATCACAATGACATATCCGTTCCGTTTGACAATTTAGATATTTCTATATCTCTATTTGATGCACAAATTACATAATTAAATCATTCATGACTATTTTTTAATTGTTTTTTTTTTCCAAGAAGAACAACAAACATATGTGTGTGTGGTGATCCAAAAGTGTTCAAGTAAGGGGTTCAGCACTACTTACAGCTCCAGTCAGTAGCTCCAGGCCTCTGAAGCTCACATTCTCGGGTACTTGAGGCACGGGGTCGTAGGCAAGCATCGGGATGGTGATGAAGCCAAAGTTGACCAGGAAGGAGAAAATGTTCAGGATGAGCAGCGACTTGAGGAACAGGAAGTAGGAGAGGACGCTGGTGCCAAACTGGCCCCCGATGTCCTTCATGGTGCCTTGCCACAGCTTCAGGGTCTGCCTGGCCGACGCCATGCTGTAACCACACCTACGAAAAGACTGGGAGGAGGTTTGTTCTGTCAACCGGTTGAAGAGACCAACGATGTCAGTCCTCTGAAATATAGTAGCTATTACTACTATAGCAATAATGTAACTATAGTATATTTACTGGGACCTTGTGGTCTTCATTTGTCAATTAATTTGAAATTCGTTCTCCGCATTTGACCCATCCTACTGTACATAGGAGCAGTGGGCTGCTGTGATCAGCGCCCGGGGAGCAAGTTGGGGTTCAGGGTTCAGTGTCTTGCTCAAGGACACTTCGACATGGAGACAGTTTTTGGAAGTGGGGATCAAGGGGATCGAAACACCGACCCTACAGTTGGTGGATGACCCGCTCCGTCCACCCGCTCTACCCACTGAGCTACTGCCGCCCCTAAAGCGTAGTGTAAAGTATAGCTGTGAATAAAAGCATAGGCCTCCATACATATTATTATATTATTATTATTATTATTATTATTATTATTATTATTATTATTATTATTATTATTATTATATTATTATTATATTATTATATTATTATATTATAATTATAATCCATATTTTGTGGGGACCTTTTGGGACAAATAATTTTATGACAATACCGCAGTCAGCTTATTTAGTTTTTCTGTATCACATTTGGCCATGTTTAATGAGTTCATAAGTTAATGGGAAGTGAAGGAACAGAGCGTGGGATTTGAGTACATGGGGAAGCTTCTCACCAGTGACACATTCTCAGAACAGTCTGCAAAGCCTGAGAAGTGGCGAGACTTCTTGGACGACTTGAACGCCAGTACTTGGCTCCTGGAAGAGAATGACAAAACAAAATGGCGGTCGCTGTTATCTTTACAGATGGGCCCAATATATTTTTATACTGGCTGTGAAAAAATATAAAACTATCACTGCAATTTCTGGGATCCAGCACTTCATGTGATAAACATGTTGGAATGAAATGCAATCTGTGTGTGTGTGTGTGTGCGTGTGCATTTGTGTTTTTTTGTGTGTTTTTTTGTGTGCCTGTGCATGTGCATGTGCGTGTTTGTGTGTGTGCGTGTGTGTGTGCGCGCGCGCGCGCGTGTGTGTGTGCATTTTGGTGTGTGCTACAACACATGCAATTTTGTGTCAAAGGATCACAAGAGGCCATTGCAAAATCTTGGAATCCACCAGTCATCAGTAAATTCATCAAAGTCATTGCGAGTATTTTTATTACTCTCTTAATACGTGGTAATAATTAACTCCATGTCTACGGCGACATCACAGGTACTGAAACTAGGTCCACAGGTCCTGTTACCCACCTGATGTGTTTTTTCTCTTCATAGCTCATGGGAAGCTTCCTAATGCCCTGAATGCGCTCCTTTGTGGAGCATGCAAAAAGTTCTTTGATCAGGTTTTGCTCATCTGTTGCGTAGGAGATGACAAACAAACAAACAGACAGTTTTGACCGCGGCAAGTGGAGCATATAACTAACGTGAAATAGTCATTAACGTTCATCGGCTCTGCTTGAAACTGGTAGGAAAAGGTTTTTGCCGTAGTAGTGGCTGATACTAGGCTCATGGAGAACAGCTTACTTATGACACGTTTACAAAAAACGAAACAATGAAGCCCATTACGTCACCGTTCTTACCTTGTTCCAACTCGTTTCTGATAGCGCCCTCTGTGATTGACAGCTGGGAGGGGTCTCCATTTGCAAACATACTCATTCTCCTCATTGTCATTCCCCTCTGACTCATTGTCATGTTAGCTGTTTGAGTGCACACACAAACACAAATAGTTACACAGGCCCGAGGAACAAGTTCACTTGTTTTGATTTTGGCAAATGTTATTTTCTTCATCTCGCGTTACATTAGATTAGATTAGAAGCTTTATTTGTCATTGCATAAAATACAGAGTATCAACACAACGAAATTCAAGAGAAATTAAGATGGTAGACTGTCTGTACAGTGCGACACATTATTCCCTGCGAGTCCGCAGTAAAACAATTATTGTATTTATAGTTCTATTTCTGATATAATGGGTTATCATAGTTAGGATTTCAAATTTGCCTGTAGGAAATTAGATTTAGTTATGTTATTACATTTATAGATATATTATGTCGATCTTTCTTGTACCATTATATTATATCATAACCCTAAGGTTTCATTTATGTTACCAATTTCAATGCGTGCAACAATTGAAATTGAAAAACGATAACAACAATTAACTGTCAACTTTTGTGTGTGTGTGTGTGTGTGTGTGTGTGTGTGTGTGTGTGTGTGTGTGTGAGTGTGTGTGTGAGTGTGTGTGAGCATGTGTGAGCGTGTGTGTGTGTGAGCATGGTGGTTGTTTGTTTACACTTCTCTCATAGAAACCCAACAGCCTCGAAGCCTTAACCACATGCGAAACAGTACAACGTAAAACAGTGCAAATATCAGTAGCAAAAAAATGGACCAGTACCTGAAAATGCAGTTGGAAATCGGGAAGGTGGGGAGGCATGGTGGTAAGCCGTGGAATCTGTCTGGAATGTACTGTAATCTGCAGCAGGTAAGGGGAGGAGAAATGCTTTAATCGTGTGTACGCGTCAACAGAAGTGTTACATAGCGACAGTCTGTTAATGCATAAACTATACCAATTTAAATAATAGCCTCAATGCAATGGCTATTGTCAAGAACTACAGAGAGCGGGCCAGCTAGGGTGTTTGACTCCCAGCTAAAAGACACCGGTTCGATCCCCATGTCTGGCAACATGCCTATAACCGTACACCTGCTCCTTAATCACATGTATCTGGAGCCGCTGCCTGTCGATTTGGATTAAAGTGCCTGATGTAAATAACCATGCAACCAAAAAGAAGTCAACGGGTTCCTTCTCACGGGCTGTTCGCTGCCGAGGCGGGGTCTGTGGGTGCGTTGTCGGATGCCCCATGGGGAGGCTACCCAAGCCCATTCTGCTCTCCTCCTGCCGGCCGTCCCAGAGCTCGGTCCTGGAGCCGTCGTCCCACGGCCCCCGCTGGCCCGTCACCGTGGGGAACGCGGCGGCCCTCCCCGCTGGCTGCCAGGGTGGTTCTTCCAGGGCGTAGGGGTTGCTGTTGTGGGGCCTTCTGGTGGACCTTAGGAGGGAGGGAGAGGGCAGACCCCGGTGGGACACCGCATAAGAAATGCCGCCGTGTACAGTGGTTTGTGGAAAAGGTGTTCATAACAGTGGGCTAATGATGATACTGAGATATTGTAGAATATTAAGAGTTGTGAACGGTGAGGACTATTGATGAGATGACTCTTTTAGAAATTATATATTTTTTTGTCCATCATATTTTAACACTTTCTCAGATAACAAACACATTACACAGTACATTGTCTGCTAAAAATCATTCTCATTCTGAATCATTCTCTGTGGTTTACCCAATGTAATTACAATTTTCAACTCAACTGTTTCAATTAAATCTTTCAACCAACGGGTGAGACAACATAGGCCTGATACATGCTTGCTTAATTACCGCAAGCTCCCTCAGCAATTCTGACTCTGATAAAGAGTCTGACTTCTGACCCACAAATGAACGTACCTTCTGTCCAGCTCCAGTGTTTCACTGTCATGGTATGCGGGGTTATAAAACGCTCCGTCGCTGTAGTGCGTCATGTCTGTCCGTGTGAGGGCCATGTTGTCGCTGCTTCGTCCACCTCTAGTCTTAGCTCTCTGGGTCTGCTCTCATGCTACCTTCACAAGGTCCATCCTTTCCAGCTCTTCTCCAATCATCCGGTGTGGAAGTGTCCTTGCGCTAACCAAAAAGTTAAATGAAATAATGTAACTATGGCGTGTGAGAGTATAGCGTCGATGATAGCAAAATAGCTGTAGTCGTCATGGTCATGTGTGGTCATGAGATGGCCAAG
Organism: Urophycis tenuis; assembly: GCA_036785325.1. Lineage (NCBI taxonomy): Eukaryota > Metazoa > Chordata > Actinopteri > Gadiformes > Phycidae > Urophycis > Urophycis tenuis. The sequence continues at coordinate 17,404,787 of JAXIVH010000001.1, forward strand.
ATAATTTAAACCGTGGCCACGCAACATCACAATTTAATGTTGACTGGCTTTCCAGGCGGACAGCTTCCCTGTAATGGGTAAACCCGGGTAACCCAACGCTCTGCTCCCATTCTTACATGGTCATCATTAATTTACACCGTGAATAGGCCTATAGCTGCTACCACCACACACCAGCTGTATAGGTTTACCTCCAGTCAATGGGGAGACAAGAGAGGCACAAAACCCGAATGGCAAATTAATCTATCTTTCCATGAGCAAGATGAGGAGAAAGAGATACACTACACAGAGTGTGTAGTTGCCTGTTTGTATTGATTATTGATTATTGTCATCAATTTTAACATCTAGAGTCACGTTTTTTTTGATGATTGAAGAAGCCAAATATTGAATAAAAAAAAAACCCCATCTGCTTACCTGGTTATATTGTGATGCAAGACTATTTTAATAAATGTGCATGTAAGTGCTGTTTTAGTCCAATTGCGTGTGTTAATAGTGATCCATCTAGAAAGAAAACATTTAAATCCATAAACAAATTACGAATATAATTATCCCTTCAAAGTCTGAGAGGCAGCGCAGCGAGTGAGGAGAGATCCAATGCCTTACTGGTTTTCTCCCAGGAAGGAAAGGTATATAGCCTCTTATCATCAGCAAGGTGCAAGGTCCAACTTCAAGTGACCATCAACCATATGAAACCGAATTAGCTCAAGCTAACAGCATATTGAAAAGAGGCGTGCATGGCAATTGTTTGTATAACATTCTATGACAATGTGTATGGTTTATTTAGTGAATTACTTGAATAGATATATTAGGCTCAATAAACATGTAGGTATCGACATATTTACTGTAGTGAGGAACATAACAAAGCAGATCACTGACATAATAGAACAATGGCTTTAATTTAATAAAGTATAATTAAACATCAAGAGATTTACACACTTTAACATCAGTGTGTCAATTTCATGTTTTAGAAACGTCAAAAATTAAATGTAGACAGAAATGTTATTTTAAAACGATTTATGTTAAATTCAATTTCGATGATTATAAGGCCTATTGGTTTTTAATCTAATTCTGCTAAATAAATTATGTTTTACTGGCAAGAGCTCCCCGACCCACCACACGCACGCGCGCACGCACACACACACACACACGCACACGCACACACGCACACGCACGCACACGCACACACGCACACGCACACACACACGCACACACACACACACACACACACACACACACACACACACACACTTCACCCACAACAAGCGTCCACACAAGGCACATTCCGCGGCAGGATATTCAGGAAGTGATCGAGTCTACGAAGAGCTTTGTTGTTTTGGGGGTATTGACACTGACAGCCACTAACCAAAGTCATACTTTGTATCTATGAGGGAACGCTAACCATGGAGACTGACTCGGGTAAAGTAAATACATTGTTTCAACTCTCTGCCTCACATGTATGGAGAAACGCAAGGTCGTTCACATTCGTTCACGTTTTTTCGCGATAGTTTTCTGCCATCTGACTGACGCTAAACGTGTTAGCCTCACTCGTGTTTTGTTGCAGTTGCAAAGTATGTGTTGTTTCCACTTGTTTCGTGTATTGATAGCCCAGAGTTGTGTTAAAGTACGTGTACTTGGTTGAACGAGATGCCGGATGTAGATGCGACTTCATCGATCGGCTCGTTAAACTCATGGAGGCGTTGTAACACGTCTTCCCCAACTGGAGGAAAACGCACGGCAACTTTATGTAGGCTATACAAAGGCGATGAAAATGATTTACTAGAAATTACGAGACTGGTCAATGTCATGCTGACTAACAGTATACAAACCATCGCGGTTTTCAATCTATAACCTGTATTCTATGAATATACAGTATGAGTGGGGCAAGATGTACACATCCTACTTAGGGAGTGTCGTCCTTTTCTGTTGCTCGTTTTGCACGGGTGTGCGATTATTTACGAACTGATGAAGCCGCTTGGATAAGAGGCGAAACGTCTTCACAGACAAATCTAAGTCCAGTTGCGTTCGATTTAATTGTTGGCCGGGGATTTGTAATGGCAAGGAAATGTGAAATGAATCCATTACCATGTTTGAAATTATTCTAAATGTTTTCAATGTGTATGTTTTTAGTGTTCAACACCGATCACGCTGGACCGACGACCAGTAACCCACTGCTGGACCAGCTCCCCAGCTACCAGTCTCTGCTGTACCGCCGCAAGCCTTCCTCTGGCGGCTCCAAGCGAAGGCGGAGCAGCTCCAGGGCGCGCAGGAGTTCCTCCGGCAGCGGGAAATGGGGCGTCAACACGCTCTCCTATCCCGAGGAGAAGCAGAGGAGCCAGCCGTTGCACAGACCCGTCCGGGAACTGCCCCGCACCATGTCGGAGAAACGCAGCGATAAGTACGAGGGCGATCTGACCATCATATTACATTTACATTACATTACATTTAGGGCTTTTAGCTCAGTGGATAGAGCGGATGGACAGAGTGGGTCGTCCACTAACCGTAGGGTCGGCGGTTCGATCCCCTCGATCCCCACTTCCAAACTGTCAGCATGTCGAAGTGCCCTTGAGCAAGAACCATAGGGTCGGCGGTTCGATCCCCTCGATCCCCACTTCCAAACTGTCAGCATGTCGAAGTGCCCTTGAGCAAGACACTGAACCCCAACTTGCCCCCCCGGGCGCTGAACATAGCAGCCCACTGCTCCTATGAACCATAGGATGGGTCAAATGCAGAGAACAAATTTCGTTCTCATATCTAATAAATACTGAGAATGACAAATAAAGACCAAAAGGTCCTCTCTCTCTGTTTAGCAGACGCTTTTATCCAAAGCAACTTACACAAAGTACATTTGTCAGAAGAAGGTGAAACATTTCATTGCTGTTAATACAGTTAGAAAGAAGTCACACATTTCAATTGCCAGGTTAACCATTGCTAGAATACATATTGAAGATAATAAGGATGAATTGGGCTTGATAGTTGAAGTGCCGCTGGAACTAGCAGTGGTGAAGAGATGAAAATGTGTGGCAGAGTAGATTCCAAGGGTTTTAAATTAAAATTATGCATTAAACCCCATGCTTTCAATGTGGTATTACAATACCCACTCTTTGTCTTGCTGTGTACGCAATTCAGTACAGACTAGTATACGGCTGGTATATTGTACTGATGGCAGAAAATCAACCAATAGTTCATTTTTAAGGTACACATTAAGGGCCTTTTTCAATTCTGACCTCTGTGTGTGTATGTGTGTCTGTCCATGTGTGTTTGTCTATGTGTATGTGCGTGCGTGTGTGTGTGTGTGTATGTGTGTGTGTGTGTCTGTGTGTGTGTGTGTGTGTGTGTGTGTGTGTGTGTATGTGTGTCTGTCCACATGTGTATGTGTGTGCTCATGCGTGCATGCCTGTGTGTGTGTGTGTGTGTGTGTGTGTGTGTGTGTGTGTCCACATATGTATGTGTGTGCGTGCATGCATGCCTGTGTGTGTGTGTGTGTGTGTGTGCGTGCATGCATGCGTGTGTGTGTGTGTGTGTGTGTGTGTTTGTGTGTGTGTATATATGAGTGTGTGTGTGTGTGTGTGTTTATGTGTGTGTGTGTGTGTGTGTGTGTGTGTGTGTGTGTGGTGGCCTTTGACCTGCTAGCAAGCAGCGCCTGGAGCAGGCCCGAGAGCTGAGCAGCTGGAGGCAGCAGAGGAGGAACATGCACCGCTCCCTCAAGAGGCTGAAGGAGGACCTCCAGGAGAGGCTGAGCTCCCTGGTGCTGTGGCGGGCCGACATCCACCACATAGAGGGTGAGGGACGGGGGAGGTGGGAGGACATAGAGGGTGAGGGACGGGGGAGGTGGGAGGACATAGAGGGTGAGGGACGGGGGAGGTGGGAGGGACATGAGCTCCTCAGCGTGGTGTTGTTTCCCGTGACACATTGATTAGACAGAGAACCCTGGTTAAATAGCAATGGTTCTCTGAAGAAGAAGAAGAATTATTCTTTTGATCCCGTGAGGGAAATTTGGTCTCTGCATTTAACCCAATCGTGAATTAGTGAAACACTCAGAACACACAGTGATGTGTGAGGCACACACAGTGAGGTGAAGCACACACTTAAACCCGATGCAGTGAGCTGCCTGCAACAGCGGCGCTGTTGGGAGCGGTGAGGGAGTTAGATGCCTTGCTCAAGGGCACTTCAGCCATTCGTACTGGTCGGGGTTCGAACCGGCAACCCTCCGGTTACAAGTCCGAAGCCCTAACCAGGGCTAAGCCCTAACCAGTAATAATAATAGCAGTCCCACCCATAATAAGCTTTACGAATGTTTGATCATAACATTTGAGTAAATGGAATGCTTGTTTTTTGGTGGGGTTATACGCATTCCATTTAACAGAAAATACATTGATAAAGGATACTAACTCCTTAATAATAACTAATAATAACTACATCTCTCTCCTGCTGTCACTCTACCCCCCCCCCCCCCCCGCGCTCCAATTCCTTCATGTCAAACAGGAATGTTCGGCACTGGGATTCTGTCCTACTTCTCATTCCTGCGCTTCCTGGTGCTGCTCAACCTGGTCATCTTCCTGTTGATGTTCAGCTTCGTCATGCTGCCCATCATCATCGCCCCTCACGCTGCAGGAAACATCACCTTCAGCCCGGCCAATGGTCAGAAGGGCACGCCTCTTTCATCAGAGTGTTGTGGTTGAGCACATTCAGGCTTGCCTCTAATGTGGTTGATTTAATACACAAATGGTATGCTAACTCCAGCCATAACCCTAAGTCACTGTGACTCACTTTAAAGCTTCTGCTAAATGACAGAATCGTGTATAATTGAAAATGGTGTACTTTGCAATTTGCTTGTAATTACAATGCACTCCGTATGATATGTGTGGCAACAAAGCCTCTCAGCTGAAAGATAGACTGGCCAGGAGGCCACTAATTGTTCAGTTACATCAAACGCTATGATCAAATGCCAACGGACAACACATGGAGACGACTGATGTGGTCGGCGTGCTCTCGTGTGATTGGCTGACAGGCAGCGCGTGCAGCGTGTATGCCAACAGCGCGCGGCGAGGCCTCGTCATCTTCCACGAGCACATCACAGATCTGCTCTCAGGCGGGGTAAGCACACAACTACTGGTCCTGTCATGTTTGGATTGCGCGGCATTCATTGTGTGGGAGGACTGCAGAGTCACTCCCCATCTTCCGGAAGAGACTCACACAACCCACTTGTTCACCTGAACCCTGCATAACCCTACCTAACCCTACCCTCATGGTGTAATTTGTTGTACGTTTTGGTACTTTAACCGCTCTTTGTAACTTGCCACTTTGTCAGAGATGTTGTATACTAGCAATGGTTAACCTAGCAATTGAAATGCTTGAATAGAATAGAACACATATAAACTTGTTCTGGTGACTTCTTCACTGTATGAGCAGCAATGAAATGTTTCACCTTCTTATGACATGAAATGTACTCTTTGTAAGTCGCTTTGGATAAAAGCGTCTGCTGAATGTAAATAGAGATGAATGGAGGAATGGAGGAGTTTGATGGATGCGTTCGCTGTGTTTCTCTCTCTCTCTCTTGTGTTGTAACCTGCAGGGCTTTTTGGAGCAGACCTATCTTTTCTACGGCTACTACAAGGTGCATGCCATCCGCTTCCCGCAGTTCAGCTACAACCTACCTCTGGCCTACCTCTTGGTGACGGTGGCCTACCTGTTCCTGAGTCTCATATGGATTGTTAAAAGGTAACGTGAAGAACAGTGTGTGTTTTGTTCTCATCACGTGTGTGTGTGTGTGTGTCTCGCCTCGCCCGGTCACGCCGTTCCCTCCCCGCAGGTCGGCCTCCGGTTTTAAGCGGAACCTCATTCAGGACGAGGATCGCTTCCAGAGTTTCTGCAACAAGATCTTCGCCGGCTGGGACTTTTGCATCACCAACGAGAACGCGGCCAGACTGAAGAGGAGCAGCCTGCTGTACGAGCTGAAGGTCAGTGATGTAATGTGCTTGCTTCCACGTTGGGCTCAACACAACGTGTTCATCTGAACTCTGTGTGCCTTCTTTCGTGTGTGTCGTGGGCGCCACTTTGGCCGCGCTGAGTGTCGATTACATTCAGACCATTAACGACAATCAACAGAGCAAGAAATTAAATCGATGAAATGCTAAGCCACGGAATGCCGTACAATGCTAACATGTAAAGAACGTTGAACTCGAGTATGACTTGTGGCCGTCCATGGTATTGCTGTTGCCTCGTTCAACTAAACCGTAAAGTGACAATGACTTGGAAGACATGATTTTTTTACCGTAAGTTTTGGAGTGGACGGGCATGATTGATGCGCCTTTTCCTATATATTGCTATACGCTATTTGCAGCGGTGCGGTTATTTGCGACTTCAAAACCTGTGGGAAAAGGAGGGAAAGGTGATTCTGTGAACCCCAACCCGACGTCGCTGCTGTAGGGTTCCATGACCCCCCACCCAATGAGTAGCTAGTAACGTGTTAACATCTAGATAATGTTGGACCCAGCAGCCGATACATTGAAGAACTTCTGGAGGGATGGCACACAGAGCCTGGGCCGGGAACTACAAAAGTCAAGGGGGGGGGGGGGTGCTGAGGGTTGTTGCCTATTTCATTGCGTATGTATTCTACCAAAGAAAATCCACTCACTAAAGGGTTTCGCTTTCAGGAGGGAATTTCACGTGCGCTTATTTCTACAGCGGCTAGCTAGTCTGCTAGGTGTTGATTTGAAACCTTTACAGACATATCTTCTAGCCGGTTTACCACCGCTGGCTGAGTTTGTGTTTGCCAATTACGTGTCTACAGACCGCCGCCTCCAGCAGTATTATTGGTCAAAACAACACGAAGTGAAAGCGATAAACAAAGCTATCTTAACTTTTTGCTTCTGCAGACCTGCCAACCTTGAAGAACGTTTGAGTACACACATGCACCCACTATCCCCACCGGGCCCCCCCCCCCGTGCACACACCCGACAGATACCTAACAGTGAGGTGTCTGGCTGGTGGGTGGGCAGCGGTGGAGCGTACGTTGGCAGTGGGCTGTCTGGTGCGTGCGGGTTGGGCCCGGGGGATGTTGGGGGGGCATGTGTGTACTCATAAGATGTCTTCGAGGTTGGCAGGTCTGCCTCTGCGGTGAAGCATCTTGAAGCAAGCTTTTCAGTTGCAGTGGTAAACTTGAAAAGTGTAGTGTTGAAATGCTAAATGTATGAAGAGTGGGATATACACTACGAGTGTAGAAGGGAATTTGATCGCCCATAAAACCTTTCTAATGGTGTGTTAGGAGGCAAAAAAAGAACTAAGATCCAAGTACCATAGATCAAATTCATTATTCCATTAGTTTTGCAACATCATACTTCTGCAAAAGTCATACTTCTCACCAGGCGCGTCGTTAAGACATGTGCATTCGGGGCTGTAGCCCCAGAACTTTTGGGAATAGTCCGGGATCTCTGTGCCGTCCCAACAAAAAAAAACCCCCACCATAATAATGATGAAAATCAGTGCCGAAGCTCCATCTTTTTGGGTCTCCCTGACTTCTGGGCTACAGCGTCGGACGTTTTCAATGGCCAGCGACGCCCCCGCTTCTCACTCACAGAGCTCAGAATCGAGCGTTGATGCATACAATCAATTTCCTATTTCCCAACTTCAGACTGATCTGGAGGAGGAGAGGATCAAGCAGAAGATCGCGGACCGTAGTCGCAAGGAGAAGTGTCGGATCTACGCGATTCGGCTGTTCCTCAACATCTTCGTCATCGCCGTGCTGGCTGCCTGCTTCTACAGCATTTACGTGGCCACCATCTTCTCCCAGAAGGCCCAGCTGGCCAAGGTACTGAGCGGCGCCGCCAGCACAATCTTGATCATAGAACAGTATGCTGTAGGTGTTGATGCATGCATTCATATCATACGTGTGTGTGTGTGTGTGTGTGTGTGTGTGTGTGTGTGTGTGTGTGTGTGTGTGTGTGTGTGTGTGTGTGTGTGTGTGTGTGTGTGTGTGTGTGTGTGTGTGTGTGTGTGTGTGTGTGTGTGTGCATACTAATGCATTATTTTTGAAGCTTCAAATAAAAACAGCTTGTGTATTTATATTTTGCTGAAATATAATCCTTCATGCACACATTTAATAAGGAATCTTCTTTTTTTGGTCCAAAGCTTGGAGGGGGAGGAATCATTCGACTTAACTGTTGTGTTTTGCCACGTCGCAGGCGAATTTCATTGTGGACCTGATCTATGAGTATCTGCCCTCGATCGTGATCACCTTGGCCAACTTCATCACCCCTCTGATCTTCTCAGTGATCATCAACTTCGAGGACTATTCCCCGGCCTTTGAAATCCGCTTCACCCTGATGAGGTACGCTGACACGTTGTGCCGTGAGACGTGAAGCAAGGCAGTTCCGTGTAGACGCTGTGTGCACATACAGAGACAGGCCTCGTGTTTGTAGGTCAACAGCGTCACCTTCGCCGCCTTTCAGGAAGTCTAACCAATGCCAAACATGCATAACATCGGAAATGGTTGGCCACAGTTCTGCAAGATGGGTTGAAAATGCAGAAGAAGAAAATCTAGAATAGTCTTTATGGATGACAATGTCATCTCGAACACATCGACTACACACTGATATTGAATGGCGAAATGAACGACAAGGTGAACGTGAATTGTTTCATCTGAAACATCTCCCCTTTTGTCTGTTGTCTTGTCTGCCAAGATGTGTGTTCATGCGTCTGACCAGTATCGGAGTACTTCTCTTTTCCCTCTGGTCTCAAATTACCCGGTGTAAGGAGGAGCAGTGTGCCTGTGGCTACAACCACCAGCTGTACTCGGTAAGTGTTTCTCTCTTGCATCACGTGGTCTGTTGCCTCTGCAACAGGGTCACATCGTGTTGACTCCCATTTTGAATTTCACCCCCCCCCCCCCCCCCCCACCGCCTGCTCATTGATTCTCTCTGGTAGGCTGCAAACACACTGATGCCATAATTGTGGGGAGATGTCTGAGATGCAGCTGGTGTGTTGGTTTTGTGTAAGCCCTTTGATGCATGTCCACAGTGGACTGTTTTGCACGCACCCACCCACCAGCTGCATGTTGCACCGACTCTGTCACGTATTGTTATTTAGTCACCTTAGTATAACTAAACAAAGCTCTAATCCAAAAGGAAAATGTCCACTGGTAACTCTAAATCAAGGTGATAGAATGAAGGCCGGGTCATGTCCCTGGCCATGTTGTCGGTCAATTCACGGAAACCCACACCTTTCCATTCTCCAGTGTTGGGAGACACGCGTGGGCCAAGAGATGTACAAACTCACCGTGTTTGACTTCATCATCATCGCGGCAGTCACCATCTTCGTGGAGTTTCCCCGGAGGTAAGACATCTTAATGTCCAACCAGACATCTAATCCATCTAATTCCTCCAATATAATGTCTCAACTTCTCTTTCAGTGTTTTTTTACAGATTATGTTTAAACTAGTTATTCATTTTTGAACCATTTTTTTCTTCTTCCTAGATTCAAGACATCCAATGTATAATTTGAGACAACATAACATGAACATAACATAACACACAGTAATGTGTCACCGTGTCTTCCTCTCCATCCGAGGCTGATGGTGAACTACTGCCACTGTGGCCTCATGCAGTGGTGGGGCCAGCAGGAGTTTGCCATCCCCCAGAACGTGCTGGAGATCGTCTACGGCCAGACGATTTGCTGGATTGGCACCTTCTACTGCCCCCTGCTGCCTGCCATCTGCACAATTAAATACTTCTTCATCTTCTACATCAAGAAGGTAAGGGCACTGTGGGGAGTTTGCCATGACTTTGTTATAAATTGTTGTTCACTTTTCCTTTGTGGACCATTAGAAGTCATCCAGTACGTTTTATTCATGAACTTTTCTTCATTCATTGCATAACAACACAGTCTCCAAGCACCTTATATGTTTGTACATAACTGTTCACCGCACCTTATATATATATTTTTTAATATTTTTTTATCTTGCACTACAATTATTTTTATTTTTATTTATACATTTTTTATATTGCATTTTATTCTTTAATTCTTTGTATTGTTACTGTGTGTAATGCTGCTACTACACTGTAATTTCCCAGCTTGGGATCAATAAAGTATAACTATCTGTCTGTCTGTCTGTCTGTCTGTCTGTCTAAAATGACTGCAACGTATGACATTGCGCAGAGACCGCTGTCTGTAGTTAGGAAGCCACTGACGTTAACTCACTCCTAAGACCTAGAAGACCTTATTTGCATCTCCTAGCAACCGCGTCGTCGCCCGGGTAACGTAGCGTTCTCCTCTCGGTTGCCACAGGTGTCACTGGTGAACAACTGCCGCCCGGCCACCCGTCCCTTCCGGGCTTCCAGCTCCAACTTCTTCTTCCTGGTGGTGCTGCTGATCGGCCTGGCGTTGGCCTGTCTGCCCGTCACGGTCGGCATAGCCCAGTAAGTGTGGTGCCTCGTGGGCGTTCACACCTCCAGCCTTTCGTTCTGGACGGGCTGGTGGTCCCCTCTCTCTCTCTCTCTCTCTCTCTCTCTCTCTCTCCCTGGTTCCCTTAAGATGGGCGGTGGATTGCTGTTGCTGAAACACATATACAGCATATAATTTTATCTTAATTTAGGTAAATCTTTTTTATTGTTTAGTGTTTATTGTCTATACTCAGGTCTATACTTCTATTGCACTCCTCTATCCCCTTGTACTGCTGGTCAATGTGAATTTCTCCTAAGGGGGATTAATAAAGGAATATCTTATCTTATCTTATCTTATCTTAACACATTGTGTCTAAAGCCACCTTTCAAACCCGGAAGAATTGAGAGTGGATTATTTTCTTCTCTCTCCGTTGCATGTCTCGTGTTTTCTCCCTCTCGTTTCACGGCCCTAACAGGGGGGGGGTGGCGTGTGACCGTGTGACCGTGCTCTCTCCCCACACTGCGTTGAAGATGTATTGACTTGCCCCGTGCTCTCCAGGATCAAATCTTCCCAGGCCTGCGGGCCGTTCGTCAACTACAACGTGTCCTGGGAGGTTCTGCCCTGCACCATCAGACAGCTGTCGAACGAGGTCGTGAAGTCCATCCTCTTCGCACTGGCTTCGGAGGCCTTCGCCGTCTCCTTCTTCGTCATCACATGGTGTGTGGCGCCGCCGGGCATGACGGGGAATTGCGTCTTTGCCGCAATGACATTCCCTATTTTGATTCATAGTTCTACCACCGTAAGCCATGAGCGCATCACTAGAGCAGTTGTTAATGCTGTCGGACGTGTCGTGGGTGTTTTTCTTGTGTTGCCGTATAATGTCATCTGTCCTTCTTTTCAGTTTGGCCATGTTTTACATCATTGCATTAGCTGGGGCTCACAAAAGAGTCATCAGCCAACTCCGCGAGCAGCTCGTCATGGTATGTACCGAATACACACGATGTCATCTCTATCTTTATGCATAGCTTTAGCATCGACCTCTGAGCTTTCTCTAATGTGAGGAGACCATTAATCCCTCTCTCTCTCGCTCTCGCTCTCGCTCTCTCTCGCTCTCTCTCTGAGCAGGAGGGGCGGGACAAGCGGTTCCTGATCCAGAAGCTGTGTCAGGCCCAGAAGCAGTCCAGCGTCCAGTCCCCGGTCTTCCAGTCGCCGTACTCCCAGCCGCTGCCGCGGACCAGGGGCAGCAGCTCGGGCAGCCCCAGTTACCACACCAGCTTCGCCAGCAACTACAACTACAACAACGACGCCATGGTCCTGGCCCACTCGCCTCCGCACTCCTCCACGCATGTCTAAGTGTGGGCGAGAGCCTTCAAAGCCTTTTGTTAGGGGCTCCATCAAGACGGAGCCACTTGGACTTCACCAGAGTATTCACGTTCATGGCTTTAATTTAGAGGTGGTTTTATAAGTGTGCATTATTTTGGGAGCTGGGGGGGTGATGGTGATGTAAAAGAGGAAGACAATGTGAAGCTGGAGTGTATTCATCTTTGGTCTAAAGATGGGAAATAATGTGTGTGGGGGGGGGGGGGGTGAGATTGCTACCTTCTGTCACTTTGTGTGCTGCGTTTTCTCTACATTTTCCTTCCAGGAAGGACTTTTATATTATGGAAACCACAACTTAATCTTCAGCATGTAACTTTTTTAATTCTGTATAGTAAGTGTTTTGTTTACATTTTGGTGTCAATGCAAGTGCTAAGGAAACAATGTTTTGTTTGTTTGTGTTTAGGTTAGTTATGAGAGCTCACACTTATAGATGACTGTGATGACTGTCATATGATGATATGATGTCTCAAAATTACATTTGTGTATTCCCTTAACTTAATAAATATGTGCTGTTACTTTATTCTCAGCAATGAGAATATTTCATTTGGTGTCGTTTTCCCAATTAATTGGTCATGTTTTTTTAAAGGCCCACTATGCAACTCTGGCCATTCCTGCTCGCATTTTTCTCTTCAAAGCTCCGCCTGCAGCTTTGGCGTACATATTTTAAGACACCGTCGTAACAACTTGTTGATGACGCTCCCTCACCCACTTCTACGCCATTTGTTTTCAAGGAAGCCGGCAAATGCGTGGAGCCATGCCCGAGGTAGGTGTTCAATCTGTTCAGGAAGAGTAGACAAGAGTATACCCATCCTTTTTGAGATGATTTATCCTATAGTTGAACACAATGCCAGTCCCCGCAGCACTGCATAAGTACCATGGCATACATGCAGTACTACGTCTTGGACGAGGGGGTGTTGCGGTTGGCCCGGGCTGCACGGAATGACGTCTTGGCTCTTGATGGGAGCCAAGAGCCAGGAGTGGAGCAGCGACAATTCAGACACTCTGCATACAGACAAGTTGTGTTGTGGCAGCATGGCCGCCTGGGTGTGGGCAGGAGAGTGGTCATACCCAGCTCCTGACACCAGGGCCCACTACACGGGCTTCAGGTGTGCGCCGCCTGGACATGTAGAACATTGTAAATCAACATTCTTTGTATATAGTTTGAAAATGTTTCCCTTTTTTATATGCCTGAACGTTGCCTTGTAAAGTAAATAAATTTACTTCTGGAGCCAAAAAACGGTGCGATCCATATATATCTAATGAGTCTAGCACCTGTGGATTACCATTGAATGTGCGCACCACCCCTCTTTCCAAGATCCAAGATTTTTTACATAACATGTTTGCTCCACCTTTCCTTCAGTTGTTCAATAATACACTTTTTGGTCAGAAATATATTTATTTTGGATAGTGAAAAAAAAAAAGTGCTTCATCGTTTGTTTTTTGCCTTACGGCTATTGTGTAGCATCTTCTTGGGGGTTGATTAATGGTTTCCTCGTGACACTTGTATACGCACAAGTTCAGATGTGGGTGATGGCTGTACCGGAGCAGGCAGGCCGAGCCATCTTGGGTCATCGGGCCTCATAATGATGTTGTTGTGAGGAAGGCCTGTTCCACTTCTCAGCCGTCTGGATGTCGGAGATGTAGGAGTACAGTTTTTTCTCCTTTACCATGTTTGCACTCCAGGGGCCTCATTTATCAAACGTGCGTACGCACAGATTTGTGCTTACGCAGTGCGTACGAACATTCCCACGCAAAGTATGGGATTTATCAACTTGTACTTGTGCGTAGGAACGTGCGTAAATTTAAGCACAACTCTGACCATGCGTACGCACAAAACCTAGTGGTAGAATAGTGAAACTACTACGAGAACCCGTTAAGAGTCGCAGTGTTCAGCAATCACAAACGTCACACATATCCCCTGTATCCTCTAATTAATAACAATTCTCAGGACGATGGCGCATCTTGCACTTTTGGAAAATTTAGAGAACCGTGCGCTTTGCAGGGAGCGCGTTTTCAAAGAGCGTGTGGATTTGCTCAGTCAGAGCACAGAGTGGCTTCTCAGTAGGTATAGATTCCCAAAAAATATACTTGTGGATTTATGCCGGGATTTACAACATACTATATTGGAGCGAAAGACCAAACAAACCAAAGCCATCCCAGTGCACATTCAGCTCCTGTCCACACTGGGATTTTTGGCCACCGGGACATTTCAACATGCGGCATTTCACAGCCGACACTGAGTAGAATCATGCCAGCAGTGTTGGATGCAATCATTTCTCTAGCCCCACTTTACATTCAGTTCCCGTTAATTCCACGCCGTCGCTGGATTCGCAAATATAATTGGAGCCAAATAGATTGCACACACATCACAATAAAAGCACCATCACACAATGAATTCAGTTACGTTAACAGGAAAGGACTTCATTTAATTAATACACAAATAATCTAATGCCAATATGTCTCTATTAAACGTTGTTGCCCGGTGGCCTGGAGGAACGCACGATTCGTTCATCCTGCAGGTGGGTGCGCAGCTCCAAGCAGGAGCTATTGAGGACGGCTGGCATTGACGTATTGACGTATTGACGTATTGATGGCTGGCATTGAGGGATTGCCGCTACCATATATGGTCAATTGGAGGCGTTTCTGAATGCAAATGACTCTAACCGTGCACGAGCATGGTAGATGAGAACAGGTGGGATTTATCATCACGGATTACTTACTGGTGTGCGTACGACCCGTGTACGCACGTTTGATAAATGCGGATTTTTTTCTACTTACGCACATTCTAAATTTCATGCGTACGAACGAAATTAGAACTTTTCCTACGCACGGTTGATAAATGAGGCCCCTGGTCTTCAACCTTTTGCTGTACAAGTGTTTGTACTTGGTGACAGAGGACAAGCCATTAGCATTAATAATTTCCCAAGGTTATTACATTAAAGCAATTGATTATTTCTTCCCTGATGGCACAGGCATATTCCAAGATCACCATGCCAGGATTCATCAGACACGCATTGTGAAAGAGGTTGAGTGGTGAAAGAGTCCAGACCTTAACCCTATTGTGAATCTTTGGGATGTGCTGGAGAGTGGTCTGACTCTGCCATCATCAATACAAGATTGTATTGGTGATGGAATGGTCAGACCACCGTTTTACACATCCCTAAGATTGTCAATGGGGTTAAGGTCTGGACTCTGGTCAATTCAAATTCATGTGTGCAAATTATGTCATGTTCAACCATTAAAAAAAAAAAAAAACAATGTGCATATCCATTGATGGAACAACCTGGTCACCAAGGATATTCAGGTAGTCACCTCAGTATTTGAGCACATGTTGCTGAGCCTAGACCTGACCAACTGCACCAAACCCTTACCTATTTGCCTATAGTGAAATCAAGGCGGTAACTTTTTTTTAGGAAGTGCATCTAAAAATAAGGCTAATACCATTACAAATGTAAATGCTCAACTTCTTCACCTGGTTCAATCACCTCTTGTCCAGCACGGTTGCAGTCAGTGCCTTGTGAGATGCTGAACCTGTAATCACAACGCATCACACATTGGCCCTCATTTATCAAACGAGCGTACGACAGAAAATGGACGTCAAATGGATGTACGCTCATTTCCACGTTGAGCTTGGCATTTATCAACATAGAGTTTATCAATTTGAACGTGAGCGCAGGCTGCGATGAAATCTCACGTCTGGTCTGAGCTCGTGTAGGCCTACGCAACCTTTTTCGAGTGCGACCAGTGGCGAGACAATGGTATATCAAGCTTTCTCAAGTTCATCTGCAGAAGCCATCACAAAGTGCAGATATGAGGTTTGTAGTTAGCCGGTTACCCTCACTGTATTTTTATGTGATTGTTTTCAGGAAATTAATATAAGCAATAGTTATCTCTGGTAATCTATTATTCTGATGATTATCATGAGAACCTAAAGCAGTGATGGCGGAAATAAAATACTTTTTGCAGCACAAATACCACTACGATGCTTCTTTAATGTAACACTCTCTGCAGGCCTACTGCATTAGATGGAGCAGTGAGGCACCTTGTAGACCTACTGCAGTAGTTGCACCACAGAGACACTGTAAGCATGCTTCACTGTAGAGATGTAGACACTCTGTAGGCCTGAGTAGTCAGGTCTAAGTGTCCTGACCTTCAGTGAGTTCATTTTCATGTAGTTTACATTTTTGTGTTGAAGTTATAATAGATATGAGTTCACATAAGGAAAAAATATTTTATTGATACTTTCTTTTATGAAATTAAAAAGAATGGTAATAAATGGCAGGTAAAACAATTTGAGATGCATCTAAAAATATACAATAAATCAGAATGTTCATATTGAGTAACATGCAAACATTTTGGACATGAACATTGTCCCAATACACACACTGACACACACACACACACACACAGGAACACACACACACACACACACACACACACACACACACACACTTTGCTGTCAGTTTCAATGTGAATGCCGACAGTTAAAGTCACACTCTATGAACGTTTAAAAAAAAGCCAACATTGAAGAGAAACTTAAGTGTGGAGATTCAATTGGATTTCGTTCTAGCTCCTAAAATACAGCAACATATAAGAGTTTTCACTACTTCTTCCCAGCCTGAGAGTGATAGCTAAACAGAGAGCGCCCTCTTTTCACACATCCATCGGTTTTTGACCTTGCAGTCCACAGCACTCCATCCAGGATCTTTATAATTTTTTCTCCATGTTATGGCACAGGAGGGACTGGAGGTGGTGTGGTTAGCTCCTGTCCAGTAGCTGTGAGTGTGTATTGGGAGGAGGAGGTGTGGTGTTTGGGTCAGATGATTGCAGACCGATCAGATGATTCAATGTGTTTGATGTTTTCTCTTACCTTAGAGACACATCCTTCCCATCAACCCAGCTCCATGTCCCATTCCCAGCTGGGTCCGACAGGCCCAGCCAGAAGCCACTGCTGTCGCTAGTCTCACCGTAGCTGTTTTCATGCACAAACACCTGTTGACATTGAAAAGACAATAAACTATTCAACAGTTTAATGAAACTTAATTCATTGTGAACTCGTATCTTTTTCCGATAATGATCATTTGACTCTTAATCCCACTCACTGCTCTCCTGCTAGTTCCATGTTTACCTGTTCCTCTTCATTGTCTATCACAACCAAATCTGCGTTCCTTCTCCTGCAGTCATCCCGAGCTTCAGCCCACGTCTTCCACATTAATTCATTAGCATGGTCCACAATCACATAGCAGCTGGAACTATGTTGGAGCCTTCCTCTTTCACAAGGCGTACACACTAAACACAAGCATACACAAAGCAAAAAGCAGCGCATGTCATCTGTGAGTTACTAACATTAGGCTATTCATATTCAATAATTGTGTTTTATTGTTCAATAAAGTATCTTAGAGATTAGTTTTTATCTTACTTATACTATTTTTGTGTTTATCGCGGCAGTATCCGTCAATGGTCATCTGAGCACAAGTGAGGTTTATTTGAGTTAGTTTTGTCCTCAGATCATAGGCTTCCTTCTGAGAAACATCATAGTTTCTCCTCAGGTTACTGTAGCGCAGGTTGCTGTCACTTTTCAGGATTTCATAGGATGATGTGATCCCTTTTGATTGTTGCAATTGACTTATCAACTCAAAAGAGCCTAGAGAGAAGAGAAGAGGAAGCATTTGACTCAATCAACCAAGAATATTGCACAAACACAGCTAAAGGCGACAGTCTACGGAACACATTCAAATGAACAGATTAGCATGCATTAAGGAAACAGCGTATATTTTGAGTTCATAGCAACACATCCCTTTTGTTTCTGTGCCAATAAACGTTACAGCCTCTGGCGGTTTTGCAGTCGTAACAATGGTACACTATATGATATCATCCCCACTGTGGAACCAAAACAACTTCTGCATCGTTCCACAGTAACGGACAGTAAATGCCCTGCTGTCTAGCGGTGTATCTTCCCAAAGGAATAAGGAGACGAGGTCAGATTTGTGCTCACAGTAGATACGAAGCGCCGTGAGGATTGACAGCATGGTGACAAGCACCACTAGGAGGCCAAGGGATCGCTTCTTATCTGGAGAGAGAGAGCGAGAGCGAGAGAGAGAGAGAGAAGGAGAAAGAGATGTACATGCGACAGACAACGTTGTAAATGAGTCCACATGGTGGACAGCAGCCACACACCAAGAGGACATGGTTTCTACGGTTGTGTGGACGTGGGCTTTCTGTAAGTCGCTTTGGATAGAAGCATCTGCTGAATGCCCTAAAGGTTTGATGACATTTCTATTTGTGACAAATAAGCATCTTGTTCTCCAGCTCCTTTTTGGGACTACGGTGTTATTGAGACCCTAAAATGATTTAGTTTGATGGAAATGGTTGAAATGGACCCTTGATAATCAAATCCCTTCAGTACAAATTTTGACTAGTCAATGTGTACATATGCTCAAATTAATATTATTATTTTTTTCCGGAGTGACTTTGTTTAATGACATATTTTACATAATAAGCCTTTTCAATTCCACCTGAAAAACTGATGTGATGAAAACATTATGTCTGTACCGGTAATAAGAAATGTACTGTGCTGAACACTAATCTGACTCTATAAGGAGCAGGTACTCGAGGAAGGAAGAGTGCATTCAACAGTAAAGTTGAACTTTGGATGAGTTGGACCCAAGGTTACACCTGTAAGACCACATACACTAAAGGTATAACACCAATAACAATACATTATCACACTCACCTGCAGCAGGAGAGACCTTTGTAGAGTCTAACTCCTTTGTGTTGCTGTCCATCTTGGATCAATAGAGCTCTATCTGAACACAGTCTGCAGTTGTTCCAACAGCATGTGCTATGTTTAATCATGACCTGGGTACAGACAGGACAACCTTGTCATTCAGGGGCTGAAAGGTATTTCTGCTTTTCACTAACTTCTGCTTTCATGGAGAATACAGCGCCGACTTCCACCAAAGATGTTTGCTTAATTACTCAACTTCAAAAACCCTCCTCCTAACCTTCTGGATGAGGTCTAATAAAGAATACATAAAACTGTAACATGTTTATGGTCAATGAGTTGTTGTTTTTGCTTTTATATATTTTTCATGACATTTTCTTTCTCATCATGACGTTATTGTTGTTGTTATTATTCTATATTTACTTTCCCTCGCCTTTCTGTATGTCTTGGGAACTGAGTGTACAAATGATTACTTGTTTGTTTTTATAATATATACCTTTACTTCATAAATAAAGTAGACATCTATATCAATCATTTGACGTGAGAAAACGCAAGCCCACTTTCATTTGACTTCTGCTTCAACGCTAATGATTATGACGAATGTTCCAACTGAAATATTTAACTCATGTCCGGACTTCAAACAACCTTATTGTCATGTTGTAGATTATTTCCAATGATGTAATCAATACAAAGTAGCAAGTGAACACTCAAGATGAGCAAAGAGCTGCTGCTCTTTGAGAAAGCAATGAGTTTTGTCAAAGACCGTATTTGCCCGCAGTCGCTGGTACAATAGCAATGTTAGCTTTGCTTGTCAGATGGGAGAGAGAGAAGAATGATTGAGACAGACCTGTTACACTATGATACTACCTACTGCACCACAGAGATGGCCCAGAGACACTCTGTATGTCACAGTTTAGGTTTTGTTTTGTCGTTAGGGAACACTGTTCAGTCGTTTGGGTTTAGTCATTTTCAGTAGAGTTAATGCACCTGTGTTTACTGGCTCATTTAACCTTTTCACTGGTTTTCACAGGTTTTCTTTGCTTTCCACTGAGTTTTCACTGTGGATATGCTACTGATTGGCCTCTGGCTTGGGTGTCAACTTTGGACAAGAATATTTCTTAAAATATATAGTTGATTTTGAGTTAGATCAAACCCTCTTTTTTCAGTGTCTTTGCGTCTGAGTTCATGTTTCTCCTTTGGGCTTTAGTCCAGTGAGTCCTACTGCACTTTAGTGATGGAGCAGTGAGACACTCTGTAGGCCTATTGCACTATAGAGATGCACCAGGAAGGCCCTCTGCAGGCCTACTGCACTAGATGGAGCAGTGAGGCACCTTGTAGTCCTACTGCAATAGTTGCACCAGGGAGACACTGTAAGCATGCTTCACTGTAGAGATGTAGACACTCTGTAGGCCTGAGTAGTCAGGTCTAAGTGTCCTGACCTTCAGTGAGTTCATTTTCATGTAGTTTACATTTTTGTGTTCAAGTTATAATAGATATGAGTTCACATAAGGAAAAAAAAAATTATTGATACTTTTATTAAATTAAAAAGAATGGTAATAAATGGCAGGTAAAACTATTTGAAATGCATCTAAAAATATACAATAAATCAGAATGTTCATATTGAGTAACATGCAAACATTTTGGACATGACCATTGGCACACACACACACACACACACACACACACACACACACACACACACACACACACACACACACACACACACACACACACACACACACACACACACACACACACACACACACACACACACACAGGTTTCAATGTGAATGCCGACAGTTAGTCACACTCTATGAACGTTTAAAAAAAAAAAAAGCCAACATTGAAGTAAAACTTAAGTGTGGAGATTCAATTGGATTTCGTTCTAGCTCCTAAAATACAGCAACATATAAGAGTTTTCACTACTTCTTCCCAGCCTGAGAGTGATAGCTAAACAGAGAGCGCCCTCTTTTCACACATCCATCGGTTTTTGACCTTGCAGTCCACAGCACTCCATCCAGGATCTTTCTTATTTCTCCATGTTATGGCACAGGAGGGACTGGAGGTGGTGTGGTTAGCTCCTGTCCAGTAGCTGTGAGTGTGTATTGGGAGGAGGAGGTGTGGTGTTTGGGTCAGATGATTGCAGACCGATCAGATGATTCAATGTGTTTGATGTTTTCTCTTACCTTAGAGACACATCCTTCCCATCAACCCAGCTCCATGTCCCATTCCCAGCTGGGTCCGACAGGCCCAGCCAGAAGCCACTGCTGTCGTTAGTCTTACCGTAGCTGTTTTTATGCACAAACGCCTGTTGACATTGAAAAGACAATAAACTATTCAACAGTTTAATGAAACTTAATTCATCGTGAACTCGTATCTTTTTCCGATAATGATCATTTGACTCTTAATCCCACTCACTGCTCTCCTGCTAGTTCCATGTTTACCTGTTCCTCTTCATTGTCTATTGCGACCAAATCTGAGTTCCTTCTCCTGCAATCATCCCGAGCTTCAGCCCACGTCTTCCACATTGATTCATTAGCATGGTCCACAATCACATAGCAGCTGGAACTATTTTGGAGCCATCCTCTTTCACAAGGCGTAGGGGGAGCGCCGGGTCGTTTGAAACACTTTTCAGTTAAACGTCTTTTTCAAAGATTACATTACGTATACAAATAATTTGATCATGTGATTAACAACTCACATGTGTACTCTCTTAGTTACATGTGTAATTTAATACATATGTTGGATGATTGAGCTGTTTTTTAACTTTTAAACGTAAGTTGACATTTGTTTCAAACGCCCCTTATTTTGAAACACCTTATTTTAAACAGAAACTATTGAGCTTACTATTTTTTTTATGCAACATACCGGACAACATACTAGTGTACTCGTCATTGCTCAAATTTCACATTATTTCTCATAATATAAATAGGTCAAAAAATGTGTTTGTCAACCGGAAATCACGATGATTACAGCTGACCTTTATGCATGCGCACCCACTGATCTATAACGTGTGTTTCAATCGCCCCGACAGCGACTAATAACACATAAACCTTTTTTGCCACTAAACTTCAAAACTTTGACATTGCACACTTTAGGACATGTTTCATTACTAATTCACCTGTTGTATAGTCATATTATTGCATGAAACAAAACATACAAGTGTTTTGTTTCACATGCAAAAAACTACCGCACAGATTTTACATACCGCATTGAAAAACAGGTTCGCGGGGATAAAATTTGAACGGCATGAAGTTATCACGCGAGATTTCGCGTGTTGGTCAGTCTTGCGGGCTGAACGTAGTGACGAAATTTGACGTGTCAGTACTTGCATGGTTTTCGAGGAAATCGCTGTGTTTCAAACGTCCCGTGTTTCAAACGACCCGGCGCTCCCCTACACACTAAACACAAGCATACACAAAGCAAAAAGCAGCGCATGTCGTCTGTGAGTTACTATTAGGCTATTCATATTCAATAATTGTGTTTTATTGTTCAATAAAGTATCTTAGAGATTAGTTTTATCTTACTTATACTCTTTTCGTCTTCGCGGCAGTATCCGTGAGCACAAGTGAGGTTTATTTGAGTTAGTTCTGTCCTCAAATCACGGACTTCCTCCTGAGAAATATCGTAGCTTCAGCTCAGGTTACTGTAGCAAAGGTTGCTGTTACTTTTCAGGATATGGTTATGTTCCAGCACTATAAATACCACAACAACAACTAGAAAACGCAATTCCAAGGAATTACCATGGCATGACAATGTAAAAAGGCTGCAGTGTAAACTAGAAAATGTGTGCATAGAAATGACTGATCTTTCTGATCAATACTTCGCTAGCTAGCGCTAGTAAGTTTGCACTCTCATATCAAGACAACATTAACGAAAGGTTGACGACAAAATCAATGACCCCCAACAAACACCCAAAACTGGAAAACTTACCTTGGTTGTAATTTCAGATATTTGTATCAAATGGCAGTTTGACGAGCGAATCAATTGCACGGCAGAGGATAGTGAAAAGGTTCACAGCTGTAGCGTGTCAATCATGCCAATGCTGCTTAATCGTTCTCAGCTGGAAAGTTGATTAGCGGAGTCATATAACAATGGGATTACGGGCTCAGTTAGTTGTAGGCTATCTATACAGGGAATTTCATGCTTTTTTAATCACAAATAGCTCAAAACTTATAAAGGTTTCATATCTGAAAAGTAGATAGCACACCTACAATTAACGAGACCTTTGTAATGACGTTAGATCTGTATCATGCGATCCAATGGTATGGCGGGAATTAATTGCAGTAAAAAGTCGCGAGAATAATTATAAAGTGGGATAACAGTTCATGGCATGACATCATGCCATGAAATAGTGCGGCACAACACAAGTAGCCCATGTTGCAAATCTGTAGGCCTATTAATTACAAAAAACATTGGAATTAGACCAGAAATCCGTTTAAACAATTACAATCAAGTCAGGCCGAATTAAAAAACAGTATTAGTATGAAAAAAATTAGAATGTCATAGGTGAAATGTTTAATCAGTTGTCTATATAAACAGGTGTCTTGCCAAACAGGTGATTGAGTCTGAGCGATGGCAGATCTGGCTCTGTTAGAGGACCTTAATGCGCGTCTAAGACGAGAGAGGGTTTTTCGAGACCGCACCGATTTTTTCATGGAGAGCGATGAATGGCTCTTGAGTCGTTTTCGTCTCCCAAGGCATCTCCTGATTGAGCTATGTAATGCGTTGGAGCCACAGTTAAGGCGAAAAACCAGGCGATCAAACGCAATTTGCAAGTGCAGGTGTGCTCCACCTTGGGGTCTTTGGCTACCGGGACCTTTCAGCGGGAGATCGGGGACAGGTCTGGTATTTCCCAGCCAAGTATTAGTCGAACCATGCCAGCAGTTTTGGCAGGTATATCGCTCTCCGAACGCTATATTCAATTCCCATATAGTAACCATCAGCAAACTGGAATCAAAAGGGAATTTTATGCAATTGCTGGGTTTCCAAATGTAATTGGCGCGGTTGATTGTACCCATGTGCGTATGAAGCCACCATCTATTAATGATTACGCGTACATCAACCGCAAAAGCTACCATTCAATAAATGTACAGATTATTTGCGATGCCACAATGAAAATCCTCAACATGGTAGCCCGATGGCCTGGGGGCACGCATGATTCTTTTATTTTCCAAAATAGTCACGTTGGGCATCGTCTACATCAGGGCGCACGGCATGGTCGGAGCCATCTCCTCGGTGAGTTACGCACAGCCGCGCTGCTTTTTTTTCTCCAGAAACACGTTTAAGACATCGCACTAAAAGTTTGCTGTGATTCATCTAGGTGACAAAGGCTATCCCCTGACCGAGTATCTGATAACTCCTCTGGCTCATCCTAACACGGATCAGGAGCGCAATTTCAACAGCGCTCACACGCGCACAAGGGCAACTGTGGAGCGATGTAGGCCTATAGGCCTACTCAAGGGCAGGTGGATGTCCATCGGGTCAGCGGGGAGAACGTTGCTTTACAGCCCAGAAAAGACCTGCGATATTATTTTAGCATGTGGGGTTCTCCATAATATTGCGCTGGCAAATGGGGTGCCATTTGCCGACCTGCAGCCAGATGACCCGATGCCCAGAGATCCATGGCCACATGCGCCACATGCTGAAGCTCTCAGAAGGAGGGAGGATTTAATTAGGCACTTCTAACATTTAAAAAGGTAAGCAATATGTTTTGGGTTAAAAACAAGACAGAAGTCAAAGTACAGCAAACCATTTTATTTAGCTGTTGCTTTTTTGAGGTTCTCATTGATTTGCCTCAGAGTGTCATTAATGGCCAACAGTGTGTTCTTTATGTCCACCATTGACCTGCAAATCTCACTCTGTTTTTCCAGGACCTCCGCACTCAACGCAACTGGGCGCAGACCAGCACTTCGGGCGGACACGCGTTCAGGCTTCCTTGGCGGCGGCCCTTCAGTTTCTTTCCCAGTTTCTTTTGGGCTTGGCTCGGATCTGGATGGACCTGCTAGAATTGAGTCTTTAAAAATAAAAGCACTCATGAGATTATTTGTGCCATTACTTTGTAACACGCAAGCTGTAGATATAAATTTTCTCAATAATTGCTAAGGCCTTTTAACCACTTCCATGGCTGGTCAAAATAATACGGTGCACATCAACAAGTGACACGAGTGTCTCCATTTCTATTTCAGAAAAATTCCGCTTCTTCTTTGTGGTTGGATGTTTCTCCATGTCTTAAAAGTTAGGGGCGGGACTTCTGAAGACGTGCTTTTATAAGGGCGTGTTATGTTAATTACGATTGATCTCAGCCAACGTATTTAACAACACCAAGCTCCTTCGTACGCTGGGATTGGTGTGATACGAAAGTTTCGTAAATCTCACGTGGGTCCTATCGTAAGACGAATCATGCGTTCAGATTTGCGCTCATTTCTACATTAGTTTGATAAATGAGGGCCATTGTGAGCAAAATGACTGCATCCATACATGGGACTCAATTCTGCTCTTGTATAATTGTTTTTTAAATACCTTGCATGATCCTGGGCTTATCATCGCCGTGTTCCTCCAGAGGCTCATGCTCGCAACAACCGGTGGTCCAAAAATGTTCATTTCGAACATGCTGTAGCACACCGACCCACATCATCTGCATAAAAGTAATATAACATGAAAACATACAGGCAGCAAACTATATTGGTCAGCATGATAAACGACTTGATATTAAAGATGAAATACTATACAAAGTTCACCCAAGGGTACTTACAATTACAACACGGCCAAGTTGGCAGTCTTCATTTTCTTCTTTCAGTTCACGCCATTCCTGAAAAGCTTGCCCAACGTTTTGCGCCAATTGTGGCACATTCGTCCGCAGGGAAAGACTCAGCTGGCTGACTGAGTCTTTCCCTGTGGACATGGCGCTGGAGGCCGAGTTGGGCTCGCGGCAGGAGGCGGCCACGGTCTTGGAGACACAGTGAGGCTCTGGAACAGAAGCTCCGCCTCCTGGCTGAAGTTGTCCTTGGTAGCTCCTGCAGCACTTCCTGGCCGCAGAGCGGGCCTCGGAGTCTCCATCGTGAACCCCTTTCTTGATGGTATCCACAAAAACGGCTCCATGTCTCTGTAAAGAGCTTCTTTGCCACTCGTGCAATATGGGCTCCAGGAACACAAAGGCATTTCCTCATGATGGCCACGGACTTGGAGACACGGTGACTACAGATGCCGGGATCAGTCGAGGGTGCCGTGTGTGTCGGGGGATGATGTGGACGGCGGCCACGCCAGATGTGGCCATGATTTTGGCACCGTCATGAAGGAGGTTCAGGAGCACAGGTAGCGTAGCGTAGCCTCGGCCGCGTGGGCGAACCCGCTGCCTAGAAGAAGAAGAAGAAGAATTACTCATTTGATCCCATGAGGGAAATTTGGTCTTCTGCATTTAACCCAATCGTGAGTTAGTGACACACTCAGAACACAGTGATGGTGAAGCACACACTTAAACCCGATGCAGTGAGCCGCCTGCAACAGCGGCGCTCGGGGAGCAGTGAGGGGTTAGGTGCCTTGCTCAAGGGCACTTCAGCCGTTAGCACTGGTCGGGGTTCGAACCGGCCACCCTCCGGTGACAAATCCGAAGCCCTAACCAGTAGGCCGCGGCTGCCTAGCAACAGGGAGAGGTGGCCCAGCGTGATGCAGGCCTCCCGCACCACCTGCGACCGCAGGTCCTTGGGACACAACGCTCCCTTACCTATTTGCTTAGTGAAATAAAGGCGGCAACCTTTTTTTTTAAGGATGTGCATCTAAAAATAAGGCCAATACCATCACAAATGTAGATGCTCACCTGAAGTTTAGAAGCGTCTTCACCTGGTTCAACCACCTCTTGTCCAGCACGGTTGCAGTCAGTGCCTTGTGAGATGCTGAACCTGTAATCACAACGCATCACACGTTGGCGAGCGTACGACAGAAAACGGCCGTAAAATACGCTCATTTCCACGTTGAGCCTGGCATTTATCAATTTGAACGTGAGCGCAGGCTGCTGCGATGAAATCTCACGTCAGGTCTGAGCTCGTGTACGTAACTTTTTCGAGTGCAACCAGTGGCGAGACATGGTATATCCGCAAGAGTCGGACAACTTTTTCTTCACCTTATATGGAATAAAATAACTTTAACGCAATGCAAACAATAGCCTATAGGTCAAATGGGAAATGTTTTAAGCTGGATCAATTTAACATCAATTTTACATTTAATTAATTATTCAATTAATTATTTAGCTCTTCCGTAGCCCGCTAAACATGGGACACACTGTTGACTGCAACAGTTATTTGTTTCCATATAGCGTTTTTTTACTTGCCCTTAATTAGATTAGATTCAACTTTATTGTCATTGTGCAGAGTACAAGTACAGGGACAACGAAATGCAGTTGGCGTTCTAACCAGAAGTGCAAATGAGCGATGAAGGTGCGGGTTGAAATGCAGAATAAGGTGCAGAGTGCAAAATTTGAAAAACTGACAGTAAACAGTGCAGGTGGAGGTAGTGATCGTTGAGGTAAACGGTTACTAACACTAGCAGTAACAGGCTGTAAACAGTATAAAAAATGTTTTAAAAAATGTAAACAATGTACAGGTAGTGCGAGAAATAGTAATATAATATAATATAACAAGAAGTGTACAGGTGGTGCAATAGTGCGCTAGTGCAATTTAACGGAACGGGTACAACAGATGAATGTGGATTGTATGGATATGGGGGTGGGGGGTGCAACGGCAGTTGAGAATAAATAAAATAACATTACTATAAATAATATGAAGTATGTCCAGGGGGGTGAGGGGTGGGGGTGCTGGGTGGGCAGGGGTGAGTGTCCTTGATTCATCGTAAGATGAATCATGCGTCTGTGGTGACTGTCGCTTGACAAGCGAATTCCCCCTCTAGATCACTGGTGGTAGGTTCCACTATGTTGGGGGCGTGACTGCCTGTGTTTTTACTATGTTGTTGTGTTTTTGGGAAAATAAACGAGCTGACATGTTCCCATGCGCTCAAGCAAATAAACGACTAATTCATTTGTAAACACACGCACCAAACTGGTGACCCCGACACCGGACCGAACGTTTTTTTTCGGTCTAAACATGCCAAAGAAGAAGAACCGCGGCCTTTTGGCTTGCAAGTCCGAGGACAGCGATGAGACCCCGGCGCCCGACTCACCTTCCCCGCGCCGCCATCACCTGGGTACTCCGCCACACGTACCTTCACTTAAGCTCCCCGAGTTCTGGGAAACTTCTCCAGCGGCCTGGTTCGCGCACGCGGAGTCGCAGTTTGACCTGCACGGCATCGTTGATGACGACCGCCGGTACCATCATGTGGTGGCCGCGCTCCCATCCTCCGTGGCGACCAAGATTGTCGGACTGCTGACGCGCCCTCCCATACACGGCAAGTACGGGACTTTGAAGTCACAGCTGCTGTACAACTTCAGCCTTTCCGACACGGAGAGGGCGGGGGAGCTTTTTGCGCTGAACGGCCTGGGCGGCCGCAAGCCGTCTCAGCTGATGGAGCACATGCTGGCGCTGCTGGGTGATAACGAGCCGGGGTTCTTGTTTACGCACCTCTTCTTGCGCCAGTTGCCCGTCTCTGTCAGGTCCGCGCTCGCGGACGTCCCGGTGGAGGACCTCCGCGCTTTTGCCATGGAAGCGGATAAGTTTTGGATTGCGCAACGCAGTTCCTCGCCCGTCCCGGCATACGCGTCCCCAGCGCCACACGTGAGGAGGGACAGGAAGGTAGCTGTCGGGTCCGATCGGCCCTCGCAGCGGCCTGGCTTGTGTTTTTACCACGAGCGCTTCGGCGACCGGGCCACGAAGTGTCGCCAGCCCTGCTCGTTCGTGGTACAGGGAAACGACCGGGCCGGTGCTCGTTAGTGACAGCGGGCACCGGCACTTCCACTGACGTCACCCTGCTGTATCTGCACGACGCCCTCTCCGGCTACAGGTTCTTGTGCGACACCGGTGCTCATGCAAGCATGGTTCCGGCGCTGCCCAGAGAGCGGACGTGCGCGCCGGGTGGCGCCGCTGGCAGTCTGTTACCACGCATGGTGAACGTCAGCGGCGAGACTGTTCGCGTTTTCGGCCGAAGACGCATGCAGCTCTGTTTCGGCCGCCGCCGTTATGACTGGGATTTCGTCACGGCGGACACGACTTTCCACATCATCGGGGCGGATTTCCTCCACGCACACGGCCTGGTCGTGGACCTCCGGAACAGACGCCTGCTGGACGCGAGCGATCTTCAGGCGCGCGTGTGCGCCCCAGCGAGCGATCAGACGGCGCAGTTGCCCAGCGCTGCGGCGGGCGCCGATGATTTCGTCCGGCTACTAGCACGCTTTCCGGACCTTCAGTCTCCGGATTTCTCCTCAGCGACCGTACGTCACGGCGTGGAGCATCACCTGCCGACGGCCGGTCCCCCCGTTTTCGCAAGGGCCCGCCGGCTAGACCCGGCGAAGCTGACGGTGGCCAAGGGGGAGTTCGAGGAGATGGAGCGCCTGGGCATCGTCCGCCGTTCGGACAGCCCGTGGTCGTCACCCCTCCACATCGTCCCTAAAGCGGATGGGGGATGGCGGCCGTGTGGGGACTACCGTCGTCTCAACGATGCGACTGTTCCTGACAGGTACCCTGTGCCTCACTTGCAGGACTTTTCCGCGGGCTTGGCCGGCAAGGTGATCTTTTCGAAGGTGGACTTGGTGCGCGGGTACCATCAGATTCCAGTCCGCGCAGAGGACATACCTAAGACCGCAGTCGTTACACCTTTTGGGCTGTTTGAGTTTCTTAGGATGCCTTTTGGACTCAAGAATGCGGCCCAAACGTTCCAGCGTCTGATGGATGTGGTTGTCCGCGAGTTACCTTTTGTCTTTGTGTACCTCGACGACATGCTTGTGGCCAGCGAGTCCCGCGAACAGCATATCCGGCATCTGGAGGTATTGTTCGCGCGGCTCCAACAACACGGCCTGGCTATCCATCCCAAGAAGTGTCAGTTCGGGTGTTCGACTATTGATTTTCTTGGGCACCGCGTTTGTACGGAGGGCGCCATTCCCCTTCCGGACAAAGTGGAGGCTATCGCGCGTTTTCCTCGGCCGCACTCGATCAGGTCGTTACAGGAGTTCCTCGGGATGGTAAATTTCTATCACCGTTTTGTTCCGGGGGCCGCGCAGCTTATGCAGCCACTCCACCAGGCGCTAAAACATCCGGCTAAGCAGCTCGTGGAGTGGACCGCCGAACGCGTGCAGGCATTTCAGGACGTTAAGGCCGCCTTGGCCAATGCGACTATGCTAGCCCACCCCTCTCCTTCAGCGCCGGTTGCGCTCACCTCTGACGCTTCCGATGTGGCGGTGGGGGCTGTGTTCGAGCAATGCGTGGGGGGCGTATGGCAGCCTCTGGCGTTTTTCAGCCGCCAGCTGCGACCGGCCGAACGGAAGTATAGTACGTTCGACCGGGAGCTGCTGGCACTCTATCTGGCTGTGCGTCATTTTCGCAATATGCTAGAGGGTCGGTCCTTTACCACGTTTGTCGACCACAAGCCGCTAACTTTCGCGATGAGTAAAGTTACAGAGCCGTGGTCCGCGAGGCAACAGCGCCACCTTGCGTATATCTCGGAATTCACGACCGATATACAGCATGTGGCGGGGAAGGACAATTGCGCAGCGGATTGTCTGTCGCGCGCGGTGGCGGGTGCCGCCCGTCTCAATTTGGATTATAGGCTGATGGCTAAGGAGCAGGCGATTGATCCCACGGTGCGACAGCTTCGCTCCGCTGCATCTGGCCTGAGTCTGGCTGAGCTGCCTTTTGATGAGACGGGCGTCATGTTGCTTTGCGACGTTTCCTTGGCCTCTCCGCGCCCCATCGTTCCTGCCGCGTGGCGGAAGCCCGTTTTCCAGGCGATGCACGATCTTTCGCACCCAGGGGTTAAGGCTTCTGTCAAGCAAGTGGCGGCTAGGTTTGTGTGGCGCGGTCTGAAAAAGGACGTGCGGGAGTGGACACGGGAGTGCGTCAGGTGCCAGCGTGCGAAGGTTCACCGACACACTAAAGCGCCGTTGCACACTTTTGCGGTCCCTGAGCGACGTTTCGAGCACGTTAACCTCGACCTTGTGGGCCCACTGCCTCATTCCCGGGGTTTCACGTACCTGCTGACCATTGTTGATCGCACCACGCGTTGGCCGGAGGCAGTGCCTTTGCAGACCACGACTACCGCCGACGTAGCAAGGGCTTTTATCGGCGCCTGGGTGTCCCGGTTTGGCATGCCTTTAGACATAACCTCGGACCGTGGGTCGCAGTTCACGTCCGAGCTGTGGGATGCGGTCGCGCAGAATCTTGGGGTGCGGTTGCACCACACCACAGCCTACCATCCTCAGGCCAACGGTTTGGTGGAACGTTTTCATCGCTCCCTGAAGGCATCGTTGCGCGCTACTCTCTCGGATGGCGATTGGGTGGACAAATTGCCGTGGGTGATGTTGGGGTTGCGCACGATGGCCAAGGGTGACCTCCAGGCATCGTCCGCTGAGCTTGTTTTTGGTCAGCCCTTGCGGGTGCCTGGGGAGTTTATCCCTAGTGCTACGGAGCCGTGGTCTGTTTCACAACACTTGCGTGACATACGCGCGGACGCCAGACTTTTTGCGCCAGTTCCGACTTCGGCACATTGCACTCCGCCGGAGCACGTGCCTGCAGACCTGGGCTCTGCCCCGTTTGTGTTCATCAGGCATGATGCTCATCGCGGGCCGCTCCGCCCACCGTATGACGGGCCGTTCCGAGTAGTGGTGCCTGGCCCGAAGCATTTCGTGGTGGATATCGGGGGTAGGCTAGAGTCCATCTCGGTTGACCGCCTCAAGCCTGCACATTTAGATTTGTCCGCCTTGCCGGAGATGGCGCAGCCTCCACGGAGAGGGCGCCCCAGGGCCCCCGTTCTGAATCCCGGCGCCGTGCCTTTTGAGCCGTCTGCGCCCAGCCGCCTTACGCGGATGCGGAGGGATTCCACTCCTTCGGCACCTACGCGGACGCGCTGTGGACGAGTAGTGGCACTTCCTCCTCGTTTTCGTTAGCCACCATAGGGTGAATTCTGGGGGGGGCTTCTGTGGTGACTGTCGCTTGACAAGCGAATTCCCCCTCTAGATCACTGGTGGTAGGTTCCACTATGTTGGGGGCGTGACTGCCTGTGTTTTTACTATGTTGTTGTGTTTTTGGGAAAATAAACGAGCTGACATGTTCCCATGCGCTCAAGCAAATAAACGACTAATTCATTTGTAAACACACGCACCAAACGTTCAGATTTGCGCTAATTTCTACGTTCGTTTGATAAATGAGGGCCATTGTGAGTAAAATGACTGGGGACTCAATTCTGCTCTTCTATAATATGTTTTTTTAAATACCTTGCATGATCCTGGGCTTATCGCTGTGTTCCTCCAGAGGCTCATGCTCGCAAGAACCGGTGGTCCAAAAATGTTCATTCCGAACGTGGTGTAGCACACCGTCCCACATCATCTGCAAAAAAGTAATATAACATTAAAACATACAGGCAGCAAACTATATGGGTCAGCATGACAAAGGATTATGAATACTTGCCAACTAGCAGCTCTCATGCAGGGTACTGAATGATATGGTCAGTCGGACATATCACATGATATAGGAGACACTTATCAAAAATCTGAGGCATTCAAAGGGCAATATCATATTAGTGATGTCTAACGTTTAATGAAACCCCAAAGTTCACTGAGACATACCTCTTCAGCACAGGGCTACAGGGCATGCCCAGTCTGGATCACTCAGGACAGTCACATCACAACTAAATATACAAAAGATCTAATTAGATTTCTAATGGTGCAATATAACATCTTTCTCCTTCACTCTCCCTTACCTGCATGACACAGCAATCCTGCCACACAACAGGTCTCAGACAAAGAGGGACTAATTGCCCTCACCTGTCCTTATGAAGGCGGGGAACGACCTCTGACCCTACCTAACAGGGCGGTGCTTTAAATTTAGTCGCAGGAACCGACTATAGGTTCCTGTGTCTGTTTTGATGATGAATATAACAATCCCCTCGCTACTTGTGTTTATATCTAGCCGGTTCCGTGTTTGTGGGTGTGTAGTGCTGTAAAGCAGTTCGTTACTTCGCGAGAACCGAGTCTAACGCAAGAGTTTGTCACCGGACCTGGGGCACAGACTTGCATTTTCCCTTTCTCAGCCCAGAAACGCTAGGGGGGTCGAAACAGTCACCAATCGACCCATAAAGTGTTATAGAATCAGCACAACGACCCGTAACCTGCAAAGTTAAGGTAAATTAAGCTAAAAAAAGAAGAAAGAAAAAAAAAGAAAAAAAAAAAAGTTGCACTACCTCTTGCCGTGTCACATCCATGTCACCTCCGATCCACTAGAGGGCGATGCTGTCAGATTCGTAGCTTCTGACACAGCGAGCTGCTCTTCGCACGGAACCGGAGGCAGCGTGCACTTGTTCGGTTCGTCGAGAAGCGAGAAGTCGGCACCAAAATGATTGGAATTGCAGTTCGCGTAGACATGGGCCTCATAGGGGTGTTTCTAGGCATCATCTGCTGTCAGTTCCTGGTCGTGTCGTCCGATGACATCGTGGTGGCCTGTGGGGGATTTGTAAAATCCGACGTTGAAATCAACTACTCGTTAATCGAGGTAAGAGGAAGGACGGCCTAGCTGGTTTATTAGCCTGTCTTCTACTAGCTATTTGAGCGGTTGGTTGAGCAGTCGTCCTTTAATCAGCTGCTTGTAACTCTTGACAAGTGTACCTGCTAAACGAAATCAATATGAAGTATCCCCATTGTGTAAAGCGACTGCATCTTTCGGTGTTCACGTTGTCTAGTTTCTACCACTGCGTTGGGAATAGTTGTAATTTCTCCTTGCAAAAGCGTATATATGTGGTCGCTCAATGAATGGCTCACCCATGCTAATCAACTTTAACCCCCTAAACCTGCAAGTGCTGATCGGGCTGTTGGCCACAGAAAGGTCCCAACCCCCATTCATTCACAGATAATACGATTAACCGCTTAGTTAATTAGCTAACACAAGTTAGCTAACACAAGTTAGCTAGACTTGACAGCCCCCCTTTTCTTTACTACCCATTGATCTAGCTGGCGAACTGGGCGTTGTTTATCCTGAAATACATCTGTTTTTTTTTTTACAGATTAAATTGTACACTAAGCAAGGTTCTCTGAAATATCAAACCGACTGTGCTCCAATCAATGGTTACTTTATGATCCCTCTTTATGACAAGGTATGTGCATTATACACCCAACCCCCAATTGTTATTAATGAATAATAAGAATAATTACAATTTAGTAAACTGTATTCACTATATTCATCGTTGTTGTTTTTTTCTCAGGGAGACTTTGTGTTAAAGATTGAGCCTCCAATTGGCTGGAGCTTTGGTAAGAATGCTCCTCTCCTTTTTACGGCTTTGATGCACAGATACTGAAACACACATGTGTCACATGACCATCGAAAGGAGGTCTGACAAAGCTTGCTTCAGGCTTGGTCTTTGGTAATGCAATAGCTTCAAGATGAGCCACAATACTGTTCTTCTGCTTGATGAGTAGGTCTGTTCTAACAAAGCCTTTTTAGGTATTTGCCTTGCTGGGCTGTATACGTTGTTTTGTTATACAAACTAAAACAAGTCACCCTTACGATTTGGTCTGCAGAATACTTCCTCCGATTTAATTAGGCTGTCATACTTATTCTCCTACAATGTCTGTGATAAGCTTCAACAAGTCTTAGGATGAAACCAAAGTATAGCCCAGCTTTGTCCTCTCATTGAATTGCCCCCCCCCCCCACCATGCCTTTCAAGGGGATTCATATTTAAACTGCACCAGAACAGTGCTGCACGTTTGTTATCGTTTATGGTCTCCTTGAACGTCTGTTCCTTACTTAGAACCCACCCGCGTGGACCTCCATGTGGACGGAGTCACTGACATCTGCACCAAGGAGCAAGACATCAACTTTGTCTTCACGGGCTTCTCCATCTCAGGAGCGGTTAGTATACATATCTAGATACAGATCTTCAGTAGGAGATGTATCACTATCTACATAATATCAAGATAGATATAGCTGTATATCTATATCTAGATGTACATGTATAACTATAGATGCATATAGGTGTATATCTAGATATAGATCTTTCGTATTTATTTTTGTGTTTAATAGTTGAGTAATTTAGGCCTCCCTGCTTCTAAATCAAGAGATTATGGTGGAAGTTCGGTCAATTGAAGTAGTCATTGGATTCTCATTTTGTTCCTCATTACTTCCCAATGGTTCTCTGTGGCGGTGCTTCAGGTTCTCAGTAAGGGTCATCCCCTGGGCCCAGCAGACGTAGAGGTGCAGCTGAGCAGAGCCGGGACGGAGGAGAGACTCCAGTCCATCCTCACACAACCCGGTGGAAAGTAAGTAGTGCACAAGTCAATCTATTTGTGTGTGTCATTGAATGGGCAGCGAGCACGTTATTAAAAGTGATGTGGTCGTCATTCCGATGGGCCCGTCTGCTCAAACATGTTAATTGGTGCCTCTGCAGGTACACCTTCTTCAAAGTGATGCCGGGGAGTTATGACATCACAGCCTCTCATTCCTCCTGGACACTGGAGCAGGTGGGTTTCTAAAGCGTTAGGATTTAATGCACTCAGAAGGGCAGGTTGGGGCGGGGAGTGAACATAAACAAAGCCCGGTTTGTTTGTGCAAAAAAAAAGTCTGCACAAAACATTGCACACCTCTGACAGCTTGAGAAGTTGTCTTTTTTTTTTGCTGTGTAGTTTTGCGTGTTAACAAAAACAAAAGTTATGTATAGAAGAGGCGACTTGCATTGAGATTTGCCGTGGGATTTGGTTTGACATTTGGTTTTTTTATTTTCTACTGGATAAACAGAAATATAGCGCATTTATTTATTTACTATTCTGAGCAATTTCCTCATCATAAATTGCAATAATCCCAACGCGAGGATCCACTTATCAAGTTGTACAACCAGAACGGTACCTGCTGATATTGGTGTGATTCAGATTTCCTAGCTCTGACCTCAAGCTGGGGAGAAGGCGGAGTAGTCCATGTTTTTGAAGGCTGTCTTTCACCCCCCCCCCTCACGTTGTTAACCCACAGAGCGTGACCTCCGTTCACGTGTCCAACGCCAACGCCCCGGCCGCGGAGCCCCTAGTGGTGGGGGGCTACGACATCTCCGGGGAGGTCCGCAGCGACGGGGAGCCCATGAAGGAGGTCACCTTCATCCTCTACTCTTCCTCCGTCACGAAAGAGGTGAGCGACGCGGCCGCAGCCACAGGAAACGTGAAGAATCCAACGTGTTCATTTCACGGGCATTTGGCATTGAATGGTCACCCGACATGACCTTGTATTGAATCTAAAGGTGGAATGTTGCAGACGCTTTTGTCCAAAGCGACTTACAATCAGTACATTTGTGGGGGGGACATGTGGACTGTTGGAGGAGGGGGGGGATCAAGGGGATTGAACCGCCGACCCTACGGATGGTGGACGACCCGCTCTGTCCACCCGCTCTACCCACTGAGCTACTGCCACCCCACAGACAATGTATTTCTGTCCATCTCATTGTTAATTGGTGCCTTTTTTATTTTTATTTTAAAACGCACAGGGCAATTCAATGACAAATCAGAATCTGCAGGCTGACACTTTCATTTTGACTCTGGTTTTACTTTTGGAACTTTTTGAGTTGTCCCTGCTTTGGAACCTTTTTCCAGCCGGGAGCGTCGCCACGCCGAGGTCTCTGTGTGACGGGATGCATTATCTGTCCCCCCCCCCCCCCCCCCGACACTAACGCTAACCCACATACATTAAGTAACTCTATTAATAACCGTGTCCCATGCGTGCTCCGCGCGTCCTTGCCTGCCGTTGCAGGCGGTGGCCGGTTGCAACACAGCCCCGGTGGAAGGCGCGGACTCCGGAGACAGCTCCCTGCTCTACCTGTGCAGCTCTCTGTCCAGGGAGGACGGCACCTTTGTCTTCCCGTCGCTGCCCAGCGGCGAGTACACCGTGGTGAGTACGCCACGGTGGCCAGCCGTTATCTAGGAACGACCCCATTTTAAGAGCCTGTGGTCGTAGTTGATAGTCATAACGAACCATGTTATCGCAGACATTTACAAATGGCTATTTACCTTTTTAACTTTTAACTTTTTTTATACACAGTATATCTTCCAACAGCACAGTCTTTCTGTCAATGATTGATCGTTGTCCTCTGTTAATTAAATTAATGCGCTGCTCTATAATGGACCCAACGTGAACACGCCATCTTTAACAGCACCTCCATCTTATTCCATCCACCTCAGGTTCCCTTTTACCGGGGGGAACGGATCACGTTTGACGTGGCGCCTTCCAGGATGAACTTCAAGGTGGAGCACAACAGTCTGAAGCTGGAGGTAAAGGAGTTTTCCCCCCCCCCCCATCTATTTCCATCATTGTTTTACCTTCGTGTCAGTATCGTGTGCGACACCGTGCCCTGCCCAGCCATGGAGCGTCAAGTGAACCGTGACCCCCCCCCTGTGGTTCTCTGCAGCCCATCTTCCGCGTCATGGGGTTCTCGGTGACCGGCCGCGTTCTCAACAGCCCGGAGGGTGAAGGGGTGCCCGACGCCACCGTCTACCTGAATAACCAGATCAAAGGTAACGCGTCGCCTGAGATCGCGGGCTGCAGGCCCCCCAAGTATACCAGCAATGGTTAACCTGGCAATTGAAATGCTTGAAACTTGTGCTGGTGACTTCCAGTACTGTATTGGCAGCAATGAAATGCTTCACCTTCTTATGACAAATGTACTCTTTGTAAGTCGCTTTGGATAAAAGCGTCTGCTATATGCCCAAAATGTAACTGTGAATGTAATGTCAAGTGTGGAAACGACGGCGGCTGTAGCTCAGCGGGCAGAGCGGGTCCTCCACTAACCGGAGGGTCGGCGGTTCGATCCCCACCTCCCAACTGTCCACATGCCAAACCCCACAGAATGTTTATGTGACAAATGTACTGATTGTGAGTCGCTTTGGACAAAGACGCCTGCTAAATGGCCCTAAAATGTAAACAATTTAAGAAAAGCTCACTTCCCGCAGTTCCCCTGTTTCATTTCCTGCCCTTCCCTTTTTTACCAAATGACACACCAGCGGCATGACGTGGAATGTCTATGAACCAACTCTCTCTCTCTCACTCTCTCTCTCTTTATCCCCGGTTCTGTGGACAGTTGTGACCAGAGAGGACGGTTCCTTCCGCTTGGAGAACATGACAGCGGGGACCTACACCATCCGCACGCAGAAGGAGCTGATGTTCTTCGAGCCCATCTCCGTGAAGATCGCCCCCAACACGCCCCAGCTGCCCGACATCATCACCGCAGGGTGGGTGTGGCCGGCTCTGTGGGGGCGTGGTCTGCCTTAGTTTGGGCTGCGAGATGTTCCCTCATAGCTTCCTCCTCCACCTGTTTGCCAATCTTCTTCTCAACATGTAAAACTGTTGTGCAGTCGCGTCAACGCACCGATTTTCAATTTGTCCAATCCTCCTCGCTCAAAGAGTTTAAGGATATATTTTTTTAAAAATGTACAAATATATATATCCAATATAAATGTTTTTCACATCTTAACTCACATCTCGTGTGTAGTCAGTTTGCCCAATATGTATAAACGGCATGTTAACATCAGCCGCAGCCACCCTGTTCGTGTTTTTGCTGAAGGGTGAAAGCCCACTGGGACGGCTAAATTGATCATTAAAATCAATGTGCTCCAATTACAACTTGTAGCAGCGCCGAATCCTCCAGCTCTTGTGTTTTCAACGCCAGTGTCACTCGCCGCCCCCCCCCAACCCCTGTCACCATGACGCTCATCCGATGCCCCCCCCGCCCCCCCCCCAGGTTCAGCGTGTGCGGCCAGGTGGCCCTCAGCCGCCTCCCCGAGGGCATGAAGCAGCAGAGCCGCTACAAGGTGACCCTGACGCCCCGCGGCCAGCAGGACCAGAGCTTCAGCCGGACCACCGACTCGGACCCCCAGGGCGGCTTCTGCTTCCAGGCCAAGCCCGGGGACTACGGAGTCCACGTAAGCAAACCCCCCCCCCTCCCCGGCTCCTGCTGGTGGAGATGAATCAGAATCGGAATCAGAATCAGGTTTATTGCCAAGTAGGCTTGCACCTACAAGGAATTTGTCTTGGTGCAATTGGTGCAAGAGAAAAGCAGTATTAAAAGTATAAGTAAGTAAGTAAGTAAGTAAGTAAGTAAAATAACTATAAATATATATATATACAATTTACAATGAATGCTTAGCCCCGGGCAGGATGAGACGGTGCAGTGTTTGGGGGAGGTGGGTTCAGGGGTTCAGGGGTTCAGGGGTAAGTAAACCTCCCATTTATGCAGGAAAACCTCCATGCTCCAATTCCATCCGAGGGTTTGGTGGGGAGTCAATAGAAATGTTCACACTCTGTGAGACCCGTTTTCCAGCAGAGAACGGTGATTTGGAGGGTTTACTTACCTTTTTTTTAATTCAACCTTCTACTCTCCGTCAGTCCGGGTGGATGATTGACGCTCATTATCTCTTCAGAATGTATTCAAAGCTCCAGTGTGTAAAATTGAGTGAGGTTTCAGACTCCAGCCAGCTGAATCCCCATGGGATTATACACCAATTCAAACATACTGGGGAATGTTTTATTCCACGTCTCCCCCCAGTCCGTTCCACCAGATGCCACTAAAGTCTACACGCTGCGGCTTTTCATTTAATGTTTAATATTCGTTTTATTTATATTATGCAATTCTACACACTCTAGTAAAACACTCAGTCATCCAATTCCAGCGTAAAAAAAACTAACCATCATCAATAAAAACGTGCATTTTGCAAGCGTGATCTGCGTCCGCTCAAAACTATCAGTATCTATTTTTTAAATATAGATTTTTTTTCCCCCTATATGTTTAGTGTAATTCTCCCAAACCGTGTGAATCCAGCAGTCTGCTACAATGTACATTTGGCGTGCCCTGTACTTGTGCAGGTGTCCATCCCAGAGGCAGAGGTGAAGGTGGGCATGGCCCTACAGCCCCAGCTGCTGGAGGTCTCGCTGGTGGATCGGCCAATCACAGACCTGCTCTTCACCCAGTTCATGGCGTCGGTGTCGGGCAAAGTCCATTGCCTCGGTAAGACCCACTCATGTGTTAACGGTCACGCAGGCAAACACAATTTCTGAATGAAATGTGACCGCCTTGAGCCATTACTACCTTTTAAAATCCGACGCCGTGCAATTCATAAAGCATTCGTTTTAAAGATGGGGGGGGGGCAGAGGGGAAATATTCCAGACGCAAGTCATTTCCCTTGTCCCCATGCGTGACGTCTGATGTGTGTTGCGCGACCCTGTGCCTTGACCTCCAGCCTCCTGCGACGACCTTTCGGTGACCCTGCAGCCCGTCAGCCGCCAGGGCGACAGACGCACGGTGGCGCTGTCCGCCAGCGGCGACGTCCTCAGCTTCTCCTTCGACAGCGTCCTGCCCGGCAAATACAAAGGTCAGCATAGGGCTGTTTTGGAGCACACTAATGGGGGGGGGGGGGGGGGGGGGGTTGTGGTGGTGGTGTGTGGTTCAGTGAACGAGGTCACAAACTGCGTCTTTTTAAAGTGGTACCCCAACACTTGAGGTAATGCGCCCCATCTCCGGGTGAAATACTGGTTGAGTATGAAACAAGTATGAAAGTCTATGGATGGATGCAGCGGAATGTAACGTAAACACGACAAACCCGTGAATGTAAACACGGCTAATACAAACAAAACTAAAGAAAACAAAGCACCCTGTCGAGAAATGCCATTAAAGTAGCAAAAGGTGAGCAGCAGTAGACGCCTTTTTTTTTTTTACTCTCGTTCCGCAATCCACGTCACCGTAGCAACCCGGTTATATATATATAACCGCGTTGCTACAGTTCCAAGTATTGTTATTTTTACCCTTTTGCCCAGGCATGGGCCGCTAACCGCGAACACATCATTAAGCATCTGCCTCCTGCCGTTGTCTGCTGTGTGTCCTCCTCCTCGCCTCCACCATCTCCCATCGGTGAGGTACCGGCGCGCCGCGGTGCCTCTCGCACCCTCGCACCGCTCACCTGCGTCGTCGTCTCCGGTCCAAAAACCGCGCCGAGACCCTCACGGCGTGTTCGTTCCTGGATCAGATCGCGTTACTCTGCCCCCCCCCCCGCGCTGTGTACGGACGCAGCCGGCTCCTCTACCATCGACGCCTCCTCTTTTGGTGTCGCGGGACGCGAACAACAGCTGACGCAGCGCGATGCGGGCCAGGGGAGACGGGTGTTACACGCGTGTGTGTGTGTGCGTGTGCGTGTGTGTGCGTGTGTGTGTGTGTGTGCGTGTGTGTGTGTGTGTGTGCGTGTGCGTGTGCGTGCGTGCGTGCGTGCGTGCGTGCGTGTGTGTGTGTGCGTGTGTGTGTTTAAATAAAGAAGCGCTTTAGTCAGACGTGAGGCTTACTTTAAAAAAAAAGAAAAAAGAAAAAAAAAGCTGTGATATATCACGGCAGACACTTTAGGGATTTTTCCACATGGCGAGCAAATGCAAAGCGTGGCTCCGAGCATCTGAACTTATGATGAGTTTGATGTGTTTTTTCTTTTTTTTTTTTTTTTCTTCTTGGATTAAATAAGGACATCAACGTTGGATGTTGCTGACAGAAGGGATGTTTCTCGAGACATAATTGCACTTTGGAGAAAGCTATGGGGAAATGTCTTTCAAAAAAAAAAAAAAAAAAGCAAAATGTGTCTACATTTTCCTTCCTCCAAACAAATAGTCTTGACTGTGGAAGTCACTCATATTATGAGTGATATTACAGCCGTAGCTTTACTGAATGAAGGCGCGAAAAAAAGGCTTTGCACTGATCAACACATAAAGCTGTTGTTGAACATATATTGTCAGTTGTAACTTTCATACCGATTTTTTTTTCATACCTCACTTTACTCTCTGGTAATGACAAACAACCGTGTCGCTAATCCCCTAATTTACTGTCTGGAAGTCATAAAGCACGCCGTCTCTCGGTCCTGTTTAGTACGGCGTGTAGAACCCCTTTACGACCCCCCCCGTCACCCTCCTCTTCATCGCCCTCCTCTTCATCCCCCACCCAGCGAGCATCTCCCACGAGGAGTGGTGCTGGAAGCACAAGTCCGTGGAGGTGGAGGTCCTGGACGCGGACGTGGCCGGCGTGGAGTTCCGGCAGATCGGCTACATCCTGCGCTGCTCGCTGTCCCACGCCATCACGCTGGTGCGTCGCCTCGCCGCCGCTTGAGGTCCACCGCCGTGTCTCCCCCCTCCCGTCCGCAGACCTCACCGCTGAGGAACCCGGAGGCGGGGGGGGGGGGGGGGGGGGGGGTCCGCCCCGCCCCGCCCCCCCTCCTGCGGTGCATCAGCGAGGCTGAACTCAGTGTCCTTTCCCCCCCCCCGCAGGAGTTCTTCCAGGACGGCAGTAAACCGGAGAACGTGGGCGTGTACAACCTCTCCAAGGGCGTCAACCGCTTCTGCCTCTCCAAGCCAGGTGGGTCTCAGACGCGAGCGCGAGGCGCATGCGTTCCTGTCGTTCCTGCGTGTTTTGACGTGGTCACGCTGGCGTGGGCACGCGGTGGATGCCCCGACCCGAGGTCGCCGACTCGGTGACGTCCCAGGTGGGCGTGTCCTTCTCGGTGTGTACGACGGGGAGACGAGCCCACCGGTTGCTAATGGACACTTATGTGTCTCTACAGCAGACACTCTGGGTGGACACGCCCCTTTGTGATGTCACAGAGGCCAGGGCACCTTTTGAAACTTCTTTTTATGGCTGATCACACACACCGGTGGTGAAATCAGGGCCCTTTAACGTTTTTGACCACTTTTGGTTTTTCTGTGAGGACATGCGGTCACAACCCGCCTTGGCCCCAAAAAAACATAACACAAAATTGCAATGTTATAGAACAAAATAATGACCAAAACGCATTTTTCCAGGCGTATACAAAGTCACTCCCCGATCCTGTCACCAGTTTGAACAGGATTACTACACCTACGACACGTAAGTGTAAACCACACACACACACTGTAGTCTCTATGGGGGGGCGCTCTTCTTGTCCGGCACACGACCGGCCTCTGATTGGCTCCCACTTGCCCCCCTGTGTCCTCCCCTCAGGTCCGCCCCCAGCATCCTCACCCTGACCGCCGTCCGCCATCACATGACCGGCCTCATCACCACCGACAAGCTCCTGGACGTCACCGTCACCATCAAGTAACAGGCTGACCCCCGACCTCCCGCGCTTTCAAATCCCAGAGGAGGTTTTGTCACTCCCCGCCGTGTTGCGTCTCTTATTCCATGTTGTACTTGCCCCGCCCCCCCGCCCCGCCCCGCCTCCCCCCCCCCACCACAAGGTCGTCCATCGAGAGCGAGCCGGCGCTGGTCCTGGGCCCGCTGCACAGCCAGCAGGAACAGCGGCAGGAGCAGCAGCTCCTGGAGATCCAGCTCCGGCGGCAGGAGAGGGAGCGCCGCGCCGCCGAGGAGGGGGAGCAGCAGCAGGAGGGCGGCGGGGCCGGGGTCCGAGACGACAGCCCCCCCGTCCAGGAGAGGGCCGACGAGCTGACGGCCCCCTTCCACTACGAGTTCTCCTACTGGGCCAGGTGGGTGCAGCCGGGAACCTGGGGGGAGGTGCGGGTGGTGGGTGGTGGTGGGTGTGGGTGTGGGTGGGGGGGGGGGGGGGGAGGTGTGGGTGGGTGGTGATGGGTGCGGGTGGGGCGTGTAGAGGCTCCCAGAGCCGGGTGGGGGAGGGGGGTGCAGGTGGTGGGTGGTGGTCGGTGCGGGTGGGTGTGGGTCGGGGGGGGAGGTGCGGGTGGTGGGTGTGGGTGCAGGTAGTGGGTGTGGGTGGTGGGGGGGGGAGGTGTGGGTGCAGGTGGTGGGTGTGGGTGCGGGTGGGGGTTGTAGAGGCTCCCAGAGCAGAAAGGTACCGGGTTCCATGCCCCAGTGTCTGCAGCCTGAGACATGCTTCGCCACAAAGAGGCTCAAGGCATTAAGGCCCCGGCTGTGCCCCTTCGTCACGGCGTGCGGAAGTATCTGAACACACTAAGTGGCTTTGGATCAAATCATCTGCAAAGTGAAGGAAAAAAAAGAAAAAAAAAATGGTTTGAAGCGAAAGATGAAAGATGATCCACTTTGCCTGTTTTTTTTTGTTTTTTTTTGTTTTTTTTGATCGTGGTTGCTTTATATGGGGAATGGCATTTGGAAAAAGCTGCAGGACAAAGCAGCCATCCCCTTTGTGTGTTTGTGCATGTGTGCAGGGCCGGGGAGAAGATCACCGTCACCCCCTCCTCCAAGGAGCTGCTCTTCTACCCCCCCGAGGTGGAGGCCACCATCACCGGAGGTGAGTCGGGCCTGCACTCGGTCACTGTGTGTGTGTGTGTGTGTGTGTCTGTCTGTGTGTGTGTGTGTTGTGCGCATGCGTGTTGTGCACGTGTCTGTGTTGTGCGCATGTGTGTTGTGCACGTGTCTGTGTTGTGTGTGTGTGTGTTGTGCGCACGTGTGTCGTGTGTGTGTGTGTTGTGCGTGTGTGGTGTGTTGTGTGTGTGTGTGTTGTCCGCGCGTGTGGTGCGCGTGTGTGTTATGCATGTGTGTTATGCGCGCGAGTGTGTTATGCGCGCGAGTGTGTTGTGCGCGTGTGTGTGTGTGTTGTGCGGGCGTGTGTTATGCATATGTATGTGTGTGTGTGTTGTGCGCGTGTGTGGTGCGCGCGTGTGTGTGTGTTGTGCAGGCGTGTGTTATGCGCGCAAGTGTGTGTGTGTGTTTTGTGCGCGTGTGCGTGTCCGTGCGTGTGCACACATGCATCAGGGGGGGTCTCTTGACGCCGCCGCGGTAACCCCGGCCCCTCCCTCTCCGCCCCCCCAGAGTCCTGCCCGGGCCGCCTGGTGGACATCGCCGGGCGTGCGGGGCTCTTCCTGGAGGGCCGCGTCGCCCCGGAGCTCCAGGGCGTGGCCGTCTCCATCACGGAGCGCGGCGCCGCCACGCCCCTCGTCACCGTGGCCACCAGCCAGACGGGAACGTACAGGTAACCGGGGAGGTGGAACGTCAGGGCGTCGGGGGCTGTATGTTCTCGTATGTTCTCGTGAGACCCGGCCGCAGAGTCCTCCTCATGAAATACCTTTTCTGGCG
Organism: Urophycis tenuis; assembly: GCA_036785325.1. NCBI lineage: Eukaryota > Metazoa > Chordata > Actinopteri > Gadiformes > Phycidae > Urophycis > Urophycis tenuis. The sequence goes on from JAXIVH010000001.1 coordinate 17,449,387, forward strand.
GTTCTGAGGCTGTCCTTCCTCTCTTGCATGCTAAAAAAGCGTTGGCTCCCTCCATTTTACCAACGGATTAAGTATCACAGGGGGTTTAATGGGTGCTTTGTTATGCTCGTAACTCCTCAGTAGTGTGTCTCTGTGGTCCCCGCTTCCTTTTTGAGGTGTCGTAGTTTATGGCTGGCCCACACAATCACCCGAGGGTGATGCGTTGGGAATCTCTGTGACCGTTACACGAACGCCTCTCTCCTTTCTTTGTGCCTCCTCCCGCCCTAGGGTGGGCCCGCTCCACAGCGACCGCGAGTACGACGTCAGCGCCCACAAGGAGGGCTTCGTCCTCAGTCCGGTCCCGGGAGCCCCTGGGGACTTCAAGGCCTTTGCCCTGGCGGGGGTCACCTTCAAGGTACCGGCGTTCTCCGCCTCCGCCTCCACCGCCTCCGCGACAGCAATGGATGATGTTGGCGTTTCTCAGCCTCTGCGCTTTTATTTTTATTTTATTTTTTTTAGTACAACGCCGGTGGTATTTTAGCGCGTGACCTCTGAATGTGTGCGGATAACAGATAACGCGTCTCGCTCGCACTGGCCGAGAACGGGTGCTTGCCTTTTGACCTTGGACCGGGCGGCGGGGTCGTTTTGTGCGCGGGTCGATGTTAGTGTTCCAGTCAGACGAAGGCTCGTTTAAGTCTCGGGTCTCGGAGCTACGCCGCGCACCAAAGCGAACGCCTTTAATGAATGGGATGAAAGGGCCCACGTGGGGGACGGGAGTCTCTCCTCTGAGGTTCAGCGGAGGAAGATAGTCTCGTCCTTTTGTGTGGCGGCGTTCTCCTTGTTCTCCTTGTTCTCCTTGTTCTGGGATGTAAAACAAGCAGCCTGGAGGCCCCGACGTGTCTGGCCGTGGCGGTACAAGGCCCTGTGTCGTGCTTTTTGTCTTTGGGAACCCGCGCACGGCGTCTGGGGGTCCATTGCCACAGACGGGCTCTCTGAAGGTCTGAGACTCTGCCAGCGTTTCACTCTTAGGGGAGGGGGGGGTGGAGATGGCAGGTGCGGCATCTTGATGCATGGTCTGTAATTCTCCTGTGCCCCCCCCCCTCCCTAACGCAGGTCTTGTATTGCCGCACGGGTCGTCCATTGACTCGGATGAAGAGAATGTAAAAAGGCGGCGTTGGAAGCGGGCGACGTACCTTCATTGCGCTCGGGTGTAGGGCCGAGGGTGTAGGGCCGAGGGCGTAGGGCCGAGGGCGTAGGGCCTTCACCCCAATGATGGGGCGCTAACCCGGAGGGGGGACATCCACTTTTAATCGGTTCCTTTTGTGTCGCCCCCCCCCCCCCCCCTTCCCTGTTGTTAAGTCATCTCGGCACGGGCCGCTTCACCCCCCTGACCTCCAGACAGCCTGGGCCTCCTCCTGGCACAGCGCTGTGTAACGGAGCCAGCTGGGATCCTTATCTCCTAAAGTGGCGGTGTCACCGAAAGCCTGTCGTGTGCGTGCGTGCGTGCACCTGCCTCTACGTTCCTTATAGCTTTGAGTAGTGTTAGCTGTGGTCCTTGGCTGTTGTCGGGTTGCGGAGCACGTCGGTCAGATCCTCCCGCCCTTGTCTGCCAGAAGCCGTCGGGGGTCAGGGCAGGGGCACGGAGGGCCGGGGATGGGAGAAGAGCTCCGTGTTGCCTCCTGGCACGGCGTGGGGAGGCAGGCTGCGTTGCGACGGGGGTTTAAAGTGAAACTCTGGTTTGGCAACACACATTTTTAATTGACACGGGTGCAAACAAAGTTCAGGGCTCCCTCACCTAGACTCGCGGTGAAGGCTTGGGGAAGTGTTGACTGCGCCGTTAAAGCGGTATTCACTTGCGTTTTGCAATTGAAACGCTTTAAAGACTCCCCTTTTTAAATGCTGCTGTAAATATGATGAATAAACAAGCGAGAGAGACAGAGAGAGACTCCATTGCTCAACGTGTGTGTGTGTGTGTGTGTGTGTGTGTGTGTGTGTGCGTGTGCGTGTGCGTGTGTGTGTGTGTGTGTGTGAGAGAACAGATCAGGTCTGAGGATGACCAGCCTCTGTCGGGCGTCCTACTGTCTCTGAGTGGGGGGAACTTCCGCTCCAACCTGCTGACTCAGGACACCGGCCTGCTGACCTTCAACAACCTGGTATGTGCGGCCGCATCGTGTTACCGTCCAGGGGCCGCTGTGGCTCCGTGTGTTTGTCCGCGTTACCATGAGGCAATATTTTTATCATTTTGTATAACTTAAAAAAAAAACCTTTTGTTCTGGCAATAAAACTCTTTCCGATTTCTGATTCTGATGCACTACTGCACTCTAAAACACTGTAACACACTTTAGCACTCTAGCTGCCTTAACTTTACTTTTTAAACAATACTAGGCCCCGCCATGGTGTCAATTTGTTATCCTCTATTATTATTGTTGATTTGTTTACTGTCGCGCACCAACTGCCAGGTCAAATCCCTCGCACAAACATCTCTCTGACTTCTGATCTCTCTTGTACGGGGGGGATGCAATTAGTTGATGTGTTGTTTTTGTACGCTTGACCGGAGGCAGAACGTGTCGGTGGGTCGCTAATAATGTGTTGTTGTTGTTGTTGTTGTTGTCGCCGTCGTCATAGAGTCCAGGGCAGTACTACTTCAAGCCCATGATGAAGGAGTTCAGGTTCGAGCCGGCCTCCCAGATGATCTCGGTGGAGGAGGGCCAGAACCTCAGCATCGACATCGTCGGCATCAAGACGGCCTACAGGTGTGGAGCCAAAGCGCCGCTGACCGCCATGCCGGCAGAGTGGCGGCCGCCATTTTGTGTCATTTCATTTAGTAACACTGGCCCTGCATATACACCCTTTTGTGATTTGAGGTTTAGGATTATCAGATACAAAATGGCGCGTGGCTCAGCCTGCGTTGTCTGTTCTGACGGTCGCCCCCCCCCCCCCCCCTCCCCCCTGCTCCCCCTCAGTTGCTACGGCGCCGTACAGTCTCTGAGTGGTGACGCGGAGCGCGACGTGGCGGTGGAGGCGGTGGGCCAGGGCGACTGCAGCATCTACAGCGAGGACACCGTCACCGACGAGGAGGGCCGCTTCCGCCTCAGGGGCCTGCTGGTGGGGACCCTCTGGGGGGGGGGGGGGGGGAGGGCGCGGCCCGCTTAGCGTTAGCATTAGCGTTTGCATTTGCGTGGGTATTTGTGACGAAACGAAGACCTGTGCAAACAAAGAGTGTAAATGGAGAGGGTTTAAAAAAAAAAAAAAAATGTGTTTGATTTCATTTGTCTATTTTTATTTTAGAAATGTGTACGTTTTTGGCGTATGTGACGTTACACAGAGCAAGAGGCAGATCCCTTAACTAAAATGCACGCACGCACGCACGCACACACACACACACACGCATGTTTGCGTGTCGCTCCGTCACAGCAACACGCCGCAAAATAGCATCGACTGGATGCTATACAGCAGTCGGTGTGTCTCCATGTAGTCCTGCCCGGGCTGTGTGAAGAGTCCTCATGCGTGTGTTGTGGTACATGGAGGAGGTGATGGCCGTTCCATCACCATGAGACTAACCTGACTCTCATGACCCCGCCCCTCCCCACAGCCCGCCTGCAGGTACGTGATCCAGCTGCGAGCCGAAGGCAACGACCACATCGAGAGAGCCCTGCCCCAGCACAGGTCCCTGGAGGTGAGGACCGCATGAGGAACGCACTGCCCCCCCCCCCCCCCGCCACCTCCACCACCAACGTGACCCCTTTTATGCTGTCTGCCACGCGGGCTTTTGTTAAAAAAAAAAAACACCTGTTGGAAGAACCTGTTTATTAGCCCTGAACCGGTGGTATAATGTCCAGATCCCCCCCCACCACCCACCCGCTTAAAAAAAAAAATCAAGCTGTCTCCTTAATCTCATTCAAAGTTACTTCACGGTAACTTAATTCTCGGGCTGTAGCCTTATCTCTGAAGCCTGTCAGCCTATCGATCGGCCACCCGCCGGTTCCGCCTTGCATACTGACCACCGTGTGTGTGTGCGTGTGTGTGTGTGTGTGTGTGTGTGTGTGTGTGTGCGTATGCGTGTGTGTGCGTGTGCGTGCGTGTGCGTGCGTGCGACCTTAACCAACGATGGGCAGGTCGGCAACAGCGACATCGAGGGGGTCAACATCATCGCCTTCAGGCAGATCAATCAGTTCGACCTGAGCGGGAACGTGGTCACCTCCCCGGAGCACCTGCCCACGCTGTCGGTACGTCTCTCTCTCTCTCACTCTCTCTCTCTCTCTCTCTCTCTCTGTCTCTATCTCTCTGTGTCTCTCTCTCTCTCTCTCTCTCTCTGTCTCTATCTCTCTCTCTCTGTCTCTCTCTATCTCTCTCTCCCTCTGTCTCTCTCTATCTCTGTCTCTCTCTCTCTCTCTCTCTCTCTCTCTCTCTCTCTGTCGCTCTCTATCTGTCTCTATCTCTCTCTCCCTCTGTCTCTCTCTGTCTCTATCTCTGTCTCTCTCTCCCTCTGTCTCTCTCTCTCTGTCTCTCTCTGTCTCTGTCTCTCTCTGTCTCTATCTCTCTGTCTCTCTCTATCTCTCTCTGTCTCTCTCTTCCCCCACGCAGCACTGTTTGGCTTGATTTCCCATGGCTTGGCGTGTGTATTTGGACACGCACCGCAGCAGTATATATTGTTGTTGGTTCGAGGCCCGTCCTCCCCCCGTAGATTTGCTCTGCTCATGCCGCCGTGAGTCGACATCTGCAAAGTTTACTCCGTTTCAAGAACGGCGGTGAGGATACCGTCTTGTTTATTTTCTATTTGTCTTCCCCTGGGCTAGGTGAAGCTGTACAGGAGCGACAACATGGACAACCCCATCAACACGGTCTCTCTGGGACAGTCTCTCTTCTTCCACTTCCCCCCCCTGGACAGAGACGGAGAGGTAAGCCCCGCCCCCCTGTCCCTGCCCCGCCCCCCTCGCCCATGCCTCTGCTCTCAGATGTTGACTCTGTTACTTTATTTATACGTTGTGTTTATTCAGCTGACACCTTTTTGTCTGAAGCAAAATTAAAATAGGCGCAGTCAAGGAATTAAAAAAACAGCCCGGAAAGTGCAGGAGTCATGCATTTACGTGCAATTCATCAGATGAGCAAAATGCTTTGAGTGCTACGTGATGGAAGAGAGAAAGAAATGTGTATTTTTGTTATGTATTTGTGTTGTTTTTTTTTTTTTACATTACTACATAGTACATCTCAAGGATGGGATCCGAATTGCCCTCAAATCCAAACAGTGAATAAAACTGTTGTTATTGTTATCTTCGACTCCTACTTAAATTCTTTAAATGTGTGTTTTGGCATAATGACTCGTAAGAAATGTCTCCCTTGAAATTATTATTATTATTATTTATTATTATTTATTATATTATTATTATATTATTATTATTATCTTCTATGTCAATCCAACACTCTGCCCACCTTTTCTCCCCGCCAACTCTCTCCTCTGATTGGTCGCCCGCCCTGTCCGTCCGTCCCCAGAACTACGTTCTGATGCTGCACTCCACGCTGTCGCGCTCCCAGTACGACTACAGCCTCACCCAGGTCTCCTTCGTGGCCACCGGCTACCACAAGCACGTCACGCTGACCTTCAACCCCACCGTAAGGCTCGCACGCCCCTGCAGTGCCGACTCCTGCTTCTGCGGAGCGATCTGCTCATTTTCACTTCATCACCACAATCTCCAGACCCCTCGACACTGGACTCATCAATAATGTGTAAAATAAAAATAACACCTAAAACTGACTTAAAAGTCGTCATGTGATAGGTGAAGGGGGCATTTAGCAGACGCTTCTGTCCCAAGCGACTTACAATCAGTACATGTGTGGGGTTCGACATGTAGACAGTTGGAGGAGGAGGAGGGGGATCAAGGGGATCGAACCGCTGACCCTACGGTTAGTGGACGACCCGCTCTGTCCACCCGCTCTACCCACTGAGCTACTGCCGCCCCTCATGTGTTGCCGGAAGCTCGTCCAGCTCATGGTCCGCTCCTATTTATAAACGGCTTCCTACGGAGAGATGACTTGGCGACCGGTCTCTTTGTCAAGGTGCTGGGTCATCGGCGTGACAACGTGTCTGTCGCCCCCGCAGTCAACAGCATCGCTTGTTTGTCGTCGCCAGTGTGTGACCGACCGCTTCTGACCGTGCCAAGAGGTCTCTCTGACGTGTGCGTTTGTTCGTGTGCTCTCTCTCCTCCGCCCCCCCCCCCCATCAGCATAAAGTGCCTGACCAGGACGTGGCCCAGGGGTCCTACATCGCCCTGCCCCTCACTCTCCTGCTCCTGCTGGCAGCCTACAACCACGAGAAGGTGAGGCCACCGCACGCTAGAGATGCGAGGATGGGCTATTATTTAATCCGCAACCGCATCACAAAACGCATCATCCGTCCACCATCCATTCTGCACCCAATGTTTTTGGACCAATTTTTAAAACCGCACCCGCAACCCGCCATCCGCCGGTTGTTTTGAGGTCTGTAGGCGATGCGAGGCGCTGCTGACGCACGGCTGGAAAGTTGTTGCCTGTTCTTGAAAGGATATAGATAACGATATTCAACAATGTGTATATATTTTTTAATTTGATTGGTTAAACCGCCACCCGCCCGAATTAAATTAAAATAGTATTTTTTGTCACGTCATCCGCATCATCCGCCCGTCATCCAACCGCGCATCTCTGCCGCACGCCCCGGTCCGGTCGGGGGACGCGGCGTACGGCGAGACGTACAGACCCAACCGTCGGCCGCCATGCGTTTGGAGAGTGGGCTCGGCGCGTTTTGGGATTTACATTTACGTGCACGTTTTCATTTACGATTGAAGCTTTTTCTATTCAGGCTCAGGTGAATTTACCCGCCTGTGTGGCGTTTACATTTTGACCCTAGAAAATGTAATTCCACGTGAGGGATTACTCGTGCATGGGAATGCCTGTGATCATTGAGATAAATTTAGTTGAGGTGGGGGATCGAACCGACGACCCACCGGTTGTGGAGCCCACGCTCTACCCACTGAGCTATGCCACCCAGCTCACAGCAGGAAAGCAATTAGCGGAGTCAAAAGGTAACAATGGAAAGCTAGGCTCAATGTTTCGCTATGGGAGGTTTTTTTTGCATGATTAATCGCAAATATCTCAAAGAGTATAACGTTTACAAAAATTAAAAATACATGGCACAGACATACGGAAGTAGACCTCTTGTAATACAGTTTCAATGAAATCTCAAGGTTCAGTCGTTCAGTAGCCTCCGTTAATTGCAAACATTTAGTGTGAAGAAGAATAACGTGACGAAAAGCGATTGAACTTGCAAGAAGACGACCGTGAGACCCACCTGGGGGGCCGAGGGTGCCAGGCGTGCGTCTCCGCCCCCCCTTCCCCCTGGAACCCGGGTCTGACCCCCCCCCTGGCTCTGCGGTGTGTTCCAGGTGTTTCCCCTGCTGCTGCAGCTGGTGAACCGGGTGCAGGGCGTGCGCAGCATGGCCCAGGCCGGCGGCGACAGCGCCTCCCTGGACGAGGCCAAGCGCCAGGCCAAGAGGCAGAAGACCCGCCGCACTTAGGAGGCCTGAGGTGTGCGTGTGTGCGTGTGCGTGCGTGTGTGCGTGTGTGTGTGTGTATGTGTGTGAGCCTCAAAGCCCCCCCTCAAACCGCCACCGGGAAGACCAGACGGTGAAACATGGACGACCGTGCCGCGCTACACTACTCTAGATCGGGGGGGCGATGGGGGGTGCGATGTCTGAAGAAGTGGTGAGGGTTTTCGCTCATCGAAGGGGGTCGATGGCGAGGTCTGTTTTGTGTGTCTAGGTCGGTGCCGGGGGGCTCGGTGGTTTGAACTTGAGGCCAGGTGTTAAGCCACTCCCCATGCAGAGCCCACTCCCCCCCCCCCCCCCCCCCCCCCCCCCCTCCCCTCTCCTCCCCTCCACGAGTACGCTTCCGGCCAATCAACGCCGCGAGGATCCCGCTGAGGCGTTTTACGATTCCGCTTTTAAAAACCGCTTCCAACTGTGTGTTCTCTTTCTTCCCTCCCGCTCCCGTCTCTCCCGCTCTGAACATTTTCTTACAGAAGTGTCCATATTTTTTATCATACAATATGAGCCATTTTTTTATACATTGATAATTTATTTAGGTCGGTCGACTTCCTGGGTTTGTTTTGCGCGCGTTGCGGAGACCGAACTCGATCACGCGCGTCCTACTGTTTAGGACGCGGAGCGCATTCGTTGACTAACTATGCATCTTTTCGAGCAAGGACGAAGGCTATTCAGGCTTTCACTTAAATTAATATTAAATGTCACTGTTCTGTAAAAAAAACACTATAAATAGATGCAAAATGTTGTTATTATTATTATTATTGTGATATTGACGTGCAAGGCGTCAAACACAGTTGTTGGTCAGAGTGCTGACGTGACTGGGAAGGTGAAGGTGAAGGTGAAGGTGAAGGTGTGTTCCTCATGCCTACATGAGCTGAACCTCCACACGGAGTGGCAGGAGAACAGTGTCTTGTCATTCCTCAGAGCAAAGGGTGAACAAGCACACTCGAGAGCCGAGGGCTCAAGCTCTCTGTCACGGCTTTTCTACACAAGTGGTTGGTATTTACAGAATGTGTACGATCAGGGGGGAGGGCGGACGGGGGGGGGGGGGGTTATGATCATGGACAAATTGTTAGTTTAGAATGAAGAAAGATTTTTTTTTTAAGTGCAGATGTTTGTTTGTTTTTTTGGGTAGGGGTTATAGGGGGTAACATTGGTGTTTGATTAATTTATTAACTTTTTTTTTTTTTCACTTGGATGTGAATGATGATGAGTTTGTACCCTGTGTGTTTATGTTTTAATCCCATCGTTGATTTATTAGTGAAGACTGCTCAAGCTGAAGGCATCGCCGCTGCATTGAAACAACTCGACCAATAATTAATGGATTTTTGGAAAAGGTTCGCCTTGACTGGGATATTAACGGCGCCAGTGACACTTCCAAAAAAAGCATAGAAGCTCAACTGGTTAGTGTAATGCGCTGTAAAGACGGGGGGGCATATTTCGACTTTGACATTAAATGAATCCTTTCAGAGTTGCCGTCGATGTCAAATTCTGAAAAGGACACTGCTCTTTTGAGTTGAAAAATATTGCAATTAGTGTTTGTTTGACGGGAGCTGATTGGCTGGTCTGGTAGGCGGCGTGACGATGACGAAGGTAGAGGGTAGTTCTTGTCAATCAGCCTCTGTACAGTTTCAAAATGCAAGATGAAATAAAAATCCAAGTAAATTAAGCAGTCGTGTCGTGCTTTTGTCTCTAGGGGGCAGTGTGACGTTGGAAAGTAATCAATGTATTTTTGAAGTATCCGTAGATGGAGTCGTAGCCATTCTGCATAATATGAAAACTTTTGTAGTTGGGACAACAAAATATATATATATTTGTTTATTTTCAAGTCATTGAAAGTAAAAATGTCAATTCTGAGAACTGACCTTAAAAATTGCATTTGAAACCTTATTTCGACTTCCCCACCACCCAATACACAATATATACCACCTTAAACTAATGCTGGACTTGCTTTTATCACGCAGATAAACCCAAAGTAACCTTTTGTCATCTGAAAATGTCTTGACACACTTTAGATAACAACCCCTGGCCATCCTCTGTTCGAGTGATAAGTGGAACTTAACCGGAATAGCGCGTTGACGCGCCGCGCTTTAGTTCTCAGTACAGACAATTACACAATGAGCCAGCAAAGCGTCAGACTGGGCGCAGGGTGCCGACACGCACACGGCCCGCACGTCGTGTCACGACTTTAAATACTCATTTAAAAGTTTAGCGCGTTATAGACGAGATCACCAGTCCTACTTTCACCACCAAGTAGAGCCCCCGTATGTTCTCTAAGCCCGTTTTAAACACATGGCTTGTTTAGTCAGAACAACTATTGGTTCTCCTCTCTCTTGTTCCATAACAGGGTAAAGCCATCTGTGTGCCTCATGTGCCACATTTCCCAAAACAACCCTCCCCCCCCCCCCCCTTCCACAGAACCAGCCTGTTCTGCCATCAGCCCCCTCGCCTCCCCTGACTCAGCCCCATACTTAGAGACTCATCAAGACAGAATAAGGAAGGGATGAGGGAATTGGCAGGAAGAGATGCGCCGGCATGTCAGACGACGGCCAGACCTTTTGAGGAGGAAGGATGTGTGTGTGTGTGTGTGTGCGTGCGCGTGCGTGTGTGTGTGTGTGTAGGGGAGGGGATGCTGCTAATTGATGTTGGGGTGGAAATGCATTGTAATTGTATCCCCCACCTGTTTTGTTTTGGGTGCCTTTTTCCCTGTGTGTGGTGGGTGCAACAATGGCCAGCGTGTTTTACACGCCCAGACTCCCATCAAGGGGGTAATCTATACACTCCGTACAAGGCCAGCCTGGTGCACCATTTTAGGACGGAGGCGCTACACCTTGCCACGACAGCTTATCTGCTCCTGTCGTGTTGATGTCAACCGAAGGCCCCCTTCGCACGCCCTCTCCACCCACATTCACACACAGAGAGAGAGAGAGAGGGAGAGCACTGAGTTTGTCTGTGCAACAACACATTAAGAGAGTCACTTTTGATGCATCCTCGTTAAGCGGAGTGGTCTCAAGGTCGGTGCCAGAGAGTGGCCTTGTGAACCAAAAAGATCTGAGGTCCTCTGCTTCTTCTGCTGCCTCTTTCTAGAGAGGGAGTGCGTGTGCGTGTGTGTGTGTGTGTGTGTGTGTGTGTGTGTGTGTGTGTGTGTGTGTGTGTGTGTGTGTGTGTGTGTGTGTGTAGACCTCCATTCACAACCCAACACTTAAAAGCCCCATACAATATATATATATATATATATATATATATATATTATGGACAGCATGTGGCCTCTGATTACCTCTGGCCTTTCTTCAAGCCCCCTTCATCATCATG
>JAXIVH010000001.1:17460451-17470451 GCA_036785325.1 Urophycis tenuis
GTAGTAGTAGTAGTAGTAGTAGTAGTAGTAGTAGTATTAGTAGTGATAATAGCAATAGTAACAGTAGTAGTAGTAGTAGTAAACCGGGAGGTTTTGTCACGATCAAACAGGAATCAACATTGAGACCGGCGTTGAGAACGACACGCACGCATACTAATCTGCGTGTCTGTTCATGTGTGGCGTCCCGACTCAGCCAATCAGAGAGACACAGCAGAAACAAACCGCTGTACAACACAACTAGAATGTATTCGGGGCGTACACACACACACACACACACAGAAAGGCCTCGGGGGGGGGTTGGGGTGGGGGGCGGGGGGGGGGGGGCGGGGGTGGGCCCCAGTTGTTTGTCATCTGTACTCCGCCTCGGTAATCCAGTAGGCACGCCAAGCGCCCAGCGCTCGCACGGCAGCACACACTCCAGCCTTCTCGAAAAACAATGACACAATTAAGCCAATCAGCCGCCATGGATGAGGGCGGCTAAGACTCTTGTTGTCGGCGTGGCGGTCGGCGAGGAGAAGAAGAAGCCACGTCGTGTGAAAGTCAGGCGGGGGTTGAGGCGTGCCTTCCGCCGTCGTTGGCGCGTTATAATAGGGCCGACTCAGCCGCTTTGATTATGCAGGTAGAATAACAGATCATGTTACCCCGGCGCTTCTTGTTCGTCGGTGGATTTGTGCGGTGCCTTGCGCGTGTGCGTGTGTGCGTGTGCGTGCGTGCGTGTATATTGTGTACAATAGCTCCTCGTTGGTTCGGGGGGGGTTGTTGTTATTGTTTTGTTTGCATGGCGCTGCAGGTCCCGCATCCCGATCGATGGGGAACGCACAGAGGATGTTGTGCGACGATGAACGGATAATTTGTACGGTTGAGTCGGTGATAAGCTTCCGGCTCAAACGTGTACTCGCCGATTCTCCCCCCCCCCCCCCCCCCGGACGCTGTTCCGTGGCGGGGTATTTAAAAAGAAATGATTATTTAATGTGGAGCTCTGATTTGGGCGTGGTTCAGGGGGGGAGGGGGGGGTGTAGTAAAGTAGTGCCCGCCCGCCGCGCGTGCGGAAGGATACGCATCTCATCACAGCAATTTACAGAGCGCCGCAAACACCGCGCCACACTGTACGCACGCCATAATGTTAGGATGTGGGAAGCGTAATGTAATAATGGTGGAAGCGGCCACTGGTTGCCTATGATTTGACTCTGTTGTCATTATGTAATAGCCCCTGTCTGTCCTCGACTTATTGTTGTGTGTGTGTGTGTGTGTGTGTGTACATAATGCCTGCTTTTAGACCGAGCTCTTTCATCTGCTCGCCGGCTGTAATTTACAGCTGTGAGTGGCAACCCCACCTCCTCCTCCTCCTCCTACATGCTGCACCACTAAAACTTTATGGCATTGTTTCTCAGCCCTACTCGAAGAGAGCGCACACACACATACACGCACACAGGCACACACACACGCACCCACACACACACACGGGCACGCGCACATTTATATAAATGTACATAAAGACACACACACACACACACACACACACACGCACATTTATATAAATGTACATAAAGACCCACAAACACATACCCATGCACACACACACACACACACACACACACACACACACACTCACACACATGCGCACATTTATATAAATGTACATAAAGACCCACGCATAGATACCCACACACACACACACACACTCACACACATGCGCACATTTATATAAATGTACATAAAGACACACACACATACCCACGCACACACACACTCACACACACACACACACACACATTTATATAAATGTACATAAAGACCCACACACACATACCCACACACACACACACACACACACACACACACACACACACAAAGCGTCGTGCTTTAATATCAAAAGGCTAGCTGGCATGAGCAAGGCACACCCTGGCCGGGCATTGCACCCGGCATCTGGCTATCTTTGTCACTAGCACATGAAAAGCACTGACTGTCTCCTAGCGTCCGGGTGAGAGGCTAACGCATGGGAGGGTGTGTGTGTGTGTGTGTGTGTGTGTGTGTGTGTGTGTGTGTGTGTGTGTGTGTGTGTGTAGCAGCCCGGTGTGAGAAGGACCGAAGAATTTACTGCCTGACTGCAGCTCAGGGCGGGGACTGTTTTAAGACGATAGTCGGCCCCCTTGGTCTCTTCTTTTTTTTTTCATCTCTCTCTCAGAGGTTGAATTTAATGGGAGGAGATGAGGATATTTCGGCTCATTTCATAGCAATCGCGTCGCTGGGAATTGCGCGACTGCATTGATGCAGGGATTTCAAACGCATAGAGGCCACATGTGAAAATACGCTTTGGCCCCCAAAAAAAGCCACGCCAGTTTTTTTTCACCAGTGCCTGTGGGGCCAACAGATGAAATGAACCAATGTCTCTGCCCCTTCTTTCTCAACACTGTGTCACCGTGTCCCCGGCACGAGGTTGTGGGTTCGAACCCCCACTGTCCTCCAGTCTACCTGTGGGCCTCCTCCTACTTAGGGGGCAGCCGCGGCCTACTGGTTAGGGCTTCGGACTCGTAACCGGAGGGATGCCGCTTTCGAACCCCAACCAGTACGAACGGCTGAAGTGCCCTTGAGCAAGGCACCCTACCCCTCACTGCTCCCCGAGCGCCGCTGTTGCAGGCAGCTCACTGCATCGGTGTGTGCTTCACCTCACTGTGTGTGCCTCACCATCACTGTGTTCTGAGTGTTTCACTAAATTCACGATTGGGTTAAATGCAGAGACCAAATTTCCCTCATGGGATCAAAGAGTATTTCTTCTTCTTCTTCTTCTTCTTCTTCTCCTCAATGACATGCATCAACGAAACATTCACTGTCATCTCTCCCTCCCTCCCTCCCTCCCTCCCTCCCTCCCCCTCACGCCTCCCCCCCTGCCCAGAGGACGCGGTGAAGCTCCACAACGGGCCCGAGAAGAGCACCTACATGGAGCAGAGCTTCCACGGCCTGAACCCGGTGCTCAACCTGCCCGTCAGCCTGGCGCAGGTGGAGCAGGCCACCAAGAGCGCGGGGGCTGACGGGCGTGCAGCTGGAGCGCTGGGTGGACGGCCCTGGCGGGGCAGCTGTGGGAGGCGGCGGACCTGTGCGCGGCGGGCCCCACCGCCTGCCCCGTGATGCAGGCCTGCGGCAAGACCCCCTGGAGCTCCCTGAGCCGGACCCCAAGTCCCGGCTGGTGAAGCCGCGCGCCGACGGCCGCATCAGGTAGCGGCCCTGGCGGCGGCGGGGGGGGTGGGGGGTCGAGACCGCGGCCGGAGGCGGGGGGGGGGGGGGGGCGCGTGGGTGGGGGGTGGGTGGGGTTTAATGCTGCAGGATGGAGAAGGGCGTGTTGCAAAGGGACCCGCCCCCCCCCCCCCGCCACCACCGCCGCCGCCATGCGTCCTCAGGCCGACACAGGAGCGCCGCACAACAGGAAGGAACGTTTGCGCTTTCACCGGGGCGGCGGCGGCGGCGGCGGCGGCGGCAGCGAGGGGGGTGGCGGCGTGGATTACGAACGTAATTTAAGTGGGTTTTCTTTTTCTTGGTAACCCGAACACTCTTCTCTCGGGTCGCTCTCTCTAGGCATCGTGCCGCCTTTGCAATTTCTGTTTTGTTTTGTTTTTTTTCTCTATCTCTCTCTCCCTCTCTCTCTCTCTCTCTCTCTCTCACTTTCTACCGGTGTATTTATTTTTTTATCATGGCTGAGTTTTACTGTGATGAAATGTTGCAAATTCTGCGCATTTTTCCGCGTGTGGCTGAATGAAGGATGTCGTGAGGTGGGTGAGGTGGTGGGTGAGGGTGTGGGTGAGGCCGGGCTCCCTGCGCGGGGCACAGGGGGGGAGGGGGGGGGGGGAGAGGGATTTAAGACGACGAAAGCAGGAGTCGCTTCTGCTTCTGAAGATGCCTTAGAGGTGAAGGCGCACATGCGAGGAACTGGTCCTGCTACTGACTCATTAAATGTGCCTCAACGCGCGTCCGCCCTGCTATCACTGAAACGCTTTCGTTGGGTCGTGAACTTCATGCAAAAACAAGCCCGCCATCGCCGCCGTCGACCGAAACGTGTCAGTCGTGTGCGTTCAATCATCCATGAGATCATTCCACCGATGCGCGCCCATCATCGCCAGTATTTGGGGGGGGGGAGACGTAAACCCGCCACGAGACACGCTGGCATTGGGGGAAACTTTCAAATTGGCGGTTCGTTTTTCATCCTCGACCTGCCCGCTCTCTCGCTCTCTTACGACAACGTTTGCACAAAGTTTGTCAGATTGAAAACACTGGCTGCGGCGAGTCAAGGCCCCGGAGTCGCTGGCGGAGCGTGACGCGCCCCCTGAACAGCCAGGCCGGTGTCCTCACATCGCATGGGCATCGTTGTCAACGACTCGCATAAGGGTTCACAAGCAGTGAAGGTCTTTTTATGAGGTGATGTTTCTCCTTCATGGTTATTCTGGATCTGATATTTATAAATCAAAGCTTACGACAAGACTATAGGTTTCTTTTTCATTAAACAAGCCCAGCTTGTGTAACAGATGAGGATAATTAATAATTTACCCAGTCGCGCTCTGTTTAATTACCTGCCTCAAACTTGAAACACAATCATCTCATGATAATCCTTTGTGTCGTTCTGTCTCTGTGTTTTTGGGTTTGTTTTGCCTCATTTGTTTTCGGCCAAAAGGCTGCCACGCATGTTCAAACAACAAACACACGGACGAGGCGAGTGAGTCCACGAATCGCTATTTATTTTCTAGTTTTAATGAATATATATATATCTATATATGAGTACTTTAGTCAATGACTAAATATCTACCACGCTGCCTGTGCAGCATGAGAATTATTTTTTGTAAAGGAAAGCTGCCTTTATTTACAAAGGCCAATGCCCCCCATCCACCCACCCACCCCCCACCCACATCCCCACCCACCTCCACCCACCTCTGCCTCTCCGGAACCCGTGCCGACAGCGCACCTGTGTGAGTCATGTGTTTGTCGCGTCTGAGTAGATCCCCTCGCTCTCGGTTCCTCGGGCCCGCGATTAGACGAGCCAGACGCACGCAGACGCTGCCCCGACCTTTGGGGGGCTGGAGGTCAGCCGGCTAACAGCCTGGGTACGACTGAGAAGACAATACAAAGACCTTGTTTTACAAAGAGGGTGGGAGGGGGGGGGGGCGCTGGACACGATCTGGTCCCGGGACGACGACAGCGTGTGCTGTTGTGATATCCCTTGTCAACTTGTTAATGGTACTACCCTCCGATAAATGATCAAATAAATACTGACTCGCTATCCATGACTCATAGGCATAATTAACGACACACGGTTCCCCGGTGGCTTAATTGCCGCCATTAAAACAACCTCATCAAGTTTCCAACTGCTCCGTTTCACATGGCATTATTGATGGTACTGCAGCAAGAGGACATCCTGCACAAAGCCTCATCCTGGTTTTAATTGAACTCTCGCATGAAGGCGATTAACAGTTCCATATGTGGTTGTCAACATTGTTTAGCATCCACATGAGTTGCAATTGAGTGTTTTTGGGCGGTTTTTTGTTGTTGTTGTTTTTTTTTTTCCAGGGGCTAATTATGAATTATAACTGTCAATTATTGTCAAGTTCACCTTGCCTCTCTCTCTTTCCGATGTGTCACGCCATAATTGGCGTCACTTTCTCATCTCGAAATCTGGTCGGTTTCTGGCGTCGAGGCTCAATTTTAGATGTGACCATGCCCTTAAATGTTGACCGTTTTTAAGCTTGGGTTCGGCTCATAATGGTTAAAATGTACACTTTGAACTACGATTTCACAAGTTCAATGACATATTTCTGGTGGAAAGTGTTACTCAATGTAAAAGTCCTATTTTGTAACAATTATTAACAATGTACATAGAGATATTTTGTATTGAAAAAAATGTTTAAAATGTATTGTATATAAGAATACAGAGAGAGATACGTCTAAATGATAAAGACATGATTTTAAGAGTTTTGCCAAGTGACAATATTTGGGCAGGAAGAGTGCGTTTATTGATTGGTGTATATTGATCTGAGTACATAACCTGTTTCAGTGTTTTGGACAAGTGTGACAACAGATGTGTGTCCTAATCGCCTCAGAGAAAAATGTCTCGATTGTTGTTGTTCTTGCTGGAATGTATTGTTGAGCAATTGTTGCACAAATTTATCTTAACTGATGCCTCCCGACGGTTTCCTGGGGAGACTCTGTGCCTTAGATGACTTTTAGAAACTTCTCTGTACATCGACAGAAACCCCCCTTATATCGTCATTCGTTTGACCTTTTTGACAGTATGTGAAAGAATGCTATGAGTCTGTCAATGTGATTCAATGGTACTGTAACACCAAAAAAAAAAAAACAAGATGTCTGCTGTTGTATATATATACCACACCTTCTGCCATGATTAGCTTTCATTTTCTCCCCTCATGGGGAAAGGGGAAACGTTTTAATTTGTTGGCCTTTTTATTTTTCTGATTGCTTTTTGGAATAAAATTCTACAGAAAATGTTATTTTGTCGTGGCGTTGCTTTAAAAAAAAAAAAAAAATTGAGATGGGCCGCCGAGATCTGATAAGGAAATGATCACGATGTGCGGCATCTAACGCGAGCTCTGACGCAAATTCATTCGTGTAATTGAATTGGACGTAAGTGGCACAGAGCGGGGCTCCTCCGCTGATTGGCGAGACGACGCGAGGGGGGGGGGGGAAAAACGCGAGATTGAAAAGCAGGCGTGCCGCGCCGCCGCAGCCTCTCTTGTCTCCCGAGGGGTCCAGCTGTGACTTCCACTGGCTGGCTGAGCAGAGGACGGCGGTGAGCAGGACCTGCCGGTGAGCTCCTCCTGTGCTGAATATTGAAGCGCTTTGCTTGCAGAGGAGAGGGGCTGGTGGAGAGGGGCTGGAGACGGGCCTGCATGGTGTAGACGAGGCAGGGTTTCACACGGCTGCCCCGTTCAGTCGACAATGGGGCTGTTGCTGCCAACACATTCTACAAGTAAATAATGGAGAAGGGAATATTTTTTGAAGGGAACCGTATCAATAAGAAATGAGCCGAGCGAAACTCAAGTTTTAACTCGCCTAAGATTGTACTTAAGCTGCATGAAAAAAGCATTTGAATTATTACATTATCTGTATTCAATTGCTATTGAAATTATTACAAATCTTTTTAGTTGTCGTATTATTCGTTGCAGCATTCTCAAGAATATTAATAACATGGATGTTATTACTAAAATGAATATTAATTGAGATCATGATCATGCATAGTTTGTGCGAATAATAATGTATTTTTATGAATGTATCTGTGATCGTTTATTTTGTTGTGTTTTTACAAATCAAAAAGGGGAGTGGTCTGGTCACCTTTCTCTCACCCTCAACCCATCCAGAGGGCAGTGACACCCCATTCTACAAGAGTGTCTCATCGACTTATCGAGCACCCCCCGTTCAATTAATCAATTCACGTGTAAACGATTAGCCTTGTGCGCTACACGCGGATAAACAGCGGCGTGTCTCTGGTGTTCTGCCTCCAGCCTCCATTCCTCTCTACATAGAAGGACAAGGAGGAGTCATCGGCTCTGAGGTCTAGAACCAGTGGGGTGGAGTCTAGGGCTCGTACATCAGAGTGCATCATGGGATTTCTCGGTGTCGATCCTCCACCGTATTGAGAGGACTCCCGAGAGGACTAACGCTGTGAGATCCTCGAGCCGGTGTCAATATTCGCTAGGCGAGGCTAACGGAAAGGCTAATGGGAACGTCGTTTTTGACTTGGCTAGCGCGAGGAACATGGTGGCAGTTTCAAACACAGCAATATGTCCCCATAATTACAAATAATGTCACCGTGTATTACTAGACCGGAGAAAAGTGGCTATATTCATAATAAATCACAGTCCAATGTTCCTGTGCCTCCACAATAAAGTCATTGTGGTGTGCGATACTGGCGGCTAGTGGGTTCAAGGCTGTGCGCATCCTTCAGGCTGTGATGTGTGTGTGTGTGTTGGTTATGTACCATAATGACTTAATAGCCACCTGTCCTTCATTCCCGACCAGCAGATCGATAGAACGAATGTGGCACCATGCTCAAATCTGAGCCGAAGCAGTGTTTTCCCACCAAAATCGGTTCTGTTTAGCCTTTATCTATTGTGCATCCTATTTATCAGAGTAATGCCTTGATCTGGAGCCAAGGGGAAGGCCAATGACGATTGAGCAGTATAAATCTGAGACCACGTTCTTAATACCGCAGGGCCAAAAGGAAAGCAAAAATTGTTTTCATTTTAAAACGGTCAATATGCTGCTTTTTTTTTTTTTAAATGACAGTTCAGGGAGAAAACTAAAGACACTCTTCTTTTTTTACGTTGAAATAAACAGAAATGTTTCCGCATTAAAAAAAAAAAAAAAACCTCAACAAAACACCGAACCAAAGCCATTCTGGGTCGCATTTGCATGTCGGCCAAACAAACCGCAGCCACCTTGTCACTAACATCTCAAGTATGTCTCAGGGAGGTCTGACCTGGCAGCACCGTGGAAGGAATAGAAAGCCAGCTGTGGGAGAGGAGGACACGAGTGGAATGGAAGGCGGTGGTGGAGGAGGTGGTGGTGGAGGAGGTGGTGGTGGTGGTGGAGGTGGTGGTGGTGGAGGAGGTGGTGGTGGTGGTGTGGTGGAGGAGGTGGTGGTGGTGGTGGAGGTGGTCGTGGTGGTGGTGGTGATGTGGCAGGAGGAAGAGAGGGGAGGGGAGAGGAGCGGCGAGGAGAGAGAGAAAGAGGCAAAGACAAGGAGACAGCTCCCAGCAGAAGCTCTACAACAGCAGAGTGTCTGGCTGACGGATGGCGGGTACGCAGGGAGGCCTGGCTGACCAGCCATGCAAACACGCCAGCCCACCCCTGAACAAGCCTTCGCCGGAATAGGATCCACCTCAGCACCCAGCACAGAGGACGAGAGGCACGCAGAGAGAGGAGAGAGGAGAGAGGAGGGAGAGACAGGGGGGGAGAGGGAGAGAGAGAGGGGGGGGGATGGAGAGAAGAGAGACAGGGGGGAGAGAGGGAGAGAGAGGGGGGGGGGGGGGCTGGAGAGAAGAGAGACAGGGGGGAGAGAGGGGAGAGAGAGAGGGGGGGGGGGGATGGAGAGAAGAGAGACAGGGGGGAGAGGGAGAGAGAGAGGGGGGGGGCGGACAGAGGAGAGACAGGGAGGAGAGAGAGAGAGAAGGAAGAGAGACAGAGATAGAGAGCAAGAGAGAGGGACTAAAGAGAGAAGGGGGGAGAGAGTGGGGAAAGCGAGACAGACAGATAAAGAGAGAGAGAGAGAGAGAAAAAAAGAGAGAGGGAATAGACAGAGACAGACAAATAGAGAGTGAGAGAAAAGAGAGGGAGACAGGTGAGAGGTAGAGAGAGAGAGAGAGAGAGAGGTTGACTGACACGCAGCCAGCCAGAGTCGGGGATCAGAATACAGGGTTGTCAGGGGACAGAAGGGAAGAAAGAAGGAGAACGTTAAACATGCAGTGAAACACGCGTGCAGCGTGATAAGAGACCGGCTGAGGCAGAGCGGCACGGGGGGGGGGGGGGGCGGGGGAGACAGGGGGGCACGGGGGAGAAGAGAAGGAGAAGAGAAGCGAGAGAGAGAGGGATGCCAAAGGGGAGCCAAACAGCGGACGAAGCAGACTTTCTCAACTCTTCGTTCATTTGGAAATCGATACAACGAGAGGCTGAGGCGGGCAGGCGCTCGGACGCCGGAGGGTGGGGTTGGGGGGGGTGGGGGGGGGATCGTCACGGCGATACATCCCCCCCCCCGCAGATAAACGACTCCTCCTCTGACGGTTACCCTGCCGACCGCAGTATCACCGCGGCAGCAGAGTGGCGGCGGTCGTCGTCGTGAACGTCGCCGTTTACTGCTCCGTAAATGTCAACGCGGAGCGCAGATCTCCTGGCACCTCCCCCCACCCCCCAACCCCAACCCCCAACCCCACCCGCACCCCCACCACCCCCGCCACCCACACCCCCCCCCCCCCACCCAGCTCAGGCCTGGAAGGATTATAACCGT
>JAXIVH010000001.1:17480451-17492951 GCA_036785325.1 Urophycis tenuis
GGGGGGGGGGGGGTGTAAGGGAGACGTGTTAGTTGCTTAGGCAAACCACTTTCGTCAGAAAGCGTTCCTCCCTGGCTTCCCACACACCTGCCGGCAAACCCAGGAAAACGTGATAATTAGGGAGACGTGCGCTGCGCGGTGCCGCTCAGACAAGGAGTTCATGAGATATAAGAGAGAGAGAGAGAGAGACACACAGAGAGAGAGAGAGAGAGATAGAGAGAGAGAGAGACAGCGAGAGAGAGAGAGAGAGAGAGAGAGAGAGAGACAGAGAGAGAGAGAGACAGCGATAGAGAGACAAAGTGAGAAAGAGAGAGAGAGCGATAGAGAGACAGAGAGAGAGAGAGAGAGAGAGGCACTTCTGCTTTAGTAGGCTGTCATGACACCCTTCCCTGGAGCTGTCCAGCTGGGTCTGACGTCCTGGATGCCTGCAGGCCCCGGCAGCTCCTCCAGCTGCTGCCCAGCCATCCGACACTCTGTGGCCGTCGCAGGGCGTCTTCCGACCAAAGCAGCACATCAAACATTGACGATTTCAAAAAATAAAAAATAAAAACCCTCGCACGTCGGAATGTGGCGTGTGACACGCCGCGGTCAACGCGCCAACAAAACAACAACCGCGTGCGCCTCGCCATGCGTTTCCCCCCCCCCCCCCCCCCCCCCCCGCTCGGGTTCGCAACGTCGGGTTCAAGGTGCAACACATTTAGCAGCTGTGGTACTCCAAGGCAGCACCGCGCTCGCGTCACCCAGCGTCCGTCGCCCCCCCCCCCCGCCCCCCCCACACACACACACACACACACACACACACACAGCGGGGGGGGGGGGGGGCAGCTGGAGTCCTTTCTCGTTTTGAGCTAGTTAGCGCTTTTGCGTTTTCACAGCAAATCAACAGATAGGAGCGCGGTCTCGCCTCTCACCTCGGTTGAGACCCCCTCGCAGCCCCGTTTGCTGCCGCTACGTTCGGGGGGGGGGGGGCCTCGGCCACGCGGCTGTCAGCACCTCTCCCCTTGTAATCTGGCGGAGGGCGAGCTCCGTCCGCACGGGAGAGGTCCCGCGGTGTGCTCGCGGCGCCCAAGGTGGCCCGCGTCGGCGGAGAGACACGAGGCGAGAGCTTTAATTTATGGAGGCAGCGTCCCCCGGTCGCACCTCCTGGCCCCGCCGCCATTAAATGTGCAGTAGCAGCTTTTGTTCATTTCATGTTAATTAATTATTGTTTAAACCGGGGGCTGGGGGGGGGGGGGGGGGGGGGGCTGGAGGGCCGGAGTGAGGTGGGTTTGACCCACGGCAGCGTCTCACACACGCAAACAAGGTGGCGTCTCTCTCTCTCTCTCTCTCTCTCTCTCCCTCCGCGGGGCTGGGGCCCGCGGGACCAGCGATGCCCTTGAGGTGGGCCCAGGATGGATGGCCACGTTCACAGCCATAAATTCACTGCTTTCTAACTATCTCATTCATCATACGCGCACCACACTGTTTTTGCATTGGGAATACCCCCCCCCCCCCCCCCCCCCCCACCCACCTCCATCCTCACCTCCCAGACGCGCACAAACACTTCCAGCTTCCGTCCAGGCTCTCTACCCCCCGTGCATTGCCCCAGTAAATAAGCTGTGCAGACAGAGATAGGGCGGGCGCCAGATAAGTAAGGGATGATGTGATAATGACCCCGAGACAGTAGTGGAAAAACCCTCTGCTTCACCTTGAACGTGCGCAAGGCATCCACATAAATGATGAGACGCAGGCTCGACAAACGCGTTGATCTATTTCTCGCTCTCTCCGAAAGGCACATCTAAATATATTTTTTCCACCGTGGCTGTGCGCGGCGGCTCTTCCCAGGTCAACATGTGTTGAGTTTGTTTGTGTCTTGGAGGAGAACGGCGAGGACGAGCCGGGCTACACGGATTGGTGAGGTCATCCATGACGGGGATTCGCTTTCGTTGAAGATGAGGCCGCACAAGAAAATCTATTTTCTGTATTTTATCTTTTTTTCCCCCGTTGTAGCCTAACACGTAAAATGTCAAATTAACATGTTCATTGTAAAGAGACATGTTTTGTTGGGCAATGAATGCGCACAATTATAGATACTGTACATTGTGGTGCCTCCGGTTAACAATTCCAATGGAATTTATTGATATGAAAAAATATGAAAGATTTTCAAAGTCGCAGCTTTATGCAACAGGTGTCATTGAGGAGTATCCTAAATCTAAAAGAAAATAAATGTATAAAGCCATTCAAGCCCAAACAAAAGAGCCTGTTATCACGTTTACACAAATGTTCCTAAACTATGCTATTTGCCTTTCACTGCCTTCTTACAGTATAACTTTATAATTGACGAATGGTAGCAGGGGACAATGAGGGGCCGAGTAAAAACAAATGTCCCTTTTTGACTGTATTTTAATGTTATGCTCTTCTCTGCTATTGTGATATTAATTCTGTTATCTTTGAATCAATCATAATTAGTAGCTACAGCAGCCGCCAACCTGCCTCGCATCGCATGCATACCGGTGAGGACCAACGCTGCTGCAAAAGAAATCAGATTAAAAAGAATGGGCAGACGAATCACTACTGCCATCATGTGGTCCCCGGCAGAACTTAAAATGATATATTGAAAACCGAGTCAATCATTTCAGCCGTATGATTGACTATGAATAAACTGAATCAAAATGTAGTCAAGGACCGTTGCAATCAGATTGAGATAAACGAGCTGGGCCGTTGCAGTAGATGCTGATTGTGCTCAAGTGATTGAGTCAGTATTACAAGAGCCCAACGGGGGCCACCCGAAGAGTCCTTCAAACCATTGGGAGATTCATAGAATGGGACATCCGCTTAGGTCTCAGTGGTAAGCAAATTGGAAAGACAGTAGGCTATAATAAAATGAATAAAAGAGATGGAAACATCCCGCATAATTACAACTCGTGGTGCTGACATTATCAACTTAAATGGACGTAATCGGTACTCGCACATAATGGCATGGCTATATAAAAAGGGCTATATTAACTTTATTCTACCAAGTAAACTAGGCTACTCCCTTCTAGGTTAGGAAAATCAGGGCGTCGCACGCAGCATAATTGAACCTTTGGGGAATAATCGGCTGGTAACATCTTTCCAGGTCCAGTTTTCCCCTTGACAAGGGCAAAATTAGATATTTAGGTTAACCAAAATAAATTGTGGATTGGGTGTTCAATAAATATGGCTTGCGGGGCGCTGTTGAGTCGACGTTAAACGCCCTCAGTGTGCTCCAGACTGGACTTTGTTTGAATCTGATATTGTTGCAGCAACAATATTGGTTTTCCTTTACGGCAGCGCAAGTGCTCAAGTGCTGTTACGTCAGTCGGGAGGTACTGTGCACCGAGTCTACACCATAGACCTACACGGCCAGTTCATTTGTGGGAAACAAACACTTGGGAGAATGGAAGTGAACCCAGTTCATTCCAGTCTAGTAAAAATAATGCAATATAGCAACCAATATATAGCATTTCAGCCGTGGGAGCCCATTTCCCAATTTTGATTTTTATTACTAATGACAACCATTTATATTAGTGAATGTCGAAACTATAAGGTGTAAGTTGGACGGAATGACTAGATATACCTCAGAACGAATGGTTTGACCAAAACGCCCAACGGTGTAACTTCCAGCTTGAGTAGGAAGACTAATGATTAGAAGCCACATTTGAAGCATATATTTTAGGAAATTGAATATTGCTCATTGGCTTCATGTGCCCAGCCAGCATTTTAAACATTCATGCCTTTGTATTGAAGAACGCTAATTATTTTTAGCACATTTGAATTTAAATCTCAAGTAGGATTATACATCACTGTGGCCATGTATTATTGTACTAGTCCCCATGTGCACAGGGAAACCTTTAGAAAAGTCTCACTACCCTCATTAGCTGGGCATTCAATCTCAAAATGCGTAAGAAAATTTGATTCACCTTAGTTTGGCTGTCCAAAATGAATCAAACTCACACCACTGCATTTTTCCTGAAACCTCAGAAAAGATGGCATTGATATGCAGTTCTTGAAAACTTTTAACACTTTAACACAGCTGGCATAATGTAGGCCCAATGCCACCAGAACTATAGTATATGTGAAATCTTTTGATCGTCATTTTCCTCCTAGCTCTGCCCAACGGCTAGCCTCCCCAACCACCAACTGACTGACTGACAGCGTCGGGGGCCCCTTGTGTCATGGGAAATTGCATGGACAGAAATACTACTGGTCAAAGAGCATAGTCAACTTTTCCACTTTATTAGCACAGTTCTTTACATTTTAGAAAAAGAATCCAAGGATTTTTCCTCCTGTGTGTTTCCGTCTGGCCTCTTCATGGTCCATGATGCCAGCTGAGGTGGTCAGCACAATGTATCTAAGAAAAACAAAAACATTGCGCCGGTTAGTGGACTCAAAACACCAGAGGTTTTTTTGCTTAGCAAGAACACCTGCGCAATTCCCTCTCTAAACTTAAGGTTAAAAGATGTTTTAGCCTCCACCTCTCCACCGCAGACCAGTTAATGAGATGGGATATAAACAGATGCCGTCTACCACATTGTAGACAGTACAACAACCAGGTAAGGCTCTGAAAAACCCATCAAAGGGTGATTGGGTGTTCCATATTTGGCAGGCAATAGGCCTCCAGACTGGGCCAACGCGATTTCTCCACGGCAGCATCTTAAGACACTGTAGAGCTGGTGTTGCATGTCTAGCGGCTCACTGGGTGACATCACAAGCAGCAGTCCAAATGCCTCCAACCAGCCACGCTGCACAAACGGAGGCCGCTGGCTCGCCATGACGACCCGTCACTCCCAGAGAAACTTGGCAAACGCCAATTAAGCTGGTCCAGAAACTGCACTATTAAGCGACACATCTTCTCCATAGTGTAGATTGATTCAAATAAACAAAATGGGTACCACGGCAACGTGGGCTTACACCACGGAGTGAAATCTGAACGCTTTACATCCTCGCGGACGCCGGCGTGTTACATTCAGCCGCTGAATTTCACAGAACGCGCCACCGAGCGGGTCATTCGTCAATTCCAGACGACTCCTGGAATCTGCAACACGGGGGCGCTTTATGGGACCGACTCACTCAAACCCGGCTAATCTCAAGGCCGCTGAATTTTGGAGGAAACACGAAGCAGTGCGGTAGGGAGGGTAGGGTTGAGCAGTGCGGTAGGGAGACATAACTGTAGTCGTGCTTACCGTTTAAAAAACACATTACACTGAGAAGCTTTTATTTTATTTTTGTTAAATGCATGCGAGCGCCTCACATTGCTTAGATAACGGAACAAAACGCTCCCACAATCACAACAGAAAATGGATTTGGCGAAATCATGGATGAACGCGCCTATAAGAACAATCTCCAAACATCGGCATTATATATATATATATATAAAAGATGGAAAATTGGTTAACCGCTGATTCTTTAAATTGTGGGTAATTCTTGTCAAGCCCAGAACAAAGCTGTTGAACATCCTTCCCCAACACCATTTGTAAATTACAAAAAAAAAAAAAAAACACATGTACAGTGCCTTGTTCATCTCTGGATTATATGAACTGTGACACAAAAAAACATTATGCAAAGCAGAAAAACAACTCAAAGCCAAACATGATTTACACACACTACGGTGATGTAAAAACCATGACTACTACATAGCATTTTAACTCATTAAGCAATTCATTACCATTAGTGAGTTTACAAACCCGTGCCTCTGAATAGATACCTCTATACAATTTACACTAACCCAGAGCAACGGAAAAGACTCCTCTACGAGCAGAGCCGTTTATACTGCGACAGGAACAGTTTATCCTTGTAGCCTCATTTCTCCCAGCCCACGTTGTCACTGCCTTGTGATCGATTTCAGATCCACCTGCATGGTTACGTTTGTCCCAACAATGGACATCACTAAATTAGAGTAAGAACCATTATCGACAAAACTAATTTCTCAAAACAAATTCTGAAGGCGGAAGAACGCGCGGTTGGCATTCGGGGGTCACAGCAAAACACCGCACTGTAGATTACACTGTCCACTGGTAGGCTTTGGGCAATCAGTCTCCTCTGGTCATTTACACCACCAACTCTGCCCGGTTATAATACAATACAGCCCGGGGATGCATTTCAGGGGACTGAATGCAAGGTGTAAATGGGTTCTCCAATGCACCAGGAGAAACCCCAGCAGCAATATAGCAGTCTGAAATCAGACACATACTGTATATTGCCACTTGAGGCAACAAACACCATTTGATATGCACTTTGTCTTGTTTTCTCAATTCTGAATAATGTATACGCCCACTGTGTTTATATTTGCACTATTATGTTATATGTTAAAATTACTAGTGCACATTTTGAGTATGGGGAAACGCAATTTCAAACCTCTGTAAATACTACTTACTTGCATGGTAGAATTGACAATAAAGTTGGCCAAATGCCTGGCACCCAGTAAATGCAATTAATTAAATCGGTAGAAGATAAAAAATGCAGTGTAGTAGTATTGGTGTGTCCATTTCAATAAAATTGTATTGTATACTAGCAATGGTTAACCAGGCAATTGACATGCTTGAAACTTGTTCTGGTGACTTCATTCTGTATTAACAGCAATTAAATGTTTAACCTTCTGACAAATATACTTTTTGTAAGTCGCCCTCAATCAAAATCTAAAATTGGAATTTTGCACCCGATAATTAGATGAATTCCCACATGCTTTGCTTCAGAGATGTACATTAGAAAGTACAAGAAAGATGCACAAGACTCTTACCCAAACTGCCTAGAGGGGAGCAGGTTGTTTTGCCACTTCTCCAAGTCTTTCAGCTGGAGGTCAAAACGGGGGCTGATCACACCACACTAAAAAGACAAAAAAAAATAAATGAGTTAAAAGTTCACATAAATTTGAGCTTTCAATTGAATACATTGACCCATACAATCATTACCAAAGCAGCCAGCAATGTCATTTCAACCGAGAGCTTTTCCAAGCTCCGCTTAACAGCACAAAACACAGCTTCCCAACCCTGAATTAAGGATTACAGCTCATGCAGCATGTATTGTAGACTCAAACAAATGTCTGTGCCCAGTGACCACCACCCAGCCACCCCAAAAAACCAAGCATTCATATCAAGTCAGCTTACCTTGTTCAGCCGCCCGGTGAGATTGACGACGATTTTCCCGGCTCTGTGGTCATCGATGATTTCAAACTCACCAATGTAACCTAAGCATAGAGGCAACTCGTTAGTATGGAATACATGCAAACAAGCACCCAGTGTGTGCAAATCGACATTTGTCAGCACCATCACTATGACTTATGGCCATGCTAGCAAGTAGTATATAGTCCCTTACCGTGCTTCATCATGACTGTCAAGAATCGCACAATGACCTTCGAACACGGCCTGATGAGGACCTGACGTTTCCCACGCTTCTCAGCATTGTTGATGCTTTTAAGCGCGTCCGCGAGAACGTTCATGCGCACCATGATGCCTGTTTGAGAAGAGAAAAGTCATTTTAAGGGTCGCCCAGTATGTCTTCTACGCCGGGACGTCCACTAGCTGAACTAATGTGATCAAGGGGCGAGAGGCTACCGTACTCATTGCCAACATTTAAGTGTTATGTAGCGTTGACGTATCCGCGTACAACAGAAGTATAACCACAATTATTAGAACAAGTGGATGCTAGGAAAAAAAGCTACCATGGGAGTCAATGAACGATGCTTTGCTATCTGTGGGTATCCTTGTTAGCCTTCTGGTTACCTGGCTAGCTACAGCCTACACTACATACATTGCGTGACACTTTTAGGGATTTTGGTTGAGACCTTAGCCAAATAAACTACACAGACTTAGTTTTATTGCTAAATGCATTGTCGGTGCTCCTCCGTTAACATTTAACACGGGGCTAAAAATGTACAACGCGTTAGCAGTAGGCAATGCGAGTTCGATGTAGCAGACTCTGGCGAGTGGACACAAAATATGGTTAATTATGTTTTTTGGTCACCACGATAATACTCTCATTTCATCACAAAATAGTTATAGAACACGATGGTCGAAAAAATATCTTCATTTATACTTAGATGCTTTAGATATTGTGAAGATTATAGAAGGCAAATATTACGGAGGACTTACCGGTTCTGCAATATGGCGGAAAGAGGAAGTAGAAACGACCCGCAATGCAATATGGGAAAGTTTGCTTCCACAATACAAGTCTAACAACCAATGTTACAGTCTGTGTACCTGCGGATCAAAAAATAATAAGTCATTTATTAATCGGCATTTAATCTTAATTTGACGTTACTTTAAAAACATGAAAATGTAGCCTATTTGTGGCGCCTGCTTTTAATGGAGCATTGTTAGATTTTGTAAGATAACCTCGTCTGTGTGATACTTGATCACTATACAAAAAACAATATACCAAACAATTAAGATGAAATACTTTAGTTATTTTTATGAAAAAAAAATGCATTTACACATTTAGACAGCGGAGAGAGCGCACACACACACACACACACACACACACACACACACACACACACACACACACACATTGTATTATGTATTTCTTTGTCTTATTATGATTCTGTTACTCCGGCTACAAATATGTTTACGATTACTAATTTACTAATTAACTTTCTTTTTTTTTTAGTATGAGGCTATATGTGACTTCATACATAGTGTGAAGATCCTCACAACACAAGAAGATCAAAAGTAAAGGGGGGATCTGAGGTCACACCAAACAATGTATTATAAGGTCTCTCCACTAGTGCACATCAGAACTAAGCCAGCTATTCTCAGAAACAATACATATTTGTATAAGTCTGTGAAGATATGTGACTCTTTTGACCACAGAA
The DNA here is from genome assembly GCA_036785325.1 of Urophycis tenuis. Taxonomy (NCBI): domain Eukaryota; kingdom Metazoa; phylum Chordata; class Actinopteri; order Gadiformes; family Phycidae; genus Urophycis; species Urophycis tenuis. Next base: position 17,489,261 of record JAXIVH010000001.1, read on the forward strand.
AATCCCTGAGAGAACTCATATTTATTTTGTGCATGTTCTTTGGAAATAAGGATTTAAAAATGAAAAATGAGTTACAAAATTGCTAAGGATTACAACTGCATTGTTATTTATATTCACATACATTATACAGGTATGCGTTCTAACATTGATAAAGCAGGCTTATTTGATATAATCAGAGGTCCTAGGCCTATAACTTGGGAATAAGGACTACATTTACATTTACATTGAGTGCATTTAGCAGATGCTTTTATCCAAAGCGACTTACATTTGTCAGAAGAAGGTGATTTTTATTGCTGCTAATACAGTAAGAAAGTCACCAGAAGAAGTTTCAAGCATTTCAATTGCTAGGTTAACCATTGCTAGCGTACAACATATCTGACTAAGTGCCAAGTTATACTTGCATGGTGTGAATAATTGCTGTGCATATTGTGTCAATGTGTTAAGATAAGATAAGATAAGATATTCCTTTATTAATCCCCCTTAGGAGAAATTCACAGTGACCAGCAGTACAGGGGATAGATGTGCAGTAAGAGCCTGGCTAAGTCAATACACAATAAACAATAAACAATAAATTAGATTAAATACGAGCTCTTAAGTCAGGTCGGTGACGAGTGAGAACCTGTATGCATACTAGTGTCCTTGATAGCTGTTTATGGTGCAAAATGCAAAGTAGATAGATAGTGCAAAGTGCAAATATGCGGAAAGTGCAAGGTGCAAGATGTGCAAATTTATACAGATATTCCAGGTACAACATATGAATAGACCTGGAATAACAACAACGGCTAGGACACAGTCCACGGTGTGTGGTGTGGTGTATGTGAATGTGAAGTTCAGTCCATTCCATTTGTCTTTTGTCTGGTGGTGTTGGAGCTTCCTGAGCCTGATGGTTGGTGGGATGAGGGAGCGCCCAAGCACTTGAGGCACTTGGCTGAGTGAGCATGTGGCTGAACGTGTTCCTGAGTTGCTTCAGTTGCTTCAGTTCGGCATAGTGAGGCTGAGAGGGTAGTTCCGGGTCTCCAGCAGCTTTCCCCTCGTCCTCCTCACTGTCGCCGCCTCCACACAGTCCGGCTTCATCCCCACTGCAGAGCTCGCCGTCCTCCCCAGCTTGTACAGCTTCCTGGCACCACCGCTCCCAATGCTTCCTCCCCAGCACACGGCAGTGAAGAAGGTGACACAGGCCACCGCAGGCTGGTAGACCATCCGTAGCAGCCTGGTGCATGCAATGAAAGATGACAGATGGACAGTGGTTATCAATGGGATGAACAGACATAGATGAAAATGGCTAGAAAACAGTCTGGGGTGTGTGGTGTGGTATACAAATCCATTATCTGGTGGTGCTGGCGCTTCCGAGACGTTGGGAGCGGCTGGTTGAGGTATTGTAGAGCCTGATAGCCGATGGGATGAAAGAGCCCCCCAAGCGCTTTGAAGCACGTGGCTGAGTGAGCCTATGGCTGAACGTGCTCCTGAGTTGCCTCAGCTCGGCGTAGAGAGGGTGAGAGGGGTTGTCCAGGATCGCCTGCAGCTTTCCCCTCATCCTCCTCTCTGTCACCGCCTCCACACAGTCCAGCTTCATCCCCACCACGGAGCTCGCCCTTCTCACCAGCTTGTTCAGCTTACTGGCCCCACCGCTCCCGATGCCTCCTCCCCAGCACACGACGGCGAAGAAGGTGACACTGGCTACCACCGACTGGTAGAACATCCGTAGCAGCCTAGTGCACACATTGAAGGATCTGAGCCTCCTCAGGAAGAACAGCCTGCTCTGTCCCTTCCTGTAGAGGGCCTCGGTATTGTCAGACCAGTCCAGTTTATTGTTCAGGTGCACCCCAAGGAACTTGCAGGTATCCACCATCTCCACCTCTTCCCCCTTTATGGAAACCGGTAATGGGGGACTCTTCCTGCGTTTATACCTTTTAAGATTTCATTATTGCTGTGTAGACAGATGAAAAACCTGTTATGTTTAGATAATAATTAATTAAATTAATTAATTAATTAATTAATTAATAAATAAATTAAATAAATTAAATAGAATTCAAGGTACATTATGGTTCAACATGTTTTCTTAGTTTGTTTGTTATCCTGGCCACAGCAAAATGAAACATGATATCTTAAACTGTTTCTCTAAACAGATAAGTCTTTAGCTGGCTGATCACAAAATCAATTTGTTCATCCACAATGTAGCTTTTATTTAAATTTTTTATTAGACACCATTTTGGTTTGCAATGTCATTTGTGCAATATTTGTCCAATATGCCAACATAGATTCCATAATGTTAGGACTATTAGGAAAAATATATATTTCCCGTTACAACTCATAATATTTGGTAGATGTTTTGTGTTTAAAAAGTCTAAATTTAGATTCAAAGCAAAGAACATTCTCAAAAACTTCACAGTATTAACTTGGTTAAGATAAAGTATTGACTATCATATAAGTTCACTGTCTCCTACATTATGCTTTAACATTATTGTACATAGATCAATAAATTCAAAACAAATATAAACACTGCCAAGCACAATTAACTGTTGCTATATTTAACCCCAGCTAGTGGGCACACTAGAACAGATTACCTTAGGTGTGTTAATCGTCAAATATGACCATCTTTTGCGCAAATCTTTCTGTAGACAATAGTAGCAATGTGCTTTTTTTTTATTTCAGACATATCCACATGAAAGTAAACTACTTCATTACTTTGCAACATGTTAAAGTGTGCATTCTTTGATTCCAGGGCTCAATTAGAGTTTTTTAATCAGTTCCACACCTGTTTTTTTTTTTTTTTTGCATTGGCAAATGTTCTTGCCCATGGTGTTTAAAAAAAAAAAACTAAGTTCAAAAGACACAATCAGACTTTCATCTAAAGCTAAGTAGGAACAGGCACCCCGTCGTCGTTTCGAACCAAAGCCTTTTCCTGCAATGTCCAGTAGAGGTCATCGGTCGCCACATTTCTCCGACCTTTCACCAAACCCAATAATAGTCACCATGGTAACACAGTGGGAGAGCGCAAGAAAACGTAACTGGATTTCTATATCATTACTATGGTTACAATATAACGTCCACTATTGCCTCCGTCCACCAGTATTTGCCTGCTATTATCTGCAGCTTCTATTCCCCCCCCCCCCTCCTTCAGATTTGATCGTTAGCGTTAGCCACCGTTGCTGTTGGCGGCGGCCGGAGAGGTTGCCTCCCGGCGAGGCTCAGGGCCCAGCCTCTGGATATCCAGACCCATGGCCACCAGCATCTGCACCAGTGTCATCTCCTGCTGCGTGGCTCGGTCCACCAGGGCTGGGCAGGTGGGGTTGCACTGAGCCCGCTGGCACGTGTCCACCAGGTGGAAGGGACAGCCCTTCGAGGGGGTCCTGTTGCGGAGGGCGTCCTGGAAGCTCCTGTCCCAGCACTGAAGTGCGCGCGACAGAGATGTGCCCTTCACCTGGAAGTTAATCCAGTTACTGGAAGAAAATGAGCAAGAGCGAGAGAGAGTGAGAGGGAAACGACACACGACGCTACCAACACGTTCAGTGTAGCCTAAATGGCTATCACGGAAAACATCCCATGATTGCAAAACAATCAATAAAACATCACATTCACAGCCCTCAATATTGTTACAAGGTCTGCAGTTTGCCCTGATAGCTTATCCCCAAAACGGTAGCTCTAGGGAATTTACCTGAACTATCACCAGTAGCCCCGAGGGTAACAAGCC
>JAXIVH010000001.1:17502951-17526195 GCA_036785325.1 Urophycis tenuis
AGCGCGCCGGGCGGCTGTCGAAGAGCCAATTCGGCAGCGCTCCTAACCACCTAATGACCCGCCAAACAGCACACCGTCATTCCTGCGGAGTACGTTCATGCGGCAAGCATGCACAAGCGCAACGTGATCGTTGCTAATGTCACGCATTGCCGTGGCTCACCATGAGATGGCCGGACCACACCGCACAACAACATTGCTTTACTCGCGCGGTTGTTTCGAAGCGTTGCGTAAACGGCGCAATTCATCCTCGCCTATAACCGCCTCGATAAACCGATCTCGGAAGCCGTCAGGCGATCGACCTCCAACGTTGGCTTTTGCCACGGTTCCTCTGACCCGAGGTGGACCGGGTTACAGAATGGACCATAACTCACTGGGGGGGGGGGGGGGGGGGTGGGAGCATCAGGTGGTTTTTTTGAGGCTCATGACACCAGTCAGGGGGTGGCGGGGTGGCCTTGGAGGGATGCTGAACAGAGTGAGCGGAGGGGGCTTGTCAGTGCCATGATGTATGGGAGGGGCAGGGTAACACAATGCTCGCTGACTCCGCAGGAGGTCCGCATGTCTGATTGACTGTGTAAGTACAGCGCCGCGCGCCGCCGCCACCAGCTGCTCCGGCCATGTGCACCGTCGACAGACCGTCAGCGCGCATGTTACCAGAGCATCACGGTATGTAATACACGCCGCTTTGGAAACATGAGGAGCACTATAATGACAAGACGCTTGTAGGTAAACGCACCTAAACAAATGACTGGCAGTTTGATTGTTGCTGTATTTATATATCTGTATATATATAGTCATTATTCGTGGACGTATTTATGCCTACAAGAGGAGGTTGAGCTGTGTACTATATTAAAAATGAGAATAACCAATAAATATGGCATGGAATGAGTATGGTTTACCCAGGTAAACCAAAGCTCGCTAACCAGCAGCCTTAAACCCTCATCCCGGCAATAGACGATCCTCAGATTTGTGAAAAAAAAAAAATTCATACGCTGGATTGAATATAGTTTTTTTCATTCAATCGTATTTATTTCTCTCCAAGAAATGAAAATTCGCTACAGACTGACCTTGGCAGTGTTTCTTTCAACACAGCAGGTAGTCCAAAGCCGTGCCATGGCTGGACAGGCAGTAAATCAGGAATTCCAGCTGAGGTGATGTCAGTGCTTTGCATCAGGTGTTGTCCCTTCAGAATGTGAGCACAGCAAGCGGTCACATGGCCAACGGCTATCTCATTTTGTTTCAACCTAAAAAATGTACAGATATTAGATGGTTGGGAAGACCCTTTATAACTCATGTACACTGTACACGAGTCCTTCTTAATCACCCAATCAAAACAGAAACAAAAAAAGAGAGTTGATCTGATTGAATACACAAAGCTCTTCCAGGCGTAGGCCTACCGTACTTTTAAGCATGTAAACAATGACATCCCAATACAGGTATTTATGTGTACACCGTACAACCGTAAAAAAAAAAAAAAGAGGCTGTTTTACTATTTATAGAAGTAGCCTTTAGAGTGTCAGAGTGTTTTGGGTGCTGCAGTGCTCTGTGCTCTGGATGGTTGACCTGGATAACCAAATGTACATGAAGCGCTATGCGGGGACGCTTCGCACGGCCTCTCATTTCTAGGAGGAGGACCCAGTTTAATGTTCGAGGCGAACGATGGCTTAACAACCGCGCACATCCTTCTGAGCGGTGGCCTCCCAGTGCTGTGTATAGTGCTGCGTGCTGCTACTGCTGCTGTCATGCTGCCGTTGTGGGGAACCTTGAAACCCCGAAGAAGATGGTGGGGCCTCAGCCTACAATGTGATTCTCATTCTCTGGCTCAGGATATACAATGTAATATTACTTGTAGCACACCGAAAAGCCCAATATTAGTTCTTATCTTCTTTAAGTGACATTATGCCTGATTAAAGACAAAGTTAAGTCATTAATCACGTTATTTTTTTCTCTCTTCTTTAACAGTTTAATGTTTCTGGGCTCGCCAGTTACATGAATTCAATATATTTTAGAATCATGATTTGTTCCATTTAAAAATGTACCACAGCTGTCCTCCACGCTGTCCTGACATTACTGGGCTTTGGGGTTATGGTGGTTAGTGTTCCGCAGTTTTTTTGTTTACTTTTTTTCTCGTTGTGGATATCTGTGCATTGCATTCTTTCTGCTGTTTCTCATCAAAAAGAGACACACATCCTGAAAAACGTGCAATGTATCACAGCAGGGCCTGCTATGTCGCTGTAGCACTGTCCATGCTTCAGCGCCTTGCAGACCGATCGTCTGTTCTTCCCGCATGTGCCGCGATGGAACAGTCGTTGCCTCATCTTCCTGTGAAACATTTTTCCTATGAATCCCCGATATGCATTATTGATGATGCTGTGTGTGTGTGCAGGTTGAGTTATGTCAGGGTGCGCCAGTGACTCACCTTATCCCCTGTGCACTTCAATCACTCTCTCCCGGTCACCATGCCAGCAGGTCTGGGGAAGAGTTGTCCCTGTCTTGCCCCCCCATTTTTTTTTCTTCTTCTTTTTTCTACACCAAATGCACTGCAAGGTGCAAAGTATAGTACCTGTAGAAGCATAGGCTATATATTCATGTTTTTTTTCGTGATATTATGATGAAATGCCTTGTGATTATGCTACAAACCAATTTCCCCGCAAGGCCAAATAATGAAAGCATCTCTCATGGAATGTCTGTAGTTAAAAGCATTTTCTATATTTACACCTCTTAGGTAATAAACATGCATAATATATTAGGAGTGTCAGCCTGCGCTGCCAGTAGGCTAAAGGAACTTACACCAGCTGGTGAATTATTCAATATCGTTTTTCACAATATAGAAAATAATTTGAGCGGAGTGGACTCAGTACCAACACAACAGTACAATAAACACGACCTGTTGAGAGAAACGGGTCGACATTAAAAGCTGCGATCCACAATGGCGGTCACGTGTCCGTTCTCCATCCAGCAGCGTGTAATGCGCAGCATTTGGTCGGGTGTGCAGCGGACGCGAGTGCAACACGTATGCGTGATAGATATACGCGAGGACAAATAGGTGCCTACATTCAATTGAAGGAGGAGGTGGGGGGGGGGGGGGGGGGGGGGGGGGGGGGGGGGGGGGGGGCGAGGGGGCAATAGATTAGGGCCCCCCTTGACAAGTCTGGTGGTTGATCTTTCATTCTGAGTGACCTAATGCTCCCAGAGCAGCTGTGTGAGGGCGCTTAGGAGCGGGGCCGGGATGACAAGCCATTGTTCAGCTGGATCCGTGATGTATCAGGTGTGAAGGGAAGGACAGTATGTTGGAGGGTCACGCTAGCGTGCGATAGGGAACCACATGCACTGACCCCATTTCAATGAAGGTTTAGGTAAATATGAAAATGTTTGATGTTAAAATGTTTTTTTTATTTTTATTAATGGCTACAATAACAACAAACAATATATCTATATATATATTCCAAATGGTTTATTGTAAGACTGTATATCGGACTATTCTTGTTATGTCTTGCTACTGACTTTAAAGACATTTGTATTGAATAGGACCCCATTATTTTTCATGATAGCACAATATGCACTTTAATTACTTTAGTGACCGACCCTAAACGATTGAGCTCTCTGGGCATTGTACTGCAGTACATCTTCATTCCAATCATCATATCTTTGGCTGTAAAATGTGCTTTGACAACTTTCTGGTGGTAGTTGTGTAATGACTTCAGTGTGGGAATAGTCAGATAGCGTTGGTAGAGTAGAAATCAGCAGTTACAATTAGCAATCTTAGAAAACTAATTGCAAACTAATTCCACTTCATCCTCCAGCACCTGGACTCCGCAGGAACCTACGCCAGGATCCTGTTTGTGGATTTCAGCTCTGCTTTCAACACCATCATCCCGGCTCTGCTTCAGGAGAAGCTCTCCCAGCTTAGTGTGCCTGACTCCACCTGCAGGTGGATTACAGACTTCCTGTCTGACAGGAAGCAGCATGTGAAGCTGGGAAAACGCATCTCCGACTCACAGACCATCAGCACCGGTTCCCCCCAGGGCTGTGATCTTTCTCCTCTGCTCTTCTCCCTGTACACAAACAGCTGCACCTCCAGTCACCAGTCCGTCAAGCTTCTGAAGTTTGTGGATGACACCACCCTCATTGGACTCATTTCTGATGGTGATGAGTCTGACTACAGGTGGGAGATAGACCATCTGGTGACATGGTGCAGCCGAAATAACCTAGAGCTCAACGCTCTAAAGACAGTGGAGATGGTTGTGGACTTCAGGAAGTACTCAGCCTCACCTGCCCCCATCACCCTCTGCGACTACACAATTGACACTGTGGAGTCTTTCCGCTTCCTGGGAACTGTCATCTCCCAGGATCTCAAGTGGGAGCTGAACATCAGCTCCCTCATCAAGAAAGCCCAGCAGAGGATGTACTTCCTTAGGCAGCTGAAGAAATTCAACCTGCCCAGGACAATGATGGTGCACTTCTACTCCTCCATCATTGAGTCCATCCTCACCTCCTCCATCACCATCTGGTTCGCTGCTGCCACCGCCAAGGACAAGGGCAGACTGCAGCGCATCATTCGGTCTGCAGAGAAGGTGATTGGCTGCAATCTGCCGTCGCTCCAGGACCTGTACACCTCCAGGACCCTTAGGCGTGCAGGTAAGATTATGGCCGACCCCTCCCACCCCGGACACCATCTCTTTCCCTCAGGGATCAATAAAGTATGTCTGTCTGTCTGTCTGTGCATCACTCCCCTCTGGCAGGAGGCTGCGGTCCATCAGGACCAAAACCTCACGGCATAAGAACAGTTTTATCCCGTCTGCCACTAGCCTTGTCAACAAGGCCCGGAGCCCCCCCTGACACTGACTCTCTCCCTCCCCCCACACAGTCCTACATGCTACATTAACGTGGCATCTTCTTATCGTCTGCGTTACATTAACGCAGTGTGTACAGTGTGCACTCATTCGGGTCCACCATTTTTCCATTTTTCTCTGCATGCACTACTGCTCTGTATTCCATATTCATATTCATATTCATATTCATTGTACATTGTATATATATTTATTATAGTTATTTTACTTTTTTACTTAGTTATATTTTTAATACTGTTTTTTCTCTTGCACCAATTGCACCAAGTCGAATTCCTTGTAGGTGCAAACCTACTTGGCAATAAACTTGATTCTGATTCTGATTCTGATTCTGAAAACGGCACTCAAATTGTCATACAAAAACAAAGTACGATAATTTTATTCATTTGAGAATATTTTAACATATTTATACAAAATGCGATTAAACACGTTCAGAAACAGATATCGCTGCTTTACAGCCCAGCTGTATTGCAGTTTTCAATAGCCAGTATCCAGGCACCTAGAAACCAAAGACAAAACAGAAATATGAATACATACCATAAAATGATGCATAGTCCCAAAAGGTATACAGTACATGTATTGAAATACACAAAAACACAAACTTTAAGAACCACTCCAAAAAAGGTATGCTTACAGACTCAGCGTTTTGCTCCAATCCTGTATCATGATGTTCCATCTCCTCATCTCTGAACTCCTTAATGATCTACGGAAATAAACCACAACAAATACATTGAGGATGTCATTTACATTTACATTGACATTTAGGGCACTTAGCAGATCCAAAGCGACTTACAATAAGTCCATTTGGCAAAAGTTACAAAAGCATTTGTTAAAAACACAAATTTGTTGCTGACAAAGATTCTCCTCTTATCGACGTGTATTCGTACAGGGATATGCGTCTGTACTCAACAGAAATGCATTGAGGACTCAAGGGCGACTTCAATGAACAAACAGGCCGCTGGGAACTCACTTGAAGGAGCTCAGTGTATCTGTCCGGGTCCTTCTCCATGAGCGCTCTGATCTGGCTGTTGTAGTGCTCCGAGATGCTCTCCTCCACTGCCACCGTGCAGGCCATGGCCCCCTCCTTGCCCAGCAGGGCAGTGGTGGCCCCTGTACGACACAACGACCGCGTCAGTCAACCAGCATGGAGACACGTCACCGGAACACACACACACACACACACACACCTCCGTGAAACACCACAGCCACGGAATTAGTTTGATTGTTAGATTGTTAGATTCCATTTTTCTCTGCATGCACTACTGCTCCGTATTCCATATTCATATTCATATTCATTGCAGATTGTATATATATATATATATATATATATATATATAGTTATTTTACTTACTTATATTTTTAATACTGTTTTTCTGGTTCAAACCCCGACCAGTACGAACGACTGAAGTGCCCTTGAGCAAGGCACCTAACCCCTCACTGCTCCCCGAGCGCCGCTGTTGGCAGCTCACTGCCTCGGGATTAGCGTGTGTTTCACCTCAATGTGTGCCTCACCATCACTGTGTGCTGAGTGTATTTCCACTAATTCACGATTGGGTTAAATGCAGAGACCAAATTTCCCTCACGGGATCAAAAATAGTCATTCTTCTTCTTATTCTTCTTCTCTTGCACCAATTGCACCAAGTCAAATTCCTTGTAGGTGCAAACCTACTTGGCAATAAACTTGTTTCTGATTCTGATTTCTGATTTCTGATGTACGTCGTCGAGCCCAGCTGTCACTTGGATGTGTGCACAAGTGTGCAGTTGTTGTTTTTTTCTGTATGCCTTATCAAAACATAACTATTGTACGTGGAAGTGAATGCAATGCATGGCGAGGGAGCCACGGACACACCTAATAGAAATCCAGAGATGTTCCACAGGGGTAATAGAAAGGTGGGCCGCACTCTGTTGTCTGCCAGCATTTCATCAAACTTTGCCAGGTGTCTCTTTTCTTGATCCCACATGTGCTGTAGATCAACCATAAGCATATAGTATCCTCTTAGTGAGTATTCACTTACTCAAACCGCAGCGTAACATTTCCATTTCATGCATAAAAAGCAGCTCATGAAATGACATCGTTCTTGCTGTTCAATGGTCCCACCTGAATGAGAGGGCCTGTTAGTGATCTTCCCAGCACCGCCATCTGACCCGCGTATATGCGGTTGGCACCATATTCTCCTGCATGGTCGACGCGCAGCATTCTGTGCAGCATCGCCTTCTCCTCGCAGTCGCGTGGGGGCGGGAGGACACTGTAACCTCGAGCGCACTGTTGTTGTTGTTGTTGTTGTTTAACAGGAACTTCTATAAGGCAGAAGACATTGGGCACACGTTGTTTGCTTAAGGGACATTGTTTTTTGAGCAAAATAACCGGAAGCAACGTGTTACATATCGGATGAAAAGGCTGTATATAGTTGACACAAGTTATCCAATCGTATGTGGCATGTACATTTCAGATATAGGAGTGAGTGAAGTAGGCAACTTACCTTTGCAGACACTTTGCCTCATCACAGATGTACGGAAAACGCGGGACCCCGCATTTACTGTGATCTTATGCATGGCAAATGGTATCGTTAGGTATTATATATTAAAAATTGTTTTAGTACGAAATACCAATTATATAATACATGTCATTGAAGTTGGATGCTGGTAGATGACATGGCGCAGGTATATGATGTCATTACGTTGCGAAACATCTCGGTGACCACGCCCATGATCACCGCCCATGTCACCGCCCCTTCTTATGTATGAGTTATAGTTCTAAAATATATAATAAATAAATGCATAAAATAAACAACTAGATGCAAAACAGATTATTAAATTGAATGGACTAAAATCTTCGCTTCAATGCCTATGATGTTGTACCGACGTGTGTGTGTGTGTGTGTGTGTGTGTGTGTGTGTGTGTGTGTGTGTGTGTGTGTGTGTGTGTGTGTGTGTGTGTGCGTGTGTCTGTGTGTGTGCATGTGCGCGTGTGTGTCTGAAAGATATCAAATTAACACGATATATTTTCTTTGTTGAGAAATAAGGGTTAATAAACCGTTATTTTGTATGGACAGTAGGGGGCGATGTTGCACAGAGGAAGAACTGCGGTCAAGCCTGGTCTCCGCGTGGTTTCTGACCTTCTCACCATAGATAGACGGAGCAGATTCTCACTAAATACCTGCTCCAAACTTATTTATTTCTCCACAATATTTTTGAGAAATTGAGATATTTTATTTGATCACCCCACCCTTGAGACAATTGAATTATATTCAACCTCATGATACACATTCGGTTATTCGGTCCATTAGGTATGGATTGTATCCACTTCTATATTGACATCAAATATGGCTAGACTTCACTACATTGATTTTAAGAATTAGTCAGTTGAATGTACTAAAAATATGTTGTTTCACATGTTACAGATGGCAGCACCTAACACCATCATTGTGTTCGATACTTTCTCTTTTTCTCTCCCTATACGCTTCAAATGACTGCTGTTAGCGGTTCAGGTCGTGAGCCTTTCTGTCATGGCGGATGTACTGACATGAGCTGCCGTTCCTTCCAGGGAAGGCATCTCCCATCCATGACCTCTCCATCCACACTGAGACCTCTGCGGTGTCTGCGGCACGGACGGCTCGCGACACTGGATGACCAGCGGTCCTCAGCCGCCAACACTGCTGCGACCACATCAGGAGAGTATACGTCCAGATCACTGTAACTGCCTTCTGGCTGGTCTGCCTGCCTGTGCTGTTTAACCTCTGCAGCCCATCCAGAGTGCAGCAGGCCCCCAGCTGTCCTTCCACCTGGGTTCTCTCATACAACCACATCGCTCCTTCGTGATGCCTGCACTGGTTTACCGGTGTGGACACTCGAATCCGATGCAGGTCACTGGTGCTCGCCTGTATGCTGCGAATGGCTCAGGCTCCTCGTCCAGGACATGGTCCAACCGCACACCTCGACCCAGAGATGCCCGCCTAACAAAATCCTGCCTGTTGTCTGTCCTCACTCTACAATGACCAAGTTCCCCCCACGACAGCAGAAAACCGCACACATTTTGGGCCAAAGACTGACAGCCCATCGGTTCAGACAGACGTGCACACATCTCATAAAGTCGCGACAGTCGTTAAGTAAACATCATGGTAACGATATGAGACAGCCACGCTCATCTTAGACTTGACCCAGGGCCGCTATCTCTGATTCAGTGGACACGAGGTTGGGTTGCGACAGGAATCTCTGGAATGGGCCCGCGAAGCTGCACTGGCCATTGGTAAACAAGACTAGCGTGGTGGTGGGGTGTGTCCATTGATGTGCCTCTGGCTCTCTGTCTGTTTGTGGCGAGACACTGTGTGTGTTTTTTTCGGGCTAACTCTGGTGGCGGTGGTGGTGGTGGTGCACGTGTCTACATGCTGGTATCCATAGATGTGTCTGTGTGTGTCTGTGTGTGTGTGTGTGTGTGTGTGTGTGTGTGCATGTGCATGTCTATCTGTCGTCTTGCCTTTGTTTGTTTGTTTGTTTATTGCATTGTGTGTGTGTGTGTGTGTGTGGTTTTGTGTGTGTGTGCGTGTGTGTGTGTGTGTGTGTGTGTGTGGTTATGTGTGTGTGTATGTGTGTGTGCCTGTGTGTGTGTGTTTGTATGTGTGTGTGTGCATGTGTGTATGTGCATGTGTGTGTGTGTGTGTGTGTGCGCGTGTGTATGTGTGTGTGTGTCTGTGTCTGTGTGTGTGTGTGTGTGTTTGTTCTTGCACTGAGATGTCTGTGTGTATTTGTGCAATGAATCAAGATTGACTAACTCAAAGATACCGGCAGTCACATGGCACTTGTGCGCCTCGTGGCCGCTGTGCTGGCCGGCGGTCAGCAATTCCATATGATTCAGTCGGCCATTGAACTCCAGACTGTGGCACAATCGACGACGGGTGAAGGTCTGTCTGGGTGTCCCGCGACCGGGACACCCAGACAGACCTATGTTGAGACCTACTGTATATACACGCACAGACCCACTGATACACACACACACACACACACACACACACACACACACACACACACTATATATGTACATAAAAACACACAAACCCACACTCATACAAACACACAGACACACATGCATGGGCCATGGGGTGCAGAGATTCTAGAGGCCAAAGCAAGCCTCTCACCTGTGGTTTGCAGAGGTATACCAATTAGCTGCCAGCTAGTCAGCGGGAGCCCATCTAGCCGTATACCTGTGTGGGTGTCAAAGTCTCACCCACTCTTCAACACTTTGATAAATTTAGCGAGAGCAAAGTCTGCACCTCCACTCTGACGGGAAGAAAGCCGTCATTTTCCCGGCTGCGCGGGGACGGTGGTGCATGACTCCTGAGTGGATTACAGAGCAAACCGCAGACCCTCCGCGACACTGTCACACACGTGTGTGTCTGTGTGAGCTGTACCTGCGCGTGTCTGTCTGTGTGTCAGAGTGAGAGTGAGAGAGAGAGTAAAGGAGAGAGTGCGAAGAGAGATATAGAGAGAGTGAGGCAGAGAGCGTCTGCACACATAAACACACACACACACACACACACACACACACACACACACACACACACACACACACACACACACACACACACACACAATCGCACACACACACCCAGCTCCAAGGCTCTGGTCAGACGGTACATAGCTGTGGCGGGACAAGGACTAAGAGCCTCTGGGCTTCAGTCAACAAAGTCTGCTCTCGCTGGGGAGAGACGTGATGGGTCTTGTCTCGCCCGGGCCGGGCCGCTGTGCCAAGACACCATGCGTCTCGGCTGTGTACCAAGTCAGCCAGGGGAGATGGGGCTGTCGGGTCACCAGGAGGGGTCCGTTAGGCTTGCAGTGTCGAGGGGGGGCGGGGGGGTCATGTCTTTGTCTCTCATCTCGGTTATCAGACCAAACCAAACGACACAAAAAGGGAATTCAAAAAAGTGAAACTATTGCTATACTAAACTATATCTATATCTATATCTATAACTATATCTATATCGATGGTGAGCATCAATATTGTTTACAATGATGATGATGATGATAATAATAATACTAATACTAATAATAATACTAATAATAACAATAATAATAATAGTGGATCAGATGCCAACGCTTAAGGAAAGGAATTTGTTATTTTTGTGACTTTTGAAACGTTGTTAAAATAGTCAAATGCAATTCGAGTTTTACATCAAGTAAGAGCTATATTGATCACACGAAAAAATGTGTTGCGTAAATATAGCCATAAATCACCCGCACCTCATTATGCCAGCGACTTCATGACAAACAACTTTTTGTGGGACATCCAGGGACATACCCCGATTGATCACACACACAAACAGCTCCACATATACAAGTCCAAAAGTAGACCCACAAACAGCAAGGACAACAAATGTAAATTGCTCGGTTGCTACAAATTAAGTAAAAGCTCTGCGGTCGAAGGCCTTGCATTTGTTAGGTGATTTGCCCACATTGTTGGATGTAAATTGTTGGACAAATAAAAGTTATGCAAGATTTGTTTCAGAGCGCCGACCGCTTTACAGCCTGGTGGTATCCTTTTGGAACAGGCAGGATGTCTCGTAAAATGAGGAACAGAAAAAAATTGTTTGTTTTCTGATTTAAATTTGCAATGTCTCCCGAAAAGCCACTCAGCATTTTTATAGAAGCCCATATAACAGTACGAAGGGAGAAATGTGATGTTCTTGTATTATTGAAATGTTTATACTTGCAGTAATATTGGGCCCAGTTAACTCTAAATGGTGTGTTTTCATAGGCATCAGAGAATGTTGTTTGGATGTCTAACAGCAGTTAAATTGTCTCTGCAAAATGGTTCCTTAACGTTTTGTTTTACACTGAAATCAGACTTAAGTTTCAAGCTAACCTAACCCTCGATGTGAATCTATGGCAATCTATGGACGGTTTGTTTGTTTGCTTGATTCTTTTTTTTTTTTTTTTTTCTTTCTGTGGCCAACCTTCCCTTAGCCCTGTTTGTTTACATGACATAAACAAAGCAGGACAACTTTGACAACTTTAAAGAAATATTGAAGTACCTCAATGGCAAGCATCAGCACATTGATTTACGTGGGATGGGAGTTTCTGGCATCGGCATTGTCCTCAAAATGTCAAGCTATACAACTGAGTGGGGGCTAATATTTCACCAGCAAAACGCACTCGAATCTGTTTATTTATAAACAGCTTTGCCGAGCTTACTCGGTGAAAAACCCCTTTTTATAAACACGGGGCATTTCTTTCATATTTTCTAAAAGAAAACGCTCAAATCCAGAGGCAGCAGCGGACACAATGATTTAGAGCGTGATTCACTTTAAGTGTGTGATGGTGTACCAAGGGGGCCCTCATTTCAGAAGCCTGTCATTTACTTTGCATTTTTAGCCACAGGATGTGGTTTCTATTACCCTGCTTAGCGCCGACGTCCTATACGGACGACAGGAGCTCTTATTCTTTGTTTGACCACGAGGCACAGACAGGTCTTTTCATGATACATACTGTATCACAGGTAGAGATCATGCATCGCGCCTTCGCACCAAGGCAAGGCAGGTGGCTAGGCTAACCGTGTAGCGCAGGTACCGGATCAACTGTGTGCTGTCTTATCACCATTGAATCGACTTTAGCCGTCCATTATGTAGGTCTTCACATCTATTCACATGTATTGCATTGTATTCCATGCAAATATGCCCGACAGACAAAGACAAAAGCAACAGATGTAATGGGACAGCTGTTGACACAAACCATGACATAAACAACACAAGCCAGTATCAAAAACCTAGTCCACACCATACACTGCGCGTTGTGTTGCGCCCGGGCGGGCCAAAGCGACCGCTGTCTAAATCCCCAGGGTGCGTATCTTCTTCCGCTTTCCATGTCTGAGCATGTTTTTCAATGCAAACAATCATTTTTGCAAGCGGTTGTGGACGCTCCCTAATAAACGGAGACGACCAACAAGGCCTCCCACTCTGTTTTTTTGTTTTGTTTTTTTCTTCACTGGGATATTTTTAGCGGGGCGCCTGGTGATTAATCATCAAATAAAAAGGGTCGGGATTGTTTTGCGTCGGCGCACGCATTTCACCGCTGCTATGTGGCGACGCGGTGACGCGGTGCGGCCGTCGGCGGGGAGGGAGGGGTGAGGGTGAGTGGGAGAGCACAGGCTCCACTCGCCATTAAGGGGGGGCGGGGAGGGGAGACGGTACCTTGGGTTGTGCGGCTCCCGGCGACTGGGAGCCGTCCGGTGCGCTTCAGCTGCTGCACTATTTCAGGGTTAAGAGCGGGTCTGGCTCCAGTTTGCAGGGAAAGCCACAGTATCCTATTAAGCGTTGTTAAAGTAACTCTGCCATGTTTACATACTGGGTACAGTAGGAGGCCCCTGATTCTCCACAGATGCTTGTGTTGTGAGGCTGATTGAGGCAAAATGACTGGAGCTGTATGGATGAGATGTATGGGTGCGTTGGATGGACAGATATGTGAAGGGATGTAAGGATGGATGGACAGATGGATGGATGAAGAGAAGTATGGATGAATGGATGATGGCTGGACCGCAGGATGGATGGGCGGACATATAGACGAGCTGCTGGATGGATGTATGGATAGATATAGCTGGATGGATGGAAGACGGATGAAGAGAATTATGGCTCAACGTGAAGGTTTGCATGGTGGATTGCAGGAATGGCTGTATAGACAAGTATGTGGATGGATAAAAAATACTTTGGGGGTGCTATTCTCAGATAAGGGCCCTAACTTTGTGTTTTCACATTCCAGCATAAGAGGTACAAGTTTCTAATAAACACAGTATCCGGCTTTGCGCTAACCCCATAATCCCTGGTACCAGAAGCCGGTCTGGTTTATGGTCAACAACTTAATTGCAGCTTGAGCCCGGCCGGGCTGGACCCCAGTCGAGCCGGGCCGCCTTTGACACATGCTAGCCGGTGCTGACCAGATCTAAGTCCAGGCCGCCACTCGGAGCTGGATATAGCACCCGGCACTAAAGAAAGTGCTCGGTTGGATCACTTTGTAAAAATATTTAGGGACGTTTTTTTAAAAAGGGGATTTGTTTTGACGAAATTACCATTTTACAATATGTAGCGGTCTCGATTTAGACACAGAAAAATTTGACACAGAAAGCCACAAATATGTCACTTCCTAGTGGAGGATAAGTTTAGATTCGTTTTTTTTTTTAATTAGTGTTTTGATTCTGGTTATGGTTAAACTCTCATTAAGCAATTTGTGAACTAAGTGCTGATGACTCCGACCCAGACAAACTAGAGCAGGAACACAGAGAAATAACATGTAAGTACACATGTTTTTGTACATTGTTGTTTGTTTGAGACATTCCCCTGTAGACGAAGGTGAATGAAAGACACTTCTGATTCGTCCCATTAACTCTGCTCTCCTCCATTCCTCTGGTTGGCTGGCGTTTGGCGTAGCCGGTGGTTTTCCCCTGGAAGCCAATCACAGCGTGGCTCATCATCAACACTTCCTGCTTCCAGCATTGTCGGGCGCACAAGGCCAACCGTATACTTTGTCTGAAAAGAAAACAAGTGTATTTAGTGTGTCTGAGGTTTGGTTTTTGGGGGGGAATTTTTAGGTGGAGATCTGAGCTGCCTAGTGAAAGTTGCAGTGCAAACACAGAAAAAAGAAAAGCCATTATGGTGTAATTCTCCTTTATATTCTCGTCCACAATCAATGAAAATTGTCCAGCAAGTAAACTTAAGTAAACTTAAGTTTAAGTAAACTTAACTTCGGTTTATTAACCCCAGGTTCAATCAATAGTGTTATGTCACTCTAAGAGAGTCTAGGGTGAGTCACTTCGAGAGATTCCTGTTTAGATATACATTTATTTGTTTTCTTATGAATGAGAGAGCTGTCATTGAAGCTGCCAAGGATGTGAGGTGGTAAATACTTTTGAGCCTACAGCACCACTCTGTGAGATATCAGACGTGCACATGCCCACACGCACGCACGCGCACGTGCACGCACGCACACACACACACACACACACACACACACTCACAAACACGCAGATGTGCATATGCACGCATGCACACACACACGCACACACACACACACACACAAACACGCAGATATGCATATGCACGCATGCACGCACACACACACACACACACAAACACGCAGATGTGCATATGCACGCATGCACGCACACACACAAACACGCAGATGTGCATATGCACACATGCACGGACACACACACACACACACTAAATTCCCCTACACACACACACACACACACACTCACATACATGGCATTGCAATTTTTCAAGCACAGATGCGCAGCCGTCCTGTTGAAACGACAGGAAGAGGGCCCGGGTCCAAAGCAGGGTAGGGCTAAGCAGTCCGGAGGGGCTGGCGGGGTGGCAGAGCAGGCAGTAAGTGTGGGGCAAAGGAGGGGGGGGGGCACAGTAGAAGACATGGCCCGGTTATAATTGCTTGCGTATGCGGCCGCATTTGAATTTACTGCCTGCGCTTGGAACCGCTCAACTGATTTAAGAGCGTTTATTTTAAAAGTAGAGCAAAAAGAAAAGATATTTTGTCCACTTGTTGCCTAATCTGTTTTGTGGCCCCTCCCTTCGCAGGAGCTGCCGCTAAATTTATCCCCTCTTGCTCAAACGTAAAAAGGGGCCCAAAATGACACCATTATTTTGACTAGACTGTTTTTCCCTCTCGCGGACAGAGGCCAGGGGAAGTGTAGGTGACCCGGAATGGTTAACCGCGGTGAGACCGCGAGCCGGCCGGAGGGCCCCCGCCGCCTCCCCCGCCTGCCCAGCCTCGGCCTCCGACACCTCCCGGCTCCACACTACTGCCGCTGCGTGGCACGACCGCAGGTGGCCCCGGTCCAGTGGCCCCGCTCCGCCTCTCGGTCGCGCTCCACTCTCCGTTGCTTTTCTCTCCGTCGGAGTAAACAGTCTGCCGTCTGGCCAGCAAGTGGCAAAAAAAAAAAAAAAAGGTTGTTGTTTTTTTTGTTTTTTTGTTGTTGCAGGCTAGACAGTCATTATGTGTGTGTGTGTGTGTGTGTGTGTGTGTGTGTGTGTGTGTGTGTGTGTGTGTGTGTGTGTGTGCGTGTGTGTCTGCGTGTGTGTGTGCGTGTGTGTGCGTGTGTGTCTGCGTGTGTGTGTGTGTGTGTGTGTGTATGTATGTGTGCGTGCGTGTGTGCGTGCGCGTGTGTGTGTGTGTGTGTGTTTACAGATGCGTACGCCCGCTGTCCGCCGTGAGCTGTTAGCGGTGTGTTTGTTTCTCTGTTGATGTGAATGTGCGATGTGTGCATGCGCATACGCACATACAACATATATGTGCGTATGCATTCACGCGCTCGCCGTTGCGGTTGCGCACTTAAATCACATGCAACGTGCGCGTTGGGCAATGCATCACAAAAGGCTCCAGTGACTGAAACACAGCTGGGTGGCTTTTTTTTTTTTTTTTTTCTCCTGGGTCTGATCAGTTGAAATGTCTGAGGCCAGTCATGGTTTATTTTGGACACAAGAAGGGCATTAAACTCACTATAGCTTCCAATCAGCGTTGGAGACCTGGGTAATGTATACTGACCAACGCTCCCACAGAGGCAGAATGCGCAGACAGCCAGGACATTGTGCTCAATGGCTCTTATTAATCTGGGGGGGAAAAAATATTAAAGAATGTGAATATCTCGTATTTGGATGAAATTTGTTATATAATGTGCGTGGACGGGGGAACAGCGTGCGTTTCACTGCCGCTTTACAACTGACTGTACTAGTATAACTCAGCGTATGGTCGCTTTTGTCTTTAGGGAAACATATTTCTTCTCACCAAAATAGTCTTGAGACTAATCTCCCGCCCACCAGAGGGTCTGGCCTTCGGCTGTGGCCTGAGCGCGTCCTTCTGAAACGATCAAATGAGATCCGCCTTTTTTCTCCTCTGCCACACGGTCCGCGCGCCAGATGTCATGTTCCTGCGTAGTGTGAATTAGTGAACACAAACACGCCTCACCGCAGCGGGGCCAGTGTCTCAAATGAAAGCGTTATTTTTAAACGCAAGATTTATACATACCGTTCCCCCACCCACTCCCCCCCACCCCACCCCCAGACCCTGCTCTTAAGAGAACAAACGACGGGCTGTGGACGTTGTCATCGTCTTCTACGTCACCCCGGGCAAAAACCCCAACTGCCGTCTGCCCACCGTTTTGGCCGCGGCGCGGCGCTCTGTTATGGAGCTGTTTGGGACCGTCCCGGAGAACGTTCCGGCTTGCGGTGCGTGAGACACGCGTCCCGAACGTCACAGAGCCTGAAGTTCACAGAGGTTGACTGTTGTTTGGGGGCGGACCATCGTCCATGGAGATGGATGTCAGAGCAGGGTTGCGGTGTGGTGGTCGTGAATACTGGCAAGGAAAAACATCAATTGTTTAACTGCGTGACGAATGAAATGGCAACGACAACCCATTGAACCCCCGTCCACTGTTGTTTTTGACGCCGTTCTGTACACTCATATCTACCATAGGGCTCTTCAGAGTTTTCGCCTTTCAGGTTTTTCCCTCCACACAGAGTGTGTCCCACGGTCTCTTCTTACTCACACACTCCATGCCCCACCACCCTGGCTAAGAATCTAATCCAAACCACTATACATACATGTACATGTACATACAGGCCTCATGCATCCCGCGTGCTGCCGCTCCGCCACCAATCCACTTCCTGTGGTTTCACCCGTCTCTCGCTTTTGTCTTTTTAATGGCGTCCTCCAAAAACACAACGACGACACCATCAAGGGCTTTGCGTGACGTGTTGTTATTTCACATGGAATTCATCTCCAGAATCAGCCCCCCCCCCCCCCCCCCCCCTTCTGCTTTTTTCGTTGCCGAATAAATGCTGGTTTTGCACCCGGGAGGGGCGAACGCAGACAAAGGGAGGCGTGTGTAGAGAGGGGGGGGCGGGGGGGAGGGGGGGGGGGGGGGGGGGGGGGGGGGGGAACTTTCAAAGGAAAACAAAAAACACCAAAATACCTAAATATAACGATGAGTCATTAGAAGAAAGAATAATAACGTTGTGTTTGAATGTGGCTAGACACTGGACCGGCAGGTGGGCATGTTGATGGCCATGGTATGTTTCTCCAGTGCGGTGAGGGCTGTGATGCTCTTCTCACTGTCAGACTTTCCTCGGCAGCAGATGTGTGCCCAAGGTTTTCCCTGGGCCTGGACCAGACTGACCATCATCATCATCATCATCGTCGTCACACACACACACAGTCTGATGCTGAGCCTTACAGTGGGAGAGCATGCAGGAGTAAACTTTCTGTTTTTCGGTTGTACAAGACTTGCGATATTGCGATATTCTTCATTTTGATATTTCATACGTAAATGGGCCCCCCCCCCACCTAAATGCCCCTTGATACAGATGAAGGTATGATAAATCATTCCTGAGCTCACCTTCAGGCGGTAACGCAAGTTCCAGCAGCGTACGTTTGTCTGTGTTATTTGAATCATATATAGGTAAGGATTATATTACCTCATTTTCAAAGCAAAAGTCAATCTGGAGCACGAACTGTGCCCTCTGGACATACGGCTGAACTAATGACTAGTCCAGACTGCTCAGACCATGATTGCATCTAATTGATTAATAGACGATCGACTGCTATCACTTGACGTTTAAGTCAGGGCTGACGTAATCCTCTGGCCGCCGTACACATGGGATCAACCACCACGAGGGCTCCGCGGCGTTCACTGTAAAGCAGCAGTCACTGTAAATGGGGTTCACATGTACTCGCTGGAATGTTGAGCATAGCGTGTCCATGGCGACATGTGTAAATACAGCGGTCACGTTGCTGCGACTAATACTACAGCCGCCGACTGCAGTTTCAACATCAGGGAACGGCGGCGCAGGCCACCAGAGGGATGAAGCTGGAGTTCTGGTTCTCCACCAGAGCTTCCTGAGTGGAGAGTTTTAGAAAACAGGTCTGTGGTTGGGTAAGAACCGTGACTATTGGGGAGGAGGGGGTGGGTGGGTGTGGGTGGCGGGGGGGGGGGGGGGGGTGTAAATGTGGGCGGAGCATGACTGGGTGTAATATTGTCATCACGTTGAGGGGAGTAGCTTAGTTGTTTTGATCGAGTTCCAGCAGCAGCAGATGTGGGATAGAAAAAAGGTTAGTGTGAGGTACAGAGACACACAGGGAGAGAGAGAGAGAGAGAGAGAGAGAGAGAGAGAGAGAGAGAGATGAGAGAGAGAGAGAAGAGAGAGAGAGAGAGAGAGAGGAGAGAGAGAGAGAGAGAGAGAGGGAGGGAGGGAGGAGGAGGGAGAGAGAGAGAGAGAGAGAGAGAGAGGAGAGAGAGAGAGAGAGAGAGAGAGAGGGAGGGAGGGGAGGGAGGGAGAGAGAGAGAGGGAGGGTGAGGGAGAGAGAGAGCGGGAGGGAGAGGGGGGGGGGGAGAGAGAGAGAGAGCTGGGAGGGGAGGGAGAGAGAGAGAGAAGGGGGGGGGAGAGAGAGAGAGAGACTTCCTCCCACCCAGCAAGGAGACACACTCATAAACAGCAGCAAGGCAGTGTGAGAGTCAGAAGGACACATAATCTCTAGGGAGAAGGAGTCCAAAGAGCAGAGAGCAGAGAGAGAGGAGAGAGAGAGAGATACAGTCATAGAGTTTCATTCACAAAACAGCAGTGTTGTACTCAAAGGAGGGAAACGGCTTCTTTTTTTTTTTATGGAGTAGCATTCACACACCCTAATAAAACCTCAGAGTGTGCCACCCTGACAGAAAGTGGAAAAGCTGAAAACTCACTAGACACACTACCTTCACTGAGAGCGGAAAAAAAAAGAGAGAGAGACCACACACACACACACAGAGAGAGAGAGGGAGAGAGAGAGAGGAAAAGTCCCATAAGGAGTACCAAACTCTCGCTCTCGTTTCCCCCAACACACGCACACGCTCTCACACATGCTCACTGAGTGAGTGTGAGCTAGTGCTACAGGGCGAGAAACCCTCAGAGAGCGGCCGGTGGCGGTGTACCTGGACGGAGGGACGCAGCGCGTGGATGGACACCTTCTGCAAACTCAGTGGACTGGACCCACTGTGGGTGAGTAAGACCAATGTTAAACCTGTGTGCGTTGATTCATTGTGGATCTACGTTGCAATGACTTGTGTGTGTGTGTGTGTGTCGGTGAATGCATGCATAATTTAAAGTGTTACCAAACATGCTTATCTAATATTACAGATATGGTCATTAGTCACACTTGTGTTAATGCAATATCACTTTGGTCATACTTGTTCAGCCCTATTGATCATCAAACGGGAGAGAGCAGAGAGCAAAGGCAGAGAACACCAAACTAGTTGAGAACGTCGCTGCCGGTGATATAAGTTAGCCATAAGAACTTAAAGAACAGAATGTACAACTATGGAGCTAAGTGAAAAACATCTGAACATTATGTACAGTGAGGTTAATGGTCATTTGGCAGCCCTGTGAGGCTATAGGGGGATCCCACTGCCTCAATATGCCCAGCACCAGTACTTTATCATGTGGGCACATCAGTGCTGACATTAAAGCAAAGGCTGAATTAACAATTGCACCTCTGACGTGAGCCAAACCAGCGTGACACATGATTCAGTGCTACGCAATGTGGAACGTTTAGGATCGTTTTGCTGTGTGATCACATTTAGTCAGTATTTTTTTTTTTTGCAAACCTCAACATTCTGCATCTTCACTTTACTCAAGGAACATGGCAAGTCCACTCAACCCCAGATGGCTGGTCTTCTCTCTCTCTCTCTCTCTCTCTCTCTCTCTCTCTCTCTCTCTCTCTCTCTCTCTCTCTCTCTCTCTCGCTCTCTCTCTCAATCCCAGCATCTCGCGCCTTTTACTGAAGTTACTGTATGTATAGCGGTTGTGATGCAGGGTGATGTAGCCTGTGTTTAAAACAGCACCACCTTCGGACATTGAGCTTACTGCAAGTGAACGACTTTCGTTTCAATGGAGGCAGGAAGCACGTGTTTCGCTAGACATCAGTCAAAACACACTGGGCTTAACTGTTCTGAGCGATGTTTGCTAGTTTCTTCTGCAAGTTCATAATTCCCAAAATGAAAGACAACAATAAATATTGCCACTAGGATGCTCGCAGTCCTGATTTGGCATGTCTTTGATGAATGTTTTATGTTCGGGAAATGGATAGATGAACATCTATCCATTTCCCGTGTCAAGACAGTTCTCACTTTGCTTGGCGTAGAACCACTGTTGCCAGGGCAACAGATGCAGCGGTGCAGTCTGTCTGCCATTGTATTTCTCCTCAGGGGCAATTATGTCCCATGTTCTTGTTAGAAGACCTCAAGTAACTTTTGATTGGCAGAACCATTTTTTAGCGATCCGGCTTCATAAAAGTGGCCCTGTATTCCTGACTCAACAGGAATTTGACCCGACCAGTGGCATTGCATCTGAAACACACTCGAGATTGTTACGCAAGAATAAGTGGAGACAATCAGGCCGGCGATGAACAGACGTTGTATACAAGCCAGGTTTGGGGCAGCGAAACAACTGGAGAGTCACGTCAAAAACCCGGAGCGTCTGCAGTCCCACCACATGCCAGGCTACATTCCCAAGTCATGCCTCAGGTGACCTACGTCACGTAGGTCTTCCCTATTTCTTTGAGCAGCAAAAAA
Organism: Urophycis tenuis; assembly: GCA_036785325.1. Taxonomy (NCBI): domain Eukaryota; kingdom Metazoa; phylum Chordata; class Actinopteri; order Gadiformes; family Phycidae; genus Urophycis; species Urophycis tenuis. The sequence continues at coordinate 17,524,395 of JAXIVH010000001.1, forward strand.
AAAAAAAAAAAACTCGATCCCAACTCAACTGTGGAGCCAACTCTGTCCAGAGTCTGTCCAGAGTTCAGGGTTCACGAAGCTGAAGAAAACCATGAGCAACAAGGTTGTGCATGGAATTGTACACTTTTCATGTGGCACACAATCAGATGTGGCGCTTGGAAATTCTGTGTTTCCGCAGAACAAATCTGTGGAGTCAGCAATTGGCAATTTCTCCATTCGAGTGGAGACAAGTATACAACGCAACCCTGCCGAAGGGGGGAATACCTCCCTACCACTGGCCAGCCATCCCCCATGGGAGATGCAGAGATCCCACAATGCCACACTTGAACCTTCCCCAGCAACAATGGAAGGGGAAGTGCACCATAGAAGTCAAAACAGCTTGGAAGGCATTACTAGAAAGGTTTGTTAACCCAACCCACATATCATTTTATTTCAAATCCTTCATGGGAGAAGGGTCCTGTTACAGTCTCTATCAACGATACAGATCCCTGGTTGAAGAACTAGTGCCTCGTCCTGAATATTACCGAACCTCAGTGTTCTGTGTGACCACTATAACTAACGAGCATTTCAACAAAAGCACTGACCTCTGGGTGGCCACACCGCCATACCGTTCGTGTAAAAGTATCATGTTTGTGAACATGTGAAACTGTAGTTAAAAACTGTACACCACTGTCTGTACAACATATTGTTTTGGTTACCAGCACTTATATTATATCACAAGTTAGTCAATTATATAAAAAATATAATAAGAATATGCGATGCATCATTCTGATTCATTCTCGACCTTAGAGTCAATCTAATCTCGGGGTTGCAAGGTGCGGTTTAGCAGATCTCTCTCCCACTCCATCTCACACCACTATGCCACTATGCCCTGAAGGTAAAAATAGGCACCTGACCACTTTCCAAATAACCTGTCTGTGATAGTTCACTGTGATGACTTAAGCCAGGGGTGAGAAACAAGATAAACAGTGAGCAAATTGTGCAACAAAGAGTGTAGTGTTTTATTTGACAGTCAATGTTGGAGATAAAGTGTTCTGTACACCTGTGACCTTCCCGATGTAGACCGCAGGAATCAGAAAGTCGTGTGAAAGTCGCCTCCCACTCGCTGACTCTCAAGTCATTCATCACCTGGAAGGATTTTGTTACGACGGTGCCCTTTTGAGAACACTAAGTCGCAAGGGTCCACCAGCAGATAGGCCTACAAAACGCCGCTTTCATTTCACGGCCATTAGCATTCGATGGGCAACGCTGCGCTTTGCGTCCTGCGCTTTGAACTCTTGCGGTTGAAAACAACAGCTGGATCCCATTGCCGCTCCGTGGATTCCCTGAATTGATGACTCGGGTGGCGCGGGTTTTCCCACCGGCAGACAGCGCAGCGCCCCCTTCGCTCCTGACCATCAGGGCAGCTGCGGGAGTGGCAGTGACATAATGACCGTTGATAGCATCGCCTGTGGTCACGCTCCCTGTCCGGCCCCCCCCCCCTCCCGGCGGGGAGTCCGCACGCAGACAGCGCCCGCTTCACCGCCACATTTTATCCTAAAACCGCTTCCTGTGGCGCCTCCGCAGGACCGTCTGGCTCGCATAGCCAGACGGCTTCAGGCCGCAGAGGTGATAAACAGGGAAAGTAAGAAAACAACAGGTGACATTGCGCGTCGTATTTCGGGCAGTTTTATGATACGCGGCGCTTCACCGCGACTGGCGTTACCTCAACATGAAAGTTGGACCTTTAATGTTGGGCAACATCAGCCTCTCTACCAAACTTTTTTACTGCTTGAAAGCTTCATTATTAGCGTGTGCAGCC
>JAXIVH010000001.1:17526395-17595216 GCA_036785325.1 Urophycis tenuis
TGAATGGAAGTGCAGATGGGGTACTAAATATGTTATAATTCTTCAAATCAAATTTATACAAATATATTGACAGCAAAATGCATATTCAATAGGCTAAGCGGGATTAGTTTGTTTTCTTAAACTAGTGTGACTATTACAAACCAAAGTATTATTTGATGAAACCACCACCATCAAGAACCTTTTGCACACAGAATTAAACAGAATTAAGTCTCAATAAAATGTGTTTAGTCACAACACTTCTCACGTCGGCTGTGTGTTTAGTCACTCCATAAGGAAGTTCAAACTCTGGCTATCTGAGCAAACCAATAGGTCTGGAACTAAATATCAGCTTCCTGTTTCCCAAATATGGTTATATAAGCTGTTGGTGAAGTTGCTGAACATTGTGGTATGGGCTTTCGATATCTGACTCAATCTGTCTCTCTTGTCACTTCTATCTGTCACTTCTAATTCATAGAAAACACTATAGTGCCATTATAGCTTATTCTTGACATGACTCTTCGAATACGTTTAATGAACAGAACACAATGAACACTGTAGAGAAGGCGTGTCTCTGCTCATATTCTCTTTATGTGTATGTTATGGGCATGCATTTTGGTTGGTCATTTGTGGTTGTCAGTCAAAGTGGTGGTCTGATCCCTTCATCTGTAAGATCTGAAGTTGGAGATAACTTCTGTAATTCTGTAATTTCCCAGCTTGGGATCAATAAAGTGTAACTATCTATCTATCTATCTATCTATCTATCTATCTATCTATCATAAACGTCTATCTATCTATAAACGTTTTTCATAATTGTACATCAGTCTGCATTCCTATGAGTCAGGCAAATCCTTCCAGTTAAAGTTCAAGCAGGAGTTTCCCCAGAGGTCTTCATTTGTTTATATTCATTATGTTTTTAATTATTTATGATATCAAATATCTAACAGGCCCCAAGGTCATTCTGACGGACGTCCATAAATAGGTCCCTAATTCAATAACCTTTGGTTAATTTGTTGTTTGTAAAAAGGTCAACATCATTTAATCATATTCCCATACTACTTACAACTGAGACTGATCTGGTATAATGGAAAATACTTCTTCCCAGCCTTGTCATGTTTAAGCACATTATAGTTCTCCTGCACTCTATGACATCCCATACAAATGTGGGACTAGATAGTTGTAGTTTGCAGTGGTGTTTATATCTAAATACGCATGTACATTTGTGATCTGCAAACACAGACGAATGTCCAACCATCAGAGTGATGGCTTATCATTGGACAGAGTGGTAGTGTCTAACTTTCCCCATCTAAACCTCCTCTCTGTGTTGACACCACACAGCTAGTGGTGTGTGTGTGTGTGTGTGTGTGTGTGTGTGTGTGTGTGTGTGTGTGTGTGTGTGTGTGCGTGCGTGCGTGTATGTGCAGTATGAGAGCCCAGAGGACTTAAAGGGAGCGAGGAGAGGCATTCTGATTGGCCCCTTCTATCACCGGGGAGTGTAGAGTGAAAAAGCGGACTGACTCTATTCTCAGGAAATAGTTAGTTATCAAAGGCAAAGGCTTCTCCTCAGGCCCCTCCAGAGATAGGCCTATCTCACTGCTTCCTATGAAATCGCTTGCTGTTTCTTCTCAGATTTCACCAACTGATTATTAACCCCTCAAACTAATGAGTGTGTATGCACGTTGCGCCTTTATGTGGGCTTAACAGGTTGTGGGTGATTTGGCTCGGTTTGGTCCCAGGGTTCGCACATCAACATCGTTTCCCAGGGCCAGGCCGTGGTGCTGCTGGCGGTTCTGCCTAGCCTGCCCGAAGCCATTGAAGTGCTGTGCCAAAATACGAAATGATAAGCGGCGGCTGAGAAATAATGGGGCTTTCGGACCTGATCCGCAGTCTGTGGACGGGGCATGAGTCTGCACCCATGGTGTGTGTGACCGTGCGTGTGTGTGTGTGTGTGTGTGTGTGTGTGTGTGTGTGTGTGTGTGTGTGTGTGTGTGTCTGTGTGTGTGTGTGTGTGTCTGTGTCTGTGTGTGTGTGTGTGTGTCTGTGTGTGTGTGTGTGTGTGTGTGTGTGTCTGTGTGTGCGTGCGTGCGTGTGTGTGTGTCTGTGTGTGTGTGTGCGTGCGTGTGTGTGTGTGTGTGTGTGTGTGTGTGTGTGTGTGTCTGTGTGTGTGTCTGTGTGTGTGTGCGTGCGTGTGTGTGTGTCTGTGTGTGTCTCTGCACTCACTATTTTTAACACCCAGCCATTAAAGTGGCGGTGAGGCACCCACACGGACACCCAGGTTGCTGCGCACATACAAAAACACTGCAGCTGCAGCACCTCGCACACCTGCTCCTTTCTCAACCCACTACTACGGCCCCGCCACGCGTTCCCCTCCACCGGAGTCCCGGGTGCAACTTAAAACTCTGCACGTCGTCGGCACTATTTTTTCCGACTGACAGCTCCGTGCATCCGAGAGGCGGCGGTCAGTAGTGGAAGACAGCGGCAATAAAGTCCAGGAGACTCCAGCGGCGCTCCATGCCTCCCTGTTATCATTTTGGAGTAAACGACGAGGCAAACGAGAGACATACTATTCCCTATAAGGGCTTTGTTTGGGAGTTCACTTGCCTGGCTGTTTAGGTCCACAGCAAAAACAGTCCCGCAACAGAGAAGTGGCCCATATATGGGCTTCCCAGGACGGGACTGTAGCATCGAGGGAGAGAGAGACAGAGAGGACAGAGGGAGAGGGAGAGGGAGGGGGAGGGGGGGGGGGGGCGGGGGGTTGGGTGGGTGAGTGGGTGAGAAAGGGAGGCAAGGAGATGAAGGGAAATGGAAGAAGAAAGGAGAGGAGAGGGAGATAGAAAGGTAACGGGCCTCAGAATGTGTGCCATGTTTATGATTATTAGCACATGTGCATGGGATTATGGCCCAGGTTAAGTTGGTGACAAAGCCACTGGTGTTGAAAGGAACTCTTGGGCGAACTTAATCCCATTTCCTCCGAGACGGTCATTCACAAAATGCGGGTAAACCTCTAAATTGGGGAGCCTCGGTTATTGTGTTTCCCCTGTGGGGTGTGTGAAAGTGGAGCGGGGGTCTGTGAGAATGACTCTTTAATCCTGGATGGCTTTAAAAAAATAATAACTCTTTGAGTTTCCACTGCCGGGCAGGAGACTGCGCCGCCCCTAGTGGTTTTGTCTCACACTCAACCCATGAACTTAACCCCAGTCACAGCCCTCAGACATGAGGGTTAGTGATGTTTTGTGATGACTTTAGTACTGTGCACGACTACATATGCATAGTAAAACATTACAATAGGATTTCAGCTGACTATGTTGCAATACCAACAGCATGTTGGTTTAACCTCTGTCAGACACATGTGGTGTTAGCTTAGCGACTTATCCTTCATTACATATGCGCCGTATGTATGTTCAGCGGAGAGCAGGCACACAAAACAACAAAGCCAGAGAACGAGCCTTCAGGCTTCTCTGTGGCCGTCTCCAGCTGTTCCCGTACCGTTCATGTTCGAAGCGTGTGTTCTGGCGACTTTCTCACTGTATTCACAGCAAAGAGTGATGTTTCACCTTCATTTACATTTTACATTGAGGGCGTTTAGCAGACGCTTTTATCCAAAGCGACGTACAAAGAGTACACGTACAAGGTGAAACACATTTGCTGTTAATAAAGTAAGAAAGTCACCAGAACAAGTTCCAAGCATTTCAGTTGCTAGGTTAACCATTGCTAGTGTGCAACATCTCTGACTAAGTGCCAACAAGTTACAAAGAGCGCTGTACTTACTGTAAGTCGCTTTGGATAAAGGGCGTCTGCTAAATGCCCTCAATGTAAATGTCTAAGTAAGTATTCTGATCACTACTGTACCATGCTGACCCCCCCCCCCCCCCCCAATAGTCGGCCCGCCACCCGATCCCGAGATGTCGAAGAAGGCGCCCAGCGAGGACGAGAAGTTCCTCTTCGTGGACAAGGACTTCATCAACAGCCCAGTGGCCCAGGCCGACTGGTCCGCCAAGAAGCTGGTGTGGATCCCCTCCGAGCGCCACGGCTTCGAGGCCGCCAGCATCAAGGAGGAGCACGGCGAGGAGGTGCTGGTGGAGCTGGCCGACAACGGCAAGAAGGTGACCGTCAACAAGGACGACATCCAGAAGATGAACCCGCCCAAGTTCAGCAAGGTGGAGGACATGGCGGAGCTCACCTGCCTGAACGAGGCGTCGGTGCTGCACAACCTCCGCGAGCGCTACTTCTCCTGGGCTCATCTACGTAGGTCCCCCCCCTGTGTGTGTGTGTGTGTGTGTGTGTGTGTGTGTGTGCGTGTGTGCGTGTGTGCGTGTGTGCGTGTGCGCGTGTGCGTGTGTGCGTGTGCGTGTGTGCGTGTGTGCGTGTGTGCGCGCGTGTGTGTGCGTGTGTGTATGTGTGTGTGTGTGTTTTTTGTGTGTGTGTGTGTGTTTTTGCACATGCAAGGTACACAGTGCACACACACACTTGACTTGACTTGATATTTATTTCGTAGTTTGAAACAAATTTCACTTTTAGTTTCCGCTGACCTTGCGACACGCGTTCCCCACACCTGAGTTCTCGTCCTCTCCTCCCCTGTGGTGGTGGTTCTGGTGGTGGTGGTGGTGGTTGGTTCTCTGCAGACGTACTCCGGCCTGTTCTGCGTGGTGATCAACCCCTACAAGATGCTGCCCATCTACTCAGAGAAGATCATCGACATGTACAAAGGGAAGAAGCGCCACGAGGTCCCCCCTCACATCTACTCCATCACCGACAACGCATACAGAAACATGATGCAAGGTGAGGCTAACGTTCTGCCACGTTCACGTCTCGCCATGGCCCTTGTCTGTTTCTTTCTGAGGGAGTGACGCCTTTCAATCCAGTGTCAGACGGGCGGTATTTCGCTAGCTCTTTAAACCACAACTTGCGTTATTCCCTCTTGTCTAAAGATGAGGAAAACTCATCTGAGATAAGAACTGCATTGGCGCTACACTACCGTGGCTATCGAGCTGTCTGCTAGCTACTCAGCCTCTTCCCAGTCATCTGTCTTGTGCTGAAGTGTTGCCCTGGCAGATTAAAGGGTTTGTTATGCAGTCTCCTCACTGGCAGCTGTCATGCATTTCAGTGTCGTGAGGACGCTGTCAGGTTGTCTTGTCCTGGCGCTGCAGGCGATGGGAGCCTCAGGGCTGTTGGCCAGAGGTCAATGTGTACATGATGTGTACACACTTGCTATGACAGTCAACAGAGCGCCACGCGGAGAACAGTCCACATGTGAGCTATGGAACTCGTTCAGCGAGCTTAACACCGTTTACTTTGATTTACATTTGATTGGGCCCACGTCGGTCAGCCAAACTGGCCCATCACCACCTCTGTCCCTCAGAGGATGCCTGGAAGTCCTCGAGTAGGTGGCTAAGCTGTGCTTACAGTAAATGTCTGTTTGGCTCACAGCGCTGTAGATCATAGACGTCAGTGTGTCTGCTTTCCCACAGTCCCTGTGTGTTCCTGGTGCCGGTGGGGTCATGCCCACTCCGTCCCCCTGTCACCCCGTGGGTCTTTCTGGGTTGTTCTCTCTGAGGAGCTGACATCTGGATTGAACGATGGGTGGAGGACAGGAAGAAATTTCCTGTTTAGCCTCCCCCCCCCCCCCCCCCCCCCCCCCCCCCCCGGCCCCTATGCCCACTTTCTCCACTTTCCCACCCTGCCACGACCACCCTCACCACCCACCACTGAATCTGATACTCCACATTCACCCCCCTGTATTATTCTATGGGCTTAAAGCAAGTCATATACTCTCTATAAATAGCATTCCCATGTAATTTCGCACCACATTCTGTTCAGCAGAGGTTTGGAAAGGAGGGAGCAGTGACTTAGACTTGCATCGAGCACATAGAATAAACTCTGGAATAAACTCTGGAATAAACTCTGGAATAAACTCTGGAGGCCACCAGCGAAACATGTTTCCAACGGTCCGGTGGGAAGCGCAGTCCATTGCCCACCCTCAGAGTCGGAACGCCACGACGTTCCAACGCTTTATTAGTCTCATCAGTCTCTCCCTCCACCTTCTCTTTGTTATTACATGGTGACACACAGAGGCCTGCCTCCACACAAGTTATGTTCTGCCACCCGCCCCGCCACACACACATTCTGTTGACAATTTTGTGTTTAGCCGTAATGGGGAATGCAGAAATGTATCACAGGCCGTGGATAGAATGGTGCAAATCAAACACGCATAACATGTTACACGTGAAGGGAGCAGAATGTCCGACCAGCGCCGGTGTGTGTGTGTGTTGAGCACTGCTGGGAAGACATCACATTTGCGCGTGAACCGCATACCCCGAAAGACACTTTCTTGGTAGCATGTGTTACATTTCTGCGCGGTGATGCGAAGAGAAAAGGATGACCGCACCGTAGGTCATGTAATGTGATGATGTATTTCCTGGAACACCGCTGCTGAAACCGGCCGCAGGTTTCATCTGCCGCAGAAACGCTCACTTGAGTTCAGCAACATAAAGAATGATGTTCCATGACCATTAACCATTCTAAAAAAAATGGTTAAAGCCACAGCTGTCTCGACGGTATGTTGATGATCAGTCGTTCATCTTTAAAAAAAAAAAAACATCTGCCGAGTCATGTCATAAATCCTCAAGGATTTTCAGCCACCGTATTTTAACGTTGAGATTAACAGCAAGAAAAGTCCCAGCAACACTTATGGCCCTTTGATACAGACGTCAGTGGCCTAGCGGGAGCTCCATAATTCGCTGCAGGAATCCAGAGCGTTTACACAGGGCGTCCATCATGTGAACAGGAAGTAGAGGCAGCTGAGTAGAGCCGCTCGCTGATGCTCAACGTGGATCTGATGGCTGACGGCAAACCACAGCGCAATTATGACTTATTATTATTATTAGTATTATTAATATGATAGATTATGGATAGTATTCGTGATTGTTTGTTGTTTGGTATTATTATTATCATTATTATTATTAGTAGTGGTAGTAGTGGTTATGGTATTGTAATAGTATAGTAGTAGTAATGGGCGTAATTGCTTTGAGTTTGAGTCCAATGATCCTTAGCATGAAGGTTTAGGGGCGGTTTGTATTAACACAGGAAACACTTGTGTTTACAGCCACATCTTTTTGTGTGTAAATACATTGAGTATCACAACAGATACAGAGACCGGGCGTGTTTGGATTAGACTCCCACCGCGAGATGTGCTGTCCCTCTCTCCTCCTCCTCCTCTCCTTCTTTCTCAACTCTCCCTCTCTGTGTTCCTTACGCCTGCTAGCTAGTCAACTCCCTCTGCGTCTCTCTCTCTCTCGCTCTCTCGCTCTCCCTTTGCCTCGCTCTCTCTCTGTCCCTCCCTCTCTCTCTCTCTCTCTCTCACTCTCTCTCCCTCCCTCTCGTTGCCTTAATTAGGAAGTAAAGAGTGAGTGGCCTGCAGAGCCAGATGTCGCTGCCAAGTCCGATCCAAACGCAGCAGTAGCATCATATTGTGGGTCACCAGGCAGGACGAGCAACACGTCGCAGCTCGATGATGCTGAGCACCTGTAGCTCTAGACGGAGATGTGCCGAGGAGGCTGTAGCGTGTGACTTGAGAACGCCAAGAGCGGGAGTCCTCCGCTGGCCGTCGCTATCTCAAGCTAGCCGCGCGTCCGTCAACTGTTGTAGCGTTGTTGCTCTCGGACGCACTTTGGCTCTCTCTCTCACTCTCTTTTTCTCTATCTTTCTCGCTCCGCGCCTATTTATCAAAACATGCAATTCTTTAAATCCCCCGGGTGCCTCAGGTCGCGCCATAATGTTGTTGTAGTAAGAAAAAAAAAATGTAATCAACAGTGTATATCTGACTCACACCAGAGCGGGTGCATTGTAGGTGCGCTGTTGTGAAAATGCCCTATATGGCCCTAGTGGGTTCTTAGTGAGGCAGCTCCAGCGTGACTCGGTGCACGCTGCACAGGGAATTGAATTTCAGGGTCTGATTCAAAGCGTTTGTAAGAAGAAGTCAATATGTGCTGAGGCGTGGGGCATCCCCACCCGGGAGCACGAGGCAAAGGTCTCACGCATTTCTCTCACACGCGTGTTCAACTGTTCAACAAGTGCACGGACGTACCTGACGTGGTGTAGAAACCTGTAGCTATTTTTGTACTTTTTCCCAGAACGTGGCACTGTGATGTTGCATTGTCTAAATCACTGACTCAGCTTCCTTGTTCCCCCAGACCGCGAGGACCAGTCCATTCTCTGCACGTAAGTCATTTTTTCATACATTACCCTAATTCTTTGGGTCCACCACCCTCTCTCTCATGTATTAAACACAAAAGAACGGTAGAAGGAAGGGTGGGGGGGGGGGGGGGTATGCAGGGAAGTTACATAATTCTTATGTAAACAGAGAAGATAGACTGACAGGATATTGGTTTAGGCACGTAATACTTCACCAGCAAATTCAGAATGGTTCCCCCTTTCCCCATTGCTGAAGGTGCAGGCCGCGCTGACCACGACATGAGCTGTTGCGAAGCATTATGACCCACTTTTCACTGGGTCTTGTGATTCGTGCTCTCTGTGATGGAGCCAGAGTGGCTGAGTGTCCATCTGCACCAGTTGGTGGTGGTGGTGGTGCTGGAGGGGTGGTGCTGGGGGAGGGATGCGGGTGGGGGCACTCCCACGGGGGGGGGGGGGCTGTGGGACTCGCTCGCATGTCCGCCCCGCAAACAGGAAGTGTGGCCCTGCGTTCCGATGACAGAGCTAGATTAGTTTCCCTTAGGTTTTGGCTGCCATTTATTTTGTTTACCCTTTTAGAATCGATTATTGAAGCATTCGGGCTAAGTAGGGAGAGAGAGAGAGTGTGAGAGAGAGAGAGAGAGAGAGGCGACCACTTTTCCTGAAATGCAGATCTCTGTTTATGCGCCACATTTGCCACTGTATACAGAACAATTTGATATCCTTCAGGTATTTTCAACCATAACATATTGACACCACGTGTCAAAGTGAGGAAGGGGCGATCTGCACAGAACTGTCCACATACAACATACATGCTACATAATCTCCCCCCCCCCCCCCCCCCCCCCTGCACACAGCCATGCACTGCTCTCTCATGGCGTCACATGATGATAAAGGTCATATGTTGGAAGACATCCCCTCTCGTCAGGCGAATCCAGATATGTTCATCGACACAGAATGGCCCGCGCCATTCTAGAACACAGCTCCTCCTCACCCATCTTGTGTGGTGCTTTTAGTTTTAGTGTTCGTGTTAGTGCACCTACTGACCTCGCGAGGACCTGCCCAACGGAGCGCATTTCAAGTTGCAACGCATGCAGGCCTCACCGGGACCGCCATGTTAGATTTATGAGACGTAGAGAGAGAACCATAGGGGAACGGAAGCTTAGCTTATCTGCCTTTTTTGGGTATTTTTGACCAACATGATTGGGATTTACATGCCGCTGAGATGGCGCGGGGCTTCCATGCCATATATGGTCGGAATGTTTCTGCACTACACGGAATGTCATGTGTGACACTTACAAGCGCGTTTGCGTGCGTGCAACGGTGTGTGTGTGTGTGTGTGTGTGTGTGGGGGGGGGGGGGGGGGGCATGCACGCACACACGTGCGCGAGTGAGTGCGACCCCCCGTATTAATGTGTGTGTGTTTTTTTTTTCCGTGTGGTAGCGCACGCACGCGTGGGTCGCGTGTAGTATGCGCGTGCAGTCCGTGTTTTTGTTAAATGGCGTTAATGGAGTGCAAGAACATTCAAACAAGGCTGACCTCGGAGGGGTCAGTGTGTGTGTAATAACTCTCCGAGCCTTCGGTCGGTGTACATTGCGTGTGATGGGGAGAAACAGGCAGGGCCTGATGTATGCGGGGACCCCCTGGATGTGTCACTCATGGCAAGAAGCACCGAGTGTGTGTGTGTGAACACTGAGGTGATTTTCTAAGATGACGGTCAGTGTCCAATGTGGGGCTGGTTTTAGCTGGTTGAAATGGTTTTGTTCATTTTTACAATAACTGCTGAAGCAAGGAGAAAAAAATAAGTGATATGGAATCAATAAATACATTTTTTTTATTAAAGAGGGAAGTAAGCCATATATGTGAAATCAAGACATTATTTTACAGAATCCCCGTACACGTTACACTAAAGCATAGAAACCTTTAGGTCTAACAGGGAGTCAACTCAATCCGTCATGCATGTCTTTGGCAGCATGCTTGCCCACAGGGTCAACCATTTCCCTTTCCTTGAATTCATTGTGGGTAAATAGTAGTGTAGAGTTGGGCTGGAATAAACCATCAAATGGCAGGATGTTGTTGAAGAGGCCTGATGTCAGCCCGGGTCGACCTCTCCCCAGCAGAGAAATCCCCTCGCTGTAATGATTTACTTGTCTGGCTGCATACCAGTGTCCATGTCACATTTTAATATCTTCCAAGAAGTCATTAGAATAAGACACATCCATAGCTGCTAGGGTATATCTGCATTCAATAAACCTGCATCATGTTACTGTACTTTACTGTACTGTGTGTGTGTGTGTGTGTGTGTGTGTGCGGTTGCATGTTTTTGTGTGCACATCATTACTGTTTGTGTCTATAAATGGTCTACAAATGGCCAATAGCCTTTGCTTTACTGGATTCTTACTAGAAGAGATCACCGGTCATTGTTTTATCATTGGCACATGGTTTGAATTTTTTCTCTGCGCTCTCTTTTTCTCTGTCCCCCTCTGTCTCCCTATCTCTCTCTCTCTCTCTCTGTCCTCCATCTTGGTCTGTCTGTCTGTCTGTCTGTCTGTCTGTCTGTCTGTCTCTCTCCCTGTAGTGGAGAGTCTGGTGCAGGGAAGACAGAGAACACCAAGAAGGTGATCCAGTACCTGGCGGTGGTGGCCTCCTCACACAAAGGCAAGAAGGACACCAGCGCTGTAAGTACTCAGTCAACCCAGCCTCCGTGTGCGTGCCTGTGTGTGTGTGTGTGTGTGTGTGTGTGCGTGCGTGCGTGCGTGCGTGTCGAAAGATGGGATTTCTTGTGCAGTTTCCCTCGCTCTTGTGGGAGAGCTGAGTGGCTTGCAGTAAACTGCGGGCATTTAACTGTGTATTGCCATTTCCTTCAAATAGCAACAAGCAGGATCACAGTTGGCCTACGTGAGTAAAGAGAAAATCCCCCTGGAGTGTGTTTTTGGTGTGGTGTTTCGGTGTGGCGTGTGTGCGTGTGTGTGTGTTCCTTATCCAGGCCAAGCCATGCATGTACCAGTAGTTTCACTTTTGACAATCAATGAATTACTATTTGTTTCAAAATAGCGTTCGTTTCTACACACAGACTGTTTAGTCTCTCCCGTTCCTCTACGGTATTACCATAACAGGATTTGCATCTGAAGTTTTCCTTTTTCGTGACCGGTTCTCCATTTATCTCTTTGAAATAACATGCAGTAATTGCCGACTGCATGTTGTTTTAATCCCGGATTGCAGTCACTTGACTAGACTGCAGACCTACTTCATCCAAAAATCTTCGTCTCTCTTTTTTTTATTTCTTTTTTTTAGATGAAGTAGGTTTTTCAACCCATTCCTGTGTTCTGGTTCACCTAACAACCCCAAACAAAACGTGAACATTAAGTTGTACGTTGTTCGTGTTTGACACATGAACACCCTTTCACTGCCGGCGGGAGGACGCTGCGAGGCCTCCCTGGCAGTGAAAGGGTCCGTCCCTGATGTGTACCACTAAACCAACAGCACAGTGTGAGCATGCCCGTTTCCTCTCCCCCTCTCTCTCTGTCCGACGACATCCATATTGCCGCCAGCGCAATATGAGGTCCCCATCGAGGTCTTTGTGGCGGCCTTTTTGGTTTTGCACAGTGTGGAGTTCACGTGACCTGGGAAAACCTTTCCGTCCATCGTCGCCCGCTCAACAACGATGACCCCCTCCTCGCCTCCTTTGTTGGGGGGGGGGGTGGGTTAGTTTCTGAGGAGTAATGCCCTGAAGCGCAACGCCACTCGCTGGTCATTAGCGGATAGAAATCCAGTCCTTGGAACACTTTCCCCTCGTCACCCCTCCTCATCTCGGTGATCCATCTTCAGCCCTGTGCCTCATTGTCTCTGACCCTCTGCTGTTTGTCTTTCCTCTAGCTCTGCAGCATGTTCTCTTCCTCTCTTCTTCTCTCTGCCGGAGTCCCGAAACGGAGATGATCTCTCTCTCTCTCTCTCTCTCTCTCTCTCTCTCTACTGTTCCTGCTCTATCTTGTTTCCTCCTTCCTCTCTCGTCCTGCTCGTGACCGAGGCCATCCAGACTCAGAGCTCTTTCCTCTGCCAACTCTGTCGACTGTCAGCCGGTCTGTACCCTTCCTCCTTCTCTGAAACGTATTGCACTTTGCCATTTAGCAGATCAAACCCATGCGTCTTACAGGTGAGACTTGGGAATGCCCCCATTGATACGTGCACTAACGGTGTCGGAGCAAAAAAACACCCTGTTGGATGTGACTGAAGTACCGTAAACACACACAACATAGACATCAATCTGAGATCAATCTGGTGTTTTTCTGCCCTTGTTCCTTTGAAGGGCAAGTGTGTGTGTGTGTGTGTGTGTGTGTGTGTGTGTCTGTGTGTGTGTGTCTATATATGTGTGTATGTGTGTGTATACGTGTGCATATGTGTGTCTGTGTGTGTGTGTGTGTCTGTGTTGGAGGGGGGCTACTGTATCTGAGCCTGTAGCTCGGCCGATGCGAGGCCTCTTTGATCAGATGGATTAGCTAAACGCTAGCCGAAGGGGGATCATTTCACTTGCATCAGTTCACCCAGCTAACACCCAAAAGTGCTACAGTCAAGAGGGGAAAGCAAAAGCACATTTTGGGAAATGTGTTTTTGTTTTTACTGGTGAATAACCCTAATGGGATTAAGGGATTAGTAACACAGTGACATCATCCTTCAGACACCCGAGATGAATGCAACAGTATAACAGCAGATTAAGGGCAGCTGAAAGGCTCCTATTTCTTCTGACGATCTCATTATTGAATGTGCACCTTCCATTACTCTCCTCTCCACACTATGTCCCTCATTTGACGTGTTGTGTTGAATTTGAATAACAAACTTTTCTGCATGTACCACTGTGTCCATTAGGGGGAGCTAGAGAAGCAGCTCCTGCAGGCCAATCCCATTCTGGAAGCGTTCGGAAATGCCAAGACCATTAAAAATGACAACTCCTCCCGATTTGTGAGTTTTATTTTAGAGTTGTTTGTTGATTGTTTGAAAGTGTCAATGTCGATTGAAGAAAGTATGTCATTAGCTAACATCTGCCTAATTTCTCTTTCAGGGTAAATTTATTCGCATCAACTTTGATGTTACCGGCTATATTGTTGGAGCCAACATTGAGACTTGTATCCTATCAAAAAACAAAGGATTGCATCTCTTCTATGTGGCACGTCTCCACATGAACACTACTGTGATGTCGTAAACACATGTTTTACCTTATTATCGTCTCATCCTATTTCATACTCAGGAGTATGCAGTACGTTTATCAGTGTTTGCTTGTGCATGATCTCTACACTCGATGATCGCCATTAGCCATTCACAAACAGAAGACGATGCGGAGCTCTGCTTGAGTCAGCTCCTTAAGGAGCTGCTCTGAACGGCTACGCTGGTCTTGAGGCTCGGGTGGCGCCTGCGTCGCTCCTTAACTCCAGTGTGACACCAGACCTGTTGGAGAAGTCTCGCTGCATCAGGCAGGCCAAAACTGAAAGAGCCTTCCACATCTTCTACTACATGATCGCCGGGGCGAAGGACAAGGTTCGCGGTAAGGAGAACTTATGTGTACCACCGAATCATTCTGAATGCAGATGTTTAATTGTGACCCATGATGACCAACATGATCTATGAAATGCGGTGGAAACTGTTGCTGCCATTTGCTTATGATTATAGTGTTTTGAACCCCATGCTGGAGGAATTTCACACAGAATGGTATATTAGATGACAGGAACACACACACAGACACACTAACCAGAGTCCCATACAGGAAGTAGAAAACTGACCACCATCTTGGATCTTTTACAGAGGAGCTTCTGTTGGAGTCCTTCAGCAACTACCGCTTCCTGAGCGCCGGCAACGTGCAGATCACCGGCCAGCAGGATGACGAGATGTATGAGGAGACCATGGAGGCCATGAGCATCATGGGCCTGACTGAGGACGAGAGGATGGGTACTGACAACAACTCTTATGAGATGTTCTGTTCTCATCTGGCCATCAATGGACCGTATTCTACCTGGCGGCCATCTTGGTTCCAAACGATAGCCAGCTACCGCTTCAAGCCAAGATGGGGGAACGCAGGGCTCTCCTCCATTTTTTTCTTCTCATCTCTTCTCTTTGCTCATCTTCTCTTCTCCTCAATGTAGTATACTGTCTGCCATGGTCATCTCATGTCATGGGATTGTCTACCATGGTCACTGATGGTTGTAAGTCTTGAGAGTGGGTTCCTCTTCATGAACCTTGTGAACCTGTGCTCCTGCTCCAGGTATCATGAAGGTGTGCTCCGCCGTGATGCAGCTGGGAAACATCGAGTTCAAGAAGGAGAGGAACCAGGAACAGGCTACCATGCCCGACAACACCGGTTAGACACACTCTGTAGAACTACTTCAATGGCGTCACATTCAGTTTTTGCAAACGTGTGTTTTAAACACAGGAGATGTTCCAAACAGGGACTGAATGATGAACGTAGGGCCTAACGTTTCTCCGCCATTCAGCAGCGTTGCATTCGGACGCCTGTGATTGGCAGGGCAAAATGTCCATCCGTCTAGAATTCGAAATTGGCTCTTGCAGAGGAAGGCGCGGTCGACCCATTCGTCGGCTCTTAAACACCCGCAGCACCTTTAACGTGATGCTCTGTCTCCACGCAGCGGCCCAGAAGGTGTGCCACCTGCAGGGGATCAACGTGACGGACTTCACCCGGGCCATTCTCACGCCTCGCATCAAGGTTGGCCGAGAGGTGGTCCAGAAGGCGCAGACCAAGGAGCAGGTATGAGCGTGAGCCGTCGTGTGTTCTCCTCTGGACTCCCGTGTTGACATGCAGACGGTGAAGTGACAATGCGTGTCCCGTTAGGCGGACTTTGCCATCGAGGCCCTGGCCAAGGCCATGTTTGAGCGTCTGTTCCGCTGGATCCTGGGGAAGGTCAACAAGGCCCTGGACAAGACCAAGCGCCAGGGGGCCTCCTTCCTGGGGATTCTCGACATTGCCGGCTTTGAGATCTTTGAGGTATAACGCACGCACGCGCGCACACACACACACACACACATACACACGAGGAACTAACAATATGGTTTTCACTGGTTGCTTTCAAGAAGGAAACAATATGTTGTCATGTGTCCATCTTGGAGAGTCCATTCACAATCTAATCATTTAGCAAATGCGTTCTATCCAAAGCACCTTACAGTGAATTCAGACACAGGTCATTTAGAAACATGTAAGCGGTTGGGGGTTGCGGGCATGTTGCTCAAGGATGCCTACAGGTGCTCTGTGGACATGGGGGATCGAACTCGGTACCTTCTGGCGTGGGAGTCGAACACCCGCCACCCCTTACACCAACCTGCCCCTTGTTAAGCTTTCAATGAAGATGAGTCATAACTGATGTATGGTGATCAATGGTACCTCGAAGGAAAGCATTCGTGTTACAGATGTCAGCCACTTCATCCGTGTTCTTCCTCCCTCTGCAGGACAACTCCTTCGAGCAGCTGTGCATCAACTACACCAACGAGCGGCTGCAGCAGCTGTTCAACCACACCATGTTCGTCCTGGAGCAGGAGGAGTACCAGCGCGAGGGCATCGACTGGAACTTCATCGACTTCGGCCTGGACCTGCAGCCCTGCATCGAGCTCATCGAGAGGCCCGTGAGTGCTCCGTTGTGCCCAGCGTGCGGCAGCACGTTTCACACACATGCGCAAAAACACACTTTGGGTGTATTTTTGATTAAATCTGTCTGATACATGACTGTAAGAGTTGTCAGGTGTTTTTAAAGTATAAGCTGGTGAAACAGATTTGCTCTTTGAGGCGCCGGTGGATTACCGATTCATTCCGGCTGCATGCAAGGATTCTGTGTGTTTGTGATCATCTGCTGGAAGGTAGCCGTGCTGTTCAACCATTCCATTGATTTGTTGATAAAAAAGACTTGTGTGTCAAAGCATGTAAACCGATCTACAGATGCACAGTGCACAGGACCGCTTCCACTCCTCTGGACCAATGCAACGTTCCAGTGGATCAGCGTAGCTCAACGTTCACTACGACTCAGTGGTCGATATTGTATAATTGGCAAGATTGTCTCACTTGGTTCCGTGCTTCTTGGTTTTTGTCTTTTCCAGAACAACCCCCCAGGCATCTTGGCCCTCCTGGACGAAGAGTGTTGGTTCCCCAAGGCCACGGACGTCTCCTTTGTGGAGAAGCTGATGAACACGCAGGGCAACCACATTAAATTCTCCAAGCCTAAGCAGCTCAAGGACAAGACTGAGTTCTCTGTGCTTCACTACGCTGGGAAGGTAAGTTACACCCACGCTGACCCGTCGCTTCCAAAGTCACAACAAGGACGGATGCATACATTGGTTTCGGGTATCAGGTTTTGAGATCGACAGACGCTTCAGCACATGCAGTCATGTGTGCTATTGCTGTCTGTTCCGTAGGTGGACTACAACGCCACGGCCTGGTTGACGAAGAACATGGACCCCCTGAACGACAACGTCACTACCCTGCTCAACAACTCCTCCAGTCCGTTTGTGCAGGACCTCTGGAAAGATGGTGAGAGTCCGAGCCTGCTGCCCTTGGGATACCGCTGATGGCATCATTGGGCGTCTCAAAACAAATCAGCAGATTGAAACGGAGTAAAACATTAAGTTAACAATACCAACGGTTCAGTAAATGTTCCTCCTCCAAAATAACACTAAAATCTATTCTCTCTTTTAAACAAAGCTATTGAGTTTAGAAAGCAAAAGCAGCGACTATTCCGCGTCTCCAAACATCCTCCGTAGCACCCACCGTCATCACTGACACAGCCGGCCACCGGCAGTTCCTCACAGTATGATCATCACATGTGGTCTCTCGTCACAGCTGACAGAGTGGTGGGCCTGGAGACCATCGCCAAGATGTCCGACTCCTCCATGCCCAGCTCCTCCAAGACCAAGAAGGGAATGTTCCGGACCGTGGGTCAGCTCTACAAGGAGTCCCTGACCAAGCTCATGACCACGCTGCACAACACGCAGCCCAACTTCGTCAGATGCATCATCCCCAACCACGAGAAGAGGGTATGGAGCGGAGCGCGGCCACTCGAAACGTCTTAATGTCGATAGTCTGCAAAGCGCTTTATCAGTCCTGTACTATCCTGTCATTTGTTATATCCTGCGGTGTATTATTCCTTTTAGAAAAGCATTATTTGTGTGGCACCAAAAACAAAGGAAAAATTGCGCTGATAATTCTCTAAACATTAATCCGAATGTACTTGTCGTGTCGACTTATGTGTTGATTTATTACCAACATTCATGCCTGTAAGGCCGATCGATCACTGTCACTGACGTCAAGGCATTCCGTAACATCCTCCCCGGTCGTGTTCAGGCAGGGAAGCTGGACGCCAACCTGGTGTTGGAGCAGCTGAGGTGCAACGGTGTGCTGGAGGGAATCCGAATCTGCAGACAGGGCTTCCCCAACAGGATCGTCTTCCAAGAGTTCCGCCAGCGGTATGGTGACCTTGTGTTTTATCATGCTGCGCACGGTACAAAGACACGTTCCTCTCCCTCATGTGTCTCTCATACGTCATCCCCTTATCCTTCCCTCTTCCTCCTTTCCCGCCTCACAGTTATGAGATCCTGGCCGCAAACGCCATCCCTAAAGGTTTTATGGACGGCAAGCAGGCCTGCTGCCTGATGGTAAACTCATGTGTTGCAACGAAAGCATCCACCACACACTGTGCTTTAGTAGATCGGCACAGTTAATTGCATATTAATATGAATCTTGATTTTGGCCCCAGCAATTAGCTAGTTATGAATGGTTTGTTGAAACAGTTGCAAGTCTGCAATTTACGTATTGTTTTAGTTTTTTTCAGTTCAGTAGGCACCACAGAAAATAAATGGAATCGATCACGTTATCGGGTTGTGCTAACACAATATCGGGCGGCCCAAGCCTGCAATATTGATTTTTTGTATTATATATGTAATAGAATAGAATAGAATAGAATAGAATAGAAATACTTTATTAATCCCAAGCTGGGAAATTGCAAAACCATTAACCATTAACCAAATAACCATTACTGCTTAACCTTCTCTAAACGTTCCCATGGATTCTCTGTGTCCCTGTAGATCAAACATCTAGACCTGGACCCCAACCTGTACAGGATCGGCCAAAGTAAGATCTTCTTCAGGACGGGTGTGCTGGCCCAGCTGGAAGAGGAGAGAGACCTGAAGATCACAGTGGTCATCATTGCCTTCCAGTCACAAGCCAGAGGCTTCCTGGCCAGGAAGTACGTCTACAAACTTGTAGTTGCCAACATTAATCCTGACGTTGTGTTGTGTTGATTCAGAAGAAGAGATTGAGAAGTAATTGAGGATTGAGAAGTAATTTCTTCCCGTCAATAGCTTTGGCTTGTTAAATATATGCATATTGTTATATGTATAATAATGTAACATCATAATTTACCATTTTAACATCATCAGAATAATCATAATTGTGTATATCTGTTCATTTTCACTGTAATTTACAATCGTTAAATACAACGAAAACTGTTTTCTTGAAGTGGAAGTGTCCTCTAAAATGTATTTGCTTTATTTGTAATTATTTTTACAGGGCATTCGCAAAGAGGCAACAGCAGCTGACAGCCATGAAGGTGATCCAGAGGAACTGCGCAGCCTACCTCAAACTCAGAAACTGGCAGTGGTGGAGACTCTTCACCAAGGTCAGCAGAGAGGCCCCCCGCCGTGCCACTGACTGCAACGCATGCGTCGTACGAAGAGCGTCCATCTTCCATCATCCTTTAACCTCTGCCGTGTGGTTGTCTGCCCTGCGCGGCCACAGGTCAAGCCTCTGCTGCAAGTCACCCGCCAGGAGGAGGAGATGGGCATGAAGGACGAGGAGCTGAAGAGCGCCAAAGAAATTGCTGTGAAGTTTGAATTCGAGCTGAAGGAGATCAGCCTGAAGCACACCTCGGTAAAAGGCCCACCACACGCAAACGAAGGCGATGGGTGAAAAAAAGTTCTACTGACCACAAGTGTCGTCTTGCTTCGCTCCTCATCCTGTGCCCGCGTGGGTGCGCTCCGCCCGCAGGTGCTGGAGGAGAGGAACGCCCTGCAGGAGCAGCTCCAGGCCGAGACGGAGCTTTACGCCGAGGCCGAGGAGATGAGAGTGCGCCTGGGTGCCAAGAAGCAGGAGCTGGAGGAGATCCTGCACGAGATGGAGGCTCGGCTGGAGGAGGAGGAGGACCGTGCCCAGGCCCTGCTGGTGGACAAGAAGAAGATGCAGCAGCAGATGCAGGTCTCACTTGTTTCCTTGATTCCCATTTATTTTAAAGGTTCTTGTTGTTCTTTCTGAATTTCTGAAAGAGATGCTGATACATGCATGGGTTTGTAATGACCTCTCTATTCAAGCATTAGTGAATGTAAAATGATCAGTGCATACAAATACATGGATGGTAGGATTTGGAAGAACACCTGGAGGAAGAGGAGGACGCCCGGCAGAAGCTGCAGCTAGAGAAGGTGACCTGTGAAGGGAAGGTCAAGAAGCTGGAGGACGACATCCTGGTGATGGAGGACCAGAACAACAAGCTGTGCAAGGTATGCCCGCCACGCCTTCCCTGTAGACCGGGACACCGTTCATTATGACACTTGTGGTAAAGCTGTGCATTATGGTGGTGGTGTAAACTGGTCAAATACATTAACATGCAGGTTTTACACCTCTAAAAAACACTATAAAACACCAGATCAAAACCCTGACCGGCCATCCTATAGTTCTCTAAATGGAGGATTCATTTTCATGAGTATACCTTTCTATTAGATTTGATAGTATACCATTGGTATTTTTGGATGCGTAGGAGAGGAAAGTGATGGAGGAGAGGATCGCAGACTTCTGCACCAACCTGGCAGAGGAGGAAGAGAAGTCTAAGAACCTGACCAAGCTCAAGAATAAGCACGAGTCTATGATTTCTGAACTGGAGGGTAATCCATTTTAACGCATTTATCTTAAGCCTACTCTGTTTAGCCTTTCCATTGCAGTCATCACTTTAGCCTGTGATCATTTGATCTGGCGCGTCTCCGTGATGTGATTTGTGGAGAAAAAAGGCGAGAACATCACATTTTGAACAAATGTGATGGCTGTGATGAGATTGTTAAATGGTGCAGGTTCAACTCAGGATATATAATTCCATACAGCAAGCGTACCTCACATGGTCAATGTATCGCCATGGCTGTTATTTTTGATGCCGTGTCCTGACGCTTCTTCCAGTCCGCTTGAAGAAGGAAGAGAAAGGTCGGCAGGAGCTGGACAAGCTGAAGCGTAAGCTGGATGCGGAGGCTAATGACCTCCAGGAGCAGATCAATGACCTCCAGGCCCAGATCGCTGAGCTCAAAGCACAGCTGGCCAAGAAGGAGGAAGAACTACAGAACGCTTTGGCCAGGTTAGACACGAACGTCCTTTTGTTTTATAGTGATCTGTTTATTACTTGGGTAGACTCTACAACGCTGCAACTGCAAGCAAGGCAGCCCTTTGATATAAAAGACAAAACAAAAACAATATCCCTCAAATGATATGTACATTTCGCCTCCACCCTCCAGGCTAGAGGATGAGACGGCACAGAAGAACAACGCCCTGAAGAAGATCCGGGAGCTTGAGGGACACATCTCGGACCTGCAGGAAGACCTGGACTCGGAGAGGGTGGCGAGGAACAAAGCAGAGAAGACCAAGAGGGATCTCGGAGAGGAGCTGGAGGCCCTCAAGTCAGAGCTGGAGGACACGCTGGACAGCACCGCCACTCAGCAGGAACTGAGGTCAGGGCCGACCCAGCACACATGCACGGCATGAGGGCTTACACACACTGTGTCTGCACAGTCACAGTGAAGGCCGCTTTTATTGAGGCACCATATATAATTGATGCGATGACTCTTGGCCTTTATTATGCCAAAATGCAATATTCATGCAATATGCATGTATATGTATAAACAAAGTCGGTATTGAGTAACTGTTTTCTATCGATCTCTATATCTATTTGTGTATGCCGCACCTCTCAGAGCCAAGCGAGAGCATGAGGTGACCACTCTGAAGAAGGTGATGGAGGAGGAGAACCGAACCCATGAGGCCCAGGTCCACGAGATGAGACAGAAACAAACGCAAGCTGTGGAGGAGCTGACCGAGCAGCTGGAGCAGTCCAAACGAGTATGACGTTCCCTTTCACCCCTCACTAATGACATGTTAATATAAGGTACCGTCATGTAGGCCTACTGCATGTCATTTGGGCTGAATGTCTAAATGTGCTAAATGACTGAATAGTAAATAGTAGTTAGTTATAGTAAATAGTCATAATTGGGACCACTACTAAGTGTGAATCCTAGACGTGTTTGTTTAAATCGTTTGCTAACTTCTCTCCTGATCAACAGGTGAAGTCCACCCTGGAGAAGGCCAAGCAGGCGCTGGAGAAGGAGACGTCGGAGCTGACGGTGGAGGTCCGCTCGCTGGTCCAGGCCAAGCAGGACGTGGAGCACAAGAGAAAGAAGGTGGAAGGTCAGCTGACCGACCTACAGGCGCGCTTCACCGACAGCGAAAAGCAGAAGGGGGAGCTGGGAGAGCGCTGCACGAAGATAACGGTGAGGAGCGGCGATCGCTGTCGTCACTTTGCACTGAAGGAGCCCTTGGAATGCGCTTGTCGGGACGACACGTCATATGTATTCTGAGGTATGGGCTTCTGTCTGAGAGCGTGGCTTTGTGTGCTGTGTGTCTGTCTGCAGATTGAGCTGGAGAGTGTGACCACCCTGCTGAACGAAGCTGAGGGCAAGAACATCAAACTCAGCAAAGACGTCTCCACCCTCTCCGCCCAAGTTCAGGATGCGCAGGTGAGTGCAAAAAAGAAAACAGAAAAATGAACCCCAGTGTGATCCAATGGTTGAATGAAGGTGAGGTGTTGACCTTTGACCCTCTCCGATGCATTGCTACAGGAGCTCCTGGCGGAGGAGACACGACAGAAGCTACAGTTCTCCACCAAGCTGCGCCAGGCAGAGGACGACAAGAACAGCTTGCAAGATCAGCTCGACGAGGAGATAGAGGCCAAGAGGAACGTGGAGAGACATGTCTCCACCCTCAACATCCAGGTTAGAGAGCACACACATTTAGGGTAAGACGCTATTTAGGGTAAGACGCTACCTGTACATCAGTGATGCGTTTGAAGTTATTTGGTCCTTCGAAAAACAAATACAGAATTTTAGATCACTGTTAAGAGGCCATTTAAATGGCTGATCAGAATGACATTCTTTTCTTCTCTTCTTTTCTTTCTTCTGTTTCTTTTCCTTCTTCTGCTCTCAGCTGTCAGACTCCAAGAAGAAACTGGAGGAGATGTGTGGAAACGTGGAGCTGTTGGAGGAAGGCAAGAAGCGTCTTCAGAGGGATCTGGAGTCGGCCAACTCTCAGTTTGAGGAGAAGGCCTCCGCTTACGACAAGCTGGAGAAGACCAAGAACCGGCTGCAACAGGAGCTCGAGGACATCCTGATGGATCTGGACAACCAGAGGCAGAACGTGTCCAATCTGGAGAAGAAGCAGAAGAAGTTTGACCAGGTTAGAGAGTTGCACATGACAGATGATGGATATGGACAACTCTTCACATGAGATGAATTTTAGGGAAAGAGATATTTGTTCAGAGGACCTTTTATCCAAATGTTCTATTATAGCATACTTGATAGAATTATGGTATGCTGTGGTCCCTCTCCTAGATGCTGGCTGAGGAGAAGAGCATCTCAAGCAAGTACGCTGACGAGCGCGACCGTGCGGAAGCCGAGGCCAGAGAGAAGGAGACCAAGGCCCTGTCCCTGGCCAGAGCCCTGGACGAGGCCCAGGACTCTAGGGAGGAGCTGGAGAGAGCCAACAAGAGTCTGAGGGCCGAGATGGAGGATCTCGTCAGCTCCAAGGATGATGTTGGCAAGAGTGTTAGTAGTGTTTTTTTGCATTCTCTATAGTTTTTAATGAAACAATTTACAACTCAGTTTGATCTACAGTACACACTGGTAAATGCAAAGAAATTCTGACAAAGGATTCCTCATATATCAGTTTCTCCTGATGTTGTCCTGTTTTGGGGTCTATCATTTTGGAGGAACTGTGGTTAAAAAGTTTAACTTTTTGTTGTGAACCTAGACTTTGACCAACACCTAATGGCATTGGGATTCATTCACTAACCATCATCCAACTGTCCCCCGGACCCTTCCCAGGTCCATGAGCTGGAGAAGTCCAAGCGAAGCCTGGAGGCCCAGGTGGACGAGATGAAGACCCAGCTGGAGGAGCTGGAGGACGAGCTGCAGGCGGCTGAGGACGGCAAGCTGCGGCTGGAGGTCAACATGCAGGCCCTCAAGGCCCAGTTTGAGAGGGACCTCCTGGGACGCGACGAGATGGGAGAGGAGAAGAAGAGGCAGCTTGTCAAGCAGGTAGAAACTAAATAAGAACTCTAGTCAGAGCGAAACGCTCCTCCTCAATAAAATGCATCAGAATTGCCTTTCATGGTGTTAAAAATGTTCACAACAGGTGCGTGAACTGGAGACAGAGTTGGAGGATGAACGCAAGCAGAGAACCATCGCGGCAGCGGCCAAGAAGAAGCTAGAGGGAGATCTGAAGGACCTGGAGGGACAGATCGAGACTTCCAATAAGGGACGTGACGAGGCCGTCAAACAGCTCAAGAAGATACAGGTAATCTTGACATCTTCAGATTCAAGGTCCCACCTTTCTCCCTCCCGGGTACCTGTTTGCCTCATTTTGTCGATCGCTCTCGTGCCTCACCAGGGTCAGATGAAGGACTACCAGAGGGAGCTGGAAGATGCCCATGCTGCCCGAGAGGAGGTGCTGACGACTGCCAAGGAGAGTGAGAAGAAGGCCAAGGGTCTGGAGGCTGAACTCATGCAGCTGCAGGAGGTAACGTCACAGGTTCACGGTGCAAAGAAATGTGAAAAAAAAAGGCGTGAAAAGGCGTGGATTCCGCTAACTGATGATGTATTGCTGATGGGACTCTAGGAGCTGGCCGCAGCCGAAAGGGCGCGGAAGCAGGCGGAAGCAGAGAGGGACGAGTTGTCTGATGAGCTCTCCAGCAACTCCTCTGGAAAGTGAGTGGAGATTTCCCTTCTGATTGCCCATAGCCCAACTGCAGTACATTTTTGGACAACTAAGACATATACGGATTCTTGGATTCTTACTGTGGATGTTTGTGTCCTTTGCCCAGGTCTGCCTTGTCCGATGAGAAGCGCCGCCTGGAGGCTAAGATCTCCCAGCTGGAGGAGGAGCTTGAGGAGGAGCAGAGCAACTTGGAGATCCTCAATGACAGGCAGAGGAAGAGCACACAGCAGGTGACGAAACCCTTGCAGCACATGGAGCACTCAAGCGGCATATGGTACAACCTAAGGTCTCACCCGCCCTAAATAGGAATTAACATGAGTCACCCACTATCCCTAACTCAGAACAGTGATTACTTGACTTTGCGTGTTTTCAATCTCCTCTCACTTTTCAAGTTTACGGTTAAAGAGGACCCAGCCCGCCTTAACCTCGCAATCCCATCCCCCACCTCTCCACACAGGTGGAGCAACTGAACAACGAGTTGCAGACGGAGCGCAGCACCTCCCAGAAGAACGAGAGTGCCCGGCAGCAGATGGAGAGGCAGAACAAGGAGCTGAAGGCCAAGCTCCAGGAGATGGAGAACCAGGTCAAGTCCAAGTTCAAGTCCTCCATCTCCGTGCTGGAGGCCAAGGTGGCGCAGCTGGAGGAGCAGCTGGAGCAGGAGAGCAGGTCAGGACCCCACTTAGGTCCTCAGTTCCTTTCATCCGGTGCAGTTTTTACCACAGTAGAATTTCCTTTTTAGGTCATTGAATGAAGCTATACACATTGTCTGCATATTTTGTTTTCATTTGCATCTTTCCTGACGTATTAATACCTTTTTAACTCGATTTTTCAATGATCTATGTGTATTGTATGTATTGTGAATTTAATGTTAATCTGAAATTGACGTAGCGAATGAAAAGAGGCATTCCTTCAATTCAGACCTGTTAATAGTAGTGGATCTGGGTTCTTCAAAACAAGTTTCCCCTTGTGAATGACTCATTGAAGTAAGGTGAACCATGAGTTTATCTCACCATCTCGCCTCTTGCCGGTCGCTGCAGGGAGAAGCAGGCCAGTGCGAAGGGTCTGCGCCAGAAGGACAAGAAGCTGAAGGATCTGCTGATGCAGGTGGAAGACGAACGAAAGCAGGCCGAGCAGTACAAGGACCAGGTGTGTATACCCTGTTAACGCTCAAACGCTCAAACAAGTGGCCCCTTAATACGCGAGTCTGTGATAGAAGAATGCACAAAAACCTATTTTATTATTATTATCATTATCATTATTTATTTTTTTCGAGTCATCTGGGATCTCTTGTGCACTAATACACAATCTATATCCCCGCATGTCCTGTCTGGGGTTATTAAAGTACATCTTACCTTGAATACCTTTTGAACTCTAAATATATCATGATGTAATGATTAGATGAGCTGAAGACCTCCTCCAACAGAATGCATGCAGAAGGGATGCTGAAGTGAGGGGCTCCACAACACTTAAGCGATGCTATGCAAGCTAAGCTATGCCTTAGGCTTACTCACTGCGCGCCCCCTCCAGGCGGACAAGTCCACCGTCCGCATGAAGCAGCTGAAGAGGCAGCTGGAAGAGTCCGAGGAGGAGTCCCAGCGCGCCACGGCGGCCCGCAGGAAGCTGCAGCGGGAGCTGGATGAAGCCACCGAGGCCAACGACGCCATGGGCCGCGAGGTCAACTCGCTCAAGAGCAAACTCAGGTAAAGCGCAGCAGTGTGTCAGGCTAGTAACTAAATGTGTTTGTCCTTTAATTTCTTTTACTTTTTTTTTTTGTTTGTTTTACATGAAATCTGCTTCCATGGGCTCTCCAAAATGCCCCACAAGCAGATGTCTCCAACAGCTTTTTTTTTTATCTATGAACAGACAATAAATAATTTTAATAAGCTCATTAGAGGTATAACACGTAACATATCTGAGCATAAGCAAAACAACCGTGTTCATCTCTATTGCAGAGGCAACCCAGAACCCAAGGAGTAAAAAAGCAAGTACCTCCGTGTCTGGAAGTGACTACATCGTCTCTTTTTATAACTTAACTTTAACTTTAACTTTAATAACTCGACATGCCATCTTTCCCTGCCATCTTCATCTTCCATGGCACTCCAAAAGCCTAACAGAGGGAAATATGGTTTATCTTACAATTAAAAAAAATATATAATCGAGAAAGGATGTGCTTTGTGGAAAGCGCTCTTAATCTCGGCAACCGACAACCATATTTTTCTCCGCGCTTGGTTTAGTTGCCGTAAACCGAACTCATTTCTCTGGCTGAGGGGGAGTCAAATGAGTTGACCAGAGAAAAGCCGCTATGCTTTCAACCTGCTGTAATCAAAATCACAACTTCGTCCGCAGTGGACGCTCATTACCGTGTGGATAACACGAGTGGTTTCCGAGCAAAAAAAGCTAACCAAACTTAACAGGCGTTTTTATACCAGGGCAACATGACCAACTTGTGTGTGTGTGTGTGTGTGTGTGTGTGTGTGTGTGTGTGTGTGTGTGTGTGTGTGTGTGTGTGTGTGTGTGTGTGTGTGCGTGTGCGCGTGCGTGTCGGGTGTCCCCGCGTGTGTCTTCTCAGGCGTGGAACCGAGCCCTCGTTCGGCAGCGCACCGCGGCGTATGGGAGGAGGTGGCGGCGGTCGCAGAGGAGTGGTGGACGACGCCTCAGAAGAGGAGGCGGACTCTCAGGGCGACTTCAACGGCACCAAGTCCGCCGAATAAGAACGACTACAGTCCACCAAGAGTTTTTGTTTTTTTTATAAAGAGGGCTAATGCGCTAATAATGACATACATCCCCAAAAATAAATTCTATCTTCACTTTTAAATGTGTTCTAAACTCCAGTAGTGTAGGCCTACTGTTCGTATGTCCGCTTTTTTTATTTTATTTACTGAGCACTTTCTTCTTTAAACGAAAAACAAACAAGGACTTCATAGGATATCATTCAGGGGGGGTATAGCGGTGATACCTTTGCCATTATTTGTGTGATTTGCTGTTTCCACAGTTTTTCTACTGCACTGAACGACTGATTCGTACGGTTTTGTAGCCACTTGCATCCGACGAAATGCCTTTTTGACCACTGTTCACCTGTCAGTAAAGTCAGGTAGCTCCAGAGTTCACCAAAGAACGTTGAAGAAAAGCAGCATCGCCATGATCTATTTCTGTTCATGTCCGTTTAATTCCTGTTGCCTGTGCTGCTGTCGTTTTTTTTTCTCTTGCATATCCTCCGATGTATTCAGACGTTTTACATCCCAAACTATCGGTTTCACCATTATGACCACAATGCTAACCCAGGTACATTTGAATAATTATTAATTTAAGGTATTCAAAGTAGTATTTCATGAACCAGTTTTAACTAACCAGTTTTTAACTTTCAATGATGGCCTCCATCATTTTGACAGCGAAACAGTCAAAAGCAGTTACAAAAGCATCAAGAGCATGAGTTAACTTATCGCGATGTTTCAGGTTCCTTTTTTTAACATTGCACTTTTCTTACGACCACATTGAACCATTTCAGAGAATGTAATGGTCTGCATATGGGATGATTGTCGAAATACTAATATCCCAAGGACAACCCAAAGCAATACATGGTGCCATTCTTTACTTTTGCTTGTAATCCCTTGACGTTTCCATGTCACCCTTTCCATCTATTCATTGTGAAACCACCTGCACAAGAAATAAAGGTTTTAAAAATAAATAAATCAAGGGACACTCCTTTTATTGTTTCCGTCTTGCTGAATGACAACACACTGCATAGTGATATTATTTTTTATCTGCTCATCTTGATACAAAATGCATTTGCAAACAAACATGATAAAAGATAAGGTTATGGTTAGAGCACCTCAGGCACATACAGTAGTTCAAGTGGAGGTGTTACACAAGGGCCATGGGTGACGCAATCTGTAAGCTCACGTGGTTTTGTCAAGCAATGTGTGTGGAACTGCATAGGTTACACACACACACACACAGACTGGTTGGTGGATCGTTAACCAATACTAAGTGGGCAACTATAATTGTATGTGTTTGGATGTCCAGCGAAAACGTTCTAGTGAAGCATTGTTCTTAAATGTACAATATTTCACCAGAATCCCTTGTTCTCAGAGTACCCCGCACTCCAGGCCAAGCGGTGCCCTAAAGCTCCTGGAGGTTTACCGTACTCAAAATTAAAAATAGAAAAAGTCTTCTCCAATACTATATGCATTATGCTGGGAGAACAGTGTCTCAACAAATTTCTAAATCTCAAACTCGACTCGCTTTCAACCTGCATATGTGCCTATTATCTTTCCTGGTTCATCAACTAAAAATATTTTCTCTTACTTTCAACTTTCAACTAGATAACAGCAAAGTAAACTAAACGGCAAGTTTTGCATCGTTATAAACACTATCCCTACCTCTTAATAAATGGCTTATCGGGCCATTTCGTCTCGCAAGCCTTCGCCGATCGGAGGTCAACTACTCCCGACGGTTGGCTGAAGAAAATATGGGTCACTAGTTGACCTAAAGCATCTGGTTCAATTAAAACTTGAATGTATACTTTTGAGTTTACTGCTTGTGCTAATGCTACCAAAGTAGCAGATCCTCGCCCTTCTTCTGGCATAACCAATACCAAGTTACCATGGTCAGCCGTGGGATGGCACTAGGTCTACTTGGTCAAGAAGATTTAGCTATTAAAGGCAGCAACGGCACTTGAACGGCAAAGCTGTGGAAACTCTTGATTCTACCTCAAGATACCATAGGCTAACATCATTGTATAACAACATTATAATAGATGGCTTCTATTCTTCAATCCTAATCTGTTTATATAAGAGTATATTATGTTCCCAACTTCCAATAGTTCGAGCTCGCTTACTTTCCCCAACCCTGAATTTGTTAAAATTAAAAACAATTATTTTTTTAAACAATTTTATGTTAGTTTTTTTTTTTAAATGCTACCACCTAGGGACTGGGGACATTTTTGTTAATCTGCTTCAAGTTTGGCATCAAGATCATAAATCTGTAAGCCGTTTGACTTTTCTCGACAATCTCAAAGCCTGTACCCAACAAGCTGTTGAAAACGAGTCCCAGTGTGTCACAGTGTTAGCTTCCTGTCGTCGTAATATGTGTGAAGGGGCTTGGATTCAGCTAGCTACGTCGTGACCCATCCAACACTCCGCAAAAAAAAAAAAAACATTCCCAGTAACTTTCTGCCTGTGGGTGCCATTTGCATTCCTATGCAGCAGGGGGCGTCCTCCAGTTAACGGATGTGTGGTAGCCGTGCGAATACAAGGAGAAACACAGGAGGGTCTCTCCTTGGGCCAAACAGTCTCTGGTGTGAGGATAATGACGGTGTACACCATGTAAGTTAAATGACAGTGTAGCATCATGATGCCGATAGAGCTCAGGGACAAGAACAGCAGAAGCCATTGTGCTGGTTATGGTGGTTGGGGGGGGGGGGGGGGGGGGAGGGATGTAGGCAAGGAATTGCCAGTCAAACAGTCTTGAGAGGGCCTGTGATGACTTGGTGAGTTTTTAAGTATCCATGCGGCGGTCCAGAGGGGGAGTGGGGGGACGCGTACTCCCTGGCTCACAGCAGGATCTTGACACCTCCCTGTGGGGACTGGGGACCCTGAGAGACCCCCCGGGGAGGCGCCGGCCCAAACTCTAACCGCTTCACCAAACTGGAAGACATGCAGACACACAGACCCGTTTTTCCACACCCGTCGCCCGGCAAACGGTTTTCTTGACCATTTCTCGAACGCAATAAAAAGCTGCCATACAATTTTTTTTTAAAAAGGGCCTTCTACATTACGTCGGCCGAGACATGAACATGTAGGCGTCCCCACCTGTCGTACTGAGGGGGAGGACTCATGGTGTTGACCAGGGGCTCAGCGGTGCCCTCCCCGGCAGAGAGGGGCGAGGTGGGGCCGGCAGGGAGCAGAGCTCTGCTGCTGGAGGTGTCGTACACAAAGTCTCGACAAGACGCCAACTTGGACTCCAAATTCTAAAAAAATAAAATAAAATAAAAAAAAAAGGATGGCCAGGGACAGAAACCAAATGGATCAGTCCAAGTATCTAAACAGTCCCGATGTCTAGTCAAGTACTGTCCTATATTCTTTTTAAAGGGTCAACGCAGTCATAAACAACACGTTTCACTGACTTTCCCCGGCGAGCCGAGTCTAGGTGGACCGTGGTCCGTGTGCTGTACAATTTGCGAATGTGGAGGCCAAGGTGGACATCAAAGCATTGTGCCTGGTCACACACCCAGTCATAGGACTGTGCATGTCACACAATGGTTACTTCCACACACCCAGTCATAGAACGGTGCATGTCACACAATCAGTACGTTTACATGCAGCAAGAAATTCGAATTTCTGATCGGATCAGAAAATGACATGCGTAAGACCGGATCACTTGTCCGAGTATACATGCCGTTCAGAGAATCGGATTTACAGCCGGAGCATGGGCTGACTCTGGACGCTGTGTGGCGCTGCGCATGTGCAGAATGGCACTGCGCATGCGCAGAATGCAAAATCCGATTCAGATCCGATTGCTGAGTATACATGCCGTTAAAAGTCCGACTATGAACGAATTATCTAGGAGTTGTTATCCGATTTTGAGATGTCCGAAGTAGGTCCGAAGTAGATCGGATTATGGGGTTTACATGCACTTAAAAAGTCCGAACGATGTCTTATACGATTAGAAATTCGAATTTCTTGCTGCATGTAAACGTACTGAATGACTACTTCCATTTGTACATAATGTATATAATTTCAACATTCTAAAATAACAATAACCTGTGCCAGAACTGATGTTTTGTCACGTTCTAAAATACACAGAGATAACAGAGATAAATATCATGATGCACCAAGTCATTTAAGATGCCAAGGTAGAAACATCTGGTCATTAATAAATAGGCCTGTGAAGATACCCAACAAAGGCAGACAAATGTAGCTTTACATGGCTGTGCATGCTGTCCTCCATAATAATAACAACAATAATAATAATAACAATAATAACAGAAATAGTAACAGCCAAATCACTCACCCCAACTTTCCTCAGCAGTTCCCCCACGATGTTGAGTGCAGATATTCTAGCTGATGTAGTCAGTGGGGTTCCAGTTAGACCATCCCCTACAAATGTACAATTGTGAGCAATATTAAGGAATGTGGGTGGTGTGTCCGTCTGACAAAAAGGAAAACCAACAACATCAGTCACTACGACATTCACGCATACAACTCTCCGACTGCATTCACACTTTGGTCACATGGTTTCGGACCACCCACACACACCCACACACGCGGGTGAAATAACGATGGCCAAGTGGAACGCGCCGTCACCTCTGCGAATGCTGGAGGCAGGCGTCGCGGTGAAGGACACCTGGGGTTTAGAGGGCGTGGTGGGGAGGCAGGGGTTGGAGGAGGGTGGCCTCTGGAGCTCCATCTTTTCACAGTCCTTCGCTAAACTGCTGGACGGCCTCGGGTCCTTCTGCTGCACAGCCAGCTCCTGCCGAAGGTCTGTCAGATAACACCACAAAAGCATGCATGGTGATGCATTTCTTTTTTTACAAGCTTTTAGCTTGTGACATTAATACAAGGCTCCCTTGGGACACAGTCCAAGAAGGATGCTGCGGTTTATCGGTATCTGTCATCTGCAAATATTGATGCAGACAGTGTGGCATTTTCATTAGATGACATCAGTCTCCAGTCCAGAGAAATACACTGCAGCTTGTGTGCACCAACATGTGATGCTCTTTGCAATGCGATACAGATTTGTGATAGTGATTCAACAAAATAATCCTTTGTGACAGCCCTTAGGATGAGAAAATACAGGCCTGTATGTAACCGAATGTATTTAAATCAACAGGGGCACTATCACAAAAATCACATCTCACAGACAAGGAAATAGACACCGCTGTGCCGGTTCAGAACAGCGGTGGTCAGCAGTTCTTGAAGCCGTGAAAAAAAAAAGAGCGATTTGTGTCTCTGACGCGCATGACTCTACCTCTGGCCTCGTCCTTCAGCCTCTGCACAGACTCCAGCAGGTTCTCCTTCTCGTCGAGCTCACTCTCCAGGAAGGCGTTGCGTTCGATGACCTGGTTCATCCTCTGCTCGAAATCCTCCAAAGACATAATGGTGGCCCTAAGAAAAAGAAACGGGGCGAAAAAAAGTTTGTGTGTGTGTGTGTGTGCGCGCGCCTTTGTTCAAATGTATCCTAGAGGGATGAATCCTCTGTGCGCGGAGGGTTAGTGTAATGACTAGAACTGCTCCAGAAGACTGACCTTTTTGCCCGCTCCAGGTCGTCGTTGGACTGCTCCAGCTCTCTGATGTACTTCTGGAGGTGGTCCCTGGCGGCCGTGGTCTGAGCCAGGTCCCCTTCCAACGCTGAGATCTGCCTGTACGCTTCGGAATGCTGGCACTCATACTTCTCCTGCAACCACAGACACCACAGCACCATCAAAACAAACACGCTCCTTTTCCCATAGAGTGGGGACATTATTAGGTCGCCATATTGCAGGTGTTTTTTCCCCCGATTTGCATATGAAAATAAGTCATTTAAGATCCTGTGGTCATTCAACGAGACAAACGAGCCATTTAGGTGTCCAAAACTGTCCTTGAGCAATAGTTATTTTTTTGTTTGGAATAATCAAGTAGTCAAGTAATGTTCATTCCCTGTGGACTTATCAACTAAAATAGCAGTCAGCTGCTTTATTGCTAGGCAGAAGTGAGCCCAGTAAAAATCAGTAAATGAGCTGGGTGAGATGGGTGTGTACGATGTCTGTGTGTGTGTGTGTGTGTGTGTGTGTGTGTGTGTGTGTGTGTGTGTGTGTGTGTGTGTGTGTGTGTGTGTAAAAGGCACAGTGAGAATGGCATCATACCCTAATGTTCTCCAGTTCTATTCGGAGTCGGCTGTTGTCTGAAAGAAGCTCTTTGTTGCGAGACTCGCAATGTTTCAACTCCGTTTCCAGTTCTGCCTCATAGTCTCGGCTCATCTGCTGGAACTCCTGGAGCTCTTCTTGTGCCTCCTCAGCCCTGAGGACATGCAGCTGGGTTAACCCTGAAACCAGTTTACCCTGAACGACGGCTGCTGACAGGGGGGCAGCAAAAGGGGCAACAACTGCACCCAGAATCAGTTTAAAGAATGTTTTAATTTGTCACTTTAGACCAGACTACTATCCTAGGACATAGAGATGCTCAACGACTGATGGTACTGGACCAATCCAAAAATGATTGGAATTAGTTCATTGTCAAGAAATGTAAGGGTAATATAGGTTGTCACAGAACGAACAATTATTCTCATTTGCAGAGTCACCTTTGCTGGTGTCCCTCTGCTTGGCTCTTCCAGAAATGTAGTTCCTCTTCTAAGGACGAAAAGTTCTGCGTTGAGGGCTCTCCCATGTCCGCCACCTACTGTGAGCCACCACGATGGAGTTAAGACACTACAAATCTAACATAGAAGAGAGAAAAACGACAAAATTGTTCGGACATATAAGCTTCTTTTGGGCAACGCCTTCTTTGTCATGTGGCAAACTAAGAACATATGAGTATCAAACCGCAATAATACCTTCAAGTGAGTGTTCTTTCGTGGCAGTTTAGCAGTAACAGTTCGTTGTTTTTAGATATGTAAGTTGTTAACCCGAGGCTTGCTTTTAGCTGGCTAAGCTAACGACTTGAACAAAGCTGATGCGAAATCCGGGCCAATACCATCTGGACCACGACACGAGTTAAGGTTTCGAGATTAGGGTAGTAAACCCCAAATAACCGTAATTACTTTAATATAAATGCGGAAAAGCTTCATAAAGACAATGGCTTAGTCGCCAGCTAACAAAAGTATTATTATGCTAGCAGCTCATCAACCGAATCTAAACTATACTTCGTTTAGAGAATCCCATTGGTCGATACAGGTGATGACGCGTGAATAGTGTCCAACCAAGTTGTTCCCTTGAAAGAAATCCACGCCTCCTTCTCGCCCAGTCCTACCGGTGTTGTTTGAATGCAGCTTTGCAATCCGTTCATTGCCTGGCTATAAAGGCCTAATAGACCTGTAATAATTTCAGATAAACAATTAACTAATCAATTAACTAATAATCAATAACTAATATAAACAATGTTTGGTTTCTTTCTTTTTTTAATTTAAAAAAGTTGCAAAAGTACATTCCCACTGTGGAAAAAACTATTGTGATCAATTGTCAGCTTGAAAAAATACTAGAAGATTATTTAAAACAGCTAGTGAAGTAGATAGATCACACATCTATACAACTGCTGTTCCAGAGTAACGCAATACAAAATAAAATAATGCACACACTTCATTAATGATTTATTTTGTATTTACACACTTATAATCAGGATCTCACGGTACACATAATGGACCCACCCATTCTCTGAGGAATGCATGAGTCATTACATTAAATTGGACATCCAGCATGCATTATACAGGGATAAATACATAATACACATTATATTTCTGTGTATATGTATCCTTATGATATTCTAAATCACAGTGTCATGTCAGAGGGTTAACTGATTAACTATTAATTCATTAACTGTTTTACATCCTTTCTTGTCTTTCTTCTAATAATAATTACTTTCTTTCTTTAATACTTTGATACATATTATATTGCTTTTGGCAGGTAATTTAAGATCACTTTGCTCATCGCATATTTACCAACATATAATTACATGCTTAACAACTAAAAGAAGACTGTTTGATTGACTGCAGATTTTGATTGTGAGTAATATCATCTGTTGTTTTTATTACAGGAGATAACAACAGGTAGCCATGAACACAGAATAACACTATGAACTCTGTTTGACTAAAACACAGCTTCATAATTGATATTGTAATCAATGATTTTAGGTTACAACAGTGCTCCTAAGATAAGGAGAAAATGAAACATTCCCAATAAATAAACCAAAATCTAAAACTTAAAGGAAATAAATATTCGCTCTACAATAAATTTACTTAAATAAAATGCTATTTCTACATCAAGTATTTCAGCCAACAATGTGCTTGAGTAAAGGCTTGCACCAGTATTAAGAAACCATCCTAGAAAAAAAAGGTAACAATTACAATCAATAGGTACAACTAATAGGTGAAATAGAATCAGAGCATTGAAGAAAACATGACCAATAAATTGGACCAAACATCTATGGAAGACTAACATTTGTTTTGTTTTTGCTCGTATACCGCTTATACATGCTCCTATACGTCTAGTCTTTTGATTTTTCCTCAGTTTCTTTGCATACTCCTTGGTAGCATGTCCTCTTACTGTCCACCACATCAGTCTTGACCTGGCCCAGGGTCTGCAGCAAGCACATGGAATCAAACCCCTCATCTCCAGCCTCCTGCAGCAGCTCCAGCACCTTGATCACAGTGTGATGCAGTGCAGATGGGGAAAAAAGCTGGTTATTCTTCAGAAGAAAAAACATTGCATTTGCCATGTATATACAACAATCAAAAATATAAAACGCAGTCCCTCAAATCAGACATTATATTCATATCTAAAGTCTGACGAAATTTTGGTTTCATTTTCGTTTGCTTCATATTTGTTTCAACCAATGTTGTTGTTGGAGATTTGTAAGTGTGTAATTGGCAAACACAAATTCAGCCGGTGGTAGTAAACTGTAAATAAAACACGTCTGTAAACAGCACTGTCTTGACTGAGCCCATATTGAAGTAAAGTGTATTTGCGTGACTAACCTGCAGACATTTATACGACTTGAGTTTGCTTAGGTTCTCCTCCAGGAAAAGCAAATAGATACTCAGGTCATTGTACAGGGGCGTGACCAGGCCCAGCGTACCGAAGCCGGGCAGAATCTCATAGGGTTTGAGGAAGCCGGAACTTTGCCTTGCAGGACCCACTGCGGCATAGAGCACCAGGGGAGCGATCAGGATGTACACAGCCAGGTTGGTGTAGCTGAGAAGCCTGAAGACGCCGACCGCCACCAGTTTGCATTGCACTGCTTCTGGCAACACGCTGCTGTTCTTCAACAGCCCCGTGCGCAAGTCACAGGCGAACTCGTCGGTGTCCGAGGCCACTTTGATGTAGTAGCCCAGGTACGTGCAGGACAGGACCAGGATGAGGAAGGTCAGGCCACGGCAGGTGAGGTACTTCACCACCAGGCCGCGGGAGAAGCGCTTGGTCTTCAGGTATTGCTCCACCAGCGGGAATTTAAGGCAGCCCTCAGCCAGGTCCAAAGCACCGCTGGAAGTGGACATGGTCGGTTTTAGTCTGGTTTACATATTCGATAAAGTCCTTTTTACTCTGGTTTGAATATTCTGTAAAGTCTGTTTTTATTTTGTATTCTATTGAACACAGTCCTGATCCCTGCCTTTGTGTACTTTATTGTGCTACTTATTATTATGTTACCCTTCTCCATCTCCAGGTGCGTCTTTGGCATCCAACTGGGCCAGGTTCTTGGCCAGCTTGATGGCCCGGTTGTAGAAGCGATCCAGCTCCTCCATGATGAAGTTTAGGTCAGAGGACAGGTGTGGTTCTGCGGTGAAGCGCCATATCAGGGCAGGGATGTACATGAGGGTGGCCAGCAGGAGCAGAATGTACGGGAAGAACTGAGGAAATACATGTTTTTTTAAGGGAAGATTCAAAATACAGGCATAAGCAGATAAAAGAATATCCAATCAGCTCAGCAACAGCAAAAGATGTTGCAAAAAAGCTACGGGCAAACAAAAACACAAAGCCTCTAGCAATGGTCACATCTTAATTTAAGATTTATTTTAAGCTTATAATGTGACGTAGAGTTCCATTGCGAATCCGAAGAATCTGCAGCTTCTGTATTGAGACGTTTATTTCATTTCCTTACTAATTGAAACCACAAATGTCATCAAATGTTAAGAAATGTCAACGAACGTACTGTGTGCCTTCCAGCCATTCTTCAAAAGCGGTACGAAGGGCCTACTGTGTTCTACTTCCCGAAATTACTGTCCCCCCCCTTTTCTGCTTAACTCTTACAACAACCATGACCACACAGTGACTCTATTAGGGCACAACACAATTAAACATGAATGAGTGTCATACATAGATAATGGGGTGGGCACTGGGCAACAATGTACCTTGTGTAACCATAGCGGGGAGCCTTGCGCCTGTTGCTGCACTGCTGACCAGCAGAAGTTGTCCACATAGAACGCCTGTCGCCAGGAGAAGTTAGTGGGGGCAAAGCAGCTGATCTGGGTACCTATAGGCCACGAGGAGGAGATGTGTGTGATGGGTGTTATTGGGGAATAACGATGCTCTTGTCTGCAAAGTGTGGTCAAGCCAGTTGACCTCATAGTTGATGACCCTTGAGTCCTTGACCATCACCACCACGCTGTTCTTTCTCATTCAACCTTTCTTTTTTAGAATCAGGATCACATATTATTATGTATTTTTATGTGAACGCTCGACGGGTGAGAGGTAAGATTTTGAGAACACCCAACCTTGACTACTCAACTCGGTGTGTTATGATGGCTGTCAACTCACGCAATCGTTTCACTTTAACTTATCAAAGGCTGCTGGACACTCGGTCGTGGCCCTCCATCGGCTCACATCAAGTTCAAATCCTGCAGCCCACGTTGTACCCCACTAATGAACCGCTTTGGGTATCTCCACCGTGTGGAACTAATCCACAGCCCGGCCTCCGTTCATGCATGGTGCCGTACAGGAGAGCACCAGTAGTTTGTAACCCCCGGCCCCACAAGTTCCACAGCAATGAACTGTTTCACCTTCTGACAAATGCACTTATTGGGAGTCGCTTTGGATAAAAGCGTCTGCTAAATGCCTGAAATGTAAATGTAAATGTAAACTCTGAAACGACCTGCCAGAGGGGATCACGCAAGATAGCTCTTTATTCCTTTGAATCTGTCTTCAAAACACACTTCATACATCATTCATACAATTCATGCAAAGTAATGTCATTTTTACTGTATCAGTTCTACTTTTGTTAGTATCTAGTCATTACACTTGTTTGCATGTCTTTGTAAAGCACTTTGTTACTGAATACATATATAAATAATATAAGTCATCCAGCTCCGTGTGCTCTCCAGAGCCATCAGCAGCCTTCAAAAAGCATGTGAGGTCTCAGCTCTTCCAGGAATACTTCCACTCTATCTTGGTCTACGGTAGCTTGTCTATTGACTTCACTGCACTCATTTTGGATGCTGATTGCTATCAAAGAGAACTAAACTGAAAGCAAACTGTAATTGTGAGTCAAGGAAGTGGTTAGCAGCTGGGAATGCATATAAGTGGCTATAAGTGCAAGTGAATCCATCATGGCACATGAGGCAACAACAATAGATGACACAGGCTGCATGCATGGATGCACGGCGAGAATAATGACTTCTTGATTGCTTATTTTCTAATTCTGCTTGGTTCTTCTTTTCTGCAGGTATGCCTAGTTACTTTGGTGAATCAGGTGCCAGTGAAAACACTAGAAGGGAGGAGTCAAGTGCACCGCCTCTTCGGCCGAGTGGCCTATCGCCCTGGCTCGTTTCCCATGACAATGTTTAATCTTCTTATATTCATATGATTCACACCCACTGCTTGTGCCAGGTTAGTGTGCTCAAATAGGTTATATTAGGTCAGTGAATACAAATGAAGAAACCCCTACAAATGCATTTAGGTTGGATTTTGATTACCATCAAGACGAAAATGTAATGTTTTCATAGTTTATACGGTTATATGCAGATGGGTTTTAAAGATTAAAAAAAAACTCAACTCACCCACTGATACTTCTTGAGCGAAAGCCAATGAGATGAGGAACAAAGGAAGCCCAACGGCTAAACACGTTACTATTTTGTCTATGGCCAATTCCAGTCGTAGTCCTTTGTACTTTGATTCAGTTGGATCCTTGAGTAAAAAGTCGGAGAATACATATTCTGTAGCTACGTGGGCAATCGCCATTGCGAATGGAAACAAAGGCAAAACCCCCCAATTTAAAAATAAATCACTATCCTACGGTGCAGCAATTAGCGTTGAGTTGTTAGCGGCCACTTCTTGAATTATTGTCGAATTCGGGTTGGTTCATTTAAAGTCCCAAATGTCTTCTGTTGTTAATTCAACCACTTATTCCTTAACCGTTACTGTACCCACAAAAATAAGCCCGGGGTAACGGGGTGCGGTGCGGGGCGGCGTTAATGTCTCTGCTCCGTCCTCCGCTAGGGGACGCCGCTTCTGCCTTTACACACACCTGCTGCTACAGACAATGTGGAGTGTAGAGAACGTATAATAATCGTATGATATACAACAAAATATTTCCCAATCGCTATTCCTTTGTACGATTTAAGCCGATATTGCAATTATCGAGTCGATGATTGTTTTTAAAAGCAACTTGTTTCGTAATGATTGAGCATGGTCATAGTCGGATCACACACTGATATGTTCTGTAGTGCTATTCGGAATGCACATGCCCACTACAAATCATGTAGCTTGTGGTTGTACCATAAACGAGATGTGAGTTCGTCCAATGACAGTTCGTTCGCTCTATGAAAAAAGGAAGGATCCCAATGTATAAAGGAATAATGTCACAGTTTTTCCCAAACATTTCATTCACAACCATTGAAGTGGTAACGTTGGTTCCGTTGGATGACGCATCAAAATGGATAGGCTACGCTTCCAAATTGCGGTACAAGACCATCAATAAATCAACAGTCATGATCTAATGTAACGCAGTGTATTTAGATTACGTTTCAAGCGTGTGCTGGAATTGAAATTATAACAGATACTGTAAAGTTACGTTTTAATTCGTGAAAACGGACATATCTTTTTCACGTAAATTATATATAAATGTTGCTATTTTTTAATTTTCGATAAGGATATGTCGTGAATAATAATAACAATACCGTATTTCATACGCGATATATTTTATTATGCGTTATATAGTATGTTTTATAAAGTCTGGCATGTACTATTGTTGTTATTGTCATTTACGACAGCTGTTGGTAATTTGCGGCAAGTGTAGATTACAAAGGTGCCAGTTTCTGGGGTTCCTCTGGTTAGGGGGGGGAAACAGTCCTTGGAGGGAGATGTAAAAACAGATCTTGTAAGGTATGGTGTTTCAGAATTCAACACTACTGAAGTACTCATTTTCAGACCACGAACGATTAATTCGTTGATTGTCTAATTGTGTCCGTACTTTCTATCAATTCCGGGTCTCTGTTAGCTTAGCCAATGTTTGCTAATGTTGTTCAACTAGCTTCAGACACTGCTAGTCTTTGCTAGGCTACTCTAAATTAGTTAGGCCAGATGCCATCGTGTTCTTTTTATACATGTATTTTAATCATTTTGTATGGTCGATAAATATCGAATGATTTGCAATTTCTCGTGGTTCTTTCCGGACGAGGTAATGTAGTAAACTTTATTAATTAAATAATCTTGAAACTGAAACTGAACGGCATCTCCACTGACTACGACCACTATCTGGTTCCTGGACTCTTTATTTGGCTTTGGTTTAAATGACGTCGCACGCCATTCACTGAGAACCTAGCAAACGCATGCAAAATACTGAGGTAACGTCCCGAATGAATGGTACCATGTGATGTTGCTTCTCATTCAGGAAAACATGCAAGAGAAGAGATACGACTGTGCCTTGAAAAAACCGTCTCGGTTGGACGATGGAAGAACTGGGAAAGAAGCAATCCATCTGTAGCCCTAAACCCTTCCCATGGACCGGACATCCAGAAAATGAGACTCTTCTCTGGAAACTAAAAGACTGCTTCTCCTCCTTTGACAAAGCCAACTCTAATTTTCCCGACCAACAAGTATGTTAAGATCTCTGTTACGCTGTTAGGTTATTACGTGTACTTACTCGGTGGTTTCGATATCTCTGAAGAAAATTAGAACTATGTTGTGGTGGGCCACTTTCATCTTGGATATATCTACGAGGTTTGTAATGGGTTGCAATTAAAACATATTTTCATAGTTGATTCATCAAACTTTTTTTTATTGTTTTGATTCACTGGTTACCAATTTAGCCTATGAAATGTCATAAGTAAAGCAAATTCCAAGTAGTCAGTGTCCAAAGTGATGTCTTAAATAAGCTTGCTTTATGTGACAAGCGACCAAGACAAACTAAGCTATTGTTTGATAGTGATCCATGAATCAAAGGTTCTTCTCTCAAAAAATTGACCTCTTACGCAAGAGTCTCACAGTGCCTGGTATGAGGGACCAAAATGTGCTTATAGTATCCATGGAAACCAAATTGAACCTTGGAAGGAGTTTTTCCAAAAGTACCCATTGGACAAGTGTCAGCTCACCAGGGCCAATCGGGAAAAGCGTTCCTTTTTAAAATGGAGCACTGGAGAAACAACCCTATGCCCACTTGTTCACCTTCAAGACTGACCTGAGGTTCACTTATGTTATTCTATTATATTGCATTATCAGCAGAAACTCGGTTATCTTAAGATGTTACCTCCTGTCCACGACCATCGAACCTTAGAATACAGTCACTGTTTGTTAACTCATTTTTTGTCGTAATTGTTACAAAAGTAATTGTTTGCGGCGCACTGATTGTTTTCCTTTGTCCATTCCATGTGTCCCTCCCCCCACAGAAGATGGAGAGCAGAAAGCCTGTGCTGG
This sequence comes from Urophycis tenuis, assembly GCA_036785325.1. Lineage (NCBI taxonomy): Eukaryota > Metazoa > Chordata > Actinopteri > Gadiformes > Phycidae > Urophycis > Urophycis tenuis. Next base: position 17,568,150 of record JAXIVH010000001.1, read on the forward strand.
AATTGAAAGACGTCCCCCCTCCTCCCCACCACGTCTCCTCTGCCTCGTCCTCCCAGCACTTCCCCCTGGCCCCCCCTCTGCCCCCACCTTGCTTGCCCACGCCTCAGCTTCCGACGGCGTCCCATGCTCACCCACCGTGTTCACAGCTGCCCGAAGGGTCTAGCCCCAAAGTAAGCATTTGCACTTGGTGTGACCACTACGGGGCGTTCGGTGAGAAGAGTGTGGTCCACAGCGGTGGCAACGCGCCTGGCCTCGTTCCCGGCTACATGAGCCCTGGCAGCTATAGCGCCCCCGTCGGCGGCCGCCGCGTGGGACCCCCGGCCCACCCTCCGGCGCCGCTCCTCAATGTGCATGAAAACGGCCTTAGCCGCGGAAGTGCGGGCGAAGCCGGCAGCAACGCGTCGTACAATCCTGCGGCGTACCGGCTGCCGTTTCCCTCCTGTGTGGCTACGTCGCAGCCCGTGTCCTCCCACTCCTGTTCACCCTGCTGCACGGGGCTTCTCCCCCCCTACTCCAACCTGTCGCTCCCGTGCAGCCAAGCCAGCCTCCCCCCTCTCCCCCCTCCTCCCCCGCCCTCTTCAGTGCCTCTGGCTCCACCTCTGTCCTCTCTGTCCACTCCTGTCCTCCACGGCTCCTCTGGGTGCTGCCGCCCATGCGGGGCCGGCTGTGGGCGCGCGGCCGCCGAGGCCCAGAGAGCCGTCCTGCACGGTGACCTCCCACCACCATCCTCCACCAGCGCACAGTACTGCTCCCCTTCTAGGCACCTAAATGTAGATTGCATGGTTTGTCTGAACGGGTCTCACTACTGCCAGGAGTGCCTGTTGAAGGTTGGTGGAATTACTCTTACGCACTTTGCTATTCACGGTGTGGCATTCTGTTATTGTGTGTGGGTGGAAGCGTGGTACGGTCAAACATTGGTGTGCTGAAATGTTCGCAATGGTTGTGTTTTGTGGTTTTGTAATCAATTGACGTTCTGTGCATTTGTAGCCTGTGAATGGGCTGTTGCCAGATTCCGATAAGTTGTGGTCCATGGTTCCACATCTGTCCTCGACGAGCGCCCCCATCCCCATCCCGATGTGTAACGGCTGTGGCACCAAGTCAGACGGCCTGCTGCGGATCCCCCAAGCTGGCCTGGGCAAGGCCGGACACAAGTTTGGTCAGTCGCTTTTACCGTCGTGTACACCGTGGATAGTAGCTCATATCATATTGTTTACCATTGTTGGCTTTGAAAAGTAATATATATCTAATCCTAGGACCATATCTGGTCCTTTGCGTTGCACATCAACACCAAGGCCGTCTTCCGATATCCATACTTGCCATACTTACTATACTTAGTATAGTACAGTATATACAGTATATACAGTATATACAGTAGTATAGTACTTTGAGTACATAGGGTGTTCCGATAACGATCACAGCGAAAAGAAGTGTACTTAAAGGACCCGGGTGGTGCCCTCAAAACGGTTAGTACACATAGTATGCAACGGTGTACACTTTCCGTACTCAACGGCAGCTATCATGGCTACGTAGCGGAAGAGGCAGAGCCAGGCTGAGCAGCACTCAGTTCGAAAATGGCTAGATGTCAGTGGGCGTAATGGATTCACGTGTGTTTGGCGGGTGACGCGGCCACGCAGCTGATAGTAATTCCCGGTAAGTGCACTATTTGGAACAACACTAACATCTAAAAAACTGCCCACTTAGTGACTACGGATAGTATACTACGTTTAAGTGTACTCACGAAGTATGGATATCGGAACACGGCCCAACAGATTAAAAGCACAGGCTTGTTAGGAAAAAAATTATTTAGCAATGGTATGGTTAGGTTGATCTGACATTCTGAAGAAAGACATAGTGAAGATTGTATTCCTCTTGGCGACTTTAAGTCTGGCTCTCTGGAACTTGGAGACGTAACATAAAGTGATTGAAGAACACACCTACGTCATGTCAAATCTGCTTAGTAACATGTAATGTTTATACATTATAAGCCAATCAGAATGGGACACTCCTGTCATGCTGTTCCGGTTTGAGACTTGTATGAAATACACTGTGTTTCCGGGAGCAGGCGGAAGGAACTGAGGAAGATTCACGCACAAATCTCTTGCTTGATGAAATCCTCTGCCTTCTCCTCGTACGAGACCAAATAAACAACTTCATCTTAAACTATATCTAGAGTTCCTGGCACTTCTTGTGCTTCGGCATCAACAACAATCTCCTCACTATCAAGGCCAATTGCACTTGCAGTCGCCATTGGCGGTCTACAAACACACACGCTCTCCGTCATCGAATAGTTTTTCCCCCCGTACGCCACGTGGCGTCAGCTCCTAACGCGTGACGCTCATCGCCCCAGGTTCCCCCGAGAGCGGCGGTCCAGAGACCACGCCCCCCGTGGGCGTGTTCTGGGACATCGAGAACTGCTGCGTGCCCACGGGCCGCTCGGCGGCGGCCGTCGTGCAGCGGCTGCGCGGGCGCTTCTTCCAGGGCCACCGCGAGGCCGAGTTCATCTGCGTGTGCGACATCAGCAAGGAGTGCAAGACCGTCATCCAGGACCTCAACAACTGCCAGGTACCGGGGGCGTCCCAAGGGCCCGCGGCGCCGCCTCAGGCGCCGTGCACATGCGTTTAGCGTAGAGAAGGTGACTTGGAATGCGCGTGTGCTCTAACTGTTGTTTGCCCCCGCCCCCCGCTGCCCTGTCAGGTGACCGTCGCCCACATCAACGCCACTGCCAAAAACGCTGCGGACGATAAACTGCGCCAGAGTCTGCGGCGCTTCGCCGAGACCCACACGGCGCCTGCCACCGTTGTGCTGGTGTCCTGTGAGTAGACGACCCCCCCCTCTGTACCCCGAGTTGTTGTTGTTGTTGATGACGACGGAGCCGCTGAGACGTGCGCTCTCGCCCTCCTCCTCCACCAGCGGACGTGAACTTTGCCAGTGAGCTGAGTGACCTGCGCCATCGCCACGGTTTCCAGGTCATTCTGGTGCATGGCGCCCACGCGTCCCCGGCCCTGCTGCAACACGCCCACCGCCACGTCTCGTTCCAGGAGATCACCGCCGACCTGCCGCTGCGCATGCCCATCAAATCCGAGGTAGGCCTTCCCCGCGCAGCGCCCTTAACGGCCCCCCCGGCTGTAAACGTTGGGGTAGGTGATAAGAGGCAGGTAGGGCGGACCGGCGGTGGCGTGGTCTCATTTTGACTCCGGACTCTTTCTGGGCGAGTCACACGAGTCGTGCGGGTGGAATGCCGACGTGAACTTCTGACTGACAGAATTCTTCCCTCTTACAGCCGCACTCCCAGACATTCCTATAAACGGTGCCATGTTCATTGTCAAGTCTGTTAGTAAAAAAAAATTTTAAAAATCCAACAAACCCAAACCCAGACCGGGACGCTGTTGTCTTCCTCCCCCTCAGCCCAGTTTCAGCCTCCTCTATGTGCACAACCTCCCCGTCGTCTGTGAAAAGGGCCTCCGCGGCGCCGTCAAGCTGCGGCTCCGCCGGCTGTCCGACAACTGCGGCGGCAAGGTGCTGAGCGTGTCCAAGGGCACGGCCGTCCTCCGCTTCGGCAGCCGGGACGCGGCCGAGCGCGCCTGCAAGCGCATGGAGAACGAGGACGTGTTCGGCTACCGCATCCACCCCACCTTCGCCCCACGGCCCGGCGAGGCCCCGGGCCCCGTGGCCCCGCCCCCGCCTCAGGCTCCGCCCCTTGTCGCCCCGTCCGCCTATATGCCCCCGGGCGCCCCACCCGTCCCTCCCCCGGCCGCCGTCGCCGCCGCCTCCTCCTCTTTTCTGCCCCTGGAGCCCACCAGGTCACCCTGGAGGCTGCGGCAGGGGGCCCGGCCGTGCCAGGCGTCGGGCCCCCTGGCCGAGAGGCCCTACAGCCCCAGGAGGGGCAGTGGCGGGCCGCCCGGCGGTCCCTCAGACAAGCCCCTTCAGGTCAGCAGCCGTCAAAAGTGCCCCCCCGGTCCCACTCCGCTTCATGCCAGCCTGCCCGCTAACCTTTGTGCTTTGCTTGTGTAAGCTGCTGTCGCTGTCATGCGGTGGCTGTGCTAGCATGTAGCTCCCTACCTAACATCTCCCTACCTAATCATGTGTCTTGTCTGATCGTGGCCTGTGCATGTCGCCTCCCTCAACCTAACCTCCTTTGTTTTTTGTTCAGCATGTGCTTTACGTGGTTGTCTGTACCTTATTTTTTTTCTTCTTTTTTTTTAAAGCTGTTTGTCTTTCCAGTGCGTGTTCTTTAAATTCCAGCTTCATTCTAACCCAACATTATTTGTCTCCCAAGTAGAATGCCTTGTTTGCTGTGTGTTCCGTCTTTGCTATGCAGTTCTTTACCAACATTTGCTTGCTTGCTTGCTTGCTTCTGACCAAACAGAGCTGAGGGGACTGCTCAAGAACCAGTGGATGGAACTCCTGTGGACCCTTCAGCTTTGTTTATCCAAATTCCCCCCGATTAGTTCCTCCTCCGCCGCCACCACCACAATGAACGTTCACGTATCCCCGGTTGAAATCGTGATTTCTGCTCACATCTTGTCTGGTGCAGGAGCTGTGTGGCGTGGAGGCCAAACCCAAGATGGGCTTTCAGCTCCTGGAGAACTCTTGCACCACCACCAGCAGCACCAACTCACCCCCCCGCAGTACTGTTGACCCTGCCCTGGAGCGACTGTCTAAGCCCGGCCTTATTGGAGAATCCATGTTCAGAAGAAGGTATAGTCGGGGGGGGGTGGTGAAAAAAAAACCCTGCCCATTTATATTATACATGGGCCCATGCCAAGTCTTGCAAATCACACTGTAGATTCATAATCGAATGTCTTGCTAGCTATTTTATTGGGAGGCGGGGGATCTCTATGGCTATGGTAGAAATCCTCTTCTCGAAGCTTCGTCCACTCGTGCGAGTGGGTTTCTCTTCAGTAGAACAACGTTCAGTGCTTGACTTCGGGCCCAGGCTCTGCCCCACCCACAGAGGTTCTGCCGTGATACCGTTTGTTGTTCTGGAGCCACGGTTTGCCCACAGTGAAACCCACGATGCCCTGACCTCGCGTGTCTGGGTTCCTTTCGGGGTTCCTTCCTTTAGGGGCAGCCGCGGCCTACTGGTTAGGGCTTCGGACTTGTAACCGGAGGGTCGCCGGTTCGAACCCCCGACCAGTACGAATGGCTGAAGTGCCCTTGAGCACCTAATCCCTCACTGCTCCCCGAGCGCCGCTGTTGCAGGCAGCTCACTGCATCGGGTTTAAGTGTGTGCTTCACCTCACTGTGTGCCTCACCATCACTGTGTTCTGAGTGTTTCACTAATTCACGATTGGGTTAAATGCAGAAGACCAAATTTCCCTCACGGGATCAAAAGAGTAATTCTTCTTCTTCTCTCTCTGCGTCCGCTCAGGGCCGACAGCTCAAGTCCTCGGCGACGGGCGGAGTCCCCGATGGAGCGAGGAGGTGACGGGAGCTCGGCCGAGTTCCTGGTCAGCACGCCCTCGGCCTTCAGCAAGCTGAACCTCCACCGCACCTTCAGCCCGCTGGGCCTCTCTCAGGGATCCTGGTCCTCCAGGTCAGATGAACGGCCTCCTTGAAGTGGATTGGTTTAGAGTCATGGGATGTTCTCCCATTTTTTTAACACCCTTCATACCGAGACTTGACCGGCCCCGTCAATGGCCCCCTTCACGCGTCTTGTCATTTCCGTGTCAAGACGGCGGGGCCTGTCGAACAGAATGCAGTACACGCTGCGTCACAATGCTAACCGGAGCCCTCTTCCCCCACCTCAAAGGAGCGCATCCCCCTGCCTGTCCAGCCGCTCCTCCCCTCTCCTCCCGGGCCCCCGGAGTCCCGGTCCAGACGGTCCCGCCGAGTTCCTGCGGGACGGCCCGGAGGTTCGGGTTGCCAACCTGGACTACAGGATGTCCCGGAAGGAGCTGCAGCAGACACTGAGCAACAGCTTCTCCCGATACGGCAGGGTAGCTATGATACTGTATTGGCTAGCTGTGAAACGCTGCATTAGCTATTAGCTAGCTATGAAACCCTGTATTGGCCATTAGTGAACTGTTGGCTAGCTATGAAATGCTGTATTGGCCATTAGGTAACTGTTGGCTTGCTATGAAACTGTATGAAGTCTGTCGATGACTCTGACAGACCCATCAAATCAAACAGATTTTCCTTACATTTGTTTAATGTTTTTTGGGTGCATCAAGCATGTAGTATCTTCGGCCATTATTTTTTGGTAGAACAAATGTACTGTGTTATTAAGATAAGATAAGATATTCCTTTATTAATCCCCCTTAGGAGAAATTCACAGTGACCAGCAGTACGGGGGATAGATGAGTGCAATAAGAACCTGACTAAAGTCAATAAACAATAAATAGATCTACCTAGACAAGATTAGGTTAAAATAAGTTAAGTTAAATGCGAGCTCTTAAAGTCAGGTCGGTGTAAAAGTGAGAACCTGTATGCATACGTAGTAAACATCCTTGGTAGCTATCGGTAGTGCAAAAATAGGTGTGCAAATGTGCGGAATGTGCAAGATTCCGGCCAACAATTAAATCGAAGGCAACTGGACTTAGATTTGTCTGTGAAGACGTTTTGCCTCTTATCTAAGCGGCTTCATCAGTTCGTAACGTATCAGTCTGACTAGTCCGCACTAGTCTGACAGACAGTGGAGTTAGTCCCAGGTATTTAACCTCAGTGGAAGTGTCCACCCACCAATCTCCTAAAACAATAGATCATTAGTGTAGCTTCACCTGACCATTGTTTGGGGCCTGTGAGTCATCTTGGTGGCGCGACGCGACACCATGCATGGACATGCCAAGCGCAGTGTTGCGCAGGTTTTGCCAGTCTCTATGCAGATTGCGACTTCACAATGCTTGTTGTTGTTGTTGGGCAGGCCTTTGAATGCTGTACGACGGCTAAATGTTTTATTAGCTATTGCTTTACTCAATCTCTAACCCCTAAGCCGCGTGTGTACGTGTGTACGTGCGTGCGTGCGTGTGTGTGTGTGTGTGTGTGTGTTAGGTGGTGTCTGTGGAGCTGAGCCCCCAAACAGACTACCAGCTGAAGGCCACCGTCCAGATGGTGTCGCTTCAGCAGGCGATCAGCGCCGTCAGCGGACTGCACCGCTACAAGATCGGAGGCAAGCGCATCCACGTGTCCCTGGCCACCGGGGGCAGCAGCAAGTCCCTGGCCACCCTGGGGTACGTTGCTGGCAGGGCTTTGTTTCCTGCTTCCCGCCATGGGGGGGGGGGGGGGGAAAGAGTGTGACAGGTTCTGTGAATGCGATGCTTTTTTTTTCTGCTTCAGCTGTCGATTTTCATATCCGTGCCGTTGTTGTTGTTGTTGTGCAGCTCTGAGATCATCGGTATTCTCCACGATGCCCCCGCAAACTGCCTTCCCCTGTCCAAGTTCACAGAGCTGTACGAGAAAAGGTGATTGACCCGATGTCCCGTCTCGTCGCTTTTAGTCGAGTCCATTTCGAAGGAAATGTCAAACCGAAGGCTCCCCAGGCTCCGTTCTCGTCAATATAAGGGTGTTTGAACGTTTGAACGGGGCTTCATCTCTTCCCCCCCCCCCCTGCACGTTCCCTCCCTCTCCTCCCCCCCACCCAGATGTTCCCGTAAGCTGGCCGTCGGGGACCTGTACCGGCTGCCGGAGGTGGTGGCGGTGCGCGAGCAGGGCGGCTCCAGGCTGGTGTGCCTGCTCTCGGGCGGCCAGGCCCGGCAGAGTCCCCTGGGCTCCTCCCAGTCCCAGGAGGTGTCCTCCTCGGCCGGGAGCAGCCCCGTGGTCTTTGAGGAGCTGGAGTACCACGAGCCGGTCTGCAGACAGCACTCGGCCCTCCAGGACTTCAGGTCAGCAGCCCGGGGGGGGGGGGGGGGGGGGGGCCGCGTCTTCGGCCGCACACCCCTGGATCAAAGCTGGCCAGGCTTCGCGCAACCCATAACAGAACCCACCCATAACCCATTCAAATGATCATGTAATCATCTGCGTGCTTTATATGCGGAGTGCTTCTGCCTTTTGCATTTCTGATTGTATTCACATCCTCTGCCTACTTTTTTGGTTTCATGCGATACGCAGTGAGGCCGACTTTGACCCGGACTCGTATAGAATCCCCTTTGTGGCGATGTCCCTGAGAGCCATGGCCCCCCAGGTTCACAGCCTGCTGCAGTGCCACGACGGCACACTGCCGCTCCTCAGGTACACACTGTTTAATTTACCAGTCGTTCATTGAGTTGAATTTTAGAGGCTTGTCTCAATAAGGAGTAGGTAGGGCATCTTGCTTAAGGAGGCCTGCAGGTAACCTGTGGACATTGGACAGTCAAACCCAGAATCTTTCATCTGGCAGTCAGACGCCCTAATCACTATACCACTGCCCCTAATATTCATTCAAATGTTCTATTCTTTCTACGTGTGTTTGACTCAGTTTCCCAGAATGCTATGCGGCGGAGTTCGGCCCATTGGAGCTGGGCGACGAAACGCAGGAGGGCGGCGTTTCCCTGGAGCACCTCATCACTTGCATTCCCAGCGTCACGGTGGTCACCGCCCAGAACGGCTTCAAGGTCATCAAGTGGATACACAACAAACCTCCCGCCCCCACCACCGGTAGCTCACACTCACTGCTCTTCAATCCTAATCTAAACCCACGCGGAAGTGTGCGTCTTATGCCTAAATTGCATTGTAACGTCTAACATGGGGCGGGTTGGGGGGTCCAGCCTTTCATTGAAGCACTCTGTGCCTAAACGGAGCATCTACGTGTACTTTCCCCCAGAGCCGTGGATCCTGCGATCCAAGAGCCCGGTGGGGAACCCCCAGCTCATCCAGTTCAGCCGCGAGGTCATCGACCTGCTGAAGAGCAAGCCCGCCTGCCTGCTGCCCATCAGCAAGTTCATCCCCTCCTACCACCACCACTTCGCCAAGCAGTGCCGCGTCTCCGACTACGGCTACTCCAAGCTCCTGGAGCTGCTGGAGGCCGTGCCGCACGTCCTGCAGGTACGCACCACGCACCCCCGAGATCCACCACGCCCCCAGCAGACCACACTCGCAACCCCCAGCTCAATGGTCCAAACCCCAAGCGGTGAGATCACTCTTGCTTGGCCAGTTTTAATTGGCCAAGCCAACAACGCTGTGAGGTACAGCAGACGCTTTTGTCCAAAGCGACTTACAATCAGTACATTTGTGGGGTTTGGCATGTGGACAGTTGGAGGAGGAGGAGGGGGGGATCAAGGGGATCGAACCGCCGACCCTACGGTTAGTGGACGACCCGCTCTGTCCATCCGCTCTGCCCACTGAGCTACTGCCACCCCACTTGCATATTGCCATGACACTAAAGCTTTTTAACCAAAGGTGTTGACGCCGCCTAGGCTGCATTTTCTTGGAAGTGGCGGTTAGTTATTTATTGAATTACTAACTTCATCGTGTGATGAATAAACCTAGACATTATGCGTTTGGCTTGCCTGGTTTGTCAATTCCAGATCCATTTACCATTGCATGTTAGCCACCGAGGCATGTAGTGCAAAATAGTCATTTTCCATAATGACCAACAACACCTGGTGCAGGTAATGCTGGCCTTGAGGAAAATATAGCTTTTATGTTTTTTTAATTGCACTGCACGTTTTCATGACGGTGGTGCTTTCCTACCGGCTGTAATCCCAGTGAGAGAGAAGTCTGAAGCGTTTGCTCTGGTTCCAGATCCTGGGCATGGGCACCAAGAGGCTGCTCACACTGACCCACCGGGCCCAGGTGAAGCGCTTCACCCAGGATCTGCTCAAGCTGCTCAAGTTCCAGGCCAGCAAGCAAGTGGCCATCAAGGACTTCATGCAGGCGTACCACTGGTCAGTGCTCGGTTGCTTCCCTCCTGCCAGCCCTCGTGTCTCTTGAACCCATCCCCGCCCCTCAGCGCCCTGTCTCCCGTCTCAATGGAAGAGGGGCTGATGCCGGGTGGAGAATGTGTTGGAAGAGACTTGGGGAAACGGTGTGCGTGTAGTGAGGAGAAGAGGTGCAGGGTTGGATTCCCCCATGTCCAGTCCACCTGAAGACACCGTTGGACAAGGGGCCTAGCCCCTACCTGCTCCTTATTAATTGCATGCGTTCGACATCACTTGAGTTGCTTTTGATGAGTTAATGTAAATGTAAAGGTTTTTTATTTATACAGCCCTTAACAACAATCCTTTCGGTGTACCAAAGGGCTTTACAGCAGGTAATAAATAAAGAGAAGAATAAGTAAAAACAATTAAAAACAATGAAAGAACAATGAAAAAACAATCAAATACAACAAAATGGAATAAGATAAAATCAGATGAAAGTGTTAACATACTGCTGGGTATTAAAAGCCGTCCTAAATAAGTAGGTTTTTAGCCTAGATTTGAAGAGGCCCAGGTCAGAAATAAGACTCATCTCAGCGGGGAGGTTATTCCAGAGCCTGGGGGCAGGGATGGAAAAGGCTCAGTCACCCCATTGCCTGTATTTTGACCACGGCACTTCCAGCAAAAAGTTGATTTGTTGACATCAGAGCTCTACCAGCTTAATGGACTACTTTTGACTATCACTGAGATTGAATCTTGTATTTCCGTGTACTCTTCTTCACAAGTGTTGACACCCTGTGGGGTGCCCTTCACCTTGAGTGCTGAGGTTGGTTCGTTTGCCTCCTCTGCAATGGAGCGTGTCTCTCATCGCCCCCCCCCCCCCCCCTCCCTCAGGTGCTTCTCCAGAGACTGGCGGGTGGTGGACTACGGCATCTGTGACCTCATGGACCTCCTGAACGAGATGCCCGACACCACGGTCACCATGACGCAACAGGACTCCCAGCTGGTCATCTCTGTTCCCAAGAGAGGTCAGCACACACGCATGCACACACACACACACACACACACACACACACACACACACACACACACGTACACACGTACACACAGCATGCACACATGCACGTGTACATTCATTAATAGTTTTTTTTTGTTTTTTTATATATATATATATATAGTTTTTGTTTTTTTAATGTTTTTCTTTGGGGGGGGGGTTGTAATGCCATTACTAGTGCTGGGTGGTATATTATATTACATTGCGGTATCAATGAAAATGATCATGGTTATGGTATATATCACTGTATGACACTAGGAGGAGCTAGAGCACAGGAAAACTGCAGACATTCATTTGTTTAATGGCAACGTTGCTTCAGATAACACTGCCACATGTTATCTATCAAAAGAACAAAATACATCAACATGTTCTTGCTACTTATGATGACTCAACGGCCGAATCTGTTGATAGACTCCATGTGATTTTTGGACACAAGTACACCCTGTTGTCAGTATTTGTTTAATTTTCTTAGTATTTACCACGAGAAATCCTTTTTACCACGTGGCCTTGTTCTGCATATACTCTGATTCACCTGCTCTGTATTGATTATTGATCACACATCCACACTCTGACTTTTTTATTTTGTTTAGGGCATTTAGCAGATGCTTTTGTCCAAAGCGACTCAAAACCAGCACATTTCTCATACATTTGTGAGGTTTGACATGTGTACAGTTGGAGGTGGAGATCGAACTGATAATAATAATAATAATAATAATAATAATAATAATAATAATACATTTTATTTGGGGGCGCCTTTTATGACACCTTACAGTGCCGGAGAATAAAAAGACAATATAGTGAAATAGTTATATAGTTAAAACAGCCGGTCATGGCAAAGACATGACTAGCATGAATAAAACAGTAATACAGTGAAGATGAGCCAGTGGACAGTACACTGAACATTACAGCTAATAGGCCAGTTTGAACAGGAGAGTTTTGAGGTGGGATTTGAATGCCGTTATGGTTTCAGACTGTCGAATGTGTGGGGGGCAGTGCAGCTGAAAGGCTCTAGCACCCATGGTGCTGAGGCGTGATGTGGGGGGTGAGCAGAAGGCCAGCAGAAGATGAACGCGGGGAACGAGAAGGGGTGTAGTCCTGGAGGAGGTCAGAGAGATAGGTGGGGGCTAAGTAGTGGAGGGCTTTGAAGGTGAGCATGAGGTTTTTGTAGTCAACGCGATACTGGACAGGGAGCCAGTGTAGGTGGATGAGAATGGGAGTGATGTGGTCTGATGATTTGGTGCGGGGGATGATCCGGGCGGCAGAGCTCTGAATCACTTGAAGCCTGGTAAGCAGTTTGTTGGGAAGGCCAGAGAGAACAGCATAGTAGTAATCGATCCACGATGTGACAAAAGCGTGGACCAAGACTTCAGTGCTAGATGGAGACAGGGCTGGGCAGACTCTGGAAATGTTGCGAAGGTGGGGGAAAAAAAAGCTGTCCGGGTGATGTTTTTTATGTGGGGTGCAAAAGAAAGGGGAACTGCTTGGTGGACGACCCACTCTGCCCGCTGACCCGCTGACCCGGTTCACAGAGCGCACGGCGGAGGAGATGGACCGCACCAAGCAGTTCGGCAAGGAGGTGGTGGACCTGCTGCGGCACCAGCCCCACTGCCGCATGCCCTTCAGCAAGTTCATCCCCACCTACCACCACCACTTCGGCCGCCAGTGCAAGCTGACCTGCTATGGCTTCACCAAGCTGCTGGACCTGTTTGACGCCATCCCGGAGGTGCTGACGGTGAGTCCCTCATCCACCCCTCCTACCCTCACCCCCCCACCCTCACCCACCCACCCTCACCCTCACCCCCCACCCGGGGCTCCCTTCCCTGGTGACAGTATCAACAACAACCATTAGGGAGTATCTGAGGGCGCCTGTCTCGACCTAGCACAAAGAGTCTAGTGGTTTGTATTTTTTAATTGGTCTATGAATGTTCTCATTCATCCAGGTCATGTTTAATCCGGCCAACAGTTAAATCGAACGCAACTGGACTTAGATTTGTCTGTGAAGACGTTTCGCCTCTTATCCAAGCGGCTTCATCAGTTCGTAACGCATCAGTCTGACTAGTCCGCAGTAGTCTGACTAGTGCGGACTAGTCAGACTGACTTTTTAGTCATACTTTCGATTTAACTGTTGGCCGGATTATTTCTTAATTGGGTTTTAATACTGTGTGTGTGTGTGTGTGTGTATGGCTTTTAACGCACATTTGTGATGATTGTTGTTGTTTTGGAATTGGTCCTTGTTCTCGTAGCTTGTCATGGTCTGGGTATCAACAAAGTGTCTGGAATGTGCAGTGTTTGGGGGTTGAGGTACTGGATCTTTCTGGCTGGGAGTCGGAGGTCCTTGTAGAAGTCCTTGAGCAACACCGGGTCTCATCACTCGCGTCTGAATTCACTTTCAAGATACTTGCTGATTAAAGCTTCCCCTAAATAGACCCCCCCCCCCCCCCCCCAAAGAATAAGTCTCGCCCATTTCTTTTCAACCATGACACAGATATGAACCAGCTCGTCTCGTGTCTATTTTGAGTTTCCCCTTGGAAGTGCCATCACCTTCAAGGATCCTCCACCTCACTGTGTGTGTCATCTCACCCACCCCCACCCCCACCCCCACCACCACCACCCCCACCCCCACCCCCACCAGGTGCTGGAGTGCGGCGAGGAGAAGGGCCTCACCCTGACGGAGGTGGAGCGGGTGAAGGCGCTGGCGGCCCAGCTGGTGAAGCTGCTGCGCTCCCAGAGGAACTGCAGCCTGCCGGTCGGCCTGCTGCTGGCCGAGTACAGCAAGACGTTCGGCTACGGCCTCCGCCTGCAGGACTACGACGCCGCCTCGCTGTCCGCCCTGCTGGCCAAACTCTGCCACGTCGTCAAGGTAACGGGGGTCAACGCAGGGCCTTGTTATGGTTTGGGGCGGGGGGCAGTCCTTGCTAACATCTGTGCGAGAGATGAAATCGGAGCATTCACCGAAGTGTTGCTTCATTTTGTCCTGCATACGACGTTCCCGTTATGTGCACCGGTGACCAGGAAGTCAATATGGAATATGGAACTCTTCCTCAATGCCTTTTTGCTGACCAGACATTGCCATGTGCGTGTGCGCGTGTGTGTGTGTGTATAGAAATACTTTATTGATCCCAAGCTGGGAAATTATGGCATAGCAGCAGCATTACAATACAAAGAATTAAAGAATAAAATGCAATGTAAAAAACAAAAGTATAGAAAATATATCTTTTTTAAATGAATATATAAGAATAAAAATAATTGTAGTGCAAGATGTTGAATATTAAAAAAATATGTATAGTGAACAATTATGTATGTGTGTGTGTCAATATGGAACTCTTCCCTAATGCCTTTTTGCTGACCAGTCATCTGTGTGCGTGTGTGTGTGTGTGTGTGTGTGTGTGTGCGCACACACACGCAGGTGGTGGACGGCGCCGAGGGCCAACGGGAAGTGCAGCTGATCAACAGGAAGTCCCTGCGGCAGCTCACCTCCCAGCTGCTGATGCTGCTCATGGGCCAGGGCGAGGAGCGCGCCGCCACCGGCATGAGGGTGGAGGAGCTGAGCGGCCGCTACCTGGCGGCCCACGGCGTCACCCTCAACCCCTGCGAATACGGCTTCCTGTCCCTGAGCGAGCTGCTCAAGAGCCTGCCCTACCTGGTGGAGGTGAGGGGGCACGGAGGGAGGGGGGGGAAGTGCGTCAGGGCTGGTCCCCGATTGGTCTTGATCATCAGACAGACGGGGGTCTGGGTATTCGACTACATCGGGTATATAGGCGGGGGAGGGGCGGGGGTGCACTACGATGCCCTGATAACACAGAAACAAATTTCGATTTAGTGTAGTCTAGAGTTGTACGTTTGGTAACCGTTTCAGTGTCCGTTTTTTGGGCGACTCTTAAACTTGCCAATGTAGTTATTTCATTTATTTATTTATTTATTTTTCCACCAACATCGGGGCCCATTTATTTCGGCTTCCTATATTTATCCATTCATTTATTCTGGAGAGCACCTCCTTCTCCTCCGAGGGCTCCCGTACTGAAAGCACTGCCGCGCGGGAAGTGCTTAACCTCCGGCTACGGCTGCCAAAGTCCCCCCCCCCGCCTCTCACTTAACCCCCCCCCCTGTTTGCTCCGTGCCCAGCTGTACCGCCAGGACGGCGGCGCGGCGCCGGGCGGCGACTGGGTGCGGCTCACCCGCCTCTACCAGTTTGCGCGGGGCGTGCGCGGCCTGCTGCACACCTACCACTACAACCAGATCTTCCTCACCGAGTTCCCGGCGGCCTACGGCAAGTTCACCGGCCGCGGCGTCCAGCCGCGCGCCTACGGCTACGCCAGCGTTGACGACCTGCTGGCCGCCATTCCACAGGTGGGGACGCACACGCACACACACACACACACACACATACACATGGGGCTATCCTCGGTACAGCTTTGAAATGTGCTGCTCCAATGTGCCAGTCTGCGAAATCCTCCTCTTGATTTCTAGAGGAATCCCATTCCGGGTGTGTCTCTGTGGGCTCTCGCTCTCTCTCTCGCTCTCGCTCTCTCTGTCTCTCTGTTTCTCTCTCTCTCTCTCTCTCTCTCTCTCTCTTTTTCTGGCCGATCCACAGCCCGCTGACTTCCGCGCAGCCCGTGGATGTTATCAAATGATGAAGCGTGACCATCAGCCTCACGGCCCAACAAATGTGCCTGGCGCCCGTCCGGGCTTAAGGGATAACGAGGGTGGGGGGGGGTAGATAAAGGGGAGAGGGGAGGCGGTGAGGGGCAGAGCTGTTTCCTTTTCTACGTTTCCAAGCTTTAAAGATAGGCGAGCTTGAAATGGCAAATCTTGACTCGTGAAGCATTGGTGTCTTAAAGGTGTTCACATTTTTTTTGTTCCTTGCTGCTTGACTTCTGACCCGTGTCCTCATCATTGTCAGGTGATCTGGATCAAGGGGCACGGCCACAAGAGGATTATCGTTCTGAAAAACGATATGAAAGGTAAAGGGAAAGGTCTTAAATCCACAGCGTCACGAGACCCGTCCCGTGTATCATGAAGCGTGTGACACGGTTCTCTTGGCGGCCTGTTGAACGCTTTGCCGATGCGTGTTGTGTGTGTGTGTGTTCAGCGCGGACGGGCTCTGCGGCCTCCGACAGCCCCCAGCCCGAGGGGAGCAGGGACAGCCAGAGTGCGAGTCCTGCCAGCCTGGCTGACTCGGGTACGGGCTCCCCAGGTAACCCTCCCTCCACTGTGACCCCTCCCCCCCCTCGGACCCCTCTGGTCAGGGAAGGCACAGCGCTGGTCGACGACAAAAAAAAAGCTTTGTTTTTAGGTTGTTTGCAGTAACAACCAAAAGGAAAAAAGGGTCAGCAGCCATCATGACAGACAAGCGGCGAACCATTGATGAAATGAAGCGAACGTGTCGTATAGTTCATAGTGTGACATGCATAAACCATGCGGAAACCAATGGTGTAAACATAATCATAGATGACGCCATAGGGTTTTTATATAAAAGAAAGAACGAAGCCTACGTGTGTATGTAGGCAATTTATATTCACAATACTGACTAAAATATAATTAATAGGGTTTTATTGTATTTGCATTAGTTGTTTTGAAGAGTAAAAAGAAAATGGTCGGTCTTAACGCAAGTTTACAACCAGCAAGTTGGTCGGACTTAAAGAAAAAGATGCATATATTTGGGTCGGTCCTAAATTGAAAAGGGTCGGTCGGGTTATGGCAAACCGAAATATTTTTTAAGAATAGCGTGACAGAGCTGATTAAAATCTATATCATCAAAATGCCTTTTTTTTTTTTTTTTTTTTAACCTTTATGTCACCAGGCTAGGCAGTTAAGAACAGATTCTTATTGTATGTTGTGTTAAACTGCAGCTGAACAGTATGATGGTTGATATTTCATTGTGTGTGTGTGTGTGTGTGTGTGTGTGTGTGTGTGTGTGTGTGTGTGTGTGTGTGTGTGTGTGTGTGTGTGTGTGTGTGTGTGTGTGTGTGTGTGTGTGTGTGTGCGCGCTCAGGTGGGGACGACGTGGCGGTGCGCTCTGAGCTCATGTCCCTCACCTCCCCCGTGGACCTGCTGTGCGGCCCGGTGCCGTCCTGCCTGCCCTCGCCCGAGCTCCACCCGCACCCGGTGCAGCTGCAGCACCACACGGACCTCATCCACTTTGAGAGGTCTCCTCCACCCGACGGCACAGGTCCGTCTACACCACCCGCCTCACTGCTGTTGGCTTGGCTTTTCTCTTCTGTCAATTTGCTTGAAACTTGTTCTGGTGACTTTCTTACTGTATTAGCAGCAATTAAGTGTTTCACCTTCTTATGACAAATGTACTCTTTGTAAGTCGCTTTGGATAAAAGCGTCTGCTAAATACCCTAAATGTCTATATAATTTTGGGTGACTTGGCTTCACACGTGGCTATTTACTTTGTTTTGGACTGATGGATTTGAATTAATTTAATTAATTTCACCACAGTTTTCTTTTAAATGCGTCGCCCTCTCGCGAGACGCCTCGCATGCGACTCCAGGCTGCTCCACCGAAAGTGTGAAACGCAAACACAAACAGTTTTCAGTGTGTGTGTGTGTGTGTGTGTGTGTGGTCCATAACCATCGGTGTTCTTTCAGAGAGCGAGAGGCCGGTGGTGGAGGCCGGGCCCCCCGTGGAGGTGAAGGTGGAGGCCAGGTCCTCCTTGGAGGTGGAGGCGGAGATGAAGATGGAGGCCAGGTCCTCGGTGGAGGTGGAGGCGGAGATGAAGATGGAGGCCAGGTCCTCGGTGGAGGTGGAGGAGGAGATGAAGATGGAGGCCAGGTCCTCGGTGGAGGTGGACAGCCCAGAACCACGCAGCCCGGCCCGGCGCACCCCGGTGAGGTCCTCCGACAGCCCCAACAGAAGGGCGTCGCGCGGCAAAATCAGGCTGGCCGCCAACTTCTCATTCCAGGCTTGACCGGTGATGCCCCCCCCCCCCCCCCCCCTAAACACCACCACCATCACCACCATCACCCTACATCACAGGGTCACGCTGACCCTGCCAGGTCACGTTCATCTCTGGAGATCATTTCAGTGATTACACATTCAATCCCCCACCCCCCACCCCCCCACCCACCCATCCTCCGTACAGGTTGTAGCATATTCCGGTCTTTCGATCAATCAGCTACTACCCTCTTCTCGTTGACCTCCCTCTGACCTTTGTTTGACCTTTTAGCGGTGACCTTATTGCAGACTTCCTGCAAACGTTTTGTTTGGACGTCATCACCACACTGTTCTGTTTTAAAGGTTTGATATCCTTTTGGTCTCTGTCACGCGTTGTGTTGAGAACCCAACACAAGGTGTCTTGGAACGATCAACACTGCGGAACCCGACGTGGAGTTGGTGGGGCACCAGATGTAGAACCCAAACATTGGGAGCATTTGCTCGGAAGCAGTAGCATAGTCTCCCTCGAAATCCTAATGAGTACAATGCCAAACACATCTTTACATTATTATATTGGACGTGATTAAGCTTTGATTAATGCGCAGCGCGGTTTTGTTGTTCAACCTTCATTAAAGCTATACATTTTTTTCTACTGCCTCGCTGTATTTCAGAAGAGAACGGGGCAAAATTACAATTTAGTTAGGAACTTGTAAAGACATTGGACGCATGTCTGAGACTGCTTTTCAAGCAACTGGTAAGGTGAGATGTGGCGTGTGTGTGTGTGTAGGAACTGCCCTGTTTCTCCTTCTGCGTCCTTCACGTTTCACTGTGGGCAGTTCGGTCACGTGTCGGCTAAGAGACGGTTTATCTCCACGGGAACCCATCCCGCCATTCCTTCCATCTTTTTTTTCCCGTCACGCGGCATACGATCAGACGTGAACGTTCAAATTACTTTCCTCGACGACCGCGGCTGGCTGACGGCTCTCTTCTTTTTAAAGTTGTCAAGGCCCACCGAAGGCTCTTGGCATGCAAGCTGCGTTCAGCCGGTGTCTGCCGGCGAAGCAGCCGCGGCTCGCCTGCTGTTCTGTCGCTGTTGCTGTGGCTGACACTCCAGTTTGGTTGGTGTGAAATACGTACGGGTGCATAGATTACTTTATGCATGGTGTGAGCCCCCCAGGGACAGCTGGTGACGCCGAGAGACGCTGATCAAGATCTGTTTAGCCTCTCGCTTTGTTTGCTTGATGGGGTTTGTTTTTTTGTTCTGTTTTTTTTTATTTTTTATTATTTTATTTTTTTTTACGATCATGTTTGGTGGAACTTGGGACTGGACGCCATCCTTGCACAGTTCACTTACAAGCTCAGGGTTGTTTTTGTTTTGAACCTTGTTGCGAGTGCCCAATGAAATCGGCAGTGTGTCAGTCTTCTGTCTCGGGTTTATGAATGGCAGAGGGGCGGAGCCCTGTGTTGCGTTAAGGTTTTTTAACGAGGAGTCAAAGGATCTGTGAATTTTTTTACCAAGGAGTTGGAAACGTTGCCTAGGCTTCCCCCCCCCCCCCCCCCCCAAAAAAAAAAAAACGTGTTTTTGACACAGTTTGCCCCCTGTGGTTCTCTCTGGAATCTGCCTGGCTTTTACAATGGCTTGTATCTGCCACGGCGCCGACAGGGGAATTGTGATCGGGTGCCGCGGTCGACGTCTCAAATCTTGTATACTTTTTTAACCGAGGACGTGCATTGATTTTTGAAAACAGCATTTGTTTCACCTGTCTTGAGTGTTTTGAGAGCACTGGCTGTGGAGACGTCGTCTTAACTTCTGCCCAACAACGAGTGTATCCAGGCCACCCGAGACATGTAGATTTAAACAAGTTTGGGTTTCGTTGGCACTGAGTGGAAAATGTCCACAGGATGGGTAAGACCCCATGTCCTCCGCTCATACTCAGCGCTGTGCCTCCCCGTCAGTTCAGGAAACGGCATTTACATCACCTGTTGTAAGGTTTGCGAATAGATTTGCTTTAGACTTGATGTTTAAAACTGAAGTGAAAAAAAAAAGAAACTGTGTAGCATGGAAAGTTTACCTCTGATTTCCTGCATATTTTTTCCCTTAGTCTCCCATGTATCACGCCCTGTGTTTTTAACTGATGTTGAACAACAAATTCTTTAAAAAAGGGTATTTTTGCTGCAACGATTACATTCTTTTATCGACAAAGAAAGTTATGCATTTTGAATTGATTGGCATTTGACGGGTAATTAAAATGATAATAATAATAATTTGGACTGACTATGTTGGGCAGACTCCAACACTCCCGATACGCTACAGTGCCCACCAGCTCCACTTGAAAGGGTTAACAAGCGCCTCTGTCTGATTAATCCCATAGGTTTCGTTCGGTTACATCAGAAGCTGTTAGCCGGTGTCAGTCGAAAATATGCATGTTTGCATAGTTTTGGTTCATGAAAGATGTGCTCTGAGTGACTCCCCCCCCCCCCCCCCCCCTCGTAACTGTTTGTCTTGTGTTTTCTGTCGGAGGCGGGTCAACCGCGTCACCATGGTCACCCCTCTGTTCCTCATGATATGGATTCACTTCAGCCAAGAATCCTACAGGTCCCACCATTCAGCTTATACTGGTGATTCCCCCCCCCCCCCCCCCCCCCCCCCCCCCAGTCTGCAACGGACTTGATTTGTTCTGTTCTGTGCCAGTGATCTCCTACACACCCCCCACCCTCCCCCTAACTCCCCCCAACTCCCCCCCCACTCCCCCCCCCCACTACCTCACTGATCAATAAGCTGCTGTCATGTCACTGCTGAAGGGACCAAGATGATTTCTGTTAATAAATTTCACAAGCATTATATCTACCTTCTCATGACTGCCCTTTATTCATTTGTTGTGTCGGGTTTCGGAATTTAAGGAAGAAATTACCCTTTTTTTTCTTGAAAGATGCCTTTTTATTGAAACATCTATATACAATCGGATGACTCCGTTCTGCATATGTATATACTGGAATATATATATATATAACATGGTACCTTGATAAACTCACTACTACTGAATGCTAAGTAATATCGGGAGGAACTCAACGGCTCGGTGACGGTGCCCACGTTGCCCCGAGTGGCGAAGAAGTCCTTAAATACAGTTGCGTTGGAGCGTAACTTAGGCATTTACAAGAGGGCTGCATTCACTGTTGTCGTCCACCGCTTAAATCAACCGGATGAAGGCTGCTGTTGCTAATGTCGCTGGACGGCGTGGTCATTTGTAAGGCTGAGGCTGAGGAGACGTGTATTGCCAGCGATACAAGTGACATTCGTACAGGAGAATGAGTGTTGCGTCACCGTTACAAATGATGATGGGGAAACCAACGGCATGTTGTTTTTTTTGTTTTGTTTTTTAGAAATGCGTTTTTGAATATTTCGTTATATACACGTACCAAATGATCCTAAAACAGATTAGTACAATTGAGTTAATATTGATTAGTTTAGTGACTAGCCACTAAATACTGCGGTATATGGAGAGGAGGAGGAGGAGGGGGTGAACTGCAGTAAGTGTTATGAAATGGTTGCACTGCTCTGGTGAAGTGAACAAGGACAAAGGAGCCGGACACCGTAGGTTCCTTCAATCATCATCACACGCGTCGTTGTTTGGATGAACCCAGCGTCCTCGTCTCCGGATCAAAGTTCAAATCTACCAATGTGAAGCAACGTAAGGGCTCGACTGTCCGAGGTCGACGGCCCCTTGTGTTACATGGAAGCATAAATACCCGTTATCCACAATGAGGAAAGATTACAAAAATGGTCCTTTTTTTTCTTTTTTCTTTTTTTCTAGTGGTCGGAGAACATGGGCTGGTAAAGTTGACGTGGGGACATGCATTGTGCTTACTGTTCTGCGTTAGTTCGCAATATCTTCATACCCCAGCTAGCCATCTCAGTAGGCAAAGGCAATCTCTTTTGCTCCCGTGGGCACATTTATATATCCCCCTACCAGAGACTTAACGTGACCGTCCCACAAATCTTCCTCTGAAGCTCGCCCACGCGATAAGTACAGTAACCCCTCCTCCTCCTCCTCCTCCTCCATCACCTCCTCCCCAATGTAATGTTTCCCCTCGGGCTGGACTGGGGATCCGATGTCACCTCAACTGAACCATAATGTAATTTGTGCATAAACGCGTAACGCAATCCACGCATAGCATAGTATTCATAAACCTGATCCCCCTGCTCAGTGTGGGGAAACAACCCTCATACGTTGGAGGGGGGGGGGGGGGGGGGTCAGGGGGCGGGACTAGACAGGAGGGGTAACCAGGTAGGTGGGGGTGGTCACATGGTACGGAGGAGGTCTCTGTGGATCACATGATGGAGCACTGGGTGGTGCCACAACAGTCCCTGATGATGGCACCTCCTGACTTTGTGATGAAGGGCTTGTTGGGCGGGGGCTCTAGTCTCTTCTGGGGCTTGGGAGGGTCTTCAAGTGAAAAGGAAGGAGAAGAGGAACGACTGTAAGAATAGTGACGTGCGTATCGTCACGGTGCGCTGTTGTATGTAGTACTTTTTTTTGTCTTTTATTCATTCTGGTGTTATTTTGGGTTAGGTCAAATAGTGCCACAAAAGTATGGGATGTTTGCAAACCAAACTAAAATGTGTTCTTGCAGTTCTAAGTGTGTGTGTGTCCGGGCTTTTTTTGTGATGAACTTACACTGCGTCACCTTGAGCTTGTTTTCCAGCGGCATTAGCTTCAGTCTCAGGAACTCCGCCATCTCTTTGTCCTCCTCCCGTTCCCTGCATGAGAGACGGTCAGTTACTCGGCGGCGGCCATTTTTTCCATTGCTCATTTCAAGGTGTAGTTTGACCGTGCACCTTATCATGATGATATTCCATGTATTCATTAGAAAGCGTCCGAAAATACCTGCTGTAGCCTATTACTCATTTTCTACTTTTAAATTCTCAATGATATAATGGCAAGCTCAAAATATTAATTTTCTAGACTAATTCAAAAGCACAATGTATCCATTCATCCCAGGTTTAATCACAACTGTTGCTGACAGATGGTGCGGTGGGGGGGGGGAATAAAACACAAAAAAAAGATTTGTTTTCCAGCCCAACAATCGCTAAGATAACCGGCAGGTCTGGTGAACAGCGAGGCAGACCGAGAGTCCCTCTGCCTCTCTCTGCTGTAAAGCTCTCTCTCTCTCTGCTGTAAAGCTCTCTCTCTCTCTGCGGGCGCAGCAGACGGGCCATGAAGCCGGCCTGCTGGGTCACAGGGGGCCAATAACTCAGCCGGGCGATTGGCTCCCCAACCTGTCCCACCGCCCTCCAGAACCAGGCGGGGTGGGAGGGAGGAGACATACCGTAATCTCTCCACCTCGGCATCATCCACCAGGAAGTCCCTCTTCTGCACCAGCTTGTGGATCTTCAGGATGAGCTCTTCCTCGTGCTGCTTCAGTTTCTTGTTCTTCTCTTTCTCTGCGAGGAGGGCGGTGCAGACAGAGAGGCGGGGTTACGACACGACCGCGTGACACGGAGGCGATTGAGACGGGGTCTGAATGCGCTTCATTGACTAAATGTTCTGTGTAAAGTATTGTGGAGACACTATGCAATATGTACAACCATGCCGTTCCTGTCAGTCATTTGGTATTTGTTTGTTTTTTTATAAAAAGGTCGACAAATATGACCCCAAACCATCTCAACTTCTGCTAGTTTTATCTGTCTCTGTAAAATAACAGTTTGACCAACTCTATGGGCCTGACGGACATCAAATGGCTTCATGCATGTAGCATGTAGCGTGTTCACATGAAGGCCTTGTTGCAGTGTAACAGCCCGGCTTCAAGAATGCCTTGCAGCTGCAGTATCTGAATCTTTCTAGCAAAGGTCTGCTCGTACCTCTTTATACAGGTCCATGCATCCAGTTTGATGCATCGGCTTCATTTGGCTATTAGCAATTCCAAACACACTGCAATTTTTCTGCAAATGCGTTATTGGAGTGTGTGTGTGTGCGTGCATGTGCGCGTGCGTGTGTGTGTGTACCTGGTACTGCTACAATCTGCCTGAGCTCCTGCTTCAGACCCATGATGTCTTTGCAGAGCTGAATGTCATCCATCCTGTAAACACATGAGTCATCACTCAGAGTGAGTGAGTGAGTGAGTGTTTGTCGATGTCACCTCCATTATCCATGACATCTTCAGCTTGAGGAGGGTTTTTTTTTTTTTTTTTTACATGGAGTGACGTGCATTTTGTTACTGGTTACCGTGAACATAAATACTGAATAAGCAACGTACGAGAACAATCCAAAGGTTGCAAACGTTGCCAATCAATACGTTGAACATCGCGGGGTTTCAATTGTTACGGCGGTGGTAAAAAAAAAAAAGTGTGGACTGAAAGAAAAACGTAAAAACAACTGTAAAAAAAAAATCTGAGTTATGCTCCTCTTCCTGTGGACGGTAGAACTCTTACCATGCAAGTATTCCTCTCTTCTCTGAGCTCCGCAGCAATCTCGCACACACGCACGTACGCACGCACGCAAACTCGCATTCCTCCCATTCTCTCTCTCTCTGTCTCTCTCTCTCTCTCTCTCTCTCTCTGACTCTCTCTCTCTCTCCCTCTCTCTCTCTCTCTCTCTCTCTCTCTCTCTCTCTCTCTCTCTCTCTCTCTCTCTCTCTCTCTCTCTCTCTCTCTCTCTCTCTCTCTCTCTCTCTCTCTCTCTCTCTGCAAAGCACGTTGAAAACTACCATTTCATTCACCACGTTATAAATCCGCGTGGATGAGTCATCCAGTGCCCCGGACCCCCCCCCCCCCCTCCTGCCTCTCCCTTTAGCCTCTCCTCCACCTCCACCATCAGCACCACCTTCAGAAGCTCCTGCACCACGTCGCTCCGTCAACACTCTTATCAGGCTTACTTATTTCTGCCTGTGACGCGAACATTTGCCAGCAGTGTTGCCCGGTGATTGTGTGTTCGGGACTGCGTGAGTCATATGCAAATTTGCAACACCGCTCAAGTGTCCCTTCTCCGATGGGCGGCACGCCCCGCAAGACACTCCGCGTTTCGGTGAACGTGGAGCCCAAACGACTCTGTCTCTCTCTTTCCAACTGGGTCTTTAGCTAAGGGCACTCTCTGGGCACTTTTCCCGGCCTCTCCATCTCAGCGCAGGCCGCCGCGTGTTGCCATTCGGATGGGATATATCTGTTAGAAATCAATTGAGGCCACATTATGCGAAGCCACACAGGCTGGCTGTCGAGGAGGCACGGAAATCTGCCTCCCGACCAGATCCGACCAATGAGAGACGAAGGGGGGGGGGGATATAAACATCTAACCGCCCATTGATCTGCAGCGTAATCCTCTGATCTATGCGGATGAGTGGCCGATGGGTTCATCAACCCCTACATATTTACCTTCTATCGGCGCGTTAAGCTGCTACATGATCGATAAACACGACGACGGCCGGACTGATTGGCCCTTTTTTAACCTTTTTGTGGAACCGCTGAGATGGCAACGCTCTGCCAGCAGAAGACTTCGTTTTTTACAAGTTCAAACACGTATTCCGTGCAAGTCTTGGTTGGACAAACGTTAAAGTTAAAGGAGTGTAGAAACTAGCCCCCCCTCGACGAGGGTCCACCAAAGTGTGACATAAACTTCCTGCCCGAATCAGAGCGCCCGGTTCCATTGGCTGCTCAGACTAATGGGAAAATCCATAAGAGTATAAAACCATCGTCCATAAACACATTTGAGGCCAACACTGTCTGTTTAGGTTTGAGTATTTAGACTTCATGTGGACTTTTACTTAGTAATGTAGGGGTGAAATGAATGAGGTAGGCAAATTCCTGACATACGTAGACTTCTAAATGTCACTGTTCCATTGTTAGCAGAGTAAAGGTGATTATCAAAAAAAAAAATATTTGTCATGAAAATTGTTCACGGTTGAGTCCCTATTTTGAATCAACAATACAAAATCAATTCAAAAACAAAGATCATCCTGACAGAGAACAGGGTGACGAGGTCCATCAGACATCCACCATCAGACACCCATCAGACCGCTCAGACACCCATCAGACATCCATCAGACATTCATCAGACATCCATCAGACATGCATCGAACATGCGTCAGACACCCATCAGACATCCATCAGACACCCATCAGACATGCATCAGACACCCATCAGACACCCATCAGATATCCATCAGACATCCATCAGACATCCATCAGACCTCCATCAGACACCCATCAGACCTCCATCAGACATCCATCAGACCTCCATCAGACACCCATCAGACCTCCATCAGACATCCATCAGACATCCATCAGACACCCATCAGACCTCCATCAGACACCCATCAGACCTCCATCAGACATCCATCAGACCTCCATCAGACAGCCTCTGGACTCACATGAAGCGCAGCTCCGACTCTCGGCGCACCAGAACCTCTCGCAGGCGCTGGATCCGAGCCATCTCCACCTCGATCTCGTCTGGGGAGATGGTGCTCTCTGCCATGGACACGTCAGAGTGGCCTGCAGGAAGAGGACGACCATTGAAACACAAACACAGAAAGTCAACTTGAACGCTAAGACCCCCCACCCTCCACAGCACAGATGGCCACTTGTGGCTGCTTGCATTCGGGTGGTTTGTGTTCGATGATTTGCCGCCAGGAGGAGGGAGGAATAAAACACCCAAAAGGCCAGAGAAAGGTCAACGAGGTGGTCATCGCGTTTTCATTTTCCAACCGCCGTAATATAAATAAAAACCCTGAGCACCAGACGCACACGTTGGCTGCTTTACCGTTGCCCTTTTTTTATTGGTCTTTCTAAGAGACCTTTATTTAAAGACTGTTCCTCATCTCAACGGCCTCCAGTTAAACTGTCCATCATCAATCCACGCTCCTTGTCTCGTCACACCGTGCCGAGGTGCCGGTAGCTACAAGTGGAGCCGTGGTGTGTTAATTAGTTGGTTGGCAATCTTCACACTATCAGTGATTCACCTGTGCCGCGGGGCAAATCACTCATCTCAAAATAGTCCTATTTATCAACGCTGCAAAACTCACACATGCTCTGAGTAGACGAAGCCGAGCGAGGCAGCGCAGCCTGTTAAGAGCTCTTTCACGACGGAGACGAGTATTGTCTGATGATGTGCAAGGGGGGTAATAGTGTGCAGGGACATTGCTTCTCTCGCTCTGGAGATGCTGTTCATCCCGGAGAAGGGGATCCAACTACTGGCCCTGTCCGACAGCCGACAGACAGACAGACAGACAGACAGACAGACAGACAGACAGGGCCAAGTGACCAATCACGCGGAGGGAATTGCTAAGTGCACAGATCAATGGCGAGACAGCTCGTCCCGCCCCTTTCCCAGTGGGGATGATTCAAGCATTTGTTCCACAACACTTTGTTTTTTTTT
>JAXIVH010000001.1:17600416-17700416 GCA_036785325.1 Urophycis tenuis
AAAATTAACAGTCTGAGTCGTGTCTGCTTCTGTTAACTAGTCAATGGTTATTTCTTTACAGACCTGTGTAGAATACAGTGGTTGCCAAAGGGGCCGCCGTCGTCTGGTCCAGGAGAAGTTTACGCAGGACCATCCTCGCAGAATTCCCGGGGAATCTTCGCTCCAGGAACCGCATCCAGAAGAAGCTAAAGTTGCCGTGGAAACTGAAAGCAACAATTCCGACATTCCTCGTGTGCCTCCAATCCATTTCTGTCCTTCGCGTAAACCATTGATGCACAAAGTCGCCCCCAGCGAACAGGCAGCCGTACAGTGTCACATTGGTAACCCATGGAAACCGTTTAACATGCCTGAGCAATATATTTACCATGTTTTCGGACGTAGGAGGTAAACGCAAACCGAGCTGACACGATTCCCTACACGAAGCAGCAAGTACGATCGTCTTCAAAAAAAATATAAATAATTCACCGGTAGCTCACACAACGTTCGATATATCCTTCACATTCTCGGTTATTAAAAAATGTCTTTAATAAAAAAAAGGCCGTATGCAGAGAAGAACTGCATGGGTCTACTCTTACAAATCAGTTCAACGACATGACAGCGTTTCGGTAGCCGGCTGTGTCAGATAAGTAAGAGCAGTGAAGGTGAGCCGGACTGGTGGACTGCTGGTGGACTGCTGCTGAAATCACGCGTCAAATGGAACGCTTCGGGTGACGTAGAGGGCGGGGCCATCTCTGATTGAAATGAATAAATTGATAGGCTACGCTAAGTAAATACAAATAATGTTATTTATAATAATATTTCATAAATATCGAATTTACTTAGCCTATGTATATGTAGGCTAAGTACGTATAATACGTATAGTACGTACTTAGCCTACATATACATAGGCTAAGTAAATTCAATATTCAAACTAAATTCAAAATTGTATATATTTTAAACAATACATAGGCCTACATACATATGTATATGTATGTATTAATATATACAACTTTTAAGAAATACATTAATATCAGTTGTCATACCTAAATAGCTCTGGTTTGGACTGTCATTGTTTCGCATTTATTTGTAGTTATAAAGTAGTCATTAACTAAACTGGCTATTCCAGTCCCAGCAATATTTTTTTTGACTGCAGTATATATATATATATATCAGCAAACAAAAGGGCAACAACTGAACAGGTATAGTAAGACTTTTATTGCAATGGGATTTGGAGTGCAGACATTAGGCTTTTTTTCATTTACATTTTCTGCACTGGGGCCAACCAGCGAAATCTTAAGCTCCATCTTAGTCACACTGAACTTAACTTAACTTATTCACCACATGTCCTTTATTCAGTTTACACTCCAACTGCAAGAGCAATAATACAAAAACACAAACCAAAGACTGAGACATGGCATTTGTTAGTTTTGTGTGTGTGTTGTGTGTGTGTGTGTCTGGGCGGGGTCAGAGGTCACAGTGTCTTCAGAGAGTGAAGAGGCAACACTGTCATCATCATCATCCTTTGAAGAGCTTCAGCAGAGGGGGCTTGTAGTGTTAGTGTGTTGAGGGGGTCCATCTGGAGGGCACTGCCCCCACTCCCCCTGGTCGGTCCGGCGGTAACACTGAGGCTGACCACCGGGGAACAGGACCTCAGAGCTGGGGTGGTGCAGGAGGAACTCAATGATGGACTTCATGTGCTGCACAAAGTGCGGGGGCTCTGCCATCGGCGAGGTGGAGAGGAACTGTGAGAGGGGGACGATGGAAGGAAGTCAGTCTCCATTCCCACGGCGCCTTGAAAAGGACAACCTTTGACCTTTAACCTTTACCTTTAAGATGGTGTCGTCGCTTTGTGACATCCAGAAGGCGATATCCAGATTGGGAGACCACTTGCACGGACCGATTTTAACCAGTCCGCGACTCGAGTCATATATGTCCACCATCTGTAAACGGGACAAACGTGTTTGAATCAAACGCCGTAAAACGTCACATTGTCTCTTGTGGGCTTCGATATACGAGTTGATTTGATTGATAAGCACAGGGCTGTGCTTATTAAAATATTTTATGATTAAAATACATCAAATTAACATATGGAAACAAAACAGATTCAATAATGACAGAAATAATATTTATGGCAGTGAACTGAAATGTTAGCAATTTCAAGGAATTTTGCAGAGGTCAGCGCAGTCATCTCAACCAACGAAACGACAGCCACACCCTCATAACTCGGACACTAGCCCCCCCCCCGCGCATCCCAACCGGCTCGTCATGTTTTGTGACTCAACGCAGAGCTTCGCTGAAACTCCCTCGTGGACCGGTAAGGGGAGGAGGGTGTGAGGGGTAAGGCGACATCACTGACACACACAAAATGCGACCGGAGCGCGTTGCATAACAGCGACGTACTACCTGTCCTCCGGTGAAGGTCCGTGCCGAGCGCAGTTTCTCGGCCGGCCCTTTCTGAGGGAAGGAGGCCGGGAACACCTCCCCAGTGTTGACATTCACCCCTGAACCAGGACACCAGAGACACACAGGTACACGCCTCAACCACACAGCACACACGGGAGTGAAAAACCACTGAGAAACAAAGCCACCGCGCTTGGCTTGATGCTCCGTCTACATAGGGTGTTAGTTACCTATTCCATAGACCACGGGCCGGTGATTTCCTTCTACAATCATGTCATTCATTTCTATAGAAGTTTTGGGAGAGAGCAAGGCAGATCAGACCAACAATTGTGGTATACGTATGTAATGACTACAGACAGGCATAAACTTAGGTTAAGGGTCCACTTATAAAAGTTTAAGGGTCATGTTTACCTGTAATACAGCATGTTTCTAGATGAATATCCTCTTTCAGCTTTTGGAACGCCGCTGTAAAATGAATGGAAAAAAAAGTGAATTTGGGTTCACATTGAGTGTGCAGTGGATTCAGTCCATTGAGTGGAACACCGTAAAAATGGTCCTACCTAACAGGCTAAGGCTGAGCTTTTGGGAGGTCTTTGACTCATCGTTGAAGCCCCCCACCAGGTGGAGCTCAAGTCTGCAACAAAAGAGTAACACGCCGGGATCACATCCGTTTCCTCTGTGAAGCCACAGCTTCACTGTGAGAGCCAGTTTAATACTACACACATATTCACAGCCCCTCAAGTGTTGTTATGTTTACTTCTTCATGGCTGGCATGGTGTACATTTTGAAAAGTATGTGCTCTTTGGAAAAGTCCAACAAAGTAACTTAGTGCTTCTCATTCCATTCAGTTTTTTTAAGATGAAAGCAGTTATGAAGCAGTTCATGCCCAAGACGGGCGTAACTTAAAATACAGAAGCCGAGAGCGGGAAGTTAAACTGAAGGGAGGCAGCTTTAGGGTGTGTGTTCGTGTTTCGAACCTGCCCTCCTTGCTATGGTTAGACAGGGATGTGACAGCTTTCACAATAAGCGGGACTTCACTCCAGGTGCTAGAGCCGTCACAATGTGCAAGGCAAACAGCTCCGCTGCCTGACAAACGAGAGGACAACCTTAAGCTCATGCCTTCCAACACAGATGAGAAATAAGATGACTGAAAGGCAGCTGGCCGCAGTCAAGTACCTGTGTGTCTCACCACAACTAAATGGCAGGTGGTGGCATCATCAGACCCAATGACAGAAACAGCACCTGGATTAGATCATGTCAGACAGATAAGAATAGCAATGATATTAAATAAAAGTCAACTCTAGATCATCTTAGTTTATGGCGGATAGCACATGTTGGATGAGAGTGAATAGCATGGTTGTGAATCCATTCGGCTGTACACTTACGATCAGATGGTATTGTTGCCGCATACTCTCTCTGTTGGACATACAATAGGCACTTAGGGTCCACATCAACGAGTGGTTTGGAACAAAAAGCTTTCGCATTTTCCTGTAAAAGGACATTCATGACAGAAAACAGAGTAAACCAGACACATGTTATCCAGATGTACACCACTGTGTGTCTACTATACTACTAAGCCAGTTGTGTATTTGCAGCCTACATTCCGAGGTCCCTTCAAGGTAAGTGACCCTGCCATTATAGTGTAATGATAAAACATCAAACTACTTCCAAAAACGGCTGTGAGCTGAACAACAGCCTCAGAGTATGTATGGCAACACTACGACAGCGGGACACGACCGTTGCCAAGAGTGCAAATATCAGAACAATTAGCTTGTTCAACGGAGCTGAAGTTGTGCTGATCGGGCCGTGGTGTCTGTTAATAAGACACTGTGCTGCTGCAGCATGGGCCACT
Organism: Urophycis tenuis; assembly: GCA_036785325.1. Taxonomy (NCBI): domain Eukaryota; kingdom Metazoa; phylum Chordata; class Actinopteri; order Gadiformes; family Phycidae; genus Urophycis; species Urophycis tenuis. Next base: position 17,604,648 of record JAXIVH010000001.1, read on the forward strand.
TACCTGCAAGTGGGGGTATATGTAGAACAATTCCGCTGTTGTGCTTGGTCGGTCAATTTCTCGGTTTTTTATAAGTAGAGGCATGTCGTCAAGGTTGGGGGTCAGTCATAGTCTAATGACCAACATAGCATCAGAAACATTTGCAGCAGCTTACACAGAGACGGGTTTTTTTTTTTTTTTTTTAATAATCCTTATTATTCTTTCAATGATTTAACCGAAACTGAAATTATTGAACGGTGGACTTCGTCTACTAAAAACGCCAAATGTAAAGGATGACAACTTCCTGGATATCGCCACCAACGGCTAAAAAGTGGAAGTGCATCAGAAATAGTTTGCGCATGTGCAGCTACCTACGCATTTCCTCTGCATCAAAATGATCAGCTGCACTTCGCAGTAGTACGGATGATGCTGTAATAATCTATAGTATAAATGTAATTGATCTAAAATGTCAGACAAGCAATAAGATGCTACCTAATTGGGGTATAATTGACCTTTCATGATGGTCAGTTAAGAGAGTCAGTCTAAATGATGGCTTTAAAGACAGAGACACCAGCAGAGACAATTATTTTTTAACCATAAAATTCCTGAACAAATATAGGCTATGCAATCCAGACCAAACCAAAGGTGACATTAGATAGCATTTATTTGGTTTCATTTATTTTTCAAATAATGTTTCTTGTAAAGTTGTATTGTTTCAAAGAAAATAATTTTATTTCCCTTACAGTATATATATATATATATATATATATATATATTCACTGCATTCTCTTAATTCCTTTTCAGCAATGCCATTTTGACCTTCACATTCTCTCAGTTTCTCTTTTGTGTTTTCTTGCAAATGTACATAATTGCATAATTTTATTTACAAGGAGAGTGGAGAGACCATACCAGAGTGCAGAAAGGAACAAACAAAGCCGAGGTGGAATGTCCAGTTTACCTTGAAGAAAGTCCAGGACGATATGCAGGTCCAGGCCAGCCAATTTGGTCTGTGCAAAACGTTAAGCAGAGAAGTGCGTGCAAGTACAGGTCCTGTGATAGAAGCTTCTAAATTAATATATTATACATATAACATCAAATAAGAGTTGGAATCGGAAATACTAGCCACACTCTATTAGATAAAATAAGAAAAAGCAAAATTATTTGCAGGTATTGGTTTGAGGCGGATAGGGGCGATGGCGAGACTGTGAAGTTGGCTTCCGTGTTCAAGCTAAACCGGCACTGGAGGATACTATAGCCTAGAGGCCATGAGAGATATCAGAAGAGATATCAGAGATAACAGCACTCAAAAAGGATGACGACCCCCACCCCCCGCAGACTAATTGACCTTGTGAGAAAACAGATTACATTGATGGGACGACAAAGGGCGAAGCAGTAGGCCTTTCTACCGAAACAATAACACAGGGATGACGGAGTAAAAAAAACAACAAAGAAAGGCACAAGTTAGAAGCTACTTCCAAAAAAAAAAAAAAACACTCTTCATATCAGCTCATTTCCCTCCAAAGCCGGCTTTTCACCGTTTAAAAAAATAAATGATTGGTTAATCTTGGCGGGTTGATGGGTTTCCAGAGACGATTGGGGGGACGGGGGGGCCGGGGGGGTGCAAACAAGTCCATCTCCCTAAAGGTTCCCCCAACTGTCTGGAGGAGGGAAACGCTCCACATCGCCAGATTCGTCGTGCGACGCGTCTCCCAAGTTGAACGTCAGCTTGTATCTCAACCGCACCTTCTCCTGAAAGACAACATAAACATAACATTAACATCACATCATCACATCTCTGGGGGGTTCACAATCAGCGCTTCATCCCAGACACATTCCTCACTGTGCGTCCCGAGGGGGAGTTCAATGGGTCAGCGGTTTATTTCTGTGATTCTGTTATTTCTGGCTAATGGAAAGCAAATGCTAACCCAGCAAACTCCATTTTTTTGGCTCACAAAGATTGGAAATAAAACACGCGTCTGAATCAAGGTAAGACAGGCAAGTGCCAATTGACAGACATCTCAAAATGTCCCTTTAAAGAAAAACCCAGCAGCCATAAGTGAGCAACAGAGCATATATTTACACCCATTTGTGCCACTTTCACTCTGAATCAACAACAATTAACACTGAAATCATTCAGTATCAGGTTCTAACATGTATTATATGGCTTAATAGTCTTACGACCTAAAAACAACATCACAATACATAGTTTGACATATTTGAAAGAAAACCGATACTACACTACCAGCAGAACAACTGATATAGCAGCCTTTGGGTGTAGGATATTGTGGAGCTGTGGTGCCCTGAACGGTAGTGATGTGTCGGTCGTGAATGATTCGTTAAATATGAACTAATCTTTTATATGACTTGGGAGTAACGAGTCGTCTCAGTGAGTGATTCGTTCATTTTCATGCAGCATCTTCCCTGGCCACATGACAACAGTTCGTTCATCGGATCGTTCATACGGATCGGTCTCTCGTTCATTAGTCACGTGACAGGCAGCTCAAGCTGAACGGTTCGTTCTCGTTCATCGGATCGTTCATTTGTCACGTGACAGGCAGCTCAGGCTGAACAGTTCGTTCTCGTTCATTCATTCGGATCAGTCTCTCGTTCATTTGTCACGTGACAGCTACCCAGTCACTGTCGTGTCGTGCTTTCAAACAACAGTGGCAGGGAGGATACAGGACACAAGTCACTTTATAGTGGTGTGTCTTTGCTTTCCTAGGTTTTCACACGGTTTGAATTGCTTGTCATTTTGTGTAAACTTTGTCAGCTGTAAACCATGTTGCCTTCATTGTTAAGTGTTGGAGAACCGCAGTCTTTTTTACAACGCTCACAAGAGGGCTACAGCGCCACCTGCTGTAAAAATGAACGAAATGAACGAAATGACTCAAAAAGATTAGTTCAATTTACTGTCCGAGAGTAAAAGATCCGAATCAGTAAAAAGACTCGGTCTTCCCAACAATACTGAAGGGGGGGGGGGTTACCTGCTGAGGGTTGGCCAGCAGCAGGATCTGGGTGATGGCAGCGGGGGGCAGCATTGGGTTGAAGGCTGGGAGGTCGGTACCAGAGGGAGGCTGCAGCTTCACCTTCATCACCTGCGGTGAGCAACACACACACATCCATAGTGATCACCACTGTTGAGTTCTTTGAGCCTTGAAAAAAAAACACTGGTGGTATAGCAGAGAGTATAGACCATGAAGAAAGCCTTACTATCAAATATCATCAAATGTGCAGCATCACTTACAGTCATATTGTACAACTAAATGTTTTGGATGAGGCATGTTACGACATGGACATGAATAAAAAAAAAAAAAGATAAAATAAAATAAAATAAAAGTAGCAATGGAACAGGTTAAGGGCTAAGCTAGAGAAGAAGAGATTGTATGGCTATGAAAAGCAGCAGGTTTGGAAACCATGAATGATCCAAAGATACAGATACGAGATATGACATACAGATCCAAGACATCACGTGAATGTGGTCGTGCCCAGGTGGATATAACATTCATAACATCAGAACCATTGATGTCATTAATAACACAGTGGGGGGGGGGATCCTTCCTCTTGTGTAAATCAAACGTACACTTATTCATTTAGCAGATGCTTTTATCCAAAGTGACATTTCCAAAGTTGGAAGTGAGGCTAAGAACAATCAAAGCATACAATCTATATTTGGAGTTATTCCAAAACATTCTAAGTGCTGCTGAAGCAGGTTTTAGACAAGAGTGCAGGGAAGCTATAGAGGACGCTATAGGGAGAGAGTAGAGTAGATTTTGTATTTTTCTGGGTGTTAGTTGAGTGCATGACCGGAGTGAGAAATTATTATTAATGGATCGCTCCCTGGAGCCGGTCGCACCGGCTTACAAACATTAGTAACAGCACGAGTGCGGCGTTATAATGTAAAAGTACAGCCACGCAAACCTCCACTCCGGTCATCCATAAGCACAACCTAATAAGAAACTCTGGTTGATGTCGCGGCGCAGAGACATCCAACTGCTCAAGTTCTACCTGCGCGCTACCAAGTCACCACCGGTTCGGACATCACCCTCGAAGCAAGCGATACGCAAGCGATCAAAGACACACACACTGGCTCACCTTGGGCACAGCGGACTGGAAACGGATGTTGGTGATGGGAAGCGGCGCCGAGGACAACATGGAGATGATCACCACCAGCACGTCAGGCCGCGAGCGCGGACAGTCCCGCGCAAAGTGGAAGAGCACCCGGAAGCTGTGCTTGTCAAAGACAGTCACGGGCAACAAGCTACCTAGGAGGTCAAGCAAGACAGGGAGACATTTTGTTCTCACCGTCTCTTCAGTTTTCTTTTTTTTTTCTTGGCAGTTTAACTCAAGATGGCTGACGACAGAGCAGTGGAGGAACTCACTTGGTTTTATGGACTCCAGAGGCACCGTCACGTCCGCTAGCGAGATGGCGCTCTGGGGGTCGACAGGACAGGGGTCAGGAGTGTTGCAGGGCGGCTCCGCCAGGTGGATGGAGCCCGGACTGGGAGTGGAGGTCACAGCGCTGGCAGCACTGCTGGAGGTGTTGTTGGTGGACTTGGTCTGGAGGTCTCGCAAGGTGAGTTTTGACTGGCTTTGGAATTTGTCCCTGTGAAATATGTATACATTATACACAACCCTATCGCCGGGCCATTTTGCAAATGGATATTTGGTTTGGAACATCTCAGTTCATTTGCGGATTTTCCAAGGAACGTTATCAACGGGTGCAGACCTGCCATTGGTGGACTTCCAACCAATCAGAGCAACGGAAGGAGTGACACATCAGCGGTAGTCATGGTTGTTTAGCAAAACAGTTTGCTCTGTACAGTCATTGTATCAAACCCGCCCCATTTTAGATCAAATAAAAACATGAGGTTGCAGATTCGTCTCCTACCAAGGCTATGGTTTTCCACTCTTATGTTCCATTAAGTGCCGCACATTTATTGGGTTGGTTTGGGGGAATTTCAATGTGACTAATCAACATCGGTTTTACTTTACAGACCACAGTGGCATTACAACCAGGCAGGACATTCATCATTAGGGCTGAGATTGTAATACTCCAAAAATCTCCCATCTTCCCCTCACCATTTGACCGGCTGGCTTCCTGGAGGGAGAGACTGCTGTAGCAGGGTCTTGCCCAACACGTCTAATTCATCCAGAGGTTTTGGTGAGATGACGGGAGCCTCTGCTGCCAGATGTGGTTGTGTGGTCAGAGGCGCGGCCGGCAGCAACACCACCGCCTGGACGGCTGGGAGTGTCGGCTCGGCACCGTCACATGACTAGACAGACACACAGCACCGAGTCAATGAAAATGTGTCAAGATGGCGGTAGGGGAAAGTCTGACGTTGTTCTTAATATGTGTGCTTACCTGGAAAGTGTTGAAATCTCCTAATTGGGGGCTGGGGAAGGAGTTTGGTGTTACATCGTTCAGACCTAAAAAATAAAAAAAAGCCATCAAAACAAAAATAAACAGTGTGTCTTTAATAAGGGAAACAGCTGAGTCAGGCTTGCCAGGTTTGAGCTGGGAGCTAGCCAGAGAGGTAAACAACAGGTTAGCATCTTCGCACCTTCTGGAAGCAATTACCATAACTTCAAACAACCTTAACTTCAAACAGGTTGAAAATGAAAGTGGAGACAGGGACAGAGCTCCAAGGAGGACAGGCAGAGGGGCAACTTGTGCACTGAAACGACCTCCCCCCCCAAAAATGACTCTATTGTACAAACGTCGGTGAATAAACCGCATGTTCATCTCACCGAGGGACATGAGCTCATCATCCAGAAGGCTGACGGCCGGGTCTTGTGCTGGAGTGGTGTTGGACAGTGAGGTGTCCAGTCCTGTTAGGTCTAGCAGCGCATTACCACTGCTGCCTGTTTGGGATCCAAAAAGTAACCTAATCAAATCCTCGGCCGTCATGAAACCCACATTCAGCCACATTCTTCGAAAAAAAGGGGGTCAGCCAACAATGGACAAAGGTAATCAAACGTTCAGATAACATGAGACTTGTTGTGAAGACACACACCCTCACACACACCTGGGAGTGAGCGTGAGGCGGTGGTGGTTTCTCCGTTCATCTCCTCTCCCTTCACCAGCTGCCGGTACAGGTTGATCACCTGCGTCAGGCTGTCGTTGGCCTGCAGGATGTCAGCTGTCCCCAGAGAAACACACGCACGCACGCACACGCACGCACGCACGCACGCACGCACGCACGCACGCACGCACGCACGCACGCACACACACAGAATGTAACAATAATCATACCTATGTATTACTCCCAATTTAACATACAAAGTTTCATATTCCCCAACTGTAAGAGGGTGCAGAGCACAGCAAACATGTCAGTACAGTGGTGTCAGTTGACACCATTTTTAAAATTAATCCAACAGCTTTGAATTTAGCATGAAGCTACGCAGCACTGCCTACATTTGTACACGGTGCCATTATCTGAAGCTTCCCAAAATCACTGCGTCGCGCCATCAGCCCTCTCACCTAAGGCCTCATCGTTGTCCTCTGTGTCACTGGCCAGACGAAACAGCGTGGGCCTCATTTTTTCACAGCGGTTATAAAGATCCTGCAAAGCAGAGCCCACTCATTACTTTGTGGACGTACGAACAGTGTAAATGATGGTGTTTGGATGAGACATGGCTACGTGTTCAGTATAGTTCCCAGCCGGCAGGTAAAAGTAGACCGTGTAATGACTGTGATGGTGCCGGGCAGGGCTGAGCTCACCTTGATGAGCTCCTGGTGGCTGTGGGAAAACCCGTCCTTGCTGTAGCTTTCCAAGAGCTGCCCCAGCAAGCTCACACTCTCCTTGACCTCCTGGATGGCATTTAAACGCTTCGACACCTTCTCGGTGCGCTTTTGGTCCTTGACGGGAATAAACAATTGAAGCGTTACCAGAGAACAAAAAAAATTGGGCACTAAATACCAAAAAAAACAATAATAATGGGTGAAAGAAGTGACTGGAAAATGACGGCTGATTCATTTGCACGAACCGCTGACAAAATGTTTAAGATTCAATTGTAAGTGTTTTGTCTTCATACTTGTGCCTTCCATTGTCACTTCACAACTGTTCCATGAATGTTTTATTTGTTTGTCGTTTCACCACATTATGTCGGCCCACCCATCACCCTAATAGCCACCAGGAAAGGGGGTTCCCTTCCTAAAGCCCGGCCTCGCCCCCACCTGGCTCGAGTGCCTAGCATCAGGGGGTGCCTCCGAGATCGCAGCTGCCGATATATTAAACTAACAATGACCATGACTCACCTCCTGCACCATTTCATTGATGAGCTTGTTTGCTGCTCTCAGATCTTCTGGGTGAGAGCTGTTCAGCAGTCGAGACAGCATCTACACAAACAGGAAGCGGCAGGGGAAAGAGGGGGGGGGGGGCAAACAACGCAGACCATCATTTCCCCCAGTCAATTCTATTTAGAGGAGCACCTGCGGGTTCACTGTAGGTTCATCTCGTGAGACGAGGCGTGCGTGAAGGACGCCTCGACTTTCACCTTGGACTTCTCCTCATCTTCGAACACAGCACTCGTGGCTCTGGGCGGGGGAGGTGGGAGGGCCGCGTCACAGGGAAGCACCGGGTCTTGCTTGACAATACCTGGAAGGCAACAATTTGATTTCACATTAGGAACCTGCCCGTCAACGCCGGCCCACATATTACAGAGCGACGATACAGGAGAATGAAGTTCAGCGTTCCGATTCATGGCACAGCACTTTAAAAGATCTATTAAGAAAAAGCATACGGCCAACAGATAATGATGAATGGAGTACGATTGTGAACTATATCGAATCTACGATTAAAACAACTCAAGGACATGGATATCAACTTCAATCTGCCAACCTGACTGATTGATCTGATAATCTCACAATGGATCTCAACAACTCTGACAGGGTCTCAGTCCATCATGAGTGAGGTTCACATTGACTGAATGAAAGTCATACATTCATTCATCTGGGTTATGCATTCTACACCTTTAGGAAGACTCACCCTGTTTCTTCAGCATCTGATAGGCATCTGCTATCTTTGTTTCATCTGGTAGGCCCAGAGTCCAGCTGTACATCACTTCTAGAACCTTCTTCTTCACAGGCTCTGGGGCTCGGGATCCCAAGTACTGCACAACAGTGTTTCAAAAGCGTTGTGCCACAATCGTATTTTAATGAATGTCATTCATCTTCAAGTTATCAACTTGCTTACACAAGAGGAAAAAAAATTACCTTGGGGGAGACAACTTTGATGAGCTCATTGAGGAAGCGAAACTTTGCTACTTCAGTATGAAACCGTTTCCCACAATTCTTCATGCATGTCTCAAGGAGCTGGAGAAAAAAAAATCAATACACACGCTTTGACGAAACATAAGACTTGGTGGGGGGTTTCTACCATTGCCACATTATTAATGCAATTATCATCATATCCCTTTTCAGAGCCCTGTAACATCATACGGCACTCATTTGCAGATTCACGTGACAGTGAAAGCTTGCTAGTCAGAGCTCTTGTGCTGAACGCTTCCCTACCGTGAGTGCTTGCAATGCCTCCCACTCCTGGGGCGACTGGATTTTATGGGCCAGGAGCCTGGTGGCCAGCTGTGGTCTGATAACACACATCATATGTTTTTGATGTTACTTAGCCAGGTAAACACTGCATTGTTGACAGCTACTATACACATATCTACAACACAGTGCAATTGAAGCCTTAGCACAATTCAAATAACCATATGAGAATACCTTCTAGTCAAGCATAGCTTCTAGGTTGAATTAGTTAAATCATGGTTTCAGATTTAAAGCATGTTTTTAGTAACCACCCAATAACATCAGTAAGTAACCATGCATACATATGAATATCCATGTCTTAACTTGACTCTTCATGTACAAGCTTAGCTTGACATCCACAGAAGAATAGCAAGCACTCAGAGAAGACTTACCCTTCTGCTTGATTGTTGAGTAGGTCCCAAAATGCTTTGATACTTTCCCAGTCATTCTCCTTGTTCATTGGATTAGTTGCCTTATCTAATTAAAGAACAAGACCGAGTTGTAGAACTGTTAAAGTACACTCACAGTCTCCAGTTGTGAATGGGCATCGTTCTTTTTGCCACGTTTACAAATATATGGTTGCAACCACACACTTTGGGGCTTTTCGTGTCTATCATTAGTCGTGTGCCGTGGTAGTCATTGTTTCATGTGACTGCGTGTCACATACAGCCGCACTATTATTACCAAATGAACTTTGTTGTCAAGAAAATCAAAGCTAGCATGTTAGCGACCCCCTTGTCGTGGTGATTGCTCGTCTTCGATTAACAATCCCTATAAAGCTATGCATCAAAGCGTCGACTTATATTGAGCAGAACTACATGAAGCACACAAGATGACCAAGGTGTAGTCAAGGTGTCAAATGATGTGTATGCACTTTGGGGTTGATGACATTGCCCCTCGACTGGTGTGTCCGTTTTCGCGAGTTTGTACAATGATCTTGGTAGCTGCTGGAAATCGCTAAATAACAACATAGCTTCACGGGAGGAAGTGGACGGGTTCTAGGTAACGAAGTGATTGTGAATGCATTATGTGATGACTTACTGATTAGAGACTCCAAGCTTTCCTCCTCTGGAGGCGCCGCCATGTTTGGGTAATTTCAGTGACAAACGCTGAGCCTATCGCGTTACTTTGTTTTCTATCAGGAAGACATGACGTCCCCCTGGTGGCCGGGAAGGGAACCGGACTGTGACATTGATTTGACCAGGCTGGTTTCCAACAACAAGGATGGCATGTCACCTCGGATTGTTTAGCCGGGTCTAAACCCAAAAGCCCATTTGTCATTATTCATCATTCATCTTAGCGATACATACATTGGGGGAGGTCCAGTGGATCATCTTCTAGATCCACAGGAGTGCAGATCATCATGGGGACGGCAGTGCAACAGACCGCCGCACACTGGAACAATAACTACACTGTAATCTGCTTCAGCGTCGTTCAACTGGGAAGGAAACCATCTGTTTGTAAAACCAATCTGGCAATACGTCACTAGACGGCCGTAGATCACCTTCTCTCTCTCCTGCCGGGACCGCCCGAAGAAAACCCAAGAAGACAACATTTTGTACGAGTCGGTTATATCACAGTTACTGCTCGCTGTGAATGAAAGTTGGCTCGCAAGAAAGTTAGGCAAGCTAACGCGTTTGGTTATGGCCGATATACGATGGTAATAACGATATTTAATTTGTTATTTTACCTTGGTCACTAGGGTTATACGAATTTTTGTAATTGTACTATCCTTACAAAAAAACAACAACCCTGCTAAATTGTGTCACAAAAGTCGGGTAGCTTCCTAGCCATGCTAGTCTGTAGCATGCCTCGCTGGCTGCACATGAATGTATCATGGTTTAGGGTGTAGCCTGATTCACCCTGACAGAGGCTCTGCTCACACGTTGTGAAGGAAGAATTGTTTATGCCTTCTCCCACAAGAGCACATCAAGGACATCAAGTGGATATTACGAGGATCCGTGGATTGTAAATTATACACCGCGATGGGCTCATTGAAAGCTCTGCAGGAATGGTGTCGCATTCAATGCGAAGACTACAACGATGTGGAGATTAAGAATATGTCCTCGTCCTTCCGAGATGGGTTGGCGTTTTGTGCGATAATTCACCGCTTCAGACCAGATTTGATGTAAGTAACCTCCAGACGTCATTTTAAACGACTTTAAACATCTGCTCAAAATCGCTAAGCTTTGTAAATGGAATGGTTGCTCTTCTCATTGACAGCCGCCAGGCAAACGTCTCGTTTAGCGCAAGGATACATGCATATCTTTTTATGACTGTGATCTTTTGACATTTCATTTTTTGACACATTAAGATAAATGACACTAGATGGGCATTAGGTTGCAGAATGGGAGAGGGTAAAGGAGTATGTAAGCAACCCAGTATGGGTTGTTAAAGGATTGTTATCCTTTAACAACCCATACTGGGTTGCTTACATACTGCTTTCAGGTTGACATCATTTCAGTAGTTGTATCACGATGAAACACATGACCACAGCTGTCACCGTTCATTTATTATTGTTTGAGACGCTGCTCAGCAACTGCGTAAACTGTGATCATGTAATTTTATTTAGTTTAGTTCTATCAGGTCGAAACACATGATCCCAGTTTATTAGTAGTGTCTCGTCCGGAGAAAGCTTTTATCAACTGATCTAGGCTGGACTCAAGACTATGCAATGTAATCAGTACTCCTACAGTTGAATAAGTATTTATGATACTCTGTGATATGAATGCACACCCACATTTTTAGGCGTGACGGCGCTTTCTCTGTTTCTAGTTGATTCATGTTTAACTTTGTTTCATTGTTGAATGGCATGTTTCATGGCCCTGTATTTGTTGAAGAACAACCTGTAACAAAACCCAGATGTTTTGGACTGTAAAGATGTTCTCAGACTGAAATGAGTGTTAGTTAGGTGTTTCCACTTAGTTTTGTAGTCTGATTTCTATTACTGTTTGTATCCCTATTTGGTGTGAACAAGTGAGATACACTGAGATACCGCACAACGCAGTAGACTTTATTCCCAGACAACCCAGCAACACAAAGTTCAAAGTATACAGTGCTAATGAGCCCTGTCTCAACTTTGTCTCTCAGCAGGCTACCAGGCCCTGTTCATTCCTCCTCTGTATGGCTGGCCTCCGATTCACTCTGATGCAGACCAACAGACTGTCAGACTAATCTGTAGCCCGGGACCTCTAGCTGTCAGACTGGATTTAGCTCTAATGCCACTCCGGGCCATCACGGCAATGCAAATGGAAATGTGCAGCCACTGTCCTCTAGAGCACTTCTATGAAAGAGGCTTCCTTAGAACAACTGGACCTATCCATAGGATGCCTCGACGACCCTTTAATCTCATGGCTACTGTGGCTCAGAATAAGTTATCACTATTCATTATCACTGGTTTTACATTATGGAAGACGAGTCTAGATTGCCGTTTCCCCATCTGTTAACATCTTCAACATTTATTGCAATCATTCTGTTTGCTCTTTTATGATCTTGATTAGTGCACGGGGCAATCGCACCGAGCACTATTGTTATTGACATTAGCTGTTTAAATCTATCCAGTTTTTAATGTTGCATGGCTATTTAATCTGTGGCCTCGGAATTCAACTGACATAATATTGCTGAGTTTAATTGGCCGTGAATGATTTCACAACCACTAATACGCTATCTGACTCTTCCAAGTGCTCTTATGGAACTGAACACACGCACACACACACGCACGCACGCACGCACGCACGCACGCACACACACACACACACACACACACACACACACACACACACACACACACACACACACACAGTTTCTCAGCAGTCACATTTTCAAAAATAAACCTGGGAGTGAGACCGCGAGTCAGAAGGAGGGTTTACAGTTCACATGCCTCCCTCCCTTCCTTATTCATATCAGCCTTCAGTCTTCGCCTGCCACCGTCAGTCTAGCAAGACGGAACAGGGCCACACTCAGACCGTGTGGATTCTCCATCACCACGTTGCTCTTCAAAAACCAGCCCACAGCGCGCAGAGACATTGGCGAGTACTCCTGGTGGTGCGCATCATCCATGGATCTCTCCTTCCATCTCTCCTGATATTACACACGCCTATTGACGTGTCGGGCGCTAATTATCAGGGCCGCACCACCACAAAGGAAACCTGACGCTCAGGGAGCCGACTTGGGTAAATATCCCGTGGCAGACGTGGAGATGTCAATTTAGGTGACGGTCCAAGAAGCCTGTTCTCCTCCTCCCCGTGTTGACTCAGCCAAGCCATCGCCGCCGCTGAACCCATCGCCACAACGCCGGCACTTTTGGGTGTTTTTTGCGCTCCATGCTTGGGATCTGCTGCTGCTGCAAAGTGTGTTTGCGTTCACGGGGAACCGATTAGGAGAACAGAGGTGACTTTGTGCCGCCCAGGGGGGCCCCCACAACAAGGAGTTCATTCACAGAGCTCTCCTCTGTTTCCATATTTCAGGACTCCCGACGCTCTTCCCCCCCCAGCACCGTAGTCTTCCTCGGTGGCGGTGTTGACAGGCACCGTCGTAGGACTACTGTGTGTGCACTACAGACATTCCTGTACTCCTCCTCGGCGCTGTCGTTTTTCTCCTTCCGTAGTGTTAACAGTGGGATGTTTACTGGCGGCAGGGCTTTTCTTCTCCTTGGCTCCTTGGCTGTGAGGTCAGCAGGGGCTGCACCTTGTAATTATGAGGCCGTCGGGGGTTGTTTGTGCGAGGATTTCCAGGTGCTCTGACGGCCTATGGCTGTCTCACATGAAGCCCCAATAGAGTGGGATGAGATGCCCCCCCACACACACAAACATGTTAAATGGAGGTGTGGGCTACCTTGTTCTTTAACAGTGTGTGTGTGTGGTCGGTTTTATTTATAAACCAGGATTATAATTGTACTCTCTGTTCCCATTTCAGAGACTTCCCCTCGCTGTCCAAAGAGAATGTCTACGAGAACAACCGACTGGTGAGTCAGCTCAATGTGGGCCAAGTGTGTTCAGAATGAGCTCATAAATAAGCGGGTCTGGTTTGGATCACCAGTGTGCTCTCATCACGGGGCATGTCCCGGTTTGTGGAGCTTGGAGACCGAGCTACACGGCGTTTTGTTTTGGAGCGGAAACCACGTCTTGCTGTGTGTCATCGTGTTGAGTAATGCACTGGTGTTCCACCCTCATGCAGTGTTCCACTAGTGTTCCACCCTCCTGCAGTGCTCTGCTAGTGTTCCACTAGTGTTCCACCCTCCCACAGCGTTCCACTAGTGTTCCACCCTCCCGCAGTGTTCCACTAGTGTTCCACCCTCCCGCAGTGTTCCACCAATGTTCCACCCTCCCACAGTGTTCCATTAGTGTTCCACCCTCCCACAGTGTTCTATTAGTGTTCCACCCTCCCGCAGTGTTCCACCCTCCTGCAGTGTTCCACTAGTGTTCCACCCTCCTGCAGTGTTCCACTAGTGTTCTACCCTCCTGCAGTGTTCCACCCTCCCGCAGTGTTCTGCTAGTGTTCCACTAGTGTTCCACTAGTGTTCCACCCCCCCGCAGTGTTCCACCCTCCCACAGTGTTCCATTAGTGTTCCACCCTCCCACAGTGTTCCATTAGTGTTCCACCCTCCCGCAGTGTTCCACCCTCCCACAGTGTTCCACTAGTGTTCCACCCTCCCGCAGTGTTCCACCCTCCCACAGTGTTCCACTAGTGTTCCACCCTCCCACAGTGTTCCATTAGTGTTCCACCCTCCCGCAGTGTTCCATTAGTGTTCCACCCTCCCGCAGGCCGCACGGCGGCCACCATCGCGACACTCGTACCCGATCACACCCAGTGCTCTGCCAGCAGCCGGGGCTGGCTGTCTCGTAGCGGTCCTCAATGGGAAGTGAGCGCTTGGCGCGCTGCCTTCGCCAGCATCTCGCTGTTTATGGCGTGAGCTTTTTTTGGCGTGGCAGCCCGGAAAAGTTTCCGGTGCGGTCGGCACCTCATGTGCTATAAGAGGAGGTCTGTGTGTGTGATGGGGGGGGGAGATACAAGCACAGGAAGAGCCCGTAAGGAAACCGACAGGAGTGTGAGGAAACGCGACGTGCGCCCTGTTTGCAGATTCATGATGGTTTTTCGACGGGCTGCTCCCAACAAAATAACTAACGAATGACTTTGAAAAAGACAGCATGTGTAGGGCAGTGGTTCCCAAACGGTGTGCCGAACGGTGTGCCGTGAGGCAAGTCCGGGTGTGCCGTGGGATTTTGTGACAACCATACATTACTATTGCAATATACAACTTCACAAAAATAATTCTTTTTTTTTAATTTAGTTCATCAGTACTTTGTATACACTCATTTCATAGTACAGAGGCAAACTATATGCCAAAAAACAATTCTTTAATTCTTGCCTCATTTTTAATTTTGTGACCTGTCTGGTTTAAATGGGTGTGTTGCTGCTTTGATGAAGCCTAATTTGACAAAGTTTCAAATTAATATTTCATGAGTAATATGAGTCTTTGTCACATTTCATTTGGCATTAGTAAATAATTTCCCAGCTTGGGATTAATAAAGTATTTCTATTCTATTCTATTCTATAATTATGTACATTTAAAGATATTTTGATATGAGTGATAACACGTTTTATAAAGGCTATTTTGCACCAGGTGTGCCTTGAGATTTTTTAACTTGTCCTTTTGGTGTGCCTTGGGCACAAAAAGTTTGGGAACCACTGGTGTAGGGCACCGTGGTAGGGCCTGCCCTAAGCTCAGCCTTGGCGTCACCACGCGGCGACGTGCAGTCTTCATTCACTGAACCGCTCTCGGGTGTGTAGTGACTCGTGAGCAAGGCAGTCGGTGGCCCCGCCGGCAGGAATTCTCCCAACACGGCGCCAAGTAATTCACTGTAGCTGTGTCACTAAAGCCCGGTCCACTCATCTGGACTGTGACTGAGCACGTGGGCAAAGAGCTCTGATAAGTCACCGCCACTCCCACAGCGACTGTGTTCACCTGCTTAAAGGTTTGTTTACTGATGTCGACGCGTCTCCCAGACTTCTCCCCCCCCCCCCCCCCCCCCCCCAGCTAATCATGGACGGCTGTTGTGTTGTCTTGACCTGGCCGGTGGAACCGTCCGCGTGGCGGAGTCTGGTCCAGCAGGTCGACCGTGGGGCTGGGGAAGAATGCAGGGTTTTCTGTTATCATTAGCATTAATCACGTTGCGTTACTTCACTGTGTTGGATTGCCAAGAATGTAACCCTGAACTCACACACACACACACACACACACACACACACACACACACACACACACACACACACACACACACACACACACACACACACACACACACACACACACACACACACACACACACACTGTTTACCTGGTCCTCTCATACTGGTTTGCCTGGTCCTCTCATACTGGTTTGCCTGGTCCTCTCATACTGGTTTGCCTGGTCCCGTTCACTCAGGCGTTCGAGGTGGCCGAGGCCCAGCTCGGGATCCCCGCCCTGTTGGACCCGGAGGACATGGTCTCCATGAGGGTGCCGGACCGGCTCAGCATCATCACCTACGTCTCCCAGTACTACAACTTCTTCACCAACAAGTCCCACGGTGCGGCCCCACAGCCAGACAACAGTCTCTACTGCATCGCCGCGCGGCAGCGTCCATTTTGTCACCCGCACCCAAGCGATGGTGGCTTTGATAACACCCCACTCCCAAATGAAACGTTGTTTTTATATTTATACACCGTCCTCCTCCAGAGGTATAGTCCCCGGGGGGTTGTCATGCCGTTGGATGGCTTCCAGGAAGCTGCGACTGTGTCTCTTAACCGCTCGTGTTGTTGCATTGCAGCAAACCCTCCCTGCATGAAGAGGCCGGCTGGTTCTGGGCCGGGCGAGCCGGCTCAGAAGAGGCTCATGGCCCCGGCGGGAGACAAAGTGGCGGAGTCGGAGGTAAGGAGGAGACGACGGGGCCCCGTGTCCTGGGGGAGTGCATGGAGAGACCGGAAAGGACCCTCCGCGGTGCATGTAGACACATACGCTTGTAGGGTTATTGTAGGGTACCGCGTGAAGCGCGCTGATGGGGGGGAAAAAAAAAAAAAAACGCACGTGGTCCGACATGTCTGTCAGCAGTCTCTCAGCGGTGGAGAAAAGGACTGTGTTCACAGGTTCTGCATGTGACAACAAACTTTAGTGTCGACGTTGTTCCACTCGGCACCTTCTTTTAATTTTAATGACGCGTCACTGGGATTCCTACCAAACCCCGTGCACATAACTCACACTCACGTTCCTGGCCTGCGTGTTACCAAACATGATAACGAATGTTAATCACGGCCCCTACTCCTAATCTTTGTTCAAAGACAAATCCAACGTGCAGCGGTCTACCGTGTGTTTAAGAACAACACCAAAAATGGATAAAGAACAAACCCCCAACAAACTAAGAGCCTTTTTGTACCGGTGTTAATCCTGGACCCGGCACTCCGATTATGTTATAGCTGAATGTTTGGGAGGAGAGGGCTCAGGGCTGGAAACCAAAAACCTGGCCTGTTTCCTGTTTCGTTGCAGAAATATTCTACCGAGGAGAAAACTCATTCCTGTGAGTGGACAAAGCTTTCAATAAGTGTATTTGTATGGCGGCCAAATACACACTTGTTGATTTTGAATACCTTCATAGATACTAGTATGCAGTTTTCTACAGCTGGGCCCTCTTTGCGTTTGCTAGAAAAAGCCATGCACGTGCTTGGAGATCCCCCGCCAGCTGCAACACGATTGGTTGAAACGATTTAAAGTCACAGGCGCCGTTCAGCCAGATGTGTTTTAACCTGAAAGTCACGCGCCATACTTCACACCTCTCAATCGAAAGTTAGTGCCATAAATGCAAAAAAAAAAGTCTTATCAGTAGCATATTGAGTCACAGCACAAATATTGTTTTTTTTTAGATTTTTTTTTTTTTTTGAAACTAGAATAGCTGACACAATGCTCTTGTCGATTTGCTTGCTTGCGGCATGTGGTAATGTGTGACAGCGTTTGTCACCTTCAGCACAGGTACAACACAGTTGACAAGATTTTAGTACTTTTCACAATTTCATCGCACATTTTCTTTATGCCGCCGGGGCATGGGACTCTGTCCGTCACGTCGGCATGTCCGTTGCCGGGGGCAGAATGTCACGAGGTGGTCATTTCAGACCAGCGTGCACTCTGCGTTGAGAAGCATGAGCTGGGTTAAAATGAAGAAGCAACTCTATCAAGACAGCCTTCTGTATCCTCTCTCTACTTCTTCTCTCTCTCTCCGCATGCCTTCCTCATCGTCTTCTCCATTCCTGTGCCTCTCATATTCTGGCTTCCTCCTCCTCCTGCTGTTCCTCCTCTTCCTCTGCGCCCCCCCCATTTTTCAGATGGAGAGACATTCCTTTCCCTCTTCCTCCTGCTCTTCATCCTCTTCGCCTCTTCTGCCCCCTCCCCGCTGTAGTCCTGGGCCCAGGCAGTAGCCTAGGGGAGGGAGGGGGGGTTATGCCAGAGGGAATAGTTTTTTTTTTTATTTGATCAAATTCTTTTACCTTTTTATCTCTTTTATACAAAATGAAAAACGTTTCCTATCTTCCTAACACTGTGTGCAACAAATTTGGGATTTGTTTTGCTTTTTAACCTTTTTTTTTTTTTTTAATTATTTTTTACTTCGCAATCAATGACAATCAACGCGAGTGCCCTTAATTAAAAATGTCTGGTTACTGAGATTTTATTAGAAAGTCTCCCAAAAGCCCATGTACCTTTTTTGTTTTATTTTTTTTTCAAATGTTCAGACTAAAACAGCAAATGCACTAGAAAAATAAACGCATCAAAGTGGGTCGGACCACGCCTGCCACCCAATCACCACAGGCCTAGCTCGCAACTAGCCAATCGGATGCAAGAATCTTCATCCTCGAATCCTGACTCCGTGTTTGATCTCCACCCCCACCCCCACCCCCACCACCTCTCCACATCCCTCCTCCCCCATCTCCCCACCTCCCTCTCCCCCCCCACACACACAACGTGCCCCGCCCATGCGCTGTGTTTGACACCGTGTGGCACCAGACGGCCCAGTCGGCCCAGCCGGCGCCGGAGGACGCGGACCTGAGGCTGAGGTGCGGCACGCTGAGCAGCACCTGCACCGCCTGCCTGAAGCACGTCCACCTGGTGCAGAGGTTTCTGGTGGACGGCAAGCTCTACCACCGCAACTGCTTCAGGTGAGCACGCCGGCTGGAGGCGAAGCACCGGCGCGCACCTTTAAGGATGAGCCACGCGATTCAGACGGGATTTTTGTATGGATTCCTAGTGTGAAATCTAGTCTCATCACTTTGATGATGATGTGCGTGTTCTTTCATTTCCCTGAAAGAACGGAACTAATTCACGCGACGCGGTACCCGTCCGCTTGGGAAATGGGACTCGTTCTCCAAGGTCTTCAACCCGTTTGATTGAAATGGACGAACGTCTTGTTCTCCCTCTGTCTCCCCCCTCGCAGGTGCAGAGAGTGCAGCAGCACTCTGCTCCCCGGCTCCTACAAGCCGGGGAAGGAGTCCGGCTCTTTGATCTGCACGCATCACTTTACACGCCCTGCCTTAGCCAACCAGAACGGACGGCCCGACCTGAGCCGCAGGCCCGACCTGAGCCCGCGGCCGGCTGAGGCTCAGTCCGCCGGGCTCGCTCCATCCCCGGCACCGCAGCAAGCCCCGCCTCCGGAGAGCGAGCGGGAAGCGACGCCACCTCCCGTGGCCGTCGCCGCCGCCGCCATCGCCACCGATCAGAACGCCACGACCGGCTCCGGCTCGCTGGCCGGAGACACGCCCGCCGCCGCGAACCTGTCAGACTCTCTGATCATAGAGGAGGAGCCCTCAGCTCCTCCCAACCCCTTCGACGAGAGCGATGAGGAAGGCGGTGACGAAGAGGAGGCACCGAACCAGGGGGAGAAACAGCAGCAGCAGCAGCAGAAGCAGGAGGAGGAGCAGCAGCAGGAGAAGCAGGAGAAAGAGGAGATTCAGACACCAGCCAAAGAGACGTCTTGTGAGGCGCGTCGCCCCGACAAACCCCCGGCACCCGTGGCTCACCCGGTGGGAGTCACCCGGCCGGTGCCGGCGCCACGCAGGGTCCCTGAGGCCACGCCTCCCCCTCGCCCCGCCCCCAGGGTCCGCCCCCACCCCACTCCGGAGCGCCAGGAGGTCAACGGTCCGTGCTGTTGTTGTTGTTGTTGTTGTTGTTGTTGTTGTTTATGCTTCTTGTTAGAACCTAGAGTCATCAGACTTGTGGTGAAGAAATGGCGTTCATTGTTTGTTTGTTTGTTTTTAACCGGCAGGGGAACGTCAAAAGCCTCTGCTTCCTCCCAAGCCTCGAGAAAGGTCTCATTCTCCCGGCAGGTTAGTCCGCTTTCATCCGCCTCCCGGTGGGATGCCTTCTTGTTCCCTTCATCCCACCCTCCACAGTCACTCCATTATGGCCCGTACCATCGCCTCTCGTTTCTCCGTGCGCGCATCGTTCTGTATTCCATGTGTGTGTGTGCGTTCTCCTCCCTGTGTGACACGCCCAAACAACCCACCCCTCTGTGTGTTGTTGTGTGTTGTCGTCCCCAGCCAATCAATTGACACCCCTAAATCCAAAGACCCACCCTGGCTTGCCCTGGTCCAATCAGAACCAAAGAAGAAGCCGGCCCCGCCGCCTCCGCCAGCTGGACTGGCGACGCCCCCCCACGCCGGCTCTCTGTCCTCCCTGAAGGCCGAGGGCTCCGCCCCCGCCAGCGCGGCGCCCGGTCCGCCCGCCAACCCATTCGACGACGACGACGACGGCGATAACGATCAGGAGGGCGGCGACGAAGAGGCCCCGGCGGTGGTCGCCGTCAATCACCCGTGGTACCGCATCACGCAGCCCGCGGAGGCCGGCGCCGGCACCGCCGCCGCCGCCGCAGCCGCAGACACGCCCCCTGCTGGCGGAAGCTCCTCGCGATCTTCCAGCCCCGGGGGGGGCAAGGGCAAGAAGAGGCCCGCCCCCCGAGCCCCCCGCACGCCGTCGGCCAACCCAGGTGGGTGAGGGGGGAGGAGGAGGGGGGAGGAGGGGGGAGGGGGGGGGAGCAGACTGCAGGGGCAGCTGACTCGACATGAATGATGATGGTGATGGTAATGATGGTGGTTATGGTGATGATGGTGATGGTGGTGGTTGTGGTGGTGGTGATGGTGATGATGAATGATGTTGTGCCCACTGTGTTATTTCCCATGCCAAACATGGCCGGGGGAAGTCGCAAGTTTCAAGGGATTGGAGTAACGCGAATTAGCTGTGGTGTCATCCATGTGCTTTCATTGTTGTTGTTGTTGTTGTTGTTTGGTTTGGACGCAATACCGGACGCAACGTCTCGAAAACAAACGACGCGTCCAAAAGGCCCGTTCGGTTCAGTCCGGTTCTGTTGCTGCACGTCGTTTATGTTTCATCCATTAACTCCTCCCCCTTTTCCGTCTCCTCCCCTGTGATTCCACCCTCGTCCCCTTTCACTTTCACCGTGTCCTTTTGCTTCTCTCCTCCCCCCCCTTCCCTTCAGTTCCCCCTCACTCTCAGCCCTCCTCTTGCTCTCCCTCCCCAGCCCTGAGCATCGAGAGCCTCTCCTCCGGGTCGGACCCGGGCTCCTCCCAGGCCCCCCGCCAGGAGCATCCCTTCACCAAGAGTGTGTCGGAGCCCTCCATCAGCACCCCGGGCGACCCCTCCGCCCCCCCTTCCTCCTCCTGCTCCCAGGAGCCCCAGCTGTCCCTGAGCCCCGCCCCTCCCGCCGTACCGGCCAATACCAGCTCGGCCCCCGCCACGCCTCAGACCAATCGCAGCGGGACGGCGAGGGCCCCCAGGCACCCGCCGCCGCCGCGACCCCCCACCACGACCCCGAGCCCCCTGGCCGCGGAGACGCCGGCCGCCAACAGCAAGGTGACGGCGGTGACGATCAACGCGTGCGGAGCGGCGTTTCCCGTCCCGTGTAGCGCACCACGACGCTGACGCCAAAAATCGTCTTTTTTCCTTCTGCAGCGGACCTGTAAAGAGAACCCGTTCAACCGGAAGGCCTCCCCGTCGCACGCCAGCGCCCAGGCCAGGCCGCCGCGGGGCCCCCGGCCCGCCAGACCGCCGGCGCCCGGACACGGCTTCCCGCTCATCAAACGCAAGGTCAGCCGCCGCGCCCACGCGGCCGTCCGTCGGACGCTTTCACGTCGGACGCCGGTCACGTAAACGCCGTGGCATGCTGTGTATTTATCGAGTCGATCTGTCGACCCGATTCCCTCCGTCGGCTGTCTGCTTCAGCCTGCGGGTGTGTGTCTGACAAAGTGGGCACTCAGCGGGGGACGTATGATGATGTACGACATCAACTCGATAAGCGATCTGCGGCGCGGGCGCTCCCTTCGTAGCGGATATCGACTGGCTACATTGATTTGACAGCAGGCGTGTGTCAGTGATCGCATCATATTCATAGCGGTCATGGTGGATTCATATCAGTTAAAATTATGACAGGCTGATGTAGTAGCCGGGATGCTGGACTCCCAGCTGAAAGGTGCTGGGTTCGATGTCCAACGTCTTCAGCTTGTACCTGTAGAGATCCTTTGGCAGGATGCCTCCTATGCAATCACCACCAAGTCGCACCGGCTAAACTGCTCTGTTGTGAAATGGCAGCAGAAGTCATTGTGTGTGTGTGTGTGTGTGTGTGGTGCTCAGGTGCAGTCTGACCAGTACATCCCAGTGGAGGACATCCACGGGGAGATGAGTCAGCTGGAGAGGCAGCTGGACCAGCTGGAGCAGAGAGGCGTGGAGCTGGAGAGCAAACTCAGAGACAACCCCAATGGTATGAACACACTGTTGGGATGGTTTGCCTGAGAACGACGCGGAAGCCATGCAGAGGCATGTATGTGGGCACAGTGTGGGCAAAGCATGGCTGACAATAAGAATCTGCTAAAAACCTTTTCAATCTACTCCTATGGTGATTACTGATCGACAAAAGACCCCAGAAAATGTTTTAATCTCGGTGTACTGAATAGCACAAAATAGAAGTCCTGGGCCCCATTCCATGGTTAGAACACAGCATAGATAGAAAGCGAAACTACATGTGAGGGCAAACAGTAAAGATGAAGAGGCTCCAGCCCTTAAGAGAGGCACGTCCAAACGTGTTGTAGTGATGAGGTGGTGACGCTGAAGTGAAAGTAGGCCGCTTTGAGGTTAACTGATCTCATGTTCTCTGGCTGCAGACGCCTAGCAACAGAAGAAACATTTGTGTCCCTGCTTGTGGGAGGAAACTGGTTTACGACTGTACGACTGGTCAATAGAGTTAGTTTAAGTCGACTTGGCTTTATATTATCTATAGGTCTGTTTGGGTATGCTCGAACTTTCTGAGGTGTTTCTCAAGCGAGACGTGGCAAGTTTTGATGAGCTTGTGTTAGAGCCGTTTACAGTCCTACAACTCTCTTAAGTTCTCTCAAAATGGCCGAGTGTCAGCAACAAAAAAATCCCACAATGCATTGTGATGTACAGGACTGCTGTGTTGAGGGCCTCTCACCCTGCCCCCCCCCTTCTGTGTGTTCTCAGATGAGGAGGAGGAGCACCTCTTGGTGGAATGGTTCACCCTGATCCACGACAAACACCTTCTGGTGCGGCGCGAGGCGGAGCTGGTCTACACGTAGGTTTAACCTTTGACACAGATTTAGTATGTCTGCACAACGCGTCTCTCAGTCCTCGAGAGACACTTTGAATGAAGAAAAGTCTAGACAGAGCGGGCGTCCACTAACCGTAGGGTCGGCGGTTCGATCCCCTTGATCCCCCCTCCTCCTCCAACTGTCCGCATGTCGAACCCTCACAAATGTACTGATTGTAAGTTGCTTTGGACAAAAGCCCCCTGCTAAATGCCCCCTTTCCCCTTTCCCCTAAGTATGCATTAACGTAAACCTTTTTTAAAAGATGTTTTGAGATGCTCCTCAGACGCTGTTGTGCTGACTTGTGCCGTCAGGTCCAAGCAGCAGAACCTGGAGGAGCGGCAAGGAGATGTGGAATATGAGCTCAGATGTCTTCTCAACAAGCCAGGTGGGTCTCGACCCGGACAGCCCCCGCTAGACACTCCGCGCTGCGCGACAATGCAGCACTTTTCACGTGGTTTCCATCCCGGGGCTGTTTGGGGACATTTGGGGGAGTTTTTTGGGGGGTTTTTTGGATCCGCCTTGGCACCTTATTTACATTCAAAGTACACGTTTTTATCATGAACTAATTTGAATGTGCACCTTCAAAATCTGTTGTTTTACGTCACAGTTTAATGGTGAATTGTGATGTAGTACGAAAGTACTGGAGACAAACGTGCCTTAACGTTTAGACCAATGAAATCCCTTAATGGCATCCCAACCTGTGTGTTCACTTGTATCTCTCTCTCTCTCTCTCGCTCTCTCTCTCTCTCACTCTCTATCCCTCTCTCTCTCTCTCTCTCTCTCTCTCTCTCTCTCTCTCTCTCGCTCTCGCTCTCGCTCTCTCTCTCTCTCTCTCTCTACCTTTTTCCTTTCCTTCCTACCTTCTCATGCGTACCTTTTTCTTCCTCTTTTCTTCTGCCGCCAAACAAAGCGACCAGCCATCGATTGTTCAGACTGCGGTGCTTCTCATGTATTCATGTGTTATCTATACAACGGTGTCTATGGGAGTATGCAACCATGGTCCTCAAGTTACACAAAACAAGTCACACAACACATAAAGCACAATGTGCCCCCCCCCCCCAGTCTCGAGAACCTTATTTTCCACACACACACACACACACACACACTATTCTGCATCTAATTTGAGAGGATGTACATCATCCCAACATGGCAACGTGTTTTCACTTGTATCTCTCTCTCTCTCTCTCTCTCTCTCTCTCTCTCTCTCTCTCTCTCTCTCTCTCTCTCTCTCAGAGAAAGACTGGAGTGAGGAGGACCGGAGTCGAGAGCAGGAGCTGATGGCGGACCTGGTCACCATCATCGAGCAGCGCAACCAGATCATCAACAACATGGACCAGGACAGACAGAGGTTCAACCACCTTCAGGCTTGGTCGTCTTTCGCGGGTCACGTCAACGTAACGTCGTGCCTTTTGTATTAACTATCACGTCTTCTGCTTGCAGGGATGAAGAGGAGGATAAGCTCATGGCTGCCATGCTGAAGAAGAAAGGTGAGATGCTCGCTCGGCTTCTTCGCACCACTCTGATGGAGCACTTTCATCTCCCTCACCTCACAGTCTGCTCATCTCGGTGGAAACCGAGACACATTACAGATCATTTTCGATCATCTTTCCAGTAGGTTATGTATTGTAATTGGCCGGGACTATATAAGGGACTTTTATGAAGATGAATATCCTATGACATTATAATCATATGGAATGAAACACAGTAAAGGGGTAGTTTATTGCTAAGGGAAATGCCAGTGTGGTTCGGCCAACTCACACTTCTGCGTCCTGAAAGTGTGCCACAGCTCGTGCGTCTGCTTGTCCCTGATTGGTCGAGATCGGCCGGGGAGCAGCCACAGCGTTCTGTTTTGTTTATGACCGCAGGACACGAGAATACATCTGTTGCATTCTGCGGCTGCTGCACACCCACCGCCGTGCACTCCATTGAACTTTTGCGTCATCTCTTTCACATGGATTTATGGCTTTTTTTTTTTTTTACGGCGTATTCAGAATTCGCCTTCAGCGGTCGTACAGAAATAGCTTCCCGCAGCGTGTCCCCGGGTCATCCCGCTTGTGGGTACACACACACGGTTTGTGTTTTTGCGTCTGCAGCCCTACATCTGTGTGTGTGTGTGTCTCCTGTCTCCTCAGACTTCCACAAGGAGCCAGACGGCGATGAGGAGAAGGAGAAGGAGAAGAAGAAGAAGAAGGGGCCAAAGTTCAAGCCGATGAAGGTGCTGAAGCGTCTCAGCCACAAGGGGGACCCCGGTAAGACCCCCAGCCCCCGCAAGGACAAGAGCTGAACCCCCCCCCCCCGAGGTCAGGAGGCGGGGGGGCAAGGAGATGGAGGAGCAGCCGGTTAGTCATCCAAAGCTAGAGGATGCTGGGCTTCGCCTGCAGAACATTGGGGCAAAGAAAACAACAACACCACCGATTGATTTAAGTTATGTCAAAGATTTGAGCCCCCAGCCCAAAATCCTCTTTATCCACGTCTCACCCGTTGGTTGGTTAAACAAAGCCTTTTTTTAATCCGTTTTCTGTTGCTTTGCGTATTTTAAAAAGCTGTAATAACGGCTCCAACGGTTGAATATTGTATGTTTTACTTTAACTGATTTTTTTTTGTTTTTGTTTTTATTGTAGGCTTAATTGCAGTCTAATCTATTTTTCTTATGTCTAACTTGACAATGAGAGAATGAACAAAAACAGGAAGAGGCAAACTGAAATAATTCACATTCATTTCAATCCCCAGAGAAACTCAAACGAAACAAAAAGTTCCCCGATACAAGAGTATGTCAATTCCATCTACGTTGTAACATGTGGTACTAGGAAAAGAAAAGTCACATGGTTCTGAGAATGTACTAGTTCCTGTAACGCACCATGAACTTGACAGACCAGTGGAGATGCTACTTGCTGCTATAGCTACTATTGTTGGCTGCAGAGCCCATGTGTTATTTATTCCTCGTCACTTCTAATCTGTGGGATTGAAACGCTAATGTGAAATGATTTGAGATTATGTCCCCATGGTCAACCGTGTGCAGAAAGATTAGTATAACAAGAGTATTTTAATCCTACCAGTTTCTACTATTGTTGTGACTGAAAAGAGTGCATAAACTATTTTGAATGTAAAAAAAAAAAACAATCTAATCTAAGATACGGTTTGAATTCGATTATGGAAAACTAAAAGATTTTAGGATTCAATACTAATGCTGCAATGAGGAACATTCGAATTGCAGATATTTTAGCTGACCCCTGAATATGCAAATGTTTTAATTTATATTTTTACAATGTCGATGTGTTTATCGGTTAGCAAACGTATCTGTTAGCAAACTTTTGCCTTAATGCCTGTAAAACTGACCTCAGTGTTGACACTGTTAATATTAATGTCCGCAAGGTGCCATTTTATTTAAGTGTATTTGAAAAAAACGATTGATACGTCGTCTCATTGTGTACATTTATTTAGCGCTTCTGTTTGTACGTCTGTGAATTTATCCTTTGTCTTAAAATGGATGTTGTTTCTGTTCCATGATTTGGTGTGTCCACATACGTGTGTCTTTGTGTACCTGAAAGTAAAGGGCTTCTGTTGAGCCATGGCTAGGGCCCCACTAAAGGCCTTTATACAAAATATTTAAACACACACACACACACACACAGAGACACAGATATCAAAAAGGCAAGAGTGTTAACAAATGGTGTCTGCTCAAACAAAAGCTTTATTTTTAAGAGTTGTCTATCATTCATATGAACATTTTCAGGCAGTAGTTGGCCAGCAGTTGAACATGTGATCAAATTAGATTAGATTAGATTCAAAGTTGGTCATTCTGAGTATTTTTTTAGATATAGGAACAAATTTTGTTCTCTGCATTTGACCCATCCTATGGTACATAGGAGCAGTGGGCTGCTAGGTTCAGCGCCCGGGGAGCAAGTTGGGTTTCAATGTCTCGCTCAAAGACACTTCGATATGCGGACAGTTGGAGGAGGGGAATCGAGGGGATCGAACCTCCTACCCACTCTGTCCACCCACTCTATCCACTGAGCCACCGCCACCCCATTATGAGCCATGTAAGATCCATAGGAACATGTCCCAAAGCTCAATAAGCAAGGACCCTGATCTGTGTCACATGCTAGCAAAAAAAACATCTGGTCTGGGCTGCTGTAGTGCAAACGTAGCTGGTCCTGAAACTCTTGAGAAGAGGAAAAATAATGTGCTGGTGAAGGGGGCAGCACTACAAAATGAACTAGTATCATCTGTCCACGTGTTGTTCCAACGTCAAATCATTTATTCCGGTATGGCCTTGATATCACAACGTGCAATCAGTGTTCACTTAACATAACAGCTCAGCACAGACTCATCCTTGCCCGCAAGAGACGCAAGACTCAAAACTCAGATCTCGATGTTTTACTGCATGTTGTTTGAGGTGAGCTGCTGGGGGTGGCTGGGTCCTCTGCTATCTCCTCTCCTATCTCCTCACCCATCTCCTCCTTCTCCTTTCATTGATCCGCTCTTCTGGTCCTCCAGCACGGCAAGTCTCTCGACTCCACTGCGGCTCACATCGATCAACTCCAGCTCACGGATTTTCTAGAAAATGGGCAGGAGAAATTACACGTGTTCCTCGCTGACTCTTGCATTGCATGTGAGATACATTTAGCTATGACGTGTATGACTTGTAGCCTTTCACAAGTTAAATTGTGAGTGTTAAGGAGAAGGGCCTCGTGTGACCTACTAACGTACCAATGTGATGTAACATTGTAGTTCTACATTTCTATACACATTCTTTACTTGATGGGCTCTAACCAGATCCAAGTTTGAGCAGACTGCAGAACTGAGCGCTGAACAAAGATTTACCTGGGAAATCTCTGTATTGATGAGGTTGTGATAGATCTTCCCTTGGCCAAGAGCGGTCATATCTGCCAGAAACTGCCTCCTCTCTTCAATTTCATCTACAACTAAAGAAGATGGCATTTTGTTTAGACACAATTGCACATATTTTTGTATTTGTATCTGTCATTTACCTTTTGCAACAACAGCTGGCACAAAAAACAACTGGATACAAAGATTACATCAACACACTAATCATTACATTGATATATTGTGATTTTCTAGGAGCGTGAGTATTCAAATATGGTCAAATGTTCACATATTTCTGATAAATACTCCTTGCTAACCCAACCATTACTGTGTCAGGGGTTAGGGCTAAAGGCCAGTTGTGAAGGTTACAGAAAATTCATTACAGTAGTTATTCTCTATAATCACCAAGTCGCTAGATGTTTACCTTCCTGAAACCTGTCTTTCTTGGTGGATTCTGGATTCTGCTCTACTCTGGGAGTGGATTTCGGTTTTGGTTTGGGCTGGTCTTCTCCAGTGGCTAGAATACGTTGCAGTCTTGCCTTTTCCTTCTCCAAATCTCCTATAAACGATAAAGATGTAATGGTGTTAAGCATAGAGCCAATGTGACAAATGTATTATCACATTCATAAAATATTTGTTATTTCTTACGTTTGTCATGGATTTTGTGTAGAAATGTACAAATACCACGTTTGGATCATATTAGCTCTGTGTACAAAATATATTTGCAATTTCCTGCCATAGTCATACAACGGAAATACAGTGTGTTGCAAGTTTTTTGCAGTGTTTCCTTTTCGACACATTGGTGGGCATGGTACGTTTAGTTCAGGAATCCACATATAGACAAATAGGCCACAACTGACGACAACTGATCCTGCTTAAATCACCACTGATAATTATCCAAACCACTAGTGGCAGTTAGGCCTATGCGTTTTGTGGATACCACACAACTGATGATGGCTTTGTTTACATTTTCCCAAAACATTTCAGATAGTCACTTAGTTAAAGGAACTTTCAAAATAAAAGCCACATTGTGACAATTCGTCATCATCAGCTGCTGCTCATCATCATCATCATCATCATCATGACCTCATTAGTTTACGTACGTGTTGGACCGGGACGAAACTTATCTCGACAGTAGTTGTCTCCGGAACGGCATGTCTGTTCGCTGCGTCTTCTGGACTGAGCTGAGACTCGCTGCTGTGGAGGTTTCGTGGTGTTTTGTTTAGGTTTTGTCGGCTGAGGGTCAGACATCGCTGGCAGCGTTGTTCCATCTGTGGAGAGGGACGAAGAGGATGATAACAGGACCACAAACAATACAACAACGTATCGGCCTGTGACAGAACGTCTCATCAATAGATAGGACTGCTGGTAGCTACAACGTTTTGGTAGAAAGAAACACACATTTGACACGTTTGCTGCACTTACTCGTCAAAGACTTATTGATTTGTCTTCGCTGGAAGTTAGTAAGCTTCGACTCGTCCATCATTACTGAAAGCAAGAGGAAGAGGTCGATCAGTCCGGCATACATAAATAAATAAATAATAAACGGCAAGGAAAAAATACAGATACAGATCATGAAGCCGACATGGCAAGGGTATCTTACACTTTAGCATCTTCTGCGTTTCCTCGCTGTACCGGGTCATCCTGGGACAGTTCCACAGACCTCCGGCCTGGTCGGGCTTCTCCATCATCTGGAGGCAGACGTCCACACAGTGAGCAGGTTCACTGACCAGCACCGAGCGCCTTGCTATTTAACAATCCGAGGAGACATTTTCAAACCAGAATAGACCCGAAACAGTACGGCAAAATATGAATGCTTTAGAGCCCAAACTACTTCGACTCATTTAATCTAAAATGTAATTGAAACAAGCTACATTATTGTGCTGACACTGTCCACCACAGCGTTTCTCCGGGGCGACAACAACCCGCTGCCATGACAACCAGTCACAGAACCGAGGCCCGTGTGAACATTGAGTCTCCACTAGATGGAGACAAACAGCGATTGGTTTGGAAACGTGACTTTATATTAAAAACGAAAAGACTTTATTTATAAATGAACTGGTTCATTAATTAGGAAATCCAGCCACTCTATTTGCAATAAGCCAAGAGAGATCTATTCTTTACTTTACATTAGTTAACTTGCGTGCGTGTTTACAGTGTTTGGGAAACTGTGTTTTCATACTGTGGCAATTCTCCCTGCTCCATGATGCTACATAATGGGCTCCTCCAATAACCAGAGCACAGGTTGAGGTTGGCTGAACTGGTTTATTGCAGAGTTGGTTGAATGGTAGCAGTCAGAAGAAGTGTTCACTTCTGGCATGTAGAGAGCTCTCCTGATGTGTGTGGTGATGAACATGGAGTTTAGGTTTGAAATCGAAACCTAAGTTTAGTGTTGTTGACTACAACATTGTTGTAGTCAACAACACTAAACTTAGGTTGTTGTTGTTCTTGTTGTTGTTGTTGTTGTTGTTTCTAAGGTCGGTGTGACCCATGAGGTTGGTGGATTTCCATCCTTTAGAAACATCTGCCTACATAATAAAATGCATTCAGCCCCTATCTCATGATGTTTATAGGCAACTTCCCCTTAAACCGATCTGAAACGTTCTGTGGATTCTTAGAGTGGTAGAGTGTTTATCAGTGCCCGTGCCGTCATCATGTTGAACCAGCAGCCAGATGCCTTATCTGTGAGAGGACAGGGGCCTCCTAGTTGGAGATAAAACACAACTCTACTATAATCACCTCCACACACACAGAACATCTACAAATATACATCATGCATCCTAACAGGGCTCCACTCATCTAATAAAAATGTATAATTGTGTGGTGTATTATATTGTTTACAAAGGCATATTTGTTCGATTTCTAAATGCGTGTTTAGATTTGATTTACAAGTTGCAATATCATATCACATGTTCCATCAAAAAACATTTTCTATCTTCCTAACAAAACACATGGTCTATATATTAACCCTGGTTTGGTCTGGGCCTCACGTCAGTCTGTGGCAAGCTTGTCAGTTTGTGAATGAAAAGTGTTGAGAGCATTATCTCATCAGAGGATACTATTATTCCCCCTGACATTGATGAGGTACTCCAGCCAAACCACCGTGAGATATCATGCTCTTCAAAAATGGTCGTATGCCATCACTTCCTGTCAGTTGAACCCCAGCAAGTTGTCTTTTCAAAACTTCTTACTCCAGTAAAAAGGCAGAGAGCTGAAATACAATTAAGTCAACCCAACTAGTATTTTTCTTTTTCTCCGTAGGTGTAAATCAACCATAGCCTGAAAAAGAACCCCCACTCAGACACACACACACACACACACACACTAACACACACACGCACGCACGCACACACACACACGCTCCACCTTCCAACGGTCAGAAGCTACGTGAAACAGAGAGATTTGAAGTGAAGCTAGCAGCTGACAGAGAGAGACAAGAGCGAGGAGGGCGCGACAGCCAGAGGGGGGGCATCATGGTGACCGGGAAACATCTCTAGAAAGCCTCTCGACGTGGACTTCATCTGTACCAACGGGCCTGAGTTGACGCTGTAACTGTTTCTATTTTTATTCTTCTATTTGTTTTGTTCACGTTGACGTGAGTTGTAATAAAGTGGTCAGCAACAACTGTCGATGAGACTGGGGACACTTGATGGCTATCATCCAAGCAGCACTGCCTTCCTTCAGCTCCTTCTCTAGCATTGCCCCCTCCAGTGATGACATGAAGGTAGGTAACCCACGCCAGGTGCTTTGCTCCTGCTTTTTCTATGTGTTATTAGGCCTATATGTTTTTTTGGATACTTTTTTTGTAAACACTCTGATTATACTCCATGTAATGTATGTTTTCTGTGTGTCCTACCTTCTCCAGTACGATGCCTTATTGAAAAATGAACCAGCTTCATGTTTTATTTGTGAGTTCATTATTATTACGTGTTAGACAACACATTGATAGTTGTATTACCTAGTCTTACCTACCAAAACAAATATTTAGCTCTATGCTATAATAATAATAATAATAATAATAATAATAATAATAATACACTATCGGGAAAACAATAAAACATTGTTTACAAAGCAGATACAAAATACTACAATACTAAAATTACATATGTATTAAAGTATTCAAAAGAAAGGTGTAAATGAATACAATTAATAGTCATAAATATATACAAATATATACATGAACAAATGAATGACAAACCAAATATAGCAGAAAATATTTCAACCTAAACCTTGAGACAAAAGAGTCAAAATGGTCCCTAAAAATACGTTTTCCCCACAATGATTTGAGGGTTCAGTGTGCTTAGTCTTATCTCGTGGCGCAAGGCAGGCAGGAGACTCTGGGCCCTGATGGCTCCTTTATGTTAACCGCACTGCACTGAAGATCGTGGAGGGCCCCTACCTGAAGGCCTTAGGCTGCCCACCGGCTCAGTACATATCTAACTGGGTCCTTCATGCCAAACGATTTTGTTGTTCCTTAAATCATACCTGTTGACACCACATAGGTGGAGAAGCTGGAGGATGACCTGTTCACTCTGGAAATTCGAAGTAACGTGCTGTCAGAGGCCATCTCTGACCACCAGCAAGTGCCTTGCTCTATAAAAGCGGAGCACTTCAGCAATGACAGCGGAGCATCATGGGACATCGAGTTCCTGCTGTCTGAGTGGAGCAACCCGTCCCCCGAGTTCCACCCTCCTATGGACCACGGCGCCCAGCAGCAGCCTCGAGCGCCGGACCACGGCGCACTGTATCCCGCGGAGGGCCACTTGTTCGATGAGGAAACGCGTCAGGACGCCCACCCAATGGGCGGCGGTGTCATGCTAGGACCCCCGTCCGTGGCGGAGAGCTCGCTGTCGGCCGGACCGGAACCGTACCAACGGGGCTACAACAACGACCCGACAGGCCCACCCGCCTTCCCCGTCCACCCCGACCCCTTTGGCCTCAGCCAGGGCTCCAGCGTGGAGGGCCACGGCGAAGACATGGGCCACCTGGGCGAGGCCTTGCCTTCGTGGGACTTCAGCCACTACCCTCAGCATTACCCCCAGCAGCAGCACCAGCAGCAGCACCAGCAGCAGCAGCAGCAGCAGCAGCAGCAGCAGCAGCCCGTTCCCATGCTCCCCTTCTCCGACGCCAGGTTCCTCCAGGCCCAAGGCATGGCTGCGGACCCCCGACACTACAGCTACCTCGCAAACTTCCCCCACCACCACCACCGCCACCACCACCACCAACACCACCAACAACAACAACAACCCCGCCAGCCCCACCACTACCAACACGGTAACCTTTACTACAACTACCCGCCTCCGCACGGTCAAGCCGGCGGCCATTTTTCCCTCTTGCAGCAAAGCATCATGATCCGTACCCCGCTGGCCCTGCCCCCGGGGCCCGGCCCGGCCGGCACGGAGGGCAAGCGCAGTCGGAGGCTGACGGTGAAGAGGAAGCCGGCCGTCCACAGGTGTGAATACCCTGGCTGTAGCAAGACCTACACCAAGAGCTCCCACCTCAAAGCCCACCTGCGCACACACACAGGTAAGGTCCCAGTGAGCCAGAGTCAGGGGCCAAACCTAAAGGAATGACCTGTGTCACAGTTGGGGGCTTGGGTTTGTGTGAAATATATGAATCGATTATTAATTGATAATTTGACACTATTGACATTATTTTTTATATCATAGTATTATTGAGTGATTTACAGTACACTAGTGCTGCAATTTCCCTCAGGGATCATTAAAGTCTGTCTGTCTCTTGGTTCATTCAGTGTTCACCAACATGAATACAGTATGAATGTATGACTTGTGTGCGTGTTCACCAATGTGAATGTTGACGAGTGTGTGTGTGCGTGCGTGCGCGTGTGTTTGTGTGTTTGTGCCATAGACTGTATATAAATAGGTTTGTGCACGTTCACTGGTGAGAATAGGCGCTGTTCACCGCTGCGAACGCAGTGTTGACGTCTGTGCTCCCCAATGTGCGTGTAGTGTTGACGCGATGCACGGGTGTTCGCCCACGTGACTGTGTGCTCATCAACGTGAATGAAGTAGCGCTGACGTGTGTGTGTGTGTGTGTGTGTGTGTGTGTGTGTGTGTGTGTGTGTGTGTGTGCGTGTGCGTGTGTGTGTGTGCGTGTGTGCGTGTGTGTGTGTGCACCAGGGGAGAAGCCTTATCACTGCTCGTGGGAGGGCTGCGGCTGGAAGTTTGCCCGCTCAGACGAGTTGACGCGCCACTACAGGAAGCACACGGGACAGAAGCCCTACGAGTGTGGGCTGTGCCAGCGGGCCTTCTCCCGCTCGGACCACCTGGCGCTGCACATGAAGAGACACACCTGAGGCACGGAGAGACCACCCCCCCCCCCCCCCCCCCCCTCTTTCTTCTCGTCGCCATTTGTATTTGTTTCTCTCTCTGTCTCTCTCTCTGTCTCTCTGTCTCTCTCTGTCTCTTTCTCTGTCTCTCTCTCACTCTCGATCTCTCTGTCTCTCTCTCTCTCTCTGTCTCTCTCTCCCTCTCTCTGTCTCTCTCTCCCTCTCTGTCTCTCTCTCTCTCTCTCACTCTATATCTCTCTCTGTCTCTCTCTCACTCTATCTTTCTCTCTCTCTCTCTCTCTCTCTCTCTCTCTCTCTCTCTCTCTGTCTCCCTTTCTCTATCTCTCTGTCTCTCTCCCTTTCTCTCTCTCTCTCTCTGTCTCTCTCCCTTTCTCTCTCTCTCTCTGTCTCTCTCTTGCGCTCTCTATTTTTTTTTTATTAAGAAGCCATATTTTGAAATTGTGAAGTGAATGGGACATATCAATGCATACACTGTAGACACTGGAGGTACATTCAGGTAAGTCTGCTGTACCAGGAGGTACAGCAGACTTAAACACTAACGGAGACCCCACTGACAGAATGACTTTGAAAAGGTTGTGTCTGTGGTCAACGTCATGACGGGTCGCCGTCTTACCCCAGCAGACAACCGATATCTTTGTCTGATTCCCATACACAGAGCTAAAGCAAAAAACTTCTGGAGTTAACTTTTAATTTTTCATAAATATTGTTTCTTGTTCTGTTAGCAAGCCACAGCTATAGAAGTGTGTGTGTATTTGTTTGCCTGCTGTTGTGTTATTTGCCTCTTTCATGTAAAGCGAAAATGTGAAACACTGTACAATATTGTACAAAGGCTTGGTTGAGCAGGTCATGTCTATCAGACTACTTAGGGTCAAAATGGTCACAGTTACACTGGCCATCTGTAAATAAGTAGACATTTCATTATCCTTTATTAATTCAATATTTACATATTTATTAGAAATATATTTTATGAATATGTAGGGTTTTTTACACTTTGTACACTTGGTATGTTATGTTCATGTGTTAATAAAGATGCAGTGAAATCACCCGTTCATTGAAAATCACTAAATTGCCATTTCTGGATAACTAGGCTATATTTATTTCTATCACTCAAATACAAAATGTGATGCTGTCATTTGCCCACTAGAGAGAGGTTTTCCACCAAGATCACATCAGCCTTGTTGGTGCTGATGACTCACATCTCAGGGTTAGCTTATGGTGGCCTAGCTGGTGTATTATACAATGCAGCAGCATTTAGTGACTCATCCTTCCTTATGAGTCATCTACCAAACTGCCAGAAATAGAAAATGCCCGCGACATTGAGTTTTACCATGACACTGAGCCTTATCGCCATCACCAGAGAGTTCAATCACAAACTACCGCAAAAATCAGAGACTTGCATGTACAGGAAATTACCCCCCCCCCCCCCACCCCTCCACCTACACCCAACCACGAAGAGTAATCTAACAATGAAGAGGCAAGCTTTCTGCCCAATCAGCCACAAGCCCTGTCAAGAGGCTGCATTGGTGGGGAAACTGTGGCTGTATATTAATGTTTGATTCAAATTAAGCCAGCGTTCAGGCTGCAACATTTGTGAGAGCTTTATAGGCCAGAGCAGAATAAATGGGTTAGATTAAAGATCAGATTAGAGGACTATGTTGAGGTGTGAGGATTTCTCCATTGGCCACGGACTAAACTGTTTTAGAACTATGTTAAAGTGATGGTTCGGAGTAAAATTCACCCTGAGGTAATTTCCACCAATAATCCAGCCAAATACCCCCTCAGATGCATTTTTAGCGACGGTCAATATTTATCAAGTTTAGGGGTATAAGCCGAATGGCTTAGTACTGGAGTGAATGGTACAGTGTGTATATCTCGTAAATTACCCCACTAATAATGCATGGATTGTTACCCAACTTCTGTAGTAGTACATATATGGTCTGTACTCACAAAACAAGGCATTTTAAAGTTTGTAAG
Source organism: Urophycis tenuis (assembly GCA_036785325.1). NCBI lineage: Eukaryota > Metazoa > Chordata > Actinopteri > Gadiformes > Phycidae > Urophycis > Urophycis tenuis. The sequence goes on from JAXIVH010000001.1 coordinate 17,640,897, forward strand.
TACACCAGGAGTTTATTTAAAAGAGCACTTTCCTGATAGCTTCAACTCTCTGTTGCTAAGGCTACCGCTGCGTCGACGTCACTTCCGTATTTCCGTAAAAGTCCTCTTCAAAACTCACAAGTGCAAGGCAAAAGTTAGTGAATTCAACACTCCATTGAAATGTATTGACAACTGAAATAATTGAATACTTGATATTATGTACATTTTTTGTTGTGTACGACAGTCCCCAAATCCATAGTTTAGATTTTATATTCCCATTTATCTGTACATAGTTGAAGAAGACTTTTACGAACTTTTCCGGAAAGACGGGAGTGACGTCGACGCAGCGCTTGCATTAGCAGCAGAGAGTTGAAGCTATCAGGAAAGTGCTCTTTTAAATAAACTCCTGGTGTACTTACAAACTTTAAAATGCCTCATTTTGTGAGTACAGACCATATATGTACTACTACAGAAGTTGGGTAACAATCCATGCATTATTAGTGGGGTAATTTACGAGATATACACACTGTACAATTCACTCCAGTTCTAAGCCATTCGGCTTATACCCCTAAACTTAACCAATATTGACCGTCGCTAAAAATGCATCTTAGGGGGTATTTGGCTGGATTATTGGTGGAAATGACCTCAGGGTGAATTTTACTCCGAACCATCACTTTAAATGTTACTGTCAGTTCATTTTAAATACATTATTCCAACACACTTATAAATTATTGTAAATGTTCAATTGGTACCTAAAAAACACTACGGCCACAAATATACTTGGTAATTCAAATACTCTCATCTCAGCCCTGTGAATAATTATTTGTTTAAGCTTCCTGTAGAAAGAAATCTATCATTTATGGTCTTCATGCTTGGAAATTGAACATGGTCCAAGGCTGTGTGTCAATGTGTGTCAATGTGTCGGACATGTTTAACTGCTGTCCAAAAGGACACAGGCTCAGTACACATAGGCTGTGAATGCTTATTGCTGCAATGCAGCTGGTATGATGCTGCGTTAAGGAATACACATTTATATTCCTCTCCTTATTCCATTACCAGCGGGCAGGAGTAGCAAATTATACAAAGTAGGTTAAAGTAGAAATAGCTAAACGCTAGGAATGGAAACAGATGAATGATGGTTGAAGTAATTAGTTTATGCAGGGAAAATGCACATGCCGCTTGGGCCGTGAATTTGTTTTGAATGATTCAATAGTGAATATCTTACTACGCTAACACCAATATAAAATATTACAGTCATATCACATCTCCTTAATGCACATTCATTGGATGGTATGCAAGTTATATAAATTTTAAATTGAAACAGACACACACACATACACACACACAACCACACACACACACACACACACACACACACACACACACACACACACACACAAACACACACTCACACACACAACCACACACACACACACACACACACACACACACACACACACACACACACACAACCACACACACACACACACACAACCACACACACACACACACACACACACACACACACACACACACACATACACACACAAACACACACACACACACACACACACACACACACACACACACACACGTTCATCCTGTTGTTAATTTTTAAACAGCCCTGCTACAGTGCACATCTATAAATGGATTGGCTCTGCATTATTGAGCCCTGCACCTAACAACAGCGGCTCCATCCCTGGCAGTGTGGCCTGCCTCCTCCCCCACAGCAAATATAAATACAAATATATATTTAAAGAATATCCTAATTTAGTTTCATGTTCCAATTTGGGCACTGCGTGTTGCGTGGTTATTACATATAGCATAAGGTTGAATTTTATCTCACAATACAATGACTATTAAATATCCCATTTAAACTAGTATGATGTCTTGGATAACTACAATCAGTTTTAATCTCCTGCATAGTGTAGGTATTACATATTATAGAAAGAAAATTTATCAAACACAAAACAATTACCCGCTTGAGTTACGTTAGCAGATTTTAATTCATGATATTCCAAACAATATTAACAGTGACTCCCACCATGTGCTTTCACCTAACATGGACAGGCCTAGGAGTCTATCCATAAGATAAGGATTAGTTCAGGCTGGTCTTCTTGAGAAAGGTCTGAATTCTAAGAATGGAAGGCAATCGACTATGAAGGGTTAGCTGAGTGTTCTCCTTATGCGACCTGCTCAAATCCTTGGATTACAGTTTTCAAAAGGTCTGTTGCAAAATATTGGCCCTCAACAGTGTTTGCTAAGGGTTCATGGTTCAAATAGTGACACATACTGTACAAAGCACACACCCACACGCATGCACACCCACACGCACGCACGCACACACACACACACACACACACACACACACACACACACACACACACACACACACACACAGACACACACTCACACACACAAACACACACACGCACACGCACAATTTGTGAATCACTTACTTGTCATGTTAATAATGAACAGAGTACTAACTGTATTTATATTGACCCCACAGAAATGGTAGTTAAATCTAGATTTGCATATAAAAACTTGTTTCTGCACTGGATAGCTGTATCTCAAACTTCTGGTGCCAAAGTTCCACGGCACAGCCCATAACTGCAGAGCATCACATAAAGAACCACTTGTTTCTGTTGTGAGGAACAGTATACATGTTGCACAATGTCACACAGTGGTTTGAATCAGAGTGAGGGGCAAGTGAGTCGTGTGTTTTTCTCTGAGGTTTCTCTGAAGAGACAGATGAACAAGATGTGCTATATGAAGTAACATGACAGCTAAATCACAGCAGGGCGCGGAGAACAGTGGGTAGTCCGCGGAAACGCATCAAAAACTCAGGTTCTGCGTTGGAAAGGTGCATATTATTGGTGTGGGCTTAAGTGGGCTTCTGTTGTGTTCTCTGGCTTCTATCGCACCTTCCTCAGAGAGAGAAAGAGAGAGAGAGAGAGAGAGAGAGAGAGAGAGAGAGAGAGAGAGAGAGAGAGAGAGAGAGAGAGAGAGAGAGAGAGAGAGAGAGAGAGAGGGGAGAAAAAAACACTGTGGAGTGTGCGTGGATGATGGCTGGTTTAAGCTGCCTCACCTGGCCCGAGTCAAACTGATTGGACTACGGGGCTGAGACCACGTTTACACATAGCAGGGTATTCTGGAAAACGGCTATTTTCTCCTCCTCGTTTGTGAAAATAATTGTGTTTACACCAATGATAAAAACAGCCGGTGAAGGGTGTTTTTTATCAAGGGTGAACGACTCAAAACGACAGACCAAGGAGTCACAATGCAAAAACGCCGGTTTCCCTATTTACATGCAACCGCGAAACCGAAGTTTTCCAAAATCTCCACTTTGCCCGGAGTTTTCAGAAATAATCGTTGTCTCTGATGAAAACGGGGTTTTCGTGTAAATGAGAGGCCAAACCGCATGGAAATATCTGCGTTTTCCCATCGTGTAAACGGGGCCTGAGTGAGGCAGCAGCAGCTTAACCCGGCCATCACCACACACACTCGTGGGGGGATTTCCTGCATGGCAACATGTAGCTCCATGTAGCTCAATCAAACACTCGAAACAAACCAGTCTCTACAAGGTCTTGATCTGGAGGAGCCCAGTCAAAAGACAACAACCTAGGTGGAGGATCAGTCACATCACTACTACAACCACCAATTGCATGTGATTCCAACTCCCCCCAAAAAGTCATGTTTTCAATGAAAGCGATAGCCAGTGAGTGGAACAATGTGCCGTTCCACCTCACCTGGGATGAACTCTGGGCTTCTTAGTCCTCCAAGCTCAGGGCGGTCCAGGGAGGAGGATTATATAACTCCGCCCAACTCCATTCACTGTTGAGAAGAGAGAGTTGCATGCAGTGACTCTCTCTCTCTCTCTCTCTCTCTCTCTCTCTCTCTCTCTCTTTGCTTATATAATGTCATAATTGTCTTGTCAACAAGGTCATCCATTGTGCGTAAATTGTTTATACACACAAATTGACTACAATTAATGACAATAAAATTTGCAATGGATCGTGGGAATATAGATTATGTGGATTTTCAGCGAGCATGCCGTTTCTTCCTTGTCAAGGAGGTTGCGTATCAGAAGTGCTGATTTACTGAATCAAAGACATCCAAGTCAAAACAACAACTAAGTGACTAACTGAGTAATTAACCCAACGACAGCTGGCTGCTTTGACGTCCTCCTTTAGATCAGTGGCACACGGTGCACCTCAGTCCAGCCAGTGAACCCGGTGCGTCCTTGTTTAACTGGATAAGCAGGTTGATGATGCGGGAGACAGTTGGAACTACATATTGGATAAAACGCAAACCAGACTCGCGTTTTTGTGATCTAGGGATTGGGTAGACCCGGCTGAGCAGCATAGACCCAAGGGACCTAATACTGAGGATCGATACCGCGCCCCCCATCAGGTCAGCAGCGACTGGCCAGTCGTTGGCTCATGTTATGAAGCTGCTGATGAGAGACCGGTGATGACTGTGGCTCAGAGCACAGCAGCTTTAAAATGCTTCCAGCCTCCGGCTTTAGATTATATGGCTTTATAATTCTAGAAATAAATAAAAAAGAAAAGAAATAAAAATAGTCCATGTTGATATTCTTATTTTTGTTTGTTTTTTACTTTGGCCCACTGATGTTGTAACGCAGGCTTAATGCCGTGAGATCATGTGATGATGAAAAGATGCCAAACAAGGTCATAAAATCCCCTGTAGGCATGTTTCCCCTCTCGTTTACGCATAAGAGTCACGCGATAGATGAACGTGGGTTTTTTTTTTTTTTTTTTCCTAAATGGCTGCAGTAAGTAAAAAGTTTACTTATTTAGTAGGCCTATGTTGTTTTAATTTACTGTGGGTGTAAGAGGACAATCAACGTCTAAGCTGCAAAGATTTGTCCAAAAAGGTATTCAAATAATCGTATTTCGTAGAAGAGTGACGTAGGCCTACTGGTGCCCCCCCCCCCCCCCCCCCCCCCCCCACACACACACACACACACACACACACACAAACACACACACGCGAAGAAGAGGAGGTGGGGGAAGATCACAGCCACAGTTCAGGTTCATGTGGGGTGACGATCGACCCTGGCTGAACCGCTCAGGCGAAGGAACACATACGAGTGGAGAGGACGAGGTCTATCAGCACGCAAACACACCGACACAAGCACCGAGTACCCCTCCGCTGAATGGGTGCCTCTGATAAAGGAGCGCATCGCCAGGCAACGCACATGGACACGCGGGGTAAGTTATCACAATCGATAGAGTAGGATTGAGTTGTTTACGTATCTGTTTAAACCATCTTTGTAAAAAAACAAAAAAAACAACAACAACAACGATGGCTTCGCAAAAGACCACCCATGTTTACTGTCATAATGCTGCAATAAATTTCCTGTGTGTTGTTGTTATTGTGGTAAAACGAAGTAGGCTATTGAGAAATGCGCTGTAAACGCTGATTTAGAAAGAATATGCATGTCTATATTCTGTCTGTCCATATTCTATATCTGTCTATATTTCAAGAGACTTTACAATTCTTCGTTGAGGTATAGTGTAGCCTGCATGCAATTATTTGGCTATCTAACTAACTGACTAACTAACCCTACTGTAATGTTATGTTTAAATAACTGGAATTGAATTATATTTATATTCTTTAAAAGACCAGTGCGTTAAATTAAATGTAACAAACAATAGGCCTACCAATAAAAAAATACACTCACTTCAACAGCCAAACAATTAAAAGTATATCCAGTAGTTAAATATATACAAGCATTGTGACGGCGCCTATAAGTGCGAATTTCGAGTCCTTCAATCGTTAAATCCATAGTTTCCTCTCATTTCCTTTTGAACGCCAGGTGTCGCCATTGCAACACGGACCAAGAATCAAGCGACGCGCGGGCTTTCCCTGTGTTAAAGCGGCACACCTCCAGGACGCCCCCGGGGTCTCTCCGGGCCTCCGTGACGCAGTTATGTCCTTCACTGAAACCTCAGCCTCTGCCCTGGGCCCCGGCAGGCCGCCGGCCCGAACCCTCTCGGGCAGCTCCGCGGCCCCCCGCGCAGAAAGAGAACGCGGTCACGCGACGCCACGCGGTCCAAACCGACGACAGGAGCAGCAGCGGCGGCGAGGAGGAGGAGGACGGCGACGGCGGCGGCGGCGCGCGGCGCAAGCGGGAGTTCACGCCGGACGAGAAGAAAGACGACGGCTACTGGGACAAGCGGCGCAAGAACAACGAGGCGGCCAAGCGCTCGCGGGAGAAACGCCGCACCCAAGACATGGTGCTGGAGACGCGCGTCCTGGGCCTGCTGGAGGAGAACGCTCGCCTCAGGGGCGAGCTGCTGTCCCTCAAGTTCCGCTTCGGCCTCGTGAAGGACCCCACCGACGTGAACACTCTCTCTGGGCACCACTCCTTGCACTCCCAGCCCTTGGCCCCGGTCACCAGCTACTACCAGCCCAACAACAATGGCTTCCCCTACGCCCACGTGCCCTACGGCTGCGGCTGCCACGGACGCCCCGCCCGGCGCCGGACCGCCCGGACCCGGGGGTCTCTCCCAGGACCCCGGGCTCCCCGCCCCGAGCCGTAGCCCCGCCCTGGGCGGCGCCGTGCTCTTCACCGACGGCTGGCCCTCCCCCTCCAGACGCTCGGCCGAGGAGCAGCCGCCGGGGGGCTTTCCCCGGCCCCCCGGACCCCCGGACGGCAGCAGCAGCAGCAGCAGCCGCAGCCACGCGGGCGGCAGGCCGGACTACAAGAACCTGCCCCACAAGCTCCGCTTCAAGGCCCCCGGGCCGGCGGCCGTCGGCGAGGGCCGGGGGGGGGTTCCCGCGGCGGCCCACGGCGCCGCCCGTCCTGACCCTCCGGGGGAAGAGGCGGGAACGCCTTCCCCGCGGCCGTGGCGCGCGCTGGCCGGACCGCAGAAGAGGCTCTTTGGGGGTCCGTCTGCGGGGCCGAGAGAGGAGGCGGGCTGCGGAGAACCGCCGCGGAGCTCCAGAGAGTCCCCCGCCCCCCACGGCGAGAACCCCAGCCTCAGGTCCCAGCTCAGCAGTCTGTCCCAGGAGGTGGCCGAAATGAAGAAGCTCTTTTCCCAGCACCTCCTCCATAACCTCCTCTGAGCTCCAGGGGACGTAGAGCAGAACCTGAAGCTAATTGCATGTGGCTCCTGTATGACGTATAACACCGGGATGGTGGTGGTTGGCCATGCAGGTCACAGTGATCAACTGTACTACACTTTACATCTCTGCACACACACAGTGCCGTTGGCCGCAGAGTCAGTGACACGTCTACCTCATGCAGTGTAAGCCGGTGGTATCATCCGCGTACTCCTATTTGCCCTCGCCAACGGTTTGCCTGATATCTTAAGTAATTAAGGACCCTTCTATGAGGCAAGGATCAATAGCCGGCAGGAAAATAAAGACAATTACTGTTTGTGAAATGTCTGTAAAAGGCTGTTAACCAATGGTACCAGTGGTTTACTGTTCATTTACATCAGGATGTGGACAATGATTATCGTTATGTACACTGTGGGGGGGGGGAGTTGGGTCTAGCAGCTGTTATTGACTGAGCAGAGTGAGCATGTCTGTTGGATCACCAAGGGAACAGCAGAGACATGGTGGTGGAGCAGCAGAATAAACTGTAAATATTTCAATTCCACATGTTGGACCTTTTGGGTTGTTGATGTCGGCCTATTGTACAATCAAATGAGATTGAGTTTTATTTTATGGCAACATAACATGGATCTTATCTTTGCTTAAAAAAAAAAAAAACAATCTAGCAATAATAAAACAATAAAAGGATCTGATTCACTTTTTTTTCTCAATTTTAATGTTTAGACTTTAAATCTTTTTTAAACAATATAATGAGTCTAAATTACAGGCTAGCATCACACAGGCCTATGGTTTTATGATTAAAATGGTGTTGTTGTAAATATCCACAAAGATTTAACCATGGAATAACTAATAGTAGTGTTTTGGTTCCAACATGCAGGTGGATGCTGTTTCCCCATGCATACAAAAATCACAGTATGATTTTAGAAGAGTTGGATAATGAAGATACGAGTTATCTGCAGTTTTTACTTCTAGTTCTATTGTATTCCAAGTCGTGTTATTAACTCGTACCACTAAAAGCAGAACAAAACACCACGGGTAAAGGTAAGCAGTCATACCGGTGAACATGGAACTAGAAAAGCAGAGAAAGTTCATACTGTACTTATTGTAAGTCGCTTTGGATAAAACCGTCTGCTAAATGCCTTAAATGTAAATGAAAATGATTCATTCACAACAAGGAAAGGAAGGAGGGGAAAACAGACGGAGCGGACCGGCTCTTGCAATGGTTCACATGACTCATCCCCATCAACAATTGGGGGGGCTATTTTTAGGTGGTCGATGTTGCCTGACGCACAAGGGAGTCTACTGAACATTATAGTATATAAACGTATAACCAAACCCGAAAAGCAATATCCCTACGTATCAACATGGTCTTCAACATCAACCGCTGCCCTTGAATGTCCCGAATTATGGCCTGTTATTTCGGACAACGGTGTGTATGTTCTTCGTAACAACAACAGGGGGCGCTAATTACCACCAGTTGTAGCTCAATGCTTCAATTACGTCTGTTTCCCCACATATGGATCTTTGTTTTCTATGCTGTTGGTTTAATAATAGAGTACCTAGGCCTATGTTGTGATCATTTTAATAAATACATCGGTAAATCTATGAATATATAAATAAGTAACAGGGCAATTCTCCACAAATAAACAACAAACAACATGTAACGCAAGAAATGCATAGGAGGAAAATAACTAGGCCTCTGGGCGTCCCACTCCACAGACGCCTTCGGCTTCTATTAAACTACTCCTGGGAGGTCTGCGCATTATTGACGTCACCAAATAGGCAAGGGACGTGAGGCAGGGCGGCACATGCAGCTGTCGGTATTTAGGGCGCCATTGGAATTTTGCCTATTATGTGACCGAAAATGCCCCCCTTCACATGTGGTACTGCGTGTGTGTGTGTGTGTGTGTGTGTGTGTGTGTGTGTGTGTGTGTTTGTGTGTGTGTGTGTGTGTGTGTGTGTGTGTGTGTGTGTGTGTGTGTGTGTGTGTGTGTGCGTGTGAGACTAAGCTGTGAAAAATAAAGGCTAATATTGGCTATTGCTATTGGCTATGGCTTATCATGCGTAGATATCCATCAGGTCTTTGTCTGCAATCACCCCTTGGAAAAAAAAAACAGTGCACACAACCCCCATAAGTGAAACACTTTCGGTTGCTAGGCAGGCGTCACTACTGTTGCCAAGGAAATGTTTTCATGTAGCAGAGAAGGTTTGCGTTGGGGGTTGGTTCGGGTTGGTTACCAGCGGGCTACGGGGTGGGGGCGGGGGCTGCCTGACAAGTTCAAGGCCACCGTACCCAATTATGGCATGTGTGTGTGTGTGTGTGTGTGTGTGTGTGTGTGTGTGTGTGTGTGTGTGTGTGTGTGTGTGTGTGCATGAGAGAGAGAGAGAGAGAGAGAGAGAGAGAGAGAGAGAGAGAGAGAGAGAGAGAGAGAGAGAGAGAGGACAAAGGAGCTGTGCGAGGAGATGGAATTTATGTGAATAATGTTGCATAATATAACATATTTTACGATTACATAAATCTTACATCAACGCATGGTTATATTTTCATCTTCCCATTTAACTCAATGTCTTTTTTTTCGGAATCCTACATAATGTGCAGACACATCCGCGCGCGCACATTTCAAATTACACACTGCATTTTTCTCTTCCAACTCCGTGCAACGTGGCCTCTTCAAAACCTTTGTCCTTCATTTCCAACGGTGTGATGCTATGCCCGTATAGGCGGCTACATGCCCCCTCTGTTGCAAAGCGTTTACACCAGGGCGGGGTGGAGCGCAGTGGAGAGATGCCGAGATGCACTCACACAGAACCCGCGAGATAGAGGACAGAAACGTGACTAGGCAGCCAGAGCTGTTATGCAACCATTGACCTACTAACACATATTCTAACAGAGAGAAGGAGAAAACTGGAGCAAGTCACCACAGCGCAACAACAAGACACGCCAAAGAGGCACACGGCATCCAGTGAGGAACAGCGCTGACTTCCGAACGACGATTCATTTTCTGAGAGAGAAGAGAAAAAAAAAAACTTTGGTTCTTTGAGACAGGAAACGGCGGCGGGGAGCAAACTTCAACTGCGGAACGAGACGGCTTTTGTCCTGCATTTTTTCATAGACACGTCACTTTTGAAAGGTATTTGAAAATTTTCTTATTTCTTTGCCGGGTTGTACGGGGGATCATCTCCGAGAGTACACCTGAATTAGTGTGTTTTTCCATATTGGAACACTGTGAACCTATAGAGTCTGACCGCTTAGTAGGACTACTGATGCTGTCGGCTGGGGTATTGTTCACATGGCGACTCACCCTACCGGCAGCCCGGTGTCCGCGACTCAAAACGTTACATTCACGTTTTAATTCCAGGCTTTTCTCCTTAATATTGTGACGCAATCATTTCCTGTGCATGATATACGTAACAAAAAAACCCGGTCAAACGTACGGGGTTGAATATTAAGCCGTAGCGGAATATATTGAGCACAACGGGATTGGACATCCTCAATGTGCTCAATGTCAAAGTGAGGTAATTTCCATCGTGGTGTTTTCCTGGGAACAAGGACACTGTCGGCTGCAGCCGTCGACTTTGCATCGTGTCGCGATTCTTTAGCAGCACGTGCATTTAGTTACTTTTTCCCTTATGAAGTAAAAATATCGAATAGGTTACATTTCTATCCCGAATCTCAGTTTTCAAAGCCAACCGCATTAGGGCTATTTTCAGACCTGGATCTTTAGGTAACCCACACACCACATCCGTGCGTGTCTTTGTTAGGATCTTAATATTGGCATATAGGCATGTTTTTAAATTAGATATTTTGGTTGTTCTAGCCAATGTACTGGAGTTTGATTTTGAGATTATGTTTACACCAATACTGCCGAAAAATGGGATAATAGATTATTCTATTGTGATTTTCCGAGGATGGAATTGAGTAACCCATACAAATAATAAACAGAAAAACAAAATCTAAAACATCAAGTACCAACATTCGATGCGAAACACCACCGCATGCTTATTGTCTTGATGGTGGACATAAAATTATAGTAGTTTCCTGGCCATGATTTGACTTTGTCGATTGATAACAAAATCATCACACGCGGTATTGGCCATCCTAGTAGACGATGCTACTCGTTACAAGATGGATCGTTCGTCCTAAAAATGTAATACATCTCTACAAAAAGGCTTGTTTTAAAGCTGTGGCTTTGTCTACCACAGAGCTTATTTGATCGCATGTTGACCGAGATAAGTGGGAGAAGTGGCCTAATAATGGTTGTCTAAAGAAAGTTGTTTGCAAAATGGATGCTGTCCAGGTTATTGTGACATTGTAAACGCACAAGTGAGTGTATCACAAGTGAAAGAACCAGTGAAATTGCAAGTGTTAATAAATTGACACCTTTATATAAGACACTCCTAAATTTAGCCTTTGTTGGCTGTGCACTAAAATGAACATATAGCTGTTTTGAATTGTGTACTGACTCTAAGAATATATTTGCAGAGGTACACCATTTATATTGTCCACATCGTGTGTGACGATTGATTTGAATGTAAAAGAACAGGTTGTGACATCGATGGTTGACGTCTATGGGTGCCTATATGTGGCTTACGTCACGTAAACTATTCTTAAGCTCTGCTCACAAGTTATTCCAGAAAGGCCAACCCACCGTGTTAAATAAGATGCCCATAAAGGGCTCCTGATTACAATTGTACACACCAAGCAAGCATCATTGCCAGCGAAACACTTACACAAACTTATGAGTTTATACACATACAATGAAGAGGGCGTTTTTAACTGCATCTTACTGTAAAACATAACAGGATGTGGCTGACGAACTGAATTACTTGATATTGTCGGTGTATCTGTGATATGTTTGTGTTGAGGCATTCCCACTCACAAGGCAATCCTCTTGTACGTGCGTGAATTGCAACACTCCAGGCAATCGAGTTCTAGGAATCTGAATGACCTGGAATGTGTGGTGGCCTCAGGTTCTGCAGCAGAAGAAAAAAAAAAACCCTCCCCACACACACACACACACAGCACAAACACGGCCAGTTGGAACCGCCTGTCTGGGGGCCCTCCACATGTGTAGGGGTTGAATCACTCGAAGGAAAAAGGAGTGCGTTATTCACCTCACATGAAGTCATTGCACCGTTATAACTGCGCCGAGGGATCATTTGGATTGCAGCCCGTGGCCCAAAATATTCCTTCCCAGATCTGTCCCACATTGATTGTTCCTACGCACACAGACATCCAATGGCCAGTTGGGGCAGCGAGGGAGATTCTTGGTTATAACACAAGGAGCTACCAAGTGTGTGTGTGTGGGTGGATGGGGATTGGGATGGGGAGGGGTTGTTACCTGGGTTACCTAACCCTGCCCCCCCCCCCCCCCCCCCCCTTGTGTAGTATGCATGCCTTACGCAAGGTCTGTTCCACAACGGGAGAAGTGTCCAACATGTAGGTCAAGTGCAGCAACAGCTAGCCTGTCTCTCTCTGCGGTCCCAGGAGAGAGAGAGAGAGAGGGAGGGAGAGAGAGGAGGGGGGGGGGGGGGGGGGGGGGAGGCTGTGTAACACACACATTTGGTTGCAGCTCTGGGTGTGTTCGATGACGTAAATGCAGTCTCCCCCTCTCTCTCTCCGCTGTTTTTTTTTTTTTTTCTTCTTTTTTTTTTTCTGCCCGGCTACCACGGAGAGGGAAGGCATGCCACGAGGCTGCTGCCTGTTGGCTCATTGTGTGGCGACGGCGGCTCACATTTTGCTGGGACCAGCCATGGTCACGCGCGTGAATCACCGCGCGGCTCTTATGGATGTTGTGGGTTGTGTTTGGATATATATATTATCTGTTGTTGACATAAGACACCCCCCCCCCCCCCCCCTTCTGTGATTCGCGGTCTCCTGGCGACGTCCTCTACAGACATTGCTCATTAACCTGAATTCCTCCAGCGACCCCCACTGCCCTGCCCCCCCCCCCCCCCCCCCCCCTCTCCCTGCTTTAATTCCTCTTTATTCTCCCAGTGCTCTCCTCTCGGTGGCTCTATTTTTAGAGAGCACTCTGAAAACTCCCTTTCTCTCCCCCCTCGCCCCCCCCCCCGCCACCTCTCTCCGGCACAGCCCCCCCCCCCCCCCCCCGCCGCCCACCCACTGCCCCTCTCCTGCAGCCCCCCTGACCTATTTTATGGCGCACAGTCAAAGACAGGAGGAGTGTTTACTGCGCGTAGGGCTGTTTCTAGGTCAGTGGGACAAGGCAGACGTATGTGCTCGCTGCTCCCTCCCATTTCTCGGCTCTTTTGTTGTGCGAAGCTTTCCCCGGCGGTGGCGCCTCTGTGAATGGAGATTGCCTGGACTAAAGTGAGGTCGATTTGGAACCGTGCGCCTTTCATTCACAGGTCTGTAGAGTCATTTGTGTCTGTAGGCGCGTGTGTGTGTGTGTGTGTGTGTGTGTGTGCAGGCGTCTCGTATATATTTGTTTCTATACTCCATTGTTGTTTGGCTATTTTTTCCCCCCACCGTTCCTCGATGGGGAAAACATATTTCCAGAGCCATGTGTGTTGTGTCACTGGAGGAGAATTCAGGTCTTTTTTTTTTTTTTACTTAAAGAAATGCTCTGGTGATGATCGCTGAGCGGAGAGCATGCGGCTCCGGCTGTTTGCTCAGTGAGTGCAGAATCCAAACAGCTTCAAGGTCACTGATAGTGAGCATGGTTTCTAACCGGTGTTATGTAATTGCTCGTGGGTTATGATAGAGATGCAGCGAGCAGACTGGGGAAACATCCCTGTTGGCCGAATAGCAGTTTACAATTACAAATGTATTAGAAAATGACTATATGTGATGTCAGAGGATGCCTATGTAATGGAATTAGGCACGGAGGTAATTGGTTGCATCATATGTGGACCAAAGGTATTTTTGGATAAATAAAAAATATGGGATAAATATGGGATAAAAAATATTCAGGCATTATAATATATGTGTGAAAAGTTGTTTAACGTACTTACTTTACTTATAGAAAAAAATATATGTATTTGGATATAGTCATATTATATCACCATCACCTTTGCGTTTCACCTTTAGCTTCCAACGTTTTGCATTGGTTGATTCACTTTGATGAATTTTATTAATAATAATGAATTGTAATGTTGAGTATTGGACTGAATAGTTTAAGAACAATTAACCATAGTTCCATTCAACGCAACGTCTAGCTTTTAGTGTTAAGAACACACACTATGGATGGATTTCTTTTTTGTACTACTCAAATTTATTGAATGTTACAAATGTTATGAATTGATATATGTTATATTATATTCAGATCAATTTTTTAAATAGGTTTTGTTACAGTGTTTTTATTCAAGTTGAAATAACATCCTATCAGCTAAGGACGCAAATGAAATGAAAGCAGAGGTATCCACAATCAGTGGTGAATTGGCTGCCCGACGTTGGCTCCAGGTGTTTGATAATATTACACAGAGAATGCCTCTGTGCCGAGACACTGTAACCCACTGACACAATGACCTAGATTATTACATAGGCACTCCGTCTCATAACCCATCATCGCTGTGTGTGTAACACCGCGTTCCTATGTGTGTACATCAGTATACCATACTGCCATTAACACACAAACATGCATATACACGCATAATGTGACACTATCCTACACCACAAACCCTCAAGGTCTGCCTATAGCCTTTTACATGATCTATTCAGGCAAAAATAGGCTCGTTACATAACCTTGGACTGGAGCCGATATGTGAGCTACCTGCCATTGTTGTTGACTTATGGTGAGGTTAGTTGTGCAAGGTTTCCTGTCCGACCCTGCTGCCGATATCACACAGGGGGAAGTGCTAAGGCTTGTAGTTGTTGTGTAACTTCAGCGATGTTGTCACAGTTTCCCAAAAGGAGCTGTGGCAACTCTAGCAGCAGCTGGTCGATCAGACTGCAGCCAAGGTGTTAATAACAACCCCACCACCTCGAGGTGCAGGTGGGGGGGGGTAATTGTTATACAGCTCAACAAGTGATGAACGTGACACATAAAACCGCTCAATAGTTAATTCAGCCTTTATTGTGGTACAGAAAATGAAACATTCCACAATAAAAAAAACAGGAATAAACTAAAAAACTAAAAACGAAATAAACTAAAATAAACTTTGTTCAGTAGCAATTGGCAGTATCGCAACTTGCAATAAAGTAAATCTTCCTAATGAATGTAAAAACATTACTGGATTCACATGCTGTGGGTGATAATGATAACGAGGGTGTTGACCTGCTATACACAGGGATGATAATCCCAGGATGTTAGGATGTCCTCCTTGATCGGTGGCCATAGGGATGTCCAATCGATGGCCACACCAGGGACCGTGTAAAAGGGGCGGTTCCCCCGGTGCTGCGTTGGCAGCGGCTCGGTTCACTGTAAACCCTGTTATGTGACCGTGACGGCGGAGCCTCTTACACAACAGCTCTGCAGAGGCAAAGAAAAAAGGAAAGGAGAAAGAAAAAAAAAAAAAAAG
This sequence comes from Urophycis tenuis, assembly GCA_036785325.1. Classification (NCBI taxonomy): domain Eukaryota; kingdom Metazoa; phylum Chordata; class Actinopteri; order Gadiformes; family Phycidae; genus Urophycis; species Urophycis tenuis. Next base: position 17,656,449 of record JAXIVH010000001.1, read on the forward strand.
GTTTCATTAAATCCTGTTTTGAATCTAAGCCCACTCTGCGCCTCACTGCCAAACAGACAGACAGTTTAGCTCCCCGCCCTCCCTCCCTTCACTAAGTACTGTTGACCTACATTCTATGCATGTGTGCCGCAGAGTGTATGGATTAGTCCACGGTAATGTGGAATAAGTACATATATGGCCACACTGAGGTGGACCTGGTTATGTCACGGCTGATCTAACGAACAGCGAAACAGCAGAAGTGTGTCACGGGTCCAGAATGGCATCTCGACGAGATGACCCGGTTCAGCTTTTGACGTGTGAAATTGTGTATATGTGGCAAGATGAGTGTCAATGCTTTTTAGGTTTCCTTTATCTGACAAAACTTTCTCTCTTCTTCTGTCTCCCCAACCCAGTTCCCTGTGAGCGAGCAGAAGTGTGAAGGAAGTGGAAAACCCCTGCAAGAGAGGGACTGACCTACATTCTGTGGAAGGGCCCTAAGAAGCAGAGCTTTTGGCCTGACAACATTCAATACCCTGGCGGCGATTACAAACATCCCAGACAAACCTGCAATCACTTGTACTTAGCCTCCAGATATTACTCTGAAGCACCCGCTAAGCGAGGAGAAGAACTTTTGAGGTTCCTTACCTCTTATTTAAACTCACAGAACTGGCCACAAGTTCAATGTGTGACATTTCTGTGGCGATCCACCTTTTTCTGATGTTCTTAGAGAATCTAGACACCTGAAGATTCCGACTTGGTTGGGGAAAGAAAATCAATGAGGTTCTCTCTTCGCGGTACTCAAATACCTCACCCCGAGTTCTTTGCAGATCCTGCGACTTAGAAGTCAAGTCCCGCAGAAAAAAAAAACAATTTGCCTATACGGCCACACATCCTCCCTTCTCCCCCTCCCCCCCTTCACCACCACCGCTAGAGCCCGCCTCTAGCCACCACGTTCCCCACGATGGAAAGCCTTAGTCTCCTCAATCTGCCCTCCAGCAGCAGCAGCAACAACAACCTGGACGTGGACACCTTCTCCAACTACAGCGAGAGCCTCCCGTCCCCGCTGCCCGAGGGCGCCGGGCGCTCCGGCCGCCAGAGCAAGAGCTCCAAGACCAGCATGGCCTCCCGGCGCAAGCGCGAGTTCATCTCCGACGAGAAGAAGGACGCGTCCTACTGGGAGAAGCGCCGGAAGAACAACGAGGCGGCCAAGCGGTCCCGAGAGAAGCGCCGCCTCAACGACATGGTGCTGGAGAACCGGGTGATGGCCCTGAACGAGGAGAACGTGCGCCTGAAGACGGAGCTCCTCCAGCTCAAGCTGCGCTTCGGCCTCATCAGCACCGCCTCCTACATGGAGAAGAGCCAGCAGATCTCCACCACCGCCGCCGCCGTGACCGCCAGCGCCAGCGGCAGCAGCCCCGCCGGCATGGCCGGGGGGAACTCCTACCTGCCCAGCAGCGGCTACTCCAGCGCCTCCCAGGTGATGCTGAACTCGGACTCCTCGGAGACCGAGCAGTCTAGCCGCGGCGAGCGCCACGCCCAGCTCCCCAAGTACTCCCCCCGGGGCTCCCTGTCCGACATGTCCGACGGCTCCTCCAGGGACAGCCCGGAGCCCATGGGCTACGACATCAAGAGAGAGCCCGTCGCCATGGAAGGCCCGATGGACTTCCCCAGTGAGATGTCCAGTGAGGTGTATCACGGTAGCACCGCGGCACAGGTGGCTTCCCACCAACAGAATGTCCAAGATGATTACTCCATGGACTACCATCACCACCACCACCACCAACAGCAGCAGCAGCAGCAGCAGCAGCATCAGCACCGTCAGGAAGCCTCCAGCCCAGCCCCCCAGGCCAACACAGCACAAAGGAGCGTGATCTTGTACCGCTCCAGTAGCGGCTCGTATCCCGTGGAGAGCCAAAGGCCAGAGGACCAGCCTCAGACCCACCAGAGCCGGCTGCCTCCGCAGGGTCGCCAGGCGTCAACCTTCAAAGCCACAGGGGAGACCATCATGGAGGTCGCCGAGAGGCTGGAGAGGACGAAGACCCTGGAGTCGCCGCAGTACGAAGGCGCCGGCGATGCCGCCGAGTACATGGAGGAGCAGCAGCAGCAGAGCTACCAGTCCGGTGTTGAGCAGCATCAGCACGAGGACCACCAGGGGCACTACGGCGGCCGGGCCCAGGAACACCATCACCAGCATGACGAGGGCAACCTCGACTCCTTCGCCCCCGACCTGCTCCACAACAGCGAGGAGGGGAAGTCCTCGTTCCAGCAGCACAACGTCTACCACAGCACTCTGGACGAGGAGCCGCCCGTGCTCACCTACGAGGGGGGCCCCAGGAGAGAGGGCTTCCAGGGCTACCAGGAGAACTCCTCTGCCAAAGACACCTCATCCAGCGACGGAGATCCCCGCAGCTCTGACAAGGAGGCTTCCACGGACGACGAGTCCCCCTCCTCCTCCTCCTCTGACCTGAGCAGCTACCACCAGAAGGCCGGAGGTGCGGCGGGCCAGTCGAGCGAGTGCCAGGCGGAGGTCAAAGGCACCGCCCTGCCCCACAAGCTCCGCCTGAAGTACAGAGCCCTGTCCAACGCGGCCGCCAGAACTCCGGTGGACGGACCCATCGGCTCCTGCACCCTGGCCTCCCCGTCCCCGTCGCTGCCCCAGCACCCGTACCTGGCGCTGCCGAGCAGCCAACAGGGTGGCCAGGCCAGCGGAGAGAGCAGAGAGGCCGACAGCGAGACCACGTTCATGGGGGACGAGCAGATGCAGACGAGCCAGCCGATGGACTCAAAGAGTGACGGAGGGAAAAAGGGATCGAGCGGCGGGAAGAACGGCCGCCAGAGTAAAAACAGGCGGGATTAAGGGGAACGCCCCGAGGTAGCATCTCTGAATATGGACTTAATCAGAGTCAAACCAACTGCATTTCCCATGATGCATCACACTCTTGTCCTCAACAAACCACCACTACAGCTGCAGCAGCTCCCTTCCTCAATGGATGACGGGGACGTGTGTGTGCACCAAAATAACACCACCGCCCTGCAGGACAGACTGTATGCCAGAGATCTCCGTGGAGAACAATGAATATGATTCAGCATCTAGTTTCACTGAGTCACATGTTCCCTCACTCACTCACTCACTTCTTCCTACCTCTTCTCGTCTCTTCATTCTCTCCATTCATAGTTACACTGAACATTAACAAACAAAAAAACAATGCATCAGACACAGTCGTCCTGGAAAACAAACACACACAGACACACACACACACACACAAGGAGGAACGAAGATATTTAATTTAGTTTAGTTTGGGGCTCAGGTGTAACTGATTAGACTCAAAAGAACCAGTATGTCTCCCACGACCCGATGGGAACTTTCCATTAACCAAAGAAACATGTCTCTCCCGGAGAGCCTTCTCGTTCCACCCATCGTCCCCATTTCACCTTCATCTTCGATGTCATTTCTGCTGCACAGATAACCTCTTAACTTCTCAAGCACTTGGATTGTATATTACTGTGAGATACACATTTGCATATATTGATTATATTTTAAGAAGAAAAAAAAGAAGAAAATTGAGGTGAAAAAAAAAATCGAATCTGTTGGATGTTAGTCGTAGACTATGAAAAAAAAGGATGGGTTTGATATCGTTAACGAGTCTTTGTACAGTCGAACTTTCGGGTTGTTGTATTTTTATTTTTGTTTTTGTTTTTAAAAAAAAACACGCCTCAGAGGTTTCCGGTATGAGACGAAGCTTTTCAAATAAAATAGGAAAAAGGAAAAAAGAAACTGAATGAAAAAAAACACAAAAACAAACCAGCTACCACTACTACATATCCACGGTACCGCTGCCGGTCCCGGCGTTGAACCTGACGGACGCACACGGCCCGGGCCCGCGTTAGAGCAGCCTCCCCCCCCCCCGGGGGTCTTTTAAGTAGCATTAATAGACTCCGGGGTCGGTGCTGTGGGGTGCAGGACGACACTCGACGCGACCCGAGACCCCCGGGTCCGTACGGGCACAGGGTGCGGTCTGCGTCGGCGCCGGCCCGAATTAGCAACTGATTTACATATCAAGTCGAGAGAGAGAGAGAGAGCGCGGTCAAACTTAACACTTAGCCGTTGGGGCAACGCCGACAAGCACAAGCAAACGTCACGGACAATCCACCAACCATGGCGGACGACAGAGAACACTTCTTCTTTTTGATTCTTAGAAATAGTTGAAATACACTATAATTGCGAAGCTGCTCTTTTTTTTCTTCTCTATGACGTGCCTCTTTATGATCTAGTTTGTGGTCCCTGTATAGGATAATTGCCCAGCGATCCTGGTCACATGTGCACTGAGTTTCAACTACAGTATATGCAGTAGATAATACAGTTACTTTGTTATTATTGTATTACTTCCTGGTGCCTGCCTCTGGCTTCTATGTATAAATGTAAAGTTCTCCCGCCCTTCTGTTATTTTATTATTACGATTGTTTTGTATTTTTTTTTCCTTTAGTTACCTGGTTGTTTTCATGTGTATTTTCCCGTCAATGTTTGTGTCACTGCCCTATGCTATTCCCCCCTTTCTGTGCGTTGTGTGCGTGTTTTCCCCATGCAGACCATGTCCCTGTTACGATTTGTACTCATTGCTGTTGTATACTGTGTTATTTGCCAAATGTCTTCATGAAAAATGGAAAACATTGAAAAAGGACTTTCCCACAAGTGATTTGCTATTCTTCATATGTGGATGAGGATCATGGTTATTATGAGAAGCATTCATTTTTGATTGTGGAAAAATAAAATAAAAGTTGTGATGCGTTTTCTTGAATTCTGCTTCCTTGTTTTTTTCTGAGCTATTACACAATGTCTGATCATGAATAAATTAATACATAACACTTGAAATACTGGAATATATTAGGGGCTACCAATAAGCCTCTGTATCAATGATATCCTACAACCTGTATATAATAAAAACCTTAAACAAGTCTACACAAATCTAAGGAAGCCATACAAATAAGGACAGCATGGAACATATGTAGCTTTGTTTGATACTCTTGTCTCAATAGGTTAAACACAATTATGCCAGATGTTACTCGCTAGCTCGGAGCAACAGTGATTATCAGAACCCTATGCCAAGGGTGTGGCGCGTTTTGGAACGCGCCACTAATACATTATTATAAGATAAACACGGGCTTCATCATTCCAGTGAGCTGCACTGTTATTACGTGATTGGTAGACAGTCGGTATGCTTGGGATTTAAATCAAATTCCAGTTTGTCATTCTGTAATGTGTATAAGAAACATAACGATAATAGGGCCCTGTATCTCCCACCGCAACGTGTTAACAATGCAAATGATACGATGGGGGGTATTTATGGAGTTTAGTTTATGATTATACGTTGCACAGCAACGTGGTGCGGGGGTTATTGTGCCCACCGTGGCAACCGACGCGACTCGACGTGCGTTGACTTCTGCGAACGCGTGCGTCGTGCGAGCGAGCACGTCGGGCCAGCTAGGGAGTCACACACACACACACACACACACAACGAGACATTGTATTACAGTCAGTAATACGAAACCCTGTGTGTTCATCTATTTAGCTTTTCGTTTGGTTAACCACAAGCAGCCCTACAGATGAGTAAGTCCCGCCAAGCCGCCAACACACATTAAAAAAAAAAACTACTGCAAGGTGACATTCCGTAGAAACCGCAGAGATTCGTAGTACACTGCCTTCCAACCTTGGCCGCCACGCCGCTCTCTTTGTTTGTTTCTCGGGCACCCCGCGGTGCCCCCTATGGGTGCCCCTCTTTCTGTCTCTTATCTCTATCAATATCACAATTATTATGGGGTGTATTCAATCCGAATGGCTTGCAAAGACAGCGATTGAGAAAAACTAGGTCAAGGGGGACTGAGGGAGAGGATGTCGGGGGGTGGGGGGCGTGGGGTGGGTGGTGGTGGCTGGGTGGGGTTGGGGGGGGGGGGGGGGGGGAGTGTGGCCGTTCAGAATGAAAGGAGGGGGCTGAGGGAGAGGAAGCAGGCAGTTACGTCAGAAGCCTCTGCAGTGAAATAACAGCTCTGAAAGTAGCTCTTATATATGTTGCTGCCGCAGGAAGCAGGTCAGTGTCACCAAGGCAGAGTGACAGCTGGCGCGCGCACATACGCACGCACGCGCGCACACACACACACACACACACACACACACACACACACACACACACACACACACACACACACACACACACACACACGGTGACGAGTAGACGTTCAGAAACAAATAAAATAGGGTCATGGTTGGGTGGAGAAAGTTGGAGCACTGGCACACTTGTTTTGAGAGGTAGCAAACACCTCATTCCAACTTGGGAATTGCAACAGTTTGAACACATCCACCTTCCGGATGTCATTATGACTAAAGGGTCAAGTACTCTGCTAGACGGCCGAAAACAGGGAACTGCCGCTGGCGACGCATGCTTGTCGCGCGTGTATTTGCGAAACTTACTGAAACACAAGAACACGAAATGGCTTGACGTAACCTAGGATGATGAAAGTTCCGTCTTCATGACTCACATTCGAACCACACCAACCTGCTGTGGCGATCCTTGTTGTGTGTGTTTGTCTGTTTCGTGTTGTGTGTTTGTGAGCGTGTGTGTAGAGAAAGAGAAAATGCTCATTGGATGTAGAAAGATGCAGAAGCGCATGCCTGCGGTGAAGAGGAACCATGTTATGTAACTGTGATGCAGCTTAATCTAGGTCAGCAACACAGGGAGAGGCAGAGAAAGGGTAGAGAAGCAAGTTGGAAATTGCGTAACGCCCCGGGTGTGTGTTTGTGTGTTTGTTTGCTGCCCGTCTGTGAGGCTGAAAGTGAGCTGATTATGTGGTGGGGGGGTACATATGATAAAAAGCCCGCTACACTCATTAGATTTTAAAAAAAACAATAAAAAACAACAACTCAAAGTACTTTTTGGATTGCAAAAATATGACCATCAGCCACCTTGTCGTTAACTTTAGCTCCGTGGTGTGCGGTTGACGAGATGCAGGGTGGAGAGATAACAGGCCATAGGATGTGGTGGAAGCGGAGAGATATGGATGGAGCGCTGTGGCTCCATAAGGGGCGGCTCAAACCGGTTCACTTCAAGTGTACACACTGCCAAGCCAAAATGACTCAAGCTCAAGTGAGCTTTGAACACCGACACTTTGAATCTTGATCTTGATCCCACACAGTCAGACATATTGATTCGATATACTCACAAATATTGAACGCAAATAAACCAAGGGGAGAGAAAGTAGGGCACTGGGATAGGTCAGTGTGTGAGGGTGAGTGTGCGCATGTGTGCGTGTGCGCATGATGAATCAGCAATGACGTTATGTAATGTTAGCCTTTGAATTTCATTGCCATTTCCTGTGCTAGCGGGCAGTGGTGTGACTGTGTGTGTGTCTGTGTGTGTCTGTTTGTGTGTGTGTTACATAAAACACAATGGCAATATGATTCACATGCGACATGTATTCACCAACAACAGGCCAGATGTGAAAGGACCCCGCAGAGAGCAAGCATTTGCTCCTCCTTTCCAAATCACACTATAAATATATAAATGTCATTACAAATGTCGTTTCAATGCATTTCACTCAAGAGTAGCCATAGGCAAGGAGGCGTAACAATATGGTTCCATAAGAAGGTATTGTCCAATAACCTCTAGCGATGACCGTGAGATTGGTGACTTGATCTGCATTGCAGGCCAACATCCTGATGGGTTTATCATGAGCCCAACAGACCAACCCAGAGGTTACCTCCTTATGGACACTACAGGCCCTCAAGGAACAAATTAACTGGATTAACCCCTTCAGATTAGTCCCAACCCTGTCCCCCATCTGTCTACCACACACACTCACACACACACACACACACACGCACACACACACACACGCACACACACACACACACGCTGGTGTGTCGGTATTCAAGGACACATGCAGTCTGAAACATAAGCTTATATGTGTTATTGTACGTAGTGTAAATCACTTAAACCCTCGACTCAAGTAGTTTGACCTTGGTTCTCACGTTCAGCATCAATAGGCCTGATTGTCTTGAGCATAGACGATAACTTGATAATGGTTGGAATACCTAAGCGATAATAATAAGGATGATAATATGAATAACATGATCATAATGAAAACATAAATCAATAGATCCAGCCTCATCAGGGATCAATGGAGGGCTTCAATGTGGGGTCATTATTTTAAGGTACTGAGGCATGGTGGGATATATATATAATGCAATGCTAACAGATATAGTCAGTAAAACATGGAGTCTCATAACAACATGGTGAGACAAGACCCGGGATAAGGAGAACCAACAGGTGGAATACACACACATGCACACACATTCTCCTTGTATTTGCATTGGCTAGACATTAGCAGAGCGACCCCCTTTAGTTGGGTACGTTTATGGAAATGAGACGCTGACGGATCACAAAAGCATTCCTGGCTAAAGAGGCAAGCAAGACAGGTCGCGACCTCTCTGGTGGTGGCCACCATTATCCTGGTTCCAGTCCAGCAAAGAGGGGTGAGGGGGGGGATGGGCACTCATTCAAATTCCATTCCCAAGTTTATCTGTACGTGTGCGCATGTGTGTGACATAGGTCGCTGGGTTCATGAGCACGTTGCTAGGACACATATCGGCCACGGTGAACTCTGCCTCTTCTTCGCTTTGTGTTCCGTCAGAGGTCACAGAATTGGACCGAATGGAAACGGCGGACATTTCTATTAGAGTCGCCTCTGGTTTCACACATTCAGCCAATTTGAGATCGCGTCGCATTGGCCTGAATGTTGACTGCCTGATGTGAGGAATTAGAGGATCCATAGTTGTCCTGTTGACGGCTGAATGCATGAATGAACAGAATGCTATTTATGTTGTGTTCTGTGTTTTGTACCTGACAACGTGTCGAACGTTAACGGCCTTTGCGTCTGGCGCCATCTAGTGACACTTTTCGATTATTATTTTTGCAAAGCAAAAGTAGTTTGGGATTTCTGATGAGAACGTTGAACGTTGACGTTGAGATTGACTTGAGCCAGTTTATAATATCAAAAAGTGATGAATCAAACACATTTATCGTGCACTTTTTATTTAAAATTATACTTGAGGAAGCACTTTTATTATGCATTAAATGTATGCATCTAATTTAATCTTTTAACATAAAAACAGATTTAAATACAACACAAACCATAGCTTGAAGGGTGGAAATTGAATAAATGAAAGACAAAAAAACGAACCACAGCGGAGTTTCCTTCCAGACACATACGGTCACCATCGGGTTGTAAACATTTATTGCTCTAATAAATGCCGTGCCAAAGTCTTCTCTTCCTTCCAAATATAAAATATCAATAATAAATATCACTATGGCATCCAAAACGAACCAATGGATTTTAATGTGCGGCACAAGATTACATATAGCTTTATCAAGATTGTATTCATTCACACCATGTTCACGTTTGCTTGCTTGCTTGCTTTGCTTAGTGGGTCATGAACACACCTCGTTCACTGTGGACCACCCCACCACGCCCCCCCCCCCCCCCCCCCCCCCCCCCGCCACAAGACCTCTGCTACCACACTCGGGGGACAGAGGGTCTGCAGAAGTTGGTCCAAAAGTGCAAATCTCCTGATCACCAGATCTAGTGGTCTGGTGTCTATGGCTTCTAATGACCACAACATTGAGTGAAGCGAGTGCAGCAGTGAGGCCGACACACATCACCACGTCGATGAACCCTCCCGAAACCACCTCTGCCTCAGTATCAGTCAAAGACACGCATTCAAACGAGGGCTTATGTTAAGACTTTAACAAACACTCCACTTGCATGCACACCAGTCCATACGGTTCCTTCACAGGAGCATTTTTTTTCTCTCAACGTCTATACGGATGCACGCCATTTTGAATGACTACAGAGAACTTTAGTTTAAAGTGTAGTATGCAAGATAATGACTTAATACTATCATAACCTACTGTTATAAAGTTACAGTGCAAGTTAACCTTGTGGGATAAGACTGTGAAAGCCGGTACAGAAGGTTAGTTTAAAATTAAATTAACTAGACATAGACACAATAGACAACATTAACAGCACAATACATTATAAATATTAAAAACTGAGCAGCTACGGGACTACAGGATTACCGTAACAACATTTTCTGCTCCTTTTAAATGGCAGTGGTTAGAGTGAAGTTGCTTTTCCTCTCTCAACGCAAAAGCTCTGGGCCACAACAGCCCCTGCATGAGACCAGCCATCAGTGTGCTGTGGCCCTCGGGGGAAATAACCCCACAAGGCTGTAGCGCATGTTCACTATAAATCTCACTATAAAGGACCAAATGGAGAGCTCTCTGGGGAGAGGGGGGGGGGGGGGGGGTCCCCTGTAAAGCCTGCTACACACCAGTCTGGCGTCCTAATCTCAGTCTATTTATTTGCACAACGCCCGCCGCTCTCCCCTGCGTCCCATCGCTCCGGGGTCGCCCAGAATCTCACTTCACGCCGTGTCAACGAGGTCGGACCCGTCCCCCTTTCATACACATTTTGTCTCACGCCATTTGACTGTCAAAGCGTGAGCCATTATCCTCCCATGCAAATGGCTTCATCCATTCCCCCCCCCCGCTGGCTTTCTCCTTCTGACGGTACCGTGGGATCTCCAACTGAGGTCCTGCACACAGCCGCTGGTGTGTCCACAAGTGTCACTACTGTTAGCAACTATAAAAGAATCGACGGGGCGTGGGCGACGTTCACCCAGCACCCCGACCCCGTTGTCCACAGCCACGCTTCGCCCCCGGGGGCGCTCATTTGCTCTTCTGCCGGCTGTGGGTCTTCCAGCGCTGCCGCAGCACAAAGTCGTAGTTGGCGGTGGTGCACATGGCGTAGAACACGTTGGCCTTGTCGGGGATGTGGAGCTCTGCAGAACAACGAGTGGTCATTACGGGTTACAACCAGGGTCCCCCGGGGTGTGTTAGGAAAAATATTATTTAGTAATGGTACGGTTAGGTTGATCTGACATTCTGAAGAAGGACATAGTGAAGATTGTATTCCTCTTGGCGACTTTAAGTCTTAACTCTCTGGAACTTGGAGACATAACATAAAGTGATTGAGGAATACACCTACGTCATGTCAAATCTGCTTAGTAACATGTAATGTTTATACATTATAAGCCAATCAGAATGGGACACTCCTGTCATGCTGTTCCGGTTTGAGACTTGTATTTAATACACTGTGTTTCCGGGAGCAGGCAGAAGGAACTGAGGAAGATTCACGCACGAATCTCTTGCTCGTTGAAATCCTCTGCTTCTCCTCGTACGAGACCAATAAACGACTTCAGCTTGAACTATATAGAGTTTCTGGCACTTCTTGTTCTTCAGCATCAACAACAATCTCCTCACTATCAGGGCGGTGTTGACCAATCGGTGCAGACACAATGGAGGCCGCAGAGGGACACTCAGAGGCGAACGCGGGAGGGCGGGAAGTACAATGCCGCAGGGTCTGACCGAGGTTCTCAGGTTGTTGGTTAACAGTTGTTCATCATACTGTTGTGTGTCATGTTGTTGTTGTTGTTGTTTTTGTTATTGCTGCTGCCCTACCTTTGTCCTGGTTCATGAGCTGGTAGAGGTTGAAGTCCTGGCAGCTGTTGGTCTCCATGTTGTGTTTCTCAAGCGCCCGCTGTATCACCTGGGGCGTGTGGTCCTGGCTGGTCAACTTGAGGGGAGAGAGACGACCAATCAGTGTTTTTGGTTTTAGGAAGCGGCGAAGCAAGAGGCCAGATACACGAAATAGACAAACGAGTTCCTTCACTTCTGACCGGCTCCGGTAAGAGCCGGTCAGAAGAGAATAGGTCACCTGATCGGCTGGAGTTCACCGAACAACGGCAGGAAATATGCGGCCCTCATGTGGAAGTCAACTACCGGCCAGTCAAGGCCAGAGGTCGGAGGTCAGATGCACTGACTGGCAAAATGCTAATTTGAATATCACGCTGGCCTCGCCAGGAGAATCGCACCCGAAAACACGACGGCAAATGCATCCCTGTTCATGTAAGGGAGGCCACCTTAAACTATTGGGTACATTTTGGTGCACGGCGAGTAATTAAAAAAATAAAAAAATAAATATAAACGATCACGGGGGGATGGACGAGCTACCACCAAGTAGAGCGTGCGTGTGTGTGTGTGTGTGTGTGTGTGTGTGTGTGTGTCCGCTATTTATTTCATAGTGTATGCCTAGGTTTATGTATATTTATGTATATTTTAAAATGTATATTTTATTACTGTATTATTACTGTATTATTGTTACTGTATTACTGTATATTTTATATTACTGTATTTCGTTGTCCCTGTACTTGTACTCTGCACAATGACAATAAAGTTGAATCTAATCTAATCTAATCTAATATTTCACTGTTATAATACTTCTGTACTGTTTTTTTTTTTAACTTCTTTACTGTTCTTCTTTTCTCTTTACCATTTCACTATTCAACTGGAGTATCTGGAACGAAAGCAATTTCCCTCAGGGATCATTTAAATATTTCTGTCTGTCTGTCTGTCTGTTCTGTGTGCTAGCATGCGCGCGCGGTGCTAGCATGCTTAGCGGCGCGGCTCACCAGGATGCTCTTGTAGATGTTGCCATTGTTGCCGCACTCCACGCTGACCCGCACGATGCAGGAGTCGGCGCCCTGCTTGTTGTAGACGGGCCGCGGGGCGCGGGCGCCGGGGGCCGGCGAGGCGGCGGCGTCGGGGCTCAGGGCCAGGGCGCAGCAGCTGAGGTCGGGGTGGGAGGAGCAGGAGGACAGGGAGGAGCCGGAGGAGATGGACGGGGAGAAGAGGTCCCCGGCCACGTTGTGGAGCGAGCCCGACAGGGACTGATGGGAGCGGGGAGGATGGGTGAGTACAACAGCAACAACAACAACAGCAACTGGTGACTTTCTTAAGGCTGGGTTATGCTTCATTTATGCTTCCGCGTTGACGCAACGTTTGGGGGGCTTACAGACCCTTTACGTCCCTGCGGGCCCCCCTTGCGTCCAATGCAAGGGCCTGACGTGCACCTCCCAAAAATCCTAGACGCGCGTCGACGCAACGCCACACCAACGCAGCGGCTTTGGCTGTCATTGGTCCGCTAACTACATTCGCAGGAGATCGCTTTTACGGTTCCCACTCGTAAACACCGCTACGGTGTGATGAATGCTTCAACTGATTGGCAACAACATATATATATATATATAAGTTTTGCCTTCATTTCTGTAAACTTTTTTTTTTACTCGCTAGTAATCGGTATGTAATGACCAGAATGTTCATTCTGGTCCCTCTACCGGTGTGGCATTGAGTCGCATTTTGACACGTAAACCCCACGCAGAACCATCACGGTCTCATGACTGCGTCTGAGCAACTGCGTGGCCATTGTGTAATCACTACGTAATCCCTACGCGGAAGCATAACTCAGCCTTTACTGTATTAGAAGCAATGAAATGTTTCACCTTCGTTTGACAAATGTACTCTTTGTAAGTCGCTTTGGATAAAAGTGTTCTAAATGTGCTAAATGCTAAATGCCCTAAATGTAAATGTAAACAACAGTAATAATAATAGCACCTTTGAGACCACGTGTTACAAAGTGCTCCCCATGACGAACAAAGAGAGTTAAAGTGAGAGAGTTAAAGTGAGAGTTAAAGTGAGAGTTAAAGTGAGAGTTAAAGTGAGAGTTAAAGTGAGAGAGTTAAAGTGAGAGTTAAAGTGAGAGAGTTAAAGTGAGAGTTAAAGTGAGAGAGTTAAAGTGAGAGTTAAAGTGAGAGTTAAAGTGAGAGAGTTAAAGTGAGAGTTAAAGTGAGAGAGTTAAAGTGAGAGTTAAAGTGAGAGAGTTAAAGTGAGAGTTAAAGTCCTAAACACAGCAGAGCTCCACCAGGGTGGAACCTGGGGGGCCACGGTGAGCACAGACCTTGAGCTTCAGTCGCTGCAGGGCTGTGGCGGTGGGGGCCGGCGACGGCGTGGACAGGTCCTCCATCTCCGAGCCGCTGGAGCTGGAGGACGACACGCTGATCTGGTCCGCGTGGGTCTTCCTGCCGGCGGTCTCGCCCACGCCGCGCAGCCTGCACGCGCACACACACACACACACACACACACAGAGTCACTCTTCAACATGCAACTACGGGCTGCAGCTCAAAACCCCTCTGTTCCCTACCAGCGTGAGTCTCACGATGACCAGCCGTTCCTGTGCTTGTTAGCCATCAGGCAACACATTGTCAGTCAGTCACTTCCCGTGACTCTGGTCAGAGATGAGTCTCCGCTGACCGGCCCTAACCAGCCGGCGCTCCGTCAGGCCTGAGCTACATCGACCCACTGAGGGTGGTCATCAGGCGCTTGACTCACGAGACAAACTTCTTGTTGAGCAGACGGTGGCTCCACGAGCTGGGGGACGAGGGGCAGGGGTCCACCGGGGGCTCCAGGGCGCGGGACAGGTCGTAGCTGCGGGCGGGTCACAAACCACGACAAGGTTAAACCCCAGCGGGCTGCACATGCTCACTGCTGGTAACACACCGAGCTGCACGGCGGCGGTGGCGCGGAGAAGACTCACCTCTCCTGCTCGGTGAGGAGCGCGTGTTCCTGCAGCCAGGCGCTTATTGCAGCGTTGACTGGGAAACTGTAGTGGGAACAGGACGCCTGCAGCTGATGGATCTGGGAGATGATGTCAAACTCCTAAAATAGGGAAAATAAATGAGCGCAACCGAATGTCTGCAAGTGGGGGATGGCCGATATTGACCACGGCTCATATATTCATGAGTCAGGTTCATAATAATAAATCAATAACAGATGAGACCACTAGGAGGCGCTACATACCCTTCGGCGCTTCTCAAAGTTGATGAGACCACCCTTTGGAAAACAACAACAACAACAACACCATTAGTTGGTATGGAATCATAACTAGCCAAGCTGGGCCGGGAAAATCCCAGACAGGGGTTACAGCAGAGGGCAGGACAGCAGTACATATAAGAGTAGACATCTATACACACACACACACACGCAATATATGCTGACCTCCACGTTGTCTGTCAGAGCCGTGTCCAGCATGGTGAGGACGGTGAGGAAGGTGCCCAGGTACGGTACACTGCCTCCCCCGCAACCCTGAGAGACCACACACACACAGACACAGACACAGACACAGACACACACACACACACACACACACACACACACACACACACACACAGACACACACAGAGTCAAGGCATGGCCTATATAAAACCTGTGCAGTGCATGACCTCTCTCACACTCTCCATCCTTCTCTCTCTATCTCATGCTCTTTGGCTTAGTTTTCCTAATTTTCCATGAATTTTCCGTACAAGTCGATGTAGGGGATTTTTTTTTTTTTTTTTACAAACAAAGTCAAAATAGACACATTCCGATAGAAGATAAATGGTGGTGTCGGGGTTTATTTAAAAACATGTACAGATATTTTTGTTCTAAAGCTTTGACTGGCTGACTAGACTGAAATGTTGCTGATGATGACTAAGCTGGGGGGGGGAAATGGACATTAGCTGTAAGCTGCTGCTGCTAAGCGAACAGACAACAAGTTTGGGTGAGTGTGCTCGAAATAAGGAAGTGAGCGATCTTGCAAACGTATTCAAAGAAATACACCAGGGCGAAGTTAATCTCACCACTTGCTTGGGTGCGGGGCCCAGTTTGGCCGATTTGGGCAGCATGCCGGGGTGATCCTCTGCATGACCGCCATCCTTGGAACACGCACACAAACACAATCACCATCACCATCACCATCACCGGTTCATAGCAAGTGGCTTGGAGTTATTGTATAAATCAGACCCAGTTGCGTAACTGTTCACCCCCCCCTGCCTGAGTACTGGTCTCCAGTTGCACTCGGGTTTGCTTTGCCCACAGCTACCTGTGTGTACATTAGATGCGGTATGTATGCGCTCAACAGAAAAATAAACAGCGAGGCATGTTCCCGCGCGCCATTGAGCCGCCTTCATTTGTTGATCTATTTGCGTTAGCCCTGCGTGCGCACAATGGCGTTCAATTCATCCGTCAAACCCCCGGGCGGAGGCAATCAAAGTCAGACACGTCGGTCAGTCAGTCAAGTTGTTCCAAAGAGGCCTAGCGATATCAAGGCCTCGCCATAAGTGGACCGGGTGGTGAGTCACTGTATGATCACAGGGAGAAAATCACATGTCGAGTTGTGCAACGGTGATGTGAAACTTGCTGAATGTTTACCTCGCCCGTCACCATGCAGTTGTCATCGGGAATGGTCGCGCACAGGAGCTCAAAAGTGGCCATGCTCTCCCTGAGAACAAAAACAGCGCTCAGTTTGTTTACTTTGTTTATTTTCTCCATCCAACCAATGAACACAGCATAAACAATACACTGTGCGGTGAGGCTGAATAATAACTAAATAATAAGGTCAGGTAAGACAGTCTAGTTAGGGTGTTTCACCAAAAGGTTGCAGGTTCAAGACCCAATGTCTGTAAGCAGTAGGTATTGTGTGCATGCGTACGTGCGCGTGTGCATGTGTGTACGTGTGCGCGTGCGTGCGTGCATGTGTGTACGTGTGCGTGCGTGCGTGCGTGCATGTGTGTACGTGTGTGTGTGTGTGCGTGCGTGCGTGTGTGCGTGTGCGTGTGGACCCTGACCTGGTGACAGCCCCCCAGGTCTTCTTAAGGCGGTAGATGGCGTTGGACTGCAGGGCTGAGAGGATGGCCCTCAGGGAGGAGAAGTTCCTCAGCTGCCTGCACTCCTGCACAGAGCACAGCAGGACCATAGGAGGTCATGACGGAGGGTCAGACATGCAAAGAGCTATTGTTTTAAAAAGGTGCTCTGCCAACACATACAGCATCGATATGCACATATATAGAAAGGCATACATTTTACCTTTACCATATATATATATAAAGAAAGTAAAACAATACATAGAAGTGAAAAAAACAAAGTATCTCTGTTCAGGTAGGGAAAGAAGAGGCATGCAAATGTGACTCATCTACAGGAAGTGCTCTCCTTCAGCTTGTGTGAAGCCAACCCCGTTTACATATTTGCAAATTGAGAGTGAGATCTGTCCCACCCCTCCCCCCCCCCCCCCGATCCCCAACTCTGAGGTATTGGCCAAACTGACTGTTGGCTTAAAGCTGCCGCTTAAGACACATCTGGGCATACGAACGTGTCTATAATGAGGTTATAATGAAAATAAGCAGTGCTGTCGTCAAGGCAGACCTGTGCAATGGCGACCCATCTCTCCATGACCCGCGCTCTGGAGCTCACGCTGTTGTGCGAGAGGCGGGGGGAGCCGGGGGAGGACTGGGGACCACTGGAGGAGGAAGAGGACGAGGACGAGGAGGAGGAGGATGAGGAGGACGGCGGAGGAGTGACGGGGGACGCGGCCGGCGAGGAGGGGCAGGGCGAGGCGGCGCCGGAGGCGTGCGGACACAGCAGCGACGTGATGACCCGGTTGGTGACGGCGTTGAACTGGGCGATGGTGGCGCGGACCGTGGGCGCCAGGCCGCGGTTGTCCTTCTTGTCCCGCTGCGACCACACGCAGCCCAGGCAGTGGAAGGGCACCACGCGGACAAACAGGCCCTGGAGGAGGAACACACCACATGGGGGGTCTCGCGTGAGGGGCGGAGCCACTGGCAGGGAAACCGTCAAACATTCGACGCGACCGAAGACCGGACGGACGGACGGACAGACGGACACCTACGGCGTCCAATCGCGTGAGCTCCTCCGCCACCTCCCTCGGGGAGAAGTCCATGAAGCCCAGGCGGGCCTCGTCCTGGGGGGCGGGGCAGTCCTGGTCGCCCCCCGGGCCGGCGAGCTCCCCGTGCTTCCCGTGGTCCCCGTCTGCAGACGGGTGGCGCGAGGCGAGAGAGACACACAGAAACACAAAGGGAAACACGGCGTGAAAAAGGAGAAGCTGAGTGATTAACGCCTCCTTCTGAGCATCGATGACCAAGTGAAGCTGCATTCACCAGAACCGTTACCGCCGTTGCCAGTTGGAAAAGACGTCATCGTGTGTAATGTTTCATACTCCTGCTCGTGAAGGCTGACACCTAGCAACCCATTTTTCGCAACACGGATTCGTGGGGCCTGTCGTCTGCGCAACGAGCGTTTCACGGAGAACGGCGGCGAAGGCAGGCAGGCAGGCCGCCGCCCAAACACCTACCCTGCTCCTGGAGCCGGCGGAGCAGCGTCTCGGCCGACTGGGCCAGCCGGCGGAAGCGGAGGCGGTGGCGCAGGTGAACGGCGAGCTGGCGGAGCGCCTGGTGCTGGGGCGGGTCGCACAGGTCCTCCCTGAACTCGTCCAGCCAGAGCCGGACCACCGGGCCCAGAGTGCTGCGGAGGAGGAGGAGGAGGGGGAGGAAGGGGAGGAAGGGGAGGAGGAGGGGGAGGGAGGGTGACACCAGAGAATTGGATTACAAAAACACAGGTGTTCCCATAAACAGGTCTACGGCTCCCACAATAACAGCGGCCTTTGTCCGAGGACAGAGCTGCTTCAGGGATACTTTTGACCATACAAAAAAAAAAAAAGCTAAAAGGACGCATGAGGAGGGGAAAGACAATAACTACCCTGGTATTCTCATCTTAAGTACAGCAAAGAATACCATTTCACACGCCGTGCGCGTTCCACAGCACACACCATGATGGTAGAACGAGCGGTTCTATAAGCGGCGTGCACAAGCACGAGTTATAAATATGAGGTGTGCCGGTTCTGAACTCACCTCCGGGGGCAGACGTTGCCCTCAGGGTAGGCGCTGGAGTCGTCCCTGTAAACGGCAGGAAGCAAAACCGTGAGCGGGCCGTGAAGCCTCAATGTGTACCAGCGTGACCCTCACAGCACACGCGTCGCGGGTCGCGGGTCGCGGGTCCGGTGGCCCTCTGCTGAGACACCCCCCCCCGTCCTGTGAGACAGGAAAGAGGCCCCGGCTTCAAGGCCCGGGTCCAGGCAGCGCAGGGGTGACCTTCAGCTGGGGTGGAGAGCTCCACACGCACCTATGGCTGTTACGACCACCACCACCCCCCAACACCACCACCCCCCAACACCACCACCACCCGCACAAACACAAAAATGATCTATAGATTAATAAAAAAAATACATTCAAATAGCGGAGTCACTGACTAGATCAAAGCCATGTGCAAATTGTTCTCCATGCGTGTGTAGTGGTTTTGATAACGTATGCGTGTAAAAATAAACCTTGGTATTTATCTTTTATTTCCTTCAGCTCGGCGCATCCTGTGTGCTGTGCTGAAGGGAAGTCTGTTCTGTGCCCAGTTCACCATCAGGGCACAGGAAGTGGAGTTGGTACCCGCATCGCAGATATGAGGGTGTGTATGTGTGTGTGTGTGTGTGTGTGTGTGTGTGTTTGACAACATAATGAAGTGGACAACTATTTGTCATACAATAAATAAAGGGAGACCTATTAAGCACACCTTCAAAAAGAAAGCCCATACAAACAGGAAAATAAAACTGTCACATTACAGACAAACCAGCCATTATTAGGATTAAATGAGGTAGCCATTTGGGTGAGTTAGAGCCACATTTCAACAAAGTATGGCCAGGCAAAAACCTTCAATGAGACATTCTAGAGGGTTAGAAAGGCACTCTACCCTTCACCTCAGTGGCCACAAGGGTTTAAGATAAGCACCAAACAAAAATCTTACTCAAATCTGGAGCTGGTTAGATAAGAATGTCATGAAGAATTTTGCACCAGGGCTGAATGAAGAACTTTCTTCAGACATAACTTTGAGTAAGTACCATTTTAAAAACTTTGATGACTTTTTTTTTTTATTGCCTCATACATTTGCAATTATGCAGAACATTGTGAGACAAACTCTGTACCCCTGGGGATCTTGTAGTCAATGCCACATTTATATGCCAGGCTAATTACAGTAATCGAAGGCAAAAGAGAAAACAAAACAATAAAAAAAAAACAAACACCCCAATTGATACGAAACCATCAACAGTAGAGCTGCAGAGATGCATCCATTGCTGACAGACAGAAAATTAAGCGAATCTCATTTGGAAAAAAAATGCATCTTTTAAGTCATTTATCAAGTACATTTAGCAAATATTTGCTGCTTAATGTTGCAGTTAAATAAATATTAAAATATTTGGTTCATGGATCATTATAAAAAGGAATCGTTTCTTGGCTGCTTGTCAAATGCAAAATAACCAAGCACAATTAAGACACAACTCATTTGGAAAAAAAACGCATCTTTTAAGTCATTTATCAAGTACATTTAGCAAATATTTGCTGCTTAATGTTGCAGTTAAATAAATATTAAAATATTTGGTTCATGGATCATTATAAAAAGGAATCGTTTCTTGGCTGCTTGTCAAATGCAAAATAACCAAGCACAATTAAGACACAACTGTAGACTGGTTACTTGTGATGTCATCTGCCATCACTTATGACTAAACCACCCATGAAGCTGAAACAGCCGGGACAATCATCGCAAACCGCAGCCCTAATTAACAAAAGACAGAGACGTAACAATCACTGTTGTAATCGTTACCGTTCCTCGACGATCACACGGCACGCGGGTGGGGAGGTGCGGGTGGGGGGTGCGGGTGGGGTGGGGGTGCGGGTGGGGGTGCGGGTGGTGGGGGTGCGGGTGGGGGGGTGTGCGGGTGGTGGGGTGGGGGGGTGTGCCCTCACCTCTTGAAGAGCAGCTCCACCAGGGTGCCGGGGGCGGTGAAGGCCCTGTAGGTGGCGAGGAAGACGCGGGTGAAGTCGGCCTCCCGGTGCTCCGCGTCCAGCAGGTGGACCACCAGGCGCTCCAGGGTGGCGGCCTTCAGCCGCCGCACCTTCACCGTGTGGTACTGGATGAAGCCGGCCGGCGCCGGGGCGTCCCCGGGGGCCTCCGGGCCGGGCTCGGCGGGCTCCGCCGCCTCCACGGGCTCCCGGTGCAGCGTGACGCCGAACACGGCGCCGTCCTCCACCTCCTCGCCCCACTCCTGCACCGGGTCCTGGAGGGCCAGAGGGAGGGAGGAGGGTCAGAACACTGTGCAGCTGTGGTGGTGGTGGTGGTGGTGGTGGTGGTGGCGGTGGTGGTGGTGGCGGTGGTGGTGGTGGCGGTGGTGGTGGTGGCGGTGGTGGTGGCGGTGGTGGTGGTGGCGGCGGCGCCCTGGTAGCTCACTGGGTAGAGCGTGTGCCATAAGGGCTAAGTCCTTGACGGCCGACCGGCGTTCGATCCCAGCCCGTGGTCATTGGCTGCAGGTTTTCCCCTCGCTCTACCATGCCTGCCTGTCTGATCTCTACTGTGTCTATCACATAAAAGCATGAAATATACATAAATAAATAAATAAACTCTGGGCGTTGCTGCTTTGACGCCCAGGGTTGAGACTGGGACGAGCACACCACTTACAACTCTCTAACGTCCGTTTACCTTCTGAAAATAATCTGTTGCTTTCACGTGTGAACCCTCTCATCCACGACGGAGAGCAGACAATTTGACATGTCCGTGCAGCACTGACAACAGAGACTGTGGCGTGGGATTGCAGGATGAATATGTCGTCCTGTTATTGTGTCATATTGTACAGACAATGAACCCATGTTTTGATCCTATGGAATAAAGCGGTGGCTTCTGCAGGTGAAAAAAAAATTACACCTATTCAGAGTGAGCCATAGGCAGAGTCCAAAGAAGTGTGACGGGTGATTGTTTTTTTATTTTTTTAGGTCCATTAGGGAGGACTGTGAACGCGATGTAGGAAGACGAGCTAATGATTGACTTGCATGATGACGGGTTATACAGCCATCATTTTAAGGATGTCGGTGATGACGGGGTGGAGGGCCAGGGTGCGACAGGGTGACTCGGCCGGCCATTATACAAAAGGGCCACATGATCCCGGCGGTAAACAAGTTTGCATAGTTTGACCATGTGGGGACAAACAAATCAGAGCTCCATGTAAAAACAACACGTCAACAACGATATTTGTGGTTGATCCAACGACTCATCAGATACGAATATTAAAATATACATATAAGCCTATACTTAAAAAAATAATAGCTTACACCAAGTTTATAGACGCGCGCACGCATTT
Source organism: Urophycis tenuis (assembly GCA_036785325.1). Lineage (NCBI taxonomy): Eukaryota > Metazoa > Chordata > Actinopteri > Gadiformes > Phycidae > Urophycis > Urophycis tenuis. Next base: position 17,678,436 of record JAXIVH010000001.1, read on the forward strand.
CTACTTCTTGATGAAACGTTCATAATAATAGCTAGTGAGTTCATAGATCTTGTCAATTAGTCTTACTTGGTTACAACAAGACAAAGTAATTACATGTGTAAAGGCAGCATAATTACCAAAGAACCAGCATGTTTGACAATTTCGTATAATTGACAGAAACAAAACTTACCATTGACAAATGCCATTTTCCCATGTTTCAACGTAGGCCCACTACACTGTTAAGAAGACGCGTCTCCACAAAATCCCCAACCATAAAAACCGATTTGCTTGGATGTCAGTATACTCCATTGAATAAAGTGGGCGCGTTGCTCGTTAACCAAGTGGACTCGAGAGGCGCTCGGTTTAGGTCTTCCGCGCCGTGTCACTCGTGCAACCTTTTCCATTTCTGTTCAACATACTCAACACGATGAACAGCGACGACGCCAGTGTCCCTACACAGCTGCCGGACAGATATTCCGTAAAACTGACGAGGATGACAGTTTCTATCACGTTCCAAGAAAGGCTCCCATTGATGTCTGGAGAGATCTAAGAGCTGACCAATCACAGCACGCTGGGGGCGGTGCTTTAAACTTTAGCGCGTACGTCACTCCCCGCCTGGAAAAAAATAAAAGAGAAGCCCAACGTCCCACTCTCACTACCGACGGTGGAAGTCCCTTGATTCACGACATTCATACCCGGAACTTTTTTTGTGACGAGGTTCAACATCAAAATGTTAAAAAAATAAGAAAAGAAAATGAAGGAAAAGTCAAATGTTTTATGGCCAAATGACCAGAATGCAACTACGTGTATATAGTGAAAAGTGATAGGCCCACATTGAAAATACAAATCCCATGGTAGGCCTTCTCCAAAATCATGACAAGCCAATTAATCAATCCGTAGTCCGTGCAATAGACACATGCACTGCACAAGCTGTGATGCTCAAACAAGGACCTTAAACTCATCAGGACTGGGCGATGACGTATTTCTTTTGTAGCTCACAACATAAGGGCGCGGGGAAAAATACCACAAAACAGGTTGGATCGCTTCCCAATGCATCGCTTCACCCTGCCAAAAGTAAGGCAGCGTGGAATACGACATTATAATTATAGGGTAAGCTTCGGTGCCAAACATTCGTCTGGCATCAACATCAAATGAGTGTGTTTTTCAGCTTTTAATTCCCCGATTCTCTGAACTGGCGCGCGTTTCTAGGCTGCCGCGTTCGAATTAGGCAGAGACTCTTCGAAAAGAGAGAATGAGCAACTTGTGCGCTAATGAGATCGCCTGTATAAAAAGTCTCATCCATATAACATGTATTTTCATAGGAACTAAACAAAAACGACCGCAGGGCTATTGGCCTTAATTAAAGCGATTACACGCATGGATGGGCAATGATGCTGGAGACCACCAGGCAAACTATTTGTGAGCAATCACAAAACTATTCCCACATTTCCCGCACATATCTTCCTCCTTCAGATTTTTTTTTTTTTTTTTTAACAAATCTTAATTTAGACCAAACCAACACATTTGTTGTTTTGCTCTGATATATATTAGACAATAGATCTCTATTACTGTATCTATTGTTGCCATCACTTGGCAACATTCCAGTGGAATAAAGCCTTTGACTTACACAACAATAGTTCATAATAGTTAGTAGCTATAGTAATAATAATATTTAAGAATAACTTCAACATAGTACATGTACTCAGTATGAAAAAAATAGTGTCATTATAGTTTGATCAGAGTAGGCTATAATAAAACATCTAAAAATGCGTTTTGTTATGTTCAGACTGAACGCGGACTAATTCCACTTCAGAGAGTTTCAGTTCAATATAATGTACGCGTCACTGAATACGCGCGGTATGGCCACCGTCAATCAGCGAGTGTTAACATTTGATGTATCTAACCTTTACTTAACCAGGCAAGACACGCCGGACAAAACATTATTTACAATGGCGGCCCTGGCAAGTGGCAGAAGCGGCTTGAGGGGAACGGGAGGTGTGATGACAGCAACCATCATTATCATAAGGACAGTTAAACTTTATAGTGGGATGGGGGGGGGGTTATTGGAGACTGTTGACCGAGTGGTGAATGATTCACCCAAGTCATTGAGATGTATGACTTCCCCAAAGACGCTGATTCCACTTTTCCACAAAGACTATATATTAGGGTGTGGCGGGGCGATGCCACAAATCATATTGAATGATATGGAAAATGTGACAATATGCTCTTATTGATATCAGGTGATCCCCTGATACACAGCCGTCACTGACCAACTGCTCCGTTGACTTCAGGCATCATTATGTGTCTCAGCAAAAAAAATAATTAAAAACACACCACAAAACCCCACATAAGCCCCTGCCAGCCACACGGCCATCTGCAATCAAGCTATTCCTGCTGTACGCAAAACCAGCCCTCCTCTGGATCCAACACGGAGGTACAGTTTCACAGGCTCACCTGGACATGGGCTTCGGTGTCAAGCAGCTGGAAGCTCCGGAGCCAGACGCTGGGCTCCAGGTCCAGGTGGGCGGCGTCGCCGTGGTGAAAGGCCCGCAGGCAGAGCAACCTCCGCACCCTGGCCCTCAGGCCCCTGGGCGCCAGGCCGCCGTCGGGGACACATGGGGCCAGGTGGGAGCGCATGTCCACACACCCACCGTGTGCGCACGGTGAGAGAGAGAGAGAGTCGCTCTGGGGTTAGATCCTGGGAGCCATGGCGGTGTGTGAGTCTGTCACAGCGGAGAGAGAAGAGAGACAAAGTGAATGAGCAATGTGGTCGTCGCACGGTTTTGAATGTTTTGAAACTTTTTTTTTCTTTTTTTTTTTAAATTGAGTCAACTACATTGATTTGAATTAAGTTTAAGGTCAGACTTATATTGCAACGTGTGACCTGATTTACCAAGCAGAGCCAAACAATGTCACAATAATATTGTTCATTTACACAACAAATGCGGTCTTCAGACATTGACCCAGATTCTATGTAAAGGAATGGTTGTGTTTATGACCAGATAACACAGAGGACCACAATATATTCAATTGCTACCCATATTGTGACATACATTTCTACAATGTTTACAATGTTACACGGTCTACAATCAAAAAGTCTGCATGTATTCATGATCAGCATTTGGTCTACAGTTTGACACCATCCAATTCAGTGAAGGAAATGTAACTCAACCGGTTATTTCAGAACAGAAAATATCTTCCTTTAACTTGCTACTTCAACAAAACAAACCAATAGCAGATATAGATTGTACTGTAAGAAATGGTCCTAATGTCATCACAAAAATCATAAAGCTTTTTTTTTACAGGCCCACTTCTAGCTGAATATGGAGCAGTCTTTCTCTACTTCATTTCCAAAGCCGACAACATGATAGGAGATATTACACTGAGCATTTTCATTTCAATTATAGTAAACAACACAAAAAGATTCACGACCCAACTTTAAAATGATTCTGGTAGGCCCATCTGTGATTCACCTGTTTCCTTAGCTTGCAACTTGGAAGTTCCCCTGAACGCTGCTTTAAAAGGTGGACCGGTTCCTTAAAGATATAGACCTGACAGTGGGACCTCCGGACAGACACTAAACCCGTCTTTCAGTGAGAGACTCTATTGTTCTCCGAGGGAGGACGGGGATTCGTGCATTTGTGTTGGAATGTCCTCCTCCCAGTTCGCCTCTATGCCCCATTTGATTAGGTTTCTGTCAGGTTCGATCATTCCACTTCAATACGCTCTTTATCTCAATAAACCAACAGAACATTTTGTTTTTCTTTTCCTACACTGGACTTCAAAGTATACCGGAATTCCCGAGCCCATTCGTCTGCTGTCAATTGGGTTTTTTGGGGAGGATGGTTTCATGAACATTTGATAGTTACACGTTATCAGTGTTTCAGTTCGGGTTTGATGACGACTTGGAAGATGTGAACGTTTGACACGCACGGCTCATATACCTTACCTGCGGTGAGGCCTGCTCTTTTCAAGCTACCGTCTGTAACTTCATGTTTAACTTTACAGTCCGAGCCAGAAGACATAATAATAAAAAAACAAACCATGATGATAAAAACATCTCTCTTGGCCACTGATATAGCGATTCAAACCCGTCAACAGGTGCATTGTCTTGACTGTGATTCGTCAATTACGTCACGTGACGTCGGGACCTAAAAATAAAATACACGCCCACTCTAATGAAGAAAAGTACAACCAAAGACATTGGATTGACATTTATTTCTATTTGATTGACAATGAAAATAATACAATGCAATTCAAATGAAATAGAAACATGGCGCTGGCTCTAAATTAAATCAATGACTTGATATTACATAATGACGTAAAGTCAAGTCGTTTGACGGGAAAAGCACACTGGTCCGTGATACGCGAAGTGATCCGGTGAACTTTGCCACAACACAAGTTAATTGTCTTGTTGCTGTTTGGATCGTGTGTCAGACATTGCTGACGTCAGTAACGAATACCATCGGTTCTGTCACACTGCACAATAGGCCGTCTACGACGCATGAGACGGCAGGTCTCAGACCGTGTTTGTCTCAACTCCCGCCTGTCAATAACAACATAATAAACCAAATGCAAAGCTTGAATAAGAATAGATAGCACAACATCATATTATATATTATAGGGACAGCACCAGCAATACTTTGAATTGGCTAATTTATCAAAAAGACCAAGTCATGTTGATTCATTGTGAGACACTAAACACACCATCACGTGTCTAAGACTACGGTCCTGACTTTATTTAACAGAGGGGGCCGGGTTTAGGATCAGAATCATCACTTCTTCTTCTTCCTGGGTTTCTTCTTGGTCTTGGAGTCAATGATGAGCTGGGACTGTCGCTTCAAGGCCTCCCGGGAGATGATGTCACCATCGTCCTCTTCGCTTTCTTCATCCTCTGAGATAGCAGGAGCCGTTTGAAGAAGAGGGCGATGGAGAAGGGAAGTGAATTGTGTGTATGTGTGTGTACACATGTGTGTCTGTGTGCGTGTGTGTGTGTGTGTGTGTTTAAGACAACAACTCACCGTTGAATGGGTTCTGCCGTTGTTCTTCAGGAAGCTGAATGCGAATGTTGTGGTCTGGTAGCTTCCCCTCTATCCTTGTATAAAACTACTCAGAGCACACACACACACACACACACACACACACTTGCAAAGGTTAAAAATTATGCCTTCTATTATTCATGATTATGAGTATTTTCAAAAGGGTAAGACTGAAATACAGACGTAAAAACAGCAAGCAATTACCGCTGAATCAAATGAATGCATTGCTACTTGACGCTGGGATGCTGGCCTCTGGGCCGGCAGAGAATGAAAACTTAACACGCAAGGTCAAATCTAAGATTACGTTTTGAGGTGACACGGTCGACACTTTTAGAGATTGCTTTCCAAAAACGAAGCCAACCCCCGAGAAGCCAATGTCCTTAATAACTAACATGCTCTTTGACGTCACTTTCCTACGCCGGGGCCCTGGCGCGACATGTCCGCAAACAGAATGTGTTCTGCAGCGCTGCAACAATCAAAAGACAAACAGCGCGAGTCGATCCAGGCGGCCCGCGAGATAAAGCCGGCTACCTGTGCGTCGTCCGGACGTAGCGTCGCCCCGGGGGATGCTTCAAAGGCTACAAAGACGATTAGCGAGCAACGCTAGTCGGCGCTAGCTTCCCAGAGGGGCCAGTGAAACATGACAGCCCGGTGCCCTCCCTCCTCCTCCTCCTCCTCCTCCTCCTCCAGGCAGCGCTCACCTCCTCCTCCTCCATCTCCTTCAGGAGCGCAGGGCGGTCCTTGCCCTGCAGCTCGTCGTGCAGAACCTGGAGCTTCTGCTCGCACCGGGCCAGGAGGTCCACCACGGCGCCCTCGGGGTCCTGGGAGGGCCGGGCCTCGGACCCGGGCTCCTTGGGAGGGGGCGACGGCGAGCAGTGGGTCATCAGAGCAGGCCATGTGGTCATGTTGGCAAAATAGGAGTGACTTATGACCGCAGAGTAGAACATGGGGGAAAAGTTCACCTGAACCCTGCATAACATCCATCCTCAAAAAAACAAAAAAAAATCCTCATGCTCTTATTTGTTGTACGTCTTGGCCCTTTAATCGCTCTTTGTAACTTGGCACTCGGTCAGAGATGTTGTATACTAGCAATGGTTAACCTAGCAATTGAAATGCTTGAAACTTGTCCTGGTGACTAGCTTACTTTAATAGCAGCAATGAAATGTTTCACCTTTTTATGACAAATGTACTCTTTGTAAGTCGCTTTAGATAAAAGCGTCTGCGAAATTCCCTAAATGTAAATGTAAAAGATATGTTTATACAGGGCAGGCCACATGTATGACTGGACTAAATGGAGCAGCTCTTGTTTGAAGCCTAACTGGTGATTCCATCCACAGGAGAGTGAGAATCATCATTTACACAGGTGTTATTTATTGTATGATTATAGGTTATACTGTTATTTAATGTGGGTATATTACTATTATTTCATCTTGATTTTGTATTTTCCTAAAAAATTGTTCTCATCTTTTACATACTATAGGGGTGCGGCGACATGACATGTCACACGATAAATATCACAACATAAAAACGTGTTCATGTCAACCTGTGAACCCGATATCGCGTGGCGTCCAACTGCGAGCTCGGTGACTCGTCACACACCCCGAAACTGTTTGTAATCCGGAACGGAGCGGCCGTAACCATAACCCTCCCTCCCCCCATCCCCCTCCCCCTCCCCCGGGGGGGGGGGGTCGATACGGTGTCCCTGACTCCCCGGGGCTCTCACCAGGGCGATGTACTGGAGCTTGTCGGCCAGGTGCTCCACGCCGGCCTGGACGGCGCCCAGCGTCCTCAGCAGCCAGTCCAGGTGCTCCTTGGCCGCGTCGCACCGCCGCTGCGCCTCCTGCACCCGCTGCTCGCTCTCCCCCAGCGTCTGCTGCCCGCTGGGAGAGAGAGGCAGAGGGACAGGGAGAGAGACAGAGAGAGAGAGAGAGAGAGAGAGAGAGAGAGAGAGAGAGAGAGAGAGAGAGAGAGAGAGAGAGAAAAAAAGAGAGAGAGAGAGGGAGAGAGAGAGAGGGGGGAGAGAGAGAGAGAGAGAGAGGGGGGAGAGAGAGAGAGGGAGAGAGAGAAGGTGAGATAAAGGTAAATAGAGAGATGGATCAGGATTGGAAGTAGGATGCAAGAGCATGTCAGTTTGAATGATTTTCAACAGTTTTGCCCTTCAAATGTGACAAATGTGTATCTTAATCTGAGAGAAGAGCACTTATTTGATTGATTCCTTCTATTTGTTCAAGTTCAAGTAAACTTTATTGTCAGTTTTCATGAATGTACAGGACATACACAAAAACCGAAATGCCGTTTCCCTCGATCCCCGGTGCTCGACAAGCATGCAAATATAAGTATAAATATATAAATGAATGAATGAAATTAATATATGAATGAAGAGACGAGACCAACTAGTCACCATGGTGAGTCTGACATCACACATGTCATGATCTGAAGTGTCACCTGGAGAGCTTGGCTTCTCCAGAGTACTTCATGTCCTGGAAGCGTTGCTGCAGTGTCTCCTTGTCCTCCTTCAGCTGGACCAGCAGCGCCTTGTTCTCCTCATTCAGGCTCTCCAGGTGTCTCTGTGTCTCCCCCTGGGAGATGAATCGCTCCACTATCTCCTACAGGGGAGCAGTCGGTTAGGTGTGGGGCATCAGTCAGACATTCATATCTGGCTACGCTGTGTTATTCCCCTTGATCATATCTGTAAATGTCACCGTGGTAAGGACTCATCATCAACGTCAACATTTCCCGTTCCAGGTCAACTCCCGGACAGAGCCGAACGCGCGCCCACACGCTTCCCACCGTTCGCTCCGTACGTGGAACACACACGGAACATGCGTGGGTTCACCCCCCCCCCCCCCCCCCCCCCCCCCCCCCTCCCCCGTACGTACGTGTGTGTTGGTGACGCCCGTGGCCTCCTTGATGCGCACGAAGGCCTCCTCGAAGGTGGAGACGCTTCTCTCCTCCTCGCCCAGCGTCCGGGTGGTGCTGCGGTGGGCCTCGCTGCTCAGCTCGTCCGGCTGCGTGGGCGCTCTCTGGGCCTGGCGGAGGGGAGGGGCCCAACGTCACCACTCAGGGCCGCTCGCCACTTCACAGCGCCGCTCAGAGCACGCTCAGAACTGCGGCGCGCTCCTCCTCGATAAACCAGCGTTTGACGTGCAAAGCGAATGGACTTTCGCTACGGCGCGTGGACAGGACGACTTCCGATCGACAAACCGAAACATGAAGCAGGTCTAGCCGCTCGGATGCAGGAACGGCAGCCCCTGGACTCGACAGCGGCGCCGGGTATTGAATTGCGATTCATTCGGCTGAAAATTGAATAACAACAACAACAAAAAAATGGCGCCCAAAACACTGCATGGGGAGTGACTGACAGAGTGGCTGCAGAGTCAGTCCCCGTCTTCCGGAAGAGACTCAAGACCCACTTGTTCAGAGTTCACCTGAACCCTGCATAACCCTACCCTTATGCTCTTATTTGTTGTAGGTCTTGGCACTTTAATCACTCTTTGTAACTTGGCACTTTAATCGCTCTTTGTAACTTGGCACTTAGTCAGAGATGTTGTATACTAGCAATGGTTAATCTAGCAATTGAAATGCTTGAAACTTGTTCTGGTGACTTTCTCACTGCATGAGCAGCAATGAAATGTTTCACCTTCTTATGACAAATGTACTCTTTGTAAGTCGCTTTGGATGAAAGCGTCTGTAAATGTAAATGTAAAACAATCACTGGCTCTTTGTCCAACAGAGCGCCACGGCCCAAGGCCCCCCCCCCCCCCCCGCGCAACGTGGTCTGTCCCGTGGCGTGCGGACTGTCCCGTGGCGTGCGGTCTGTCCCGTGGCGTGCGCCACCCGGCGCCCCTCCCCCCGCGCGGCGTCCTCACCCTCCTGTCGGCCTTCTCCGTCTGGGCCTTGCGCTCCTCCACCTGCCTCCTGTAGCCGGCCACCACGCGCTCCCGCTCCTTGCGCTCCTTGTAGAGCAAGTCCTCCTGCTGCTGCAGCTCGGCCTGCAGGGCGGGGGGGGGGGGGGGTCGAGGGTCACGGCCAGAACAGGAAGCCTATGACTCACACGCGTCATTACAGCGATGACTGGCGTGTGGACATGCGAGATGAGAGGGAGGCGGAGGGGCGGAGGGGTGGGGGGGGGAGCTGACCTTGGCGGCTTCCTTGGACAGCTGCGCGTCGTTGTTCATGGCCCGCAGGCCGTGGAGCTCCGCCCTGTGCTTCAGGATGTCCTCCTCCAGGCGGTCCAGATGCCCCTGGAAGGTCAGGCTCTCGTCCTGGCGGCGGAGATGAGAGATGAGAGATGAGAGAGGATGACGCCGGCGGCCTCGGGGATGTTTATATTGTCGGGGCAGTGTGGACGTTGAAACTCGTCGATTTGTCAGTTGTTGTTGTTGTGGGTTATCATTTTTTTTGTGGAATAAATTGCGCAAGGCCTGTGACATCTAACTGTGAACGCATGAAGAGGTAATGAAAGACATCTGTTTTGTTAATGGAAAGCACCAGACATACGTAGCATTCCAATGCCATGGGAAACTTCAACGCTACGCTGCGGGTCAAATGAGGGACCCAAAATCATGTTTACAAGAGATTCAGCGCTAAAATAGGAAACGATGGCTGACGTGAAGGGTGCACCGACGCACCTGCAAGTGGTTCTTCAGCTTCATGTAGTCTCTCATGATGTGTTCAGCCTCCTGGTTCTTAATCTGGGCCTTCTCTAGACTGTTCTCCAGAGAGTGCAGGTTCTAGATTCACGCAGGCAACACAAACACACATGTTAACATTTGCATGTGCGTGTGTGTGAGAGTGTGATTTCAACATGTGTGCATGTGTGTGTGCACGTTTGCATAGATCTCATGTCCCACACTACCTAAAATGAGTATGTTTGGGTTCATGATTTCAGTTGTAATTAACCATGCACAATAAGGTAATCAAGTTCACATTCAGTGGAACCATGGGTTGCCATAAGACCTGCAAAGCTGTGGCAATGTTGTACGTTCAGCTACCCTTGTAGTTTCCTCTGTCTGGTCCGCCGTGGCGTCAGTAGACGGGGACTTGGTGCTGCCCTCTGGCTGTAACCTCTGGTACTGCTGTTGCAGCCCATTAAGGCGGTCGCGGCTGGTCTGGGTGGCGTGTCTTAACGCGTTGAGACGTTTCATTTTGATCAACACTTTCTGATCCAACACAGTGAGGGCCCTCTAGGTGCGGGGGGGGAATGAATAATGAAGAACTTTTGATTAGTTCGGGCATCTTAAAGTAAGGAGTCACATTGCCTTTGGATAGTTCTCTATTTTGTTGTTCATCTGTTGCAAAAGCTATGCTGTATATACTCTACGCGATTGCGACTCAATACATGACAACAGAATATGTAGATCTCCAATTTGCATCTCGAAACAGTTTACACTTAACTCACTCACCTTCCCTGACATCTTGCGGTAGGCATCTTTCTCTGAACCTCTGTCATGAAAAGCTTCTTTGATGACATGTTCATCACCCTAGGAGTGGATAATGACAGCTCATAACATTGGCATGGCTCCTCATCGCCAGCATTGATATTTCACGAGTGATTTTAGATACTAACGTGATTGATAGCTAATATTATGTCCACAACTACTTACAGCAAGAGTGTCCGCCAACTTTCTATGCAGTCTCTTGTTCTCTTGCCTGAGCAGAAGGATGGACTCCCTGTTCTTGTTGATGGTGGCCTGGGAGCTCTCATAGTAAGCAGTTCTGTCTCCCTCTGGCGGTTAAAGTCATCACTCCACTCAAATAATCAATTTGACTTCCTTGAACATGGTTGTTGACTTGTTTTCATCAATCGACAGCGTGTTAAAATATCACGTATTGCTTTATTCGAACCAGCATTGTCTCTTTGGAACATGACCTACACAGCCCTCACACTGCCCCCCCATGCATTGACACTGTTCAATTAAACACACGTCAAGCTAAAGCCAACACATGAAAACAAGGAACACTTACAGAACATCGTGTTTATGTTGCCAGACATGCCTTCAAAGTCAGCAACGCAACAAAAAAGAAAAGAGAAGAAACAGAGAGACATTGACCCCTCGCCAGTGAGTTGTCGGAGAAACTTACCGAGCAGCTGAATTTTTCGTTGCATCTCAGTGATTTGGTCATGTAAAGGCGGCTTCAACGCCTCGGCGTTTAATTGCATTTTGTTCCCTGTATAAAAGACCTAATGACTAATTGCGAAACAGACTTTCAACGCAACAGTCAATTTCTACACAGGCAAAGCCCTGGTCGGAGCCTCCACGTTGCCTAGCAACCAGTACACGTTAACCACGCAGTCGAGCTGGCTGTACCTCGCCGAGGGGGGGCGCCATTACTGTGGCGTAGGGAGCAATCATCCTTAACATTAACCTGTATTCATATTAGATGCAACAAAAAAAAGAAGTAGAAACAAACAAACATTTGGTCCAGGTTTAGAACACAGTTTCTATGGCTCTTTGGTCATGTATCATCTTATTTTCCTTTACTTTCATCTCAATGTCTTACAGCTTTGTGGCACAGCTTTTGAAATGTACATCCCGTGCATCAGTGCAAAAACAACAGCGCACCAATTCATTTGCAGTGAGATTGCCAGAACACATTAATGCACAATGCTAGATTTTTGAGACATTGTTGAGACAGGAAGAAGAGTTCTTCAGGGACGTCATTTGAGTTTAAGATTCATAACATTAACATCAATTATTATTATTATTTTCTCATGTTTATAATGTGTTACCGTTCCATTGCACAACTTTTCTTGTCCTTCAATAATCTATTGATAGTCAAATGGTAAATACTGAGCACGTAACTGCATATAGTCTTAAAAAAAAACAACATAAAAAACTGACAAAAAAACGCATCCATTATTTCCAAGTGATGTTAGCTATTGCTGTAATACGCTGTTAGATACTATATCCCATTTCAAATCAAAGCATAGCAAAAATAATACCATATATACAGCATTCATGAGATCTTTGCATTTGTCCTGTTGTTGTTACAAGCGTGTGCACGCGAACACGCACGCACACACGTGCACACACACACACACACACACACACACACACACACACACACACACACACACACACCCTTAATCCACAGATTTGGTTGGCTCATTGGACTTCTTCAGGATGGAGAGCAGATTGTTGGACATCAGATATGGCCGCTCGGCTGTGCCATCGTTGCGCTCCAGGTCCTCCACTGGGAAATGGAGATAAAGAACGTCAGTGAAACCTAGCCGTGGTCACGCGCCAATGCTACTACACGCTAATGCTATAGCAGGTCTCATGCACTACCTACTGGGGGGGGGGGGGTTGGTTTGGGCGTTACCAGTAGCATAGCAGTGTGTATCTCTGAACATCTCTGATCAGCTGAACATCTCACCTTTTGCAGATTGCGGTCGACATTCACGCTTCACTCATCACGGAAGCTTTTTGGTGTGGTTTATAACGGTTACCTTTAATCAATAACTACATCCAATAAATGTGGAATGTCACCGGTATTACTTTAAAAAAGATCTACTGTCGACATTCACGTTTCTAACTAACAAGGAGAAAGGTACAAAAGCATCCACAGACATGGGCTGTTAGTAGCAAAGTACTCCAAAGGCAATATCACCAAACATGCAGCAGTGAGAGAGAGAGAGAGAGAGAGGGAACAGGAACAGGACGGAGGGAGCGATGGAGAGGAAGTGAGATAGAAGGAGAGGGCGGGGCGAGAAGAATCAGGGTTCGGAGAGTCAGAGAGGTCATCACGGTTGCATCACGCTTACTCCCATCTAAGTTACCAAGGCAAGTGTGCAATAAAACAATACAGGAGATCCCAGTCAAGTCAGTGAGCTGGGACCTCAACACGACTGCAGAGATAAGTACAAACATCACAGACACAAACACAGACAACGGTTCATACGTTTCAACAAAACAAAACAAAAAGTGTGTGTATACAGTCTATCAAATTTGATTATAACCATTTGGCATCAGCTGGTATTGTATTGTAAACAGTGGAAAAGATTCACCATTAGTAGAGATGCATTATTTGAGCTGTAAACATGGTATGCAGTGGTTCTGTAGTGCATCCGTTAAGATGAAGAGGACAGTCCGTGTAAATGATAGTAGTCAGGCACAGGTTCAGCATTTGCGAAGTTCCACACGTTTTTTCACAATATAAATACCAACACGGTCTCAATCCACCACAACGAACCAAACATTTTTCAAGCTACAGGAATGCGCTGGGCTTTGTACCTGCTTTACACGACAGCCTTCGACAACAAAAGAAAGCAGAGCTTGAGGTCACACAGATCAACGTAGCAACGACTTCCCTTCATTTTTGGGTGCACTGTGGCACAGCCTTCACTTGATAGGTCCCATCACAACAAAAGGTGTCAGAAAGAGCTGTGCCCCTTAGCACATGCATATTTGTATCCCCCCCCCCCCCCCACCACCACTCCTATTCGGTTTACCCAAGCCACTCGTAATGTATTATTAATTTCTCCCCCACTCACTCTCGCCGGTCACATGACTCTACTCCTTCGTTGAGGCGGGAGGATCCTCTTCTTTGGTCTCATCTTTCCTGTCCTCTGTCACCACTGGTGGTGCCACCTTTGCCACCTCCTCCTCCTCCTTGGCCTTCACCTCCTCCTGGGATTCGATCTTTTCTTCGGCTTTGGCCGCCACCTCTGGATCCTTCTTCTCCGCCTCTGCGTCCGGACTGGCCTTCTTCTCTTCGCTCCTCTTCTCCTCCTCCCCCTCCTCCTCTTCCTCCTCCTTGTCTTCTGCCGCTGCAGGAGTCGCCGCTGCCGCCGCCGCCACTTCCGGCGCGGCGTCCGTCTTCAGGAGCTGCTCCTGCTCGTTGTCCTGCGTGAGCACGGGCTGCTGCTTCAGCTGCACCTCACCGTCCTGCTGGCTGAGAGGGGTCTCCTCCTCCGCCGTGGCCTCCCCGTCCACCTGGCTCCCAGCGGGCTGCTCCTCCGGCCTCTGGGCCTTGGAGAGGATCTCGTGGAGGTCCGGGGACATGTAGTACGGCCTGTCGGGCGAGCCGTCGTTTCGCTCCAAATCCTCGCCTTTTTTTGGGGGGGGGGGTGGTGGTGGTGGTGGTGGTGGAGGTGGTGGTTGGAGGTGGTGGTGGTGGAGGTGGTGGTGGGAGGTGGTGGTGGTGGTGGGGGCGGTTGATATGCGTGTGTTTGTGTTTGTGTGTGTTTGATTGATTGCGTGCGACGTGGGTTTTGGTTTGGGGGTGTAAATGGATAACGATAACAACAACCAAAAAAAAGCAAAACAATGGAAAAAGAAAAAGAAATAAAAAAGGGGTTGAGTGTGAAATGAAAGGAGGTGACAGAGATATATATATAAAAAAAGGGAGAGATCAGATGAGAGAGAAAACTGTTAGCAACACAGCAGAGATCCAGAGGAAAAGCAGCGGTTAAGATTCGAGATTATTTGAGTGATTAAGAAAAGCGTGCATCTGATTAATTTTTAAAAAGCGCCACAGTGAGACATTATTCAAACGCCTCGCTGGCGCGAGATGTTAGGGTTTGTGGGCGGGGCCACGCGGTACTCACAGAAGCAGAGGAAGAGCGTGTCCACGCACATGGCGTACACGCTGAAGAACCCGTGGGCGATGAGGTAGGAGCCCACAACCACCGTCTATGGGCACAGAAACACAGGGATGTGATCCAATACCTCTTACACCGCCGACACATTTCGAGCTGACCACCTACGGTACACAACAAGAGTTCACTGCGATGCAATTTCCCTGCAGCTAGTTGGATGCTAGCTGGTAGGGCACACACAGCAGCTGAAGGCCACAAGCGACGTGCATGTCTATGCAATAACAACACCTGATATACACACAGACTTAGATACTGCTCTAGTAATCAAGTGACCCCCCCCTCTTCCAAGACCTCCACTGGCTCCCTGTAGTTGCTCGCATCAAATTCAAGACGATGCGACTAAACATTAGTGAAACACCACGCCCCTGCTCGAGCACTCCGCTCAACTACCTCAGCTGGTCAACTGGTACCGCCATCACTAAAAGGAGGAAAAGGTCAGGACGGCGAAATTTCAATTCTTCTCCGTTTTGGCACCGCAGTGGTGGAACGAGCTCCCTGCCAATGTCAGGACTGCGGAATCACTCCCCATCTTCCGGAAGAGACCCACTTGTTCAGAGTTCACCTGAACCCTGCATAATCCTACCCTCATTCTCTTACTTGTTGTACGTATTGGCACTTTAATTGCTCTCTGTAACTTGGCACTTAGTCACAGATGTTTTATACTAGCAATGGTTAACATAGCAATTGAAATGCTTGAAACTTGTTCTGGTGATTTCTTACTGCATTAGCAGCAATGAAATATTTCAACCTTCTTATGACAAATCTTTATAAGTCGCTTTGGATAAAAGCGTCTGCTGTGACATAGTCTCGTCTCAGTGTGGCCAGTGTACAGATACATCAGTGCACATCCATGACCTCTGGGTGACACTCGTCAGCGGTCTCTCTCACCAGTATCGGGACCCAGTAGTAGTTGAGAGGCGGCGCCGCATCCTCCACGGCTTTAATCCTTCCAGAGAAGAAGAAGAAGGAGCAAATTCCTGCACACACGAGACACAAACGAGAACGTGAGACAAACCGAACGCCCCGCCCCCCCCCCCGCCCACCTGTGAAGAGACGACTCAGTGGTGGCGCCAGAGTAAACCGAACCGAGGTGTCCGTACCGACAATCCCCACGATGAGAAGCTTCCCCAGGAACAGGAGGAAGTCCGTCACCTTGTCCAGTACGGCCACGCTGCGAAGAGACCGGCAGGAGACGGCGTCAGGCCATTATCGTCATGATCCCGCAGTAAACGCCGCGCTAGCAGCATCTCATGGCTGTGACCTCTGTGACCTGTGTGACCTGTGTGACCTTACCGGATTACGTTCCTCATGAGCAGGAAGAAGGCATCCCGAGCGGAGGGGCAGAAGCTCTTTCCGTAGATGGCGATCTGTGAAACAGGCGCAAGGCGTTAGTCATCGTGTGTTTGGTTGCTGCTTTCGCGATGTCACCGCCGGACCGCAAACCACTCTCGTCGAGACGGTGACCTCACCATAATGTAAGCGTTCCTGTTGAGGAACTTGATGAACTTCTCCAGACACCAGAAGCAACACTTCATGCAGCTCAGCATGAACCTGGCACACTTGTTCTGCGCCCCTGAGAAGTGAGTGGAGAACAGGCGTCAGCCTCGACGTCGGGTTCGACAACGTCTGACGACCCAATCGTCGTCATGGCGACCTGATTCCTTCCTGACCTTTCAACTTGTGGTCGAGGTACTCCAGCAGGACCCGGATTATCTGGACAAGGGACAGGATCAGAGAACCGAATGCCAGGGACCCCGCGTGGTACCTGCCAGTACGAAAAAAGCGGTGTTAGTGGTCTTTTCATCAGTGAAATGAGGCCAATCTATTGTTAAATCGCCTGACATCACCCCGGCTAATTCTCAAACGCATAACAGAACCTCTCAGTTCACTTTTCGATTTCCATAACAATTTCCGTTCCCATTTCCCTTACAAATGGGGCAGACAAAAAAAAAAAAAACGCCTTCGGTTGCAATCGGACAGGCAAACAACCGATCGGAGCGACGGAACGTGTCACACGGGGAGTGGCAGCCATCTTGGTCGTTTATCAAAGGGCCTCCCAGCGATGCTCCGGCAGGGCACCCTCCTCCTCCTCCTCCTCCACGTGGCATCAAACCCCCGGAGCGCCCCAGGCCAAGCTTACCGCAGGGCCCGGCCCAGGGAGGAGAAGATGGGGTAGGCGGGGATGTCGTCAGGCTTCTTGTAGGCCCAGTAGTAGGAGGCGAAGGCCCCCGCCAGCGTCACCTGGCCCATCGCCGTCACGAAGTTGGCGCACCAGAAGAAGAGGAAGACGTTGTAGAACTGGAGCACGATGAGGTACTTGTGGTAGAGGGTCTCGCCGCCGTAGAACGCAAACAGGCACTCGGCGTCCGGACACTCGGACGTGACGTTGGACGTGTTGAAGGTCTGGGCGGGAGACATGGTGGTGGGGGGGGGGGGGGGGGGGGAGGGGGTATTCATAAAGGGTAAAGGGGGCATTTAGCAGATGCTTTTGTACAAAGCGACTTACAATTAGTACATGTATAGGGTTCGACATGTGGACAGTGGGAGGAGGAGGGGGATCAAGGGGATCGAACCGCCGACCCTACGGTTAGTGGACGACCCGCTCTGTCCACCCACTCTACCCACTGAGCGACTGCTGCCCCTATTCATGATACACTGGAGTAGCTGTGAGTGATTTGTGAACTACGTTAAGCCAAGGCACCAGGCAACAGGAGCTGGGCGTCTCATCTCAAATCTAAACGTCCATGATCTTTAACCACAAGATGAGATAAGATACGTTCAAGCTGTCGAGAGCCATCGACGTTGACGCGAAATAAGCTGCATTTAAAAATCCTAAACGCCGTGTTGCTCAGGGTGGACATTTGAGTGGCGCGACCTTACCTTAGGATCGCAGGTGTCTCTAGCGTATGAACAGTTGGTCTTGTTGAACACCTTGTACACCTGCTCGTTGGACGTGGACAGAAAGCTGAGCCGAGGTGTTAAAGAAGCGCCCGTGAAAGTGTAGAATGGAATGCACACAATGGCCGATGGAGCCGGTCCGCTCCGGTCGGCGCCGGACATTTCCGGCAGAACAACCGCCAGATTCTGCTGCTTGTGGAGTCCCACGCGGGAATTCGTTGAACATCAATGATGTTCCCGCGTGGGACGCTCCAGACAATTCTCTGACCTTCTTCCTCTTTTTTTTTTTGTGTGCAAATGACAGAAGGATACACCGCCGTCACAGCCCAGTAGGCAATCACCATGGACAGCAGGAAGAATGTCAGCAGTGGGTAGAAAAGAGCAGACATCACGTGGGCCACCGCTCTGGGAGAGGAGCAAAGTCATTCAATACGAGAACCCGACCCGACCCCACGGGCCCTCTCCTTATGATACGCCGTTAGGACATTTTGCAATGCAAACTAAGAAAAAGGCAAACGTTCTAACGAGCTGGCTTCCCAACCTGCTGGCTTCTTTGATGAGGGCGATGGCGATGAGGATTCTCTTCCGGAGGAAGATGAGTAACAGGATGATGACCACCTCCACAATGGCCAGGATGATTACTGGGAAGCAAACGTGAGAGATATTCCCATCAGAACAGTGCCAGGGATGTTATGTGATGCTAACACTAACATGAAGCATGCTTACAAACAAAGGTAGGTAGGGTTTGCTTAGGGGTCGTGGCGCAGTAGTTGTGGTATTGGCGAGTGGGTCGACGTGCATTGCGCTGCATTGTATCAAATGCAGCCCTTGTGTGTTCCCATGCACTCACTGAAGGCCAGCCAGGTCTGTCTGATCTGCAGGTAGACAGAGAAGTCGGTCTGCAGGCCCAGGTCCTTGATAGTGACATCCGCGCCAGGTTCTCCCTTCAGTATGGCAAACTCCATGTAGCAGTGGAAAATCCCTGACATAACAAAACAAAATGTCCCCTCATTCAATTTACATCATAAAAATCTTATTTTTTGTAGCAAGTAGTCTTTACCATGGGGGTCCTCACCATAGCCGATGACGAGAATAACCGAGACTATCATGACCCAGATCATGACCCCGGCCAGGTACCGCAGTAGAACGATGAAGATGAGACTGACGACCATCGCTATCACCAGGCCACTAGAAGAAGGAGGGGAGAGAGACGCAAGCCTTGACTCCCCATTCGGCCCGTTCATGCACTCGCAGTCATGCGTCCAGAGCCCCAACCGTTACTCTTCAGTGGCTCGTCAACACAACGTACGCCGTACCGCAAACGCTGTTGCAGCGCGTGGCGCAGACAGTGATGTAAACCCACGGGGACTTACAGCAAGATCCAGTACCAGGACACCGTGTAGTCCTCGAAGATCCTCATGGCCACCTGGCGAGCCTCGACCACCACGTTGGACTTCCTGCGATCAAGCGACCGTTGGTCAGTTACACAGCGAGAACGCGTCAGGGCTGACCCTTCGTCTGACACAGCTCACGGTCGCAACGGCCGTAAAAAAAAAAAAAAAGGTTCCCAACTCACTTTGCGGCCTCCAACAGCTCCGTGGCGTTCACCTTGGCGCCCTGTCCGTCCTCCATGGTGGTCTCGTTGCCCACCACCACCACGCCCTTCAGGGTCCCCAGAGCCGGCAGGCAGCGGCGGGTGACTGGGGGGCAAGGAGAGAGACCGCAGCGCTGGGTGTGAGACCGGTCGTGGGACGGGTTGTGGAGGAACCGAGCGTTCAGGCCGCATGGACGGCACCTGACACTGTGTTAGTATCCGACGCTGTGTTAGCAACTGACGCTGTGTTATCAGTTAGCACCCGACGCTGTGTTAGCAACCGACGCTGTGTTAGCAACCGACGCTGTGTTAGCAACCGACGCTGTGTTAGCAACCGACGCTGTGTTAGCACCCGACGCTGTGTTAGCACCCGACGCTGTGTTAGCAACCGACGCTGTGTTAGCAACCGACGCTGTGTTAGCACCCGACGCTGTGTTAGCAACTGACGCCTTGTTTTCATTTATGGACAAAAACCTTCAAAACCACGTCGAACTCTCCCTCTACATTTTTTAACCCGATTTGAAAATGGTATTCACTTATGAGACCTTCTTGTTACACATATCAACTCATTGTTAAAAGCTGTACGCTCGAATAAGGCATACAAATTACCATACAAAATGATATAAACGAGTATATATACATTTCATAAAAACAGAAACTGAGCAGCGCTGCGACAGCTTATTCGGCCCTTTTAAGAGACAGAAAGTGAAAAAAAGGGAAACATTTAGGTGGAGTACATTTGGGTGGAGGAAGTCACCCATGAGGTCAACACCCGGACGACAGAGTGGACACTGCGCCTCCCACAGCCCCACACGCCGTGCGGTGTAGCTCGCAGCAGGGGGGGCGTGTGGACCACAGCGCGCGGGGTGTCGTGCTTCTCACTCACAGGCTTTGCTGGGGATGAGCATGGACGGGCACAGTCCCTCCTTGAGGAGATCCGGGGTGCTCTGCGAACACAGCAGGCCACGGCGTTACACACCCGCCCAGACGCAGAGCGCAGGGTTAGCAGGGCGCTACCCGGCCGCTGAGAGGTTTCTTACCGTTTTGAAGAAGTTTGTTCCTTCTTTGCAGTATTGCCGGTAATACTCCTGATCCTTTCGGTCCAAGCCTAACTTGGCCTTGGCCAAGGTGAGATGCTTCGTAGGACAGCTTTCCACGCAGAGCTGCGCACAATAAAGACACAGAAAAGATGTGTGACATTAGGAATAGGAAACGTGTTCTGGTGACTTTCTTACTGTCTTAGCAGCAATGAAAGGTTTCACCTTCTTATGACAAATGTACTCTTTGTGAGTCGCTTTGGATAACAGCGTCTGCTAAATGCAAATGTACATAAGACGTGTGTTTTGTTATTGTATCGGTAGCGGTTGGACTAACAGCCAGATGAGCTATGGTATCGGTGTAGTATTACCATCATCATTAATATCATTAATCATCATCACTTCAAAGTCAAATTTCAGTAAGATACAGTGAGAGTCCGCAAAACAGATGAGACGGACGAAGAGCCAAAGGAGGAGGTCCGATGGATGGTCTGGACCCCAGCTGTGGTGTGTGAGAGAGCGGGCGGGATGTGGTGTGGAGGGGGAACGTGGAGGCGTCTCTGACCTGCATGGTGGGACACTGGAACTCCAGCAGCACCAGGGGGCTGGCACACTTCAGGATGTTGAAGTAGAAGAGCAGCGGCTTCTTCCTAATGGCCACACAGGAGGGACGGACGTGTTTTTTAGACCGCGCTCGCCGTGCCGACGCCACGTCTAGTCATTTAGCGGGGGGGTGGGGGTTGGGGGGGAGGGGGGGGGGGGGGGGGGGGGTGGGACGCCGCGCTAAGGGATGCGGACACCGGGGATGGAGGACTGATGTGGAACAGTCAATACACCATATTGGCTGTTCTCCGCCCAACCACACAAACCACCCAAACCACTCACTTCACTGAATACGTCCTCAACCTTAGGCTTTACCAAGCTTTGCGTTAAGCTTTATTAAGCTTTGAAATCTATTTTGAAACCACTTGTAATTATCTTACACATACTGCAATAAGACAGAGGATACGGAACGATGTTAGGTTATAATAATAAGTGGATTATAATACATGCACATCAAGCTAACCCCACTATGAGAGAATGACTTTCCCTCTGACTTTTCAGATGGCATGTCTGTCTCCGGATAATTGATTTAAACTATAGGGTATCAACAATAAATCAATTTCTTAATTAAATTCCAATATCTTACTGTAACAATACAACTCAAAGACACAATACACACAATAACCATCAAGTTATTGGCAGCACTAAGCTGCAGCTCTATGCCTCCCAACTACTTCTGCTCAAGTCCAAGGTGGCCAGGAGGACTGATCTAACTGTCCTGCTGCGGGTGTGTCAGATCTCAGGTAGGTGTGTGAGGCCGGAGCCTGGAGAGCACTTACTCCAGGGGGGTTCCAGCCTGCCCACAGAACTGCCCACGGCTGTCCGTGGGGTAGATCACCTTTCTGGGGTCTCCTTGGGACCATGCTGCACCGGGGGGGGGGGGGAACAAAACCAGTACACAGTGTACCGGAGATCAGTTGGATATCCATTCGCCTGTGTGTCAATGTGTCAGCAATACATAACACTACGTTTGGCATGGTGTTGAGTACAAGAAGCACTGAGTGCAGAGTGGGTGACATCGTCTATAGTATCATGACCTCCACTGTGACAACATTCCTAATTATCATCATCATCATCATCATCATCATCATCATCATCGTCGTCATCATCATTACCCAGAATGCCCACGGCAAAGTATCCAAACAGGAAGAGGATGAAGAGGATACAGCAGAGGACATCTGTACAACCCCTGGAAGTAACAAACGCACACAGAGTGATGTTACAGCT
>JAXIVH010000001.1:17705416-17734715 GCA_036785325.1 Urophycis tenuis
CAATTAAAACCGACGCCGTTTCTGCAAAATTAAATGCCAATTATTGTCAATAAATAGTGGCTTGACGTCTACATGATTTGTTTTTCAGCAACCAAGCATTTGCACTTTCTATAGATGAAGTAATCGCGCACACGGCAAAAAAGATATACATTATTGTAACCTATTTGTATGGAGTTGCTTCTGAGCTAAAGCTCTGAGTGTGTTTATCTTAACTGACCATAGTTTTGCAGGTTAAGAGTCGTTGTGATGGTTCTATAACACTTTATGGGTCGATTGGTGGCTGTTCGGACCTTTGGTCCCCCCTTAGCGCTTCTGGGCTATGAAAGGGAAAATGCAAGTCTGTGCCCCGGGTCAAAACTCTCGCGGTAATCTCGGGTCTCGCGAAGTTACGAACTGCTTTACAGCACTACACACCCACAAACACGGAACCGGCTAGATATATACACAAGTAGCGAGGGGATTGTTATATTCATCATGGGATCAACCGACTAAAAAGAGACACAGGAACTCACTGACAGAAGAAGAGAAAGGGTGCGAGTGACAAACAGAGAGACCAAACTCGAATAAACATTGGGTGAGCTTTTCAAGAATGGCGTGAACTGAAAGAAGAAAATGAAGACTGCGAGTCTAGTTTGCTGCCTGTATGTTTGTATGCAAATGTACAGAGTTGGTAGATCTTTTGGAGTCGTACCTGCTGCCTTTTATTGTGGTGTCTTTTACTGTTTACTGTGATATTGTTTACTTGTTCTGTATATGACTGTCTTGAATGACCTGAACAAAATGAATTTCCCTTGTGGACAATAATCTAACATCTAGGTCGGTGTGCTACAGCATGTTCGAAATGAACTTTTTTGGGCCACCGGTTTTGCGAGCATGACCTCTGGAGGAACACAGCGACGATAAGCCCTGGATCCATCCATCCATCCATTGTCGTATCCTCTACGAGGGTCGCTGGAGCCAATCCCAGCTGCAACGGGCGAGAGGCGGGGCACACCCTGGACAGGTCGCCAGCCTATCACAGGGATAACATATATAGACAAACAACCATTCACACCTATGGTCAATTTAGAGACACCAATTAACCTGGTCTGTGGTCTGTGGGAGGAAGCCGGAGTACCCGGAGAGAACCCACGCAAGCACGGGGAGAACATGCAAACTCCACACAGAAAGGTCCCGGGTGGATTCGAACCCAGAACCCTCTTGCTGTGAGGTGACAGTGCTAACCACTGCACCACCGTGCCGCCCAAGCCCTGGATTAAAAAACAATTATACAAGAGCAGAATTGAGCCCTGTGTGGATGGAGTCATTTTGCTCACATGCGTTGTGATTGCAGCTTCAGCATCTCACAAGGCACTGACTGCAACCGTGCTGGACAACAGCTGGTTGAACCAGGTGAATACGTTTCTAAACTTCAGGTGAGCATCTCCATTTGTAATGGTATGAGCCTTATTTTTAGATTCCTAAAAAAAGTTGCCACCTTGATTTCACAAAGCAAATAGGTAAGGGTTTGGTGCAGTTGGTCAGGTTCAGCAACATCATGTGCTCAAATAATGGGGTGACTACCTGAACATACTGAGTCACCAGGTTGTTCCATCAATTCATATTTTTCTTCCAAGATGATAATGCTTGGATTCTTCGGGCTCACAAATTTAAAAAATAAAATAAAATTAAAAAAAGGTTGAACATGAGACATAATTTGCACACATGAATTGACCACAGAGTAAAGACCTTAATCCCATTGAGAATCTTAGGGATGTGTAAAACAGTGGTCTGACTTGATGATGGGAGTGTCAGACCACTCTCCATCACATCCCAAAGATACGCAATATGGTTAAGGTCTTGACTCTTTCACCACTCAACCTCTCTTTCACAATGTGTGTCCGATGAATCCTGGCATGGTGATCTTGGAATATGCCTGTGCCATCAGGGAATAAATATCCATTAATTGAATAACCTTGTCATTCAGTATGTTCTGGTAGTCAGCTGACCTTATTCTTTAAACACATAATGTTGCTGAACCTAGACCTGACCAACTGCAGCACCCCCTATTTGCTTTGTGATATCCTGGTGACTTTGTTTTGTACGGGCAGTGTATGTATTCAAGCATTTCTGTTTAGTCTTCTAACAGCAGGGTTATTGTCATTGTCTCCCTCCCACCCAACCACACAGGACCACATCAGACCTAGAAAGCCTTCAGAACCATATTCTGATGTATGCGGCAAAGCGCATGTCGTATACACCATTTGTGTACAAAACACGGACCCTGCTTGCTGCAATAGATTACAACAAGCATAACCAACGCCAGCCAGCACATAATTGTAAAGGACACAAGATGTAAGTTGTTAAGTTTTTACTTGTGTAAAGAGAACACCTTACTCACTACTTACTTACCTTGCTTGCACTACTGCTCCTTGTTCACTGAATATATATTTATAGTTATATGACTTATATTTTAATACTTGTTTTTCTTTGCACCAATTACACCAAGTCAAAGTCCTTGTAAGTGCAAACCTACTTGGCAATAAACTTCTTTCTGATTCTGATACTTTTGTTTGTAAGCATTGGGGAAATTATCAATGCCAATGACTTGTCCTCTGTCACCAGCGCTTGTACAAAAGGTCAAAGACCTGGAGCGTAAGTACAGTAAAGGAGAAACAACTGTACTCCTACATCTGACATCCAGACGGCCATCCTCTCCAGGAGGCTGAGAAGTGGAACAGGCCTTCCTCGCAGCATCATTGAGGCCTGATGACCATTTGCATTTTTTTCAACATCCAAAATAAATCTTTTTCTAACCAAAAAGTGTATTGTTGAACAACCGAGAGAAAGGTGGTGCAAACATCTGTTATGTTAAAAAAAAAAAGGGATCTTAGAAAGAGGGGTGGTGCTAGACAATTGTATTAATTCAAGGCATTTAGCAGACGCTTTATCCAAAGCCACTTACAAAGAGTACATTTGTCATAAGGTGAAACATTTCATTGCTGTTAATACAGAGAGAAAGTCACCAGAACAAGTTTCAAACGTTTCAATTGCTAGATTAACCATTGCTAGTATACAGCATCTCTGGCTAAGGGCCAAGTTATAAAGAGCGATTTTAAAGTGCCAAGACGTGCAACAGAGCATGAGGGTAGGGTTGTTGGATGTTATGCAGGTGAACTCTGAACAAGTGAGTCTTGAGTCTCTTCCGGAAGATGGGGATTGACTCCGCAGTCCTGACGTTGGCAGGGGACCACTGCGGTGCCAAGACGGTTGTGATTTCGCCATCCGACCTTTTCCTCCTTTTAGTGATGGGTGACTTAGTATTAGATAGATACAAGACAAAAGGTGGGTCTGCACACGGTTTTTTGGCTCCAGAAGTAAATGTATTTACTTTGCAACATTCAGGCATATAAAAAATTGAAACATTTAGAAACTATACAGAATGATTTTTATTTACAATGTTCTGCACGTCCAGGCGGCGCACCCTGAAGCCCGTGTAGTGGGCCCTGGTGTCAGGAGCTGGGTATGACCACTCTCCTGCTCACACCCAGGCGGCCATGCTGCACAACACAACTTGTCTGTATGCAGAGTGTCTGAATTGTCTCTGCTCCACTCCTGGCTCTTGGCTCCGATCAAGAGCCAAGACGTCATTCCACGCAGCCCGGGCCAACCGCAACACCCCCTCGTCCAAGACGTAGTACTGCATGTATGCCATGGTACTTATGCAGACTGGCGTTCTGTTCAACAAAAGATAAAACAAATCTAATATAGGATAAAACATCTCCCGTCAACTGTACAAAAAGGATGGGTTTATGTTCATTGCAACACAACACAGCATTTCAAAATGTATACTCTTGTCTACTCTTCATGAACAGATTTAACACCTACCTCGGACATGGCTCCACGCATTTGCCGGCTTCTTTAAAAAACAAATGCTCACGGCTAACGTAGAAGTGGGCGGGGAGCGTCGTCAACGGGGGTGGTGACTATATGAGTTGCGTTCGACTACCTGTTGACTCGGTATGAAATAAACCGTGAAGTACAATACGATGATGCAGCCTCCGTGTTTTATGTTTAACTTGCAAAGTATAGACTCAATAGAAACCCTCGGTTACATTGGTGGCAGCGGTGGGATCAGACTTAACTTTGATGAGGATGATTCTGTCGACGGCGGTCGCTCCACCCGCAGGTAAAGACTCAGCCAGCGTTGGACCACGCGGCCGAGGCTACACTACCGTCGCTGCTGAACCTCCTTCATAAACAGCGCCAAAAATCATGGCCACCTCGGGCGTGGCTGCAGTCCGGATCATCCTGAGACACACACAGCACCGTCGACTGAGCCCGGTCATCTGCAGTCACGGTGTCTCCAAGTCCGTGGCCATCGGGAGGAAGTGCTTCGAGGCTACACTACCGTCGCTGCTGAACCTCCTTCATAAACAGCGCCAAAAATCATGGCCACCTCGGGCGTGGCTGCAGTCCGGATCATCCTGAGACACACACAGCACCGTCGACTAAGCCCGGTCATCTGCAGTCACGGTGTCTCCAAGTCCGTGGCCATCGGGAGGAAGTGCTTCGAGTTCCTGGAGCTCATGTTACTGGAGTGGCAGAGCAGCTCTTTAGAGAGACATGGAGCAGTTTTCGTGGATACCATCAAGAAAGGTGTTCACGATGCAGTCTCAGAGGCCCGCTCTGCGGCCAGCAAATGTTACTGGCTCTACCACGGGCAGCCAGGAGGTCGAGATTCTATTCCAGGGCCTGGAGTCGTCCTATCAGAAGAACCTGCAGGCCCATCTGAAGAGCGGGGACGGTCTCAATCTCATTCCAGAGAGCTCTGTTGGCAGCAAGCGGGACATTTACATCTAGGCGGAGCTTCTGTTACAGGGCCTGGAGTCGTCCGAGCAGAACCCGTCCGGGGACGGGCTGTTGCCGGCGTCTGAGCAGTCGACTGAGCAGTCGTCTGCCTCCTCGAAGAGTCTTAATCGACCGCTGAATGCGAAGAGCTCTGTGGGTATCAGCGGGACCAGAGATAAGGACTTTGATGAAGATGATTCTGTCGACGGCGGCCGCACCACGTCTTCGTCCAAGGTCGTGTCTGTACGGAAAGAAAGCGGTGAACATGGCCTTCTTCCATAAGCCCAACTCAGCCTCCAGCGCCAAGTCCGCAGAAAGACTCAGCCAGCGTTGGAGCCGTGGATGAGGAAGACTTCCTCCAAGCCTTTGAATATGTTCCCTCGTTGCAGATACATTCAAACAGAGAGGCGGAGGAGGCCATTACGAAGATACGGGATGTGCTGTCGGACGACAAGCGAGACTGGGAGCTACACGTAGCCGCCCGGAAGAAGGTGCGCTCACAGCTCCTGGCCGGCGCGTCCGACATTGACTGCTTCCTCCACCAGCTGAGACGCATGGAGGCGCCGTTCAAGCTATCGGCTATGGCAGGCCGATTGGGACACAACTTGTGCGTAATTTACAGCTTTCCTGTGGCAGGCCGAATGTGCCACAATTCGCGCTTTCTTTCAACTTCACGCGTCTCTCGCAACGCCTTAAATGCCCTGCCAATATGACACGCCTTTTGTCTTATGCCAATTATCTCCTCCCCTCAATTTTCTCAGCAGACCACATCAGTCGAGGCCAGATCTCCTTTGGCAAATCTTTCCTAATGCAAAGTTTGCTCAAACTACTACTGCTACTACAGGCCTACTTGTTCATGGCGGTAGTTTAGTGTATAGTGTGCTTGAAAAAATCCTCATATCTAACATTTGTGGACATTTTGTGTTATTTTTTAAAGTTATTTGACAAATATTTTTGCTATTTAAGGCATCTTGTCATTGATAAGACTGCACTCCAGAACTCACTGTGTTTTGTGTATGGTAAGTTGCAATTATGATTATAACATAATAAACAAAGTCGTTCATTTCTGCATTATGTGAGTCAGCTTATTGGTCTGTTTGGATTCAATGAACAATGTAGATCACAAAAGTTGGATTTCACCCTGTCCTCTAGGGCAACTGAGAGTCAAACAGTATCTGAATCTGCCCCATTTGCACTGTCAATGATGGACTCAATATTAGGCTGCCTCTGGCCAAATGAGCAACAAATCAGCAGCTGTTGTAAGTGGTGGATGCTCAGCATATGATCACCTCCCTTTTCTCAGCCAATACATTGTAAGTGCTTTCACTCAATTACACATGGAGGGAAAGAATAGGTTAAGCTTTGGATGTTATGTCTGCTCTTCTGTTGGTTGAAATCTCTGTAGGATTGCATTTTTCAATTAACTTTGCAACAGGAAAGATTTGCAAAACGAGATCTGGCCTCGACTGATGTGGTCTGCTGAGAAAATTGAGGGGAGGAGATTGGCACGTGACAAAACCCGTTCTTTGCACGTGCCATATTGTAGGGCATTTAAGGCAGATTTAAGGCATTGCGTGACGCGTGATTCTCCAATAGTGTCCGGCTGCGTCCTGCAAGACGGAGGCATAACTTGTAGTAGGAGGAGTGCCTTGTACTTTTCTAAATCGCGGAATTAAGATTAGCAGTGGTGCGCGGGTACTGTCGTGTTTGCTGTATTAATAAACAAGCGTCAGCGTGAGACCACCATAGAGACCACGCACTGAATGTAGGAAAAACTTCGAGTCCTATATAGAGAGAGTCTCTCTATAGTACTCTAGAAAAACTTAATTCAACTCTTCTTCAGCTCTGCTATAACTTAACATACTCTTGCGTGACCCACAGCGCCCCCGTGTGTGTCTACTATGCTAGACCTCCCACAACCATTTATAAGACATTATAAAACACATACAATAATTACACCACAGGTACGTAAATGACCGCAACTCGCACCGCAAATATTAGGCCTTATATAAAAATAATGCACTCGACCCGCTCAATTAAAAATATGCTCTTGATAAGCTTCAACATAGCCTTACTGTTTTTCGTGAAACTGACATCCCTGAGTCATATGCATTAAGAAAATAAGCCTATTACAATTTTACAATGACATTTAATGCATATAGCAGTTTAACAAACCTGCATAAGTTTAGCCTACTTTATCCCTTCATACCTTTAACAAAAAGACAGCAGATGAATAAATCAAATAATTTTATTGAAGACGGGCAGAATTGTGGCACAATGGCCTGCCACTGTAAAGCCATAGATTACCCGCGAGTTGTGTTCCACTCAGCCTGCCATGGTCGGCCAAGGACCTGTGGTCACAGGTGGTGCGGGAGGCCTGTAGGTTCGAGGCTGCGAGGTTCATGACGCAGACTCCGAGGCCCGCTCTGCGGCCACGAAGTGTTCCCGCGGAAAACTTCAGCCAGGAGGCAGAGCTTCTGTTCCAGAGCCTGGAGTCGTCCGAGCAGAACCAAACCCGTCCGGGGACGGGTTGTTGCCGGCGTCTGAGCAGTCGTCTGCCTCCTCGAAGAGTCTTAATCGACCGCTGGCTGCGAAGAGCTCTGTGGGCATCAGCGGGACCAGAGATAAGGACTTTGTTGAAGATTATTCTGTCGACGGCGGCCGCTCCACGTCTTCGTCGAAGGTTGTGTCTGTGTACGGGAAGAAGGCGGTGAACATGGCCTCCTTCCCTAAGCCCAACTCGGCTTCCAGCGCCAATTCCGAAGGGAAATTCCGAGCCGAGGACGATGAAGACTTCCTCCGAGCCTTTGAATATGTGCCCTCCGTGCAGATCCAGTCTAACAGAGAGGCGGAGGAGGCCATTACAAAGAAAATGGACATGCTGTCGGATCTTCAGGGCGCACCCTGAAGAAGGTGCGCTCACAGCTCCTGGCCGGCGCGCCGACTTTGACTGTTCAACAAAATAACAATAACACATTTTCTGATAATGATTAAGGTGACTCATTCAATCGGTACATTTAGCAAGACAGGATCAATTTGTTGTTAGATGATTAACTCATACAGAGTCCTTGTGTCCACTAGATGGCAACTCCATAAATAAAAATGGTGTAGCTTCACAAATAATTATTTACATGAATCTAATGTATGATGTAAAATAGCTAAACAGGACACAAGATATGTCCAGCCACCACATAAAGACAGGGGCAGCTTCAAGTATTTATTAACTGACCAATACACGGATCAAGAAGATCAAGAGCTTTCGCAAAATGTACAACATACTCATCAAGAGCTTCGTCTAACTGTATCACGATGTCCCCCAATCCAAGACAAATCCCTGGGTTGGTGGAGCCCTCCGTCTCATCCTCCGCAAAACTTCACACACTGGATTAGCCGGCCCGGTTGAGGATGTGTCGGTTCGGCAACGCGCTTGCATGACGCAAGCGCGTTACCGAACCGACACATCCTCAACCGGCTAATCCAGTGTGTGAAGTTTTGCGGAGTGTTCGAGTTAACTTTGAGAGGCAAGGATGAGACGGAGGGCTCCACCAACCCAGGGATTTGTCTTGGATTGGGGGACATCGTGATAACGCGCTTGCGTCATACGTAACGCAAGCGCGTTGCCGAACCGACACATCCTCAACCGGTGTAGTAGTGCAGTGGATAGAGCAGCTTGTGTAGAGACGGGTTCAAAACCCTTGGTTGAGCTGTTTGTGGCTCTTCTGTAACTCTTAACGATGTCATGTGATTTTGATGTCAAGTACAACCTTCGCTGCTGTCGTAGACTGGCCGTTGTGGCACAACATTTAGAGCAGTTGGTAGGCATCTCTGGGGAGCCTGGTTCAAGTCAGAGCCTGTACACCACCCTCCATGAGTCAGAGCCTGTACACCACCCTTCATGAGTCAGAGCCTGTACACCACCCTTCATGAGTCAGAGCCTGTACACCACCCTTCATGAGTCAGAGCCTGTACACCACCCTCCATGAGTCAGAGCCTGTACACCACCCTCCATGAGTCAGAGCCTGTACACCACCCTCCATGAGTCAGAGCCTGTACACCACCCTCCATGAGTCAGAGCCTGTACACCACCCTTCATGAGTCAGAGCCTGTACACCACCCTCCATGAGTCAGAGCCTGTACACCACCCTCCATGAGTCAGAGCCTGTACACCACCCTTCATGAGTCAGAGCCTGTACACCACCCTCCATGAGTCAGAGCCTGTACACCACCCTCCATGAGTCAGAGCCTGTACACCACCCTCCATGAGTCAGAGCCTGTACACCACCCTTCATGAGTCAGAGCCTGTACACCACCCTTCATGAGTCAGAGCCTGTACACCACCCTCCATGAGTCAGAGCCTGTACACCACCCTTCATGAGTCAGAGCCTGTACACCACCCTCCATGAGTCAGAGCCTGTACACCACCCTCCATGAGTCAGAGCCTGTACACCACCCTTCATGAGTCAGAGCCTGTACACCACCCTCCATGAGTCAGAGCCTGTACACCACCCTCCATGAGTCAGAGCCTGTACACCACCCTCCATGAGTCAGAGCCTGTACACCACCCTCCATGAGTCAGAGCCTGTACACCACCCTTCATGAGTCAGAGCCTGTACACCACCCTCCATGAGTCAGAGCCTGGTTCAAGATGGTAGAAAAAGTTTTGTTAATGTCATCTCAAATTTGAACAAAACAGTGTCTTCAGTGAGAGCTGTACCCTACCTGTTCTCCCATGAGTGAGTGAATGAGTCATTCACTGAGTGAGTGAGTGAGTGAATGAGCCATTCACTCACCCACTCTTGCAGGTGGGTGGGGGATTAGAGCCAAACACAGAACAGGTAGCGCACAGCCCTCACTGAAGACAGACGACTTGTGATAAGTCGCTGATTCTAAACAAACTTGTCTTCGAGATGAACGTGTTCTAACGCATTTGTAGTCAATTAAATGTTAACACGACTGTACATATTTGACCATTTCATTTTTGACATTTTAGGGGAAGCTGAGGTTCCCTTGCAGTCTTAGAGAAATCGCCTCTGGTCTTGACCCCTGCCGAACCCCTGAGAGAGTGACTCAACGAACCCCTGGGGTTCGATCGAACCCAGATTAAGAACCACTGACTCTAGACTCTAAAAACTTAAAAGCTATCTAAAACGTTCCTATGGCTCCTGGGAGTGCCCCTCGACTTTTTTTTTGCAACTGGGTCAACCCTTCAGCTGGCACTGGCCTCTACCCCTGCTGCTGACAGGCAGGTTAGAGGTTACATGTTTCTTGACCACCCACCATTTAACCATAATTCCATCTCTGCTTTAGGGAATTTTCCCTGAATTTTCCTTTATTGATCCCTTAGGGGATCAATAAAGTTTGTTTCTCTCTCTCTCTCTCTCTCTCTCTCTCTCTCTCTCTCTCTCTCTCTCTCTCTCTCTCTCTCTCTCTCTCTCTCTCTCTCTCTCTCTCTCTCTCTCTCTCTCTCTCTCTCTCTCTCTCTCTCTCTCTCTCTCTCTCTCTCTCTCTCTCTCTCTCTCTCTCTCTCTCTCTCTCTCTCTCTCTCTCTCTCTCTCTCTCTCTCTCTCTCTCTATCTATCTATCTATCTATCGTTTTGCTGTGATGACGACTGAACATCTAAACACCCCTGTCAGCTACCAGCTTGTTCACAGGCCAGCACCCCACCGCCATGGGGAATGCTTGCATGTAAAGCCCTTTGAGAGTGTAACTATGATTAAGGGTAATACAAATAAAACACTGATGATACACATTATAAAAACATTATAAGAATGGGTTAATTTGATGATGATGTGGAATCAATTGATTTAACTTTTGCAGAAATTGCAGGGCTCCGGGCTATGGGAACAGGCCAGGGCAAGCTATACATCTTATCAGAATCGTATTGAATTCGTATTATAATCAGTAATCAGCAATGATTGAAAAAATGTACCTTTATCAATGCAGCTTTGACACAGGAGAAAATGTGTATTTTAGTGGCATGCACTTTTACCCTCATCGAGTACAATGGTAGGAATACCTTTAACTTGGCAATACACTCTGACAGGGTACATTGTAATTGAGTGTGCATGTGCACTTGGACCTTATAAACCAATTCACTGTCCTGCTTGTAGTTAAGAATCAGGTCACACTTCAGTTTACGGTGAGCTGGGTGCCAGCTCATGCTGACACGATTAGTCTTCATGCTGACAGAAATAGTTATGATGCTACAATTAGTTTATTCTCTGGGAAGACACCATGATTAGAGTGTCTGATTTTTTATCCTCCTATTTCACCCGAGATGGTCCAATAATACTTCATACTTAAATACTACGTTTTGACTCCGTTAATGATGACCACTAGAGAGCGCCAAAGAAGGGATTATGAATTAACTGTCATTTCCACCCCTTGATGATTTTAAAGGTCGAACAGTCTTATTGCTGTGCATCCTATGAAAAACAATGTATTAACAACTAATATATTAGCTTTTATATGAACACACAAATCAATGAGAAGAGCCAGCGCTTCAGTTTTGAAAGTTCTCAGCTTCCCGATGTGAACGGAAGCCGTCTACTTGCCCACACAAGCATGCAGGAGCGGTCAAGCACCTCTCTGTAAGTGGACCTTATATTCACGCCATTTTAGAGGACATATCTCACAGCTTGGATGCAAGATATTTTGAAAAGTGCAATAAAAATACATGTTTATTATGGTTAGTCAGTTGAAGTTGAAGTGACGGTTCAAAAGGCATTTGAAACACATCCCTTAAAATAATATTCATCATTCACAGTCAACAGTATTTTTTTTTTAAAAGTTGAAAAATGAATAACAATAAGCAGGGCTCAATCAGATTTATAGCTGTTCAATGAACAAGCGGGCCAAGACCCAGAAGGTCCGTCTAACCTCATACATCAGAACAGAACAAAGACAGTCCAGTTAAGGCGGGGGGGGGGGGGGGGGGGGTGTATGTCAACTGTCAACACTGACCCACAAACACAACAGTTATGTTCTTAACACATGTGTTATTGTTCTGGTGTGTGATTCAGGGCCAGGCCCTGTCTGAGACTCGACAGGGCCTGGCTGGCTCCTAGGAGATCATCGTTGAGTTTACTGCATCTCTCCAATATTTCTGATAGCTCCTGCAGCTTGGCCTGCATGTCACAGCTGTTGTCCTCGTAGACTGCGTACATGTGTTCCTTCATCTGTTGGCAAAACTCTGTTACCTGTGGGGAGACTTATACTGTGAGAAACACGTGAGAAACGCCATTGTTAAACGTGCTATGAACCATCTTTCAGTTGATTCATCTAGGTAACATTTGTTCAAAAAAACGCCTGGGAATTTATGAATCCAGCATGGGGACAAGACACACAGAACACAACAGCTCATTAAAATGAAGGTTTCTTTTAAAGCAGGGAGACAGCAAAGGTACCTTCTCTGTCAGCGTCTCCTGAAAGCTGTCCATCACCTTCTGATCATTGGCACGGCGACTATTGATCTTGGTCACCATGTCCTGAACTCTAATGCTGATGTCATCTATCTTTGATCTATATTACAAATATGCAAGTACAGTAAATTATATTAAATTTATCTAATTGAGGCAATACAGTAAAAAAAATGCAGATGGTTACACTTTGGTCAAACTTGACAAGGAGTGAAACTCGATTTTTAATCGACCTAACTGGTTGGTGCTGCTATATGAAGACCGCTCTAGCGATAAATCCTGGGTTGTACCCAGGCCCCCATCCTGATCAGTGAGCAAAGGCAACACAAAAGGAAAAAGAGCACTCAGAAATGAGGATGGGTACAAAAACATGTAATGTGAAGCATATCAATGCCTCTCAAAGTCTTATTAGCCTACTACCTGCATATCTTCATGTCTCGGTTGAGGAGTTGAGTGTGAGGTGGAGGGTGTCTCATCAAAATACTCCATGGGTTGAATCTAGAAAAATCCTGGGCCTGGATAAATAAATGAAATATTTTCACGTTTGGCTCGAATGGTTTGAGGGGGTAACATTTACAGCTTTGCTGAAGCTAATATCAATGCAGTCATTAAATGGACCGACATTACACTACATGAAATAATCTGGCGCCTTTATTCAAAGCGATTTACAATAACTGCATTCAACAAAGAAGAAACAACCCAGATATTACAAGAAATACACGAATATATAAACTATATAAACCCAAATAAGCAAACTGCTTCAAGTGCTAGCGATATATTGGACACGTAGGCCTAGTACGTGTGTTGCGTGTACTAGTTTAAACCGGTGCTAGCTACTTCTTTTTAACTTACACCGGATACGAAACGAATTCAATATTATAAAGTTATATTACCAAAAAAAAAAAAAAACACACGCTTCCGTATAATTTGAAATAGTCACTTTGTTAAATTTTTAATTATGCATTAACATCAGCTAAGATGTAGCAGTAGAGTAGGCTAACGCTAACTGTGGAGGCGTAACACACTGCTGCTGATTACCGCGCTTGTGTTTTTTTTACCTGTGGAACTTCAGTTGGGTTTCAACTCCTCCCACCATCGCCTCTAGTTTGGTCAAAACTCCTCCCACCATCGCCTCTAGTTTGGTCAAAACTCCTCCCACCAATGATGTCTACGGGCGACTCTGGATCATGGTGTGGATTACAGCACCGTGGTCAGCCGCCACAGAGCCGCTCCGGATCAGAGGACAGCACAGCTTTGGAATACAACGACCATGTTCTGGAAGTAGGCTTACAGGCTGATGCGTTTCGTTTGGGACCCAGAAAATGTCTGGTAGGCGAACTTTTGAATTGATCTTTAGGTCTCAATGGTAAACGCATCTTCCACATCAAACGGGAAGTAAGTCCGAAGAGGATTGCTTTGGAGGATAGTTTGTTGGAATTATGGCCAGTTTTAACTACACAGACAACCGACTGTCATTGCACACATTGGTTCACAGCGTGGAGCCTCTGTACAAGCAATACAAGCCTCCATCGAGGGATATTATCCAGCTACCAAAGTCAGTCATCTATCTCTTGGTGGCTGCTCTGGTTGTGGTCGCTGTGGCTTATGCTATAGTGGGTCATCTCATCAAGGACCTCATGCTCGATATTACAGGTAACGTGACCTATTTCATGGAGGTAGATGTGTTAGCTTGGCAGAATTAAGAGATCCAGTTTGTTAAAATCTAAAATCTTATCCATTACAGTGGAAATAATGACATACCCCTGTACCATCATCACCCATGGCAATAGTATCTCTTACAGTTGCTCTGTTCTCCACAGACTGCGTGCTGGGCCCCGTCGAAGACGACCATAAGAAAGATGCTGAAGGGGACGGAGTCGCCCCAAAGCACTTGCCCCTTCCCGTTGCCCACTCCCACCCAAACGCCTTCCACGTTTGGGACCAGGACGGTGTCATCATCCCCATGATGTCACACCCCGATGAGGGCCCTCAAGCGAGCCCTCTTTTGGCCACCATTCCATACATCCCCTCGTTTTTCCCCTCCGCCATCCACATCACCAGTCCTCCCCATAGTCATTCCACCTACAGGGAGACTGAGGCGTGAAACTGAAAGGAAACGATGCCTATAAAGACTTACCTGTGGTTTTAGCGGGGAAACAGTATGCCATACCCAGGTATTCCCTCATGAAAATGCTTTTAGCCTAATTCACTCGATGCACAAGTCGTTACGGTTACAGGACAAGTATTTGTAGTGCACATCACGACCGCTTGTTGTTTTGCCCTTGCTTCCATCTTTTGTTCATTGGTTTGGTTTTTGTATTTTATGGCGTATTGCTTGAGAGCCTCTAAAAAGTGGACTCTAACCTTGGGAAATAATGAGACTAAGAGCACTGCTTAGGTGCGCATGCCAAAGGCCAATGTGGGTGGACCTGTGTGCGGTTGGAGTACCCAGGTAAACCACTCATCCATCTAATCCAAGACAGACGCAAGCTCCTTGGCTCAGGATCTCTGCCTTGGCATTTCGGTTCTTTTTGTCAATGAGAGATTAGTGACGGTGAGAAAGCAGTCCAGAGGTGACTGTACATGGAGTATGCTTGAAAGGGTGGAATCTGTGCAAAGTAAGGTTCAGCAATTCTCCCAATAGTTATTTGATGTTACTGTACGTCAGGATATGGGCTATTGATGATTGCAGTGTGGCATTCTGATTGCATTGGGACAAAGTCAGCGTGCTAACATTCGTGCACATTTTTTTTTACGTTGCACTGAACCACATAAAAGGCAACAAAAAATGACAACCGACAATCTTCCTTGTTACTCTGATGTATTTTTGGAGGATGTATTTTTTCTTGTGACACAGTAAGGGAAAAACTGGTCCGCTTTGGCCAGCTCACTATTCATGGAGCACACATGGCAGGGGGCGAGTGAGCGAGCGAGGGATTAGAGAGAGAAGATTACCCACGCTGCTTAGCGTTTAATACAGCGTCCTTT
The DNA here is from genome assembly GCA_036785325.1 of Urophycis tenuis. Classification (NCBI taxonomy): domain Eukaryota; kingdom Metazoa; phylum Chordata; class Actinopteri; order Gadiformes; family Phycidae; genus Urophycis; species Urophycis tenuis. Next base: position 17,720,654 of record JAXIVH010000001.1, read on the forward strand.
TATATTACTTTTTGAGCCAGAGAATCAGATGATCGTACAGCAGCAGGTCAGTCTGCTCTGAAGAAGCTCACCAGCTGACCTGGGCCCAGAGATTAACTGACCGGGACTTGATCTTTATGTAGGACATAGATTTTTTAATTCTCCATTCGTCGATTTATGAAGTGATTTATAAAACAACCCCTGGTAATGATTTTGAAGATAAAAACTTGCCAGTGGACCGGCTGAACATTCTAGAAATCTACATCTGTGATCTGCCTCAGGAGTGGACGTTAAACAGGGAGCACACCGCAGTGCTTCAAGGACACTGGGTTTCTTAAGCGCATCTCCTCAGACACCCTAATGCCATCAGCTACACCCCCATTATTTTGTCCTAGCCACAGATTAGTAAAGAAGCCAGCAAAGACGACTTACTCCTGGGCCTTGTAATTGCATTAGAATGGCCCAGGGATGTGAAACAGAAGCCTCCAGAATGTAATACGATGATTTGGATCTCGTCTTATCCACACATGATCAAACCTACCGTGTAAAAGCACAGAATTTTGTCTGATATGCAAATCATTTTGTTTCAAAAAAAGGTTTGACGTTTGGTGTGAATTGACATTTCAAGGTCAGTATAATGATGTTGCTTATGTATACTGGTATGTAGCACAAACCACAGTGACCGGGATATAACCTTACTCCAAAATAAACATTTTCTCTGCACCATGTCCAAAACAGCCCTTCATCTCCACCCTCTTTGGGATAATCTCTTTGGGGGCACATGTGAGCATGGGATTATGGAAGTGCAATTCAGGACAGTGTCAGGAAGAAATGTATGTCCAAAATCACAAATTGAGAACAACATGTCAAGGTCTACCAATGTTCAGAATAATATATGTGTGGATTTATACCATGTCTAGGTCTACGATTTTAGGTCTTTTTGGTCTAAAAGTCAATGTTGGCTGCATAGGAAGCCTGATTATGAAGTCCTAAATACAACCTGTGAAATAAACAAATACTAACAAAACAAGTTAGTGTACAGTATTGCATGTCATTACCGACGGGTCACGGGAAAATGACTGGGAAGACATTTGAAAAGAAAGTTCTCGCTGCCTCAAGTAAAACTGACGACTGCAGCCGAAATAGAAACTCGACTTTTACAGATCAGGAATTATTTGACCTACTGTTGTCCCTTGTACACGCTTCTTACACTACACAATGATGCAAACCGAAACTTTTCCTAAAAAACACAGCCGCATCGCTCAGTGACATCTTGATTCGTCCATAGGACTTGAAATCCCCAGCAGTTTTCCCTTTCTATACTTGACCTTGAATTGATGCAGGAATCAGGGTGGGAGGGACCTGGTCTAGCCACCTGTTCCAATCCAAGACCGGCTCTCCGTCTGACCCTGTAGGACTCACAAAGCCTGTAACCCATCCTTATTGGATCAAGTCAGGAGTTGCAGCTTCTAACAGACAATTAAAAAAAGGACATGACCGTGGCCACGAGAGCTTGGGCTGAACCAAGTACAAGTTAACGTGTTCATTGCATAAGTCCCGTTTAATTTGTGATTGCATTAGTGTCAGGTCAAACATTTAGGATTTTAAAAGCTTTTCCTAGATCTAAAGAAAATGTTAAATCAAGTAAAACCCAAAATGCATGTTGCCATTTCACTGAAATGCACAAATGATTAATGCATAAGGAAATGTGATGTGAGAGTCATGCAATACAAGCTTTCTGCTCTGTCCATAGTTTATCCCACCAAGTGGCTCTCCATCTGCAGGCTCTTTATTCCCTGACCTGAGAAAGCCAGAGTTTGTACAACACTCTACATTGTGCATGACACAGTAGGCGGTGAACCTTGTGCTCAACCTGTCGATGCTCATCAACACATACGTGGTACACTTTATACAGGCAAAACTTTTATTCAACATTTACCACATGAACAGAAGACAGTAGACACATGCACATCATCCATGCGTAATTATTCTCCATTATCCATCCAACATTAAAACATTACATTTATTCTAAAACAACAACTTTTTTTTTTTTTAACCAAACAATTATACGTTAAAAACCACACACACAAGTTGGTAGGACACCGCAATAGCAACGTTTAACATTAAACCTCAAAATGCCACGGAGCCCCAGTCCCTGTTCCCTCATAACCCCCCAGACCACTTCTTCAGTGACGCGTTTCCATGAGCGTGGCTAGTCCAGGTCCCGACGCGGCAGGACGGTGCGGTAGAGCGAGGTACCTTTGGCCTGGAAGAAGGTGACGACCATCTTGTCCTCGGTGACCTCTGCGTGCACAAAGCCGCCCAGCGTGGAGGCCTGGCCCGTGAAGAACTTGATGGCGTCCTTGGGAACATGGTGCCAGTGGCGGATGTCCGGGTCCAGGAAGTTCCCGGCGCCGCTCACCACATAGCCCACGCCGCTCTCCTTGATGTACTGTGAGGTGTACAGGAGGGGACAGTGTACAGGAGCCGACCGCAAACCATTGGGGGCACAGTGGAATAAAAGGGCCGAGCCACGTTTCATCAGTAGGAGACGTTCTAGACCACCCAAAAACCTTACCATTCCCTGACCCACCTGCGGAGGCACTGATTGTGCAGTGAAATAGTCTCATGACCATGTAAAAATCAAATGTGATTCACAAATGAGTCACATTTGTACAAATAGATTGTTCAATCCAGAATTTTCCACCCCCACCCCAGTTTTCAGACCAACCCCATGTTAACAAGGACAGATAACATCCATGCCTATAACGAGGCCAGATAACATCCATGCCTATAACAAGGCCAGATAACATCCATGCCTATAACAAGGCCAGATAACATCCATGCCTATAACAAGGCCAGATAACATCCATGCCTATAACAAGGCCAGATAACATCCATGCCTATAACATCCATGCCTATAACATCCATGCCTATAACAAGGCCAGATAACATCCATGCCTATAACAAGGCCAGATAACATCCATGCCTATAACAAGGCCAGATAACATCCATGCCTATAACAAGGCCAGATAACATCCATGCATATAACATCCATGCCTATAACAAGGCCAGATAACATCCATGCCTATAACATCCATGCCTATAACAAGGCCAGATAACATCCATGCCTATAACCAGGCCTGGATTGACCGACCCGACAGCCCAAATCGGTCCTCTGCCGTGACCCGCTTTAGGTCGCCGTGACCCAGTTTGAAGATTACCCACCTGCAGGTTGTGGTCATGGCCGCAGAAGTAGGCGGTGGCGTTGTGCTTCACCAGCAGGGGGGTGGAGCCTCTGCAGGAGGCATTCCGTGGGGCCGTGCTCCGACACGGACCAGACCGGGTAGTGGCCGGCCACCAGCAGGAAGTCCGCCCGGGAGCGCTTCATCCGGGACCGCAGCCAGGTCAACTGGCGGTTGGCGTCCACGGCATGCAGGGGCCCCCGGGGCTTCTCGTCCACAAAGTCGTCCGAGTTGCCACACAGCATCACCGTGTCCAGCATGATGATGGTGAGGGTCTTGTCCGTGCTTGGGATGCGGAAGTTGAGCTCATAGTAGAAATAAGGGAAGCGCCTAGGAAGATACCGGGATTCATAATGCAGAAATGAACCAACGATTATGAAAAGCTCTTTTCAAAATGTCGATATAAATAGACGACCAGCTGTATGGCGACCCTATGAATGCAACATCTTTATAAGATCTCACCATCTGCTGGACTTCTGGCTGTACTCAATTTGGGCTTTGACATCTCCCGCATGATCATGATTGCCAGCCAGCACATACCAGGGAATGTTGAGGGACTTGGCTGTGTACACGGACTCAAATGTGTCCTAGGTAAAATACATGTTTTTGTCATCACTACTGCATTTATTTAAGAAACTAGTAGCAGCCCAATGAAATGAGGGAGGGAGGGGGGGGGGGGTCAATGGAGAGTATGTAAATAGGATGCACTGAATGACCTTAAACCTAGGAGAATCGACGCTGTCCACACCGGTGTAGTAGAAGTTATCGCCAAGGGCCAGAACAAAGTCAGCGCCCATTTGCTCCGCTATCTTGCCCATTTCCTGAGCCGTAGCCTTCTCTACAGGGGTGATGTAAGGTGGATAGGGCACGCCTCCCCAGTCACCTACAGCCAGAAACTTGATAGAAGACCTATTTTCTGTGGCAAAGAGGTCACAGCCAGGAATTAAAATAATCCAAACAAGTAACCAAACGTGCGGAACTATACGACGAAGAATGATCACTTACTGCCACCTTGCCCCAGGTCTTGAAAAAGAGTTGGGTAACATTCGGCCATGGGGAAGGCAAGAAACAGGATGTTTAGCAGTGCAAGTGCCATCTGAAAAGGCGAGAGCGGGAGAGAGAAAGCAGAATATAAAGTTGAAAAAAACCGGCAATTAGCGAAATATACAGTACAAATTCCAGAAGTTCCAGAAAAGCACCATCCCCACCGAAAACATTTGCAACTTTCGCTCACCCTCCACTCCTACCTTCCGCTTCCCCGTCGCAAGACAACAACAACACGCTCGCTTTTATCATCCGGCGTCAGGCCGCAGCTTGAAGTAATGGCCCCAATTAACGCGCCCACGTTCTGACGCGCACAGCGTCAGCGCGTCAACGAAACACTTTCACTCGTCAAGAAACCCTCCGTTTGAAACAACCGCAAAAACCACGTCCCCACTGTAACACATGCAAATACCAGCCTGATAAAAAAAAACAATTCAGTCCCCCCACTGCTCTTTAAAAGCAGAACAGCTTCTTAAAAGTGCATATCGCAGGAAATAGTCAACGCTTATGGCACAAAGTGTTCGTGGAACTAGATGATGAACTCACGGTCTCTGAAGGCAGAACGGCGTGCCGTGTGACGTCCCGACGCCTACCCCCCAGACAGTTCAAGCTTCCTCTACATGCCTGTCTTTTATCAGCTCTCCTGAGACATAGAGAAGGCCAGGTCGCCAGGGCATGATCATTGCTCACACCCTGAGTCAGTCTGCAGACCAGCTCCCATCATGTGATGCACACAATACAATGCGTTTGTTTGCTGGCTGCATTATTTCCACCTCGGTGTAGGTGGTGTTGACCTTTCGTTCTTCCTATTGTAGCACTACATTTGGTCCAATCTTCTGGCACAAAAAAAAAAGAAAAGAAATACTTTCGAAATCGGCATTCACAGCAGAATCTTGATGGTAATGGTGTGGTCGTTATGTTCAGGCCACATACAGCCTGCGGTCAAGTTGTAAATTATTGTCTTGATGCCTTCTTTGTCTTTATGTCTTCAAGTAAAAGCACACACTTGCTATTGGGTTTTGAGGTACTTATTTACATATATGTGCTTTTACTTGCGTGTACATTTTAATGCACATATTACCAATGTTTCACTTACTGGAAGTTAAAGCAATACCCAGTCTCTCTCTCTCTCTCTCTCTCTCTCTCTCTCTCTCTCTCTCTCTCTCTCTCTCTCTCTCTCTCTCTCTCTCTCTCTCTCTCTCTCTCTCTCTCTCTCTCTCTCTCTCTCTCTCTCTCTCTCTCTCTCTCTCTCTCTCTCTCTCTCTCTCTCTCTATATATATATATATATACAACTAAAAAAAACACTTGTGAGTGGCTACATGAACCCATTATAGCTCTAAACAGTAGCTTGTGTCTTTACAGGGTCAGTGATACATTCAACAGCCAAAGTACAAGGAGGGCTAATCCCATACAGGTCATTCAACAACAAACAACGCTTCAAATGACTCGAATAATCAGATGTTTCAAAATAAAGGTTCTTAGTATTTATTTTCAAAACAAAGTACAGCACTTAAACCGACACAGAGAACAGCGAAAAAACATTCTTAGTCAGAACCCAACTCAACCGGTCAGTCAGTTAGCTGTTAATACAGTACACAAACTTGTCAGACAAACGCTGCCCAGCTCAAATAAAAATGACATATATAAAAGATGAAAACAAAGAACAAAAAAAGGGCACATTTTACATTTAACCTTACATTCATGTCAACACATAAAGAAGAAGAAAACAAACAAAACCACCTAATGTTGAGGATGAAGCTGGATTCACATTGTTACGTTCTATTCCGTTTGACCTACATGTGCGTTAGGGGGGGGTGGCCAGACCTACAGCCCACTGGAGGAATAAAGAGGAAAAACTACAGCACTGTTAAAAAGGAACTGAAGCTAAAATTATTTCCCAGGAGGTGGTGATTGACTCAATTGTGTCCCAGCTCTCTTTCTGTTGTTGTTGTTGTTGTTGTTGTTGTTGTAACAAGAATCAGTCCGACGCCCCGCGTTCAGAGCATGTCCCCGGGGGGGAGGGGAAGGTTCCGGTCAGTACTGCTGCACCGCCGTGCCGCTCACTGATAGTTCATGTTGCCGTACCCGGGGTAGGCCGTGGCGCCCTGGCCCGTCTGGTCCTGATACACGCCGTAGCCCTGCTGGGGCTGCCACGAGGCCGGGTTCGACCAACCTGCGGACAGACAGACGGACGGACAGACGGACGGACGGACGGGGGAGGGCAGCGTCAACAGCTTTTGCATGTCACACCAAAGACACGTGCACCTTAAACAGCCTCATGAGTCATCAACGTCAGTGCAGTTTCCCTCAGGGTTCATTAAAGTATTTCTGTCTGTCTGTCTGTGTCAGTCAGTCATCGACGTCAGGTGTGGTGTGATATCTGATAGTGAGGAGATTGTTGTTGATGGCGAAGAACAAGAAGTGAACCAGGAATTCTAGATAGTTTAAGCTGAAGTTGTTTATTGGTCTCGTACGAGGAGAAGTAGAGAATTTCATCAAGCAGGAGATTCGTGCGTGAATCTTTCTCAGTTCCTTCTGCCTGCTCCCGGAAACAGTGTATTAAATACAAGTCTCAAACAGCATGACAGGAGTGTCCCATTCTGATTGGCTTATAATGTATAAAGATTACATGTTACTAAGCAGATTTGACATGACGTAGGTGTATCCTTCAATCACTTTATGTTATGTCTCCAAGTTCCAGAGAGTCAGACTTAAAGTCGCCAAGAGGAATACAATCTTCACTACGTCCTTCTTCAGAACGTCAGATCAACCTAACCGTACCATTGCTAGATAATATTTTTCCTAACAGTATCCTCTCTGCGTGGCCCCCGGGGGCCCCCCCCAACTCACCGTAGCTGTAGTTCTGTCCTCCGGTCACCGAGCTGGGGTACGCCGTGCTGTACATGGAGTAGTCGGCCTGGCCCTGGCCGGCCCCGGGCGGCGCCGTGCCCGGCGGCGCCATCTGGGTCAGCTGCTTCTTCTTCTCCTCGCCGTAGCCGTAGCTGTAGGGGCTCTGCTGGTCGGCCGGCGGGGGCATGGAGTGGTAGCTCGCCGCCTCCACGCCACTGGAGGCGGCGGTGGTGGCGGCGGCGGCGGCGGTGGGGGGGGCGACGGCCGGCGTGGTCGCCGCGGAGACCGGCGGGGCTGAGTAGGTGTAGGCGCCGGCGTCCGGGTAGAAGGTGCCGTAGCCGGCAGCGGCCTCGCCCCCGGCGACCGCGGGGCCCTGGGCGGGGCCTGAGGCTGGGGGCGGAGACAGAACGTCAGAGCGCGCAGAAGAGCCGCCGCGAGGTGCGGCGAGACGGAGGCCATTTTGTGTGTGCAGGGTTTTTTTTTTTTTTTTTACATTTTGCTTTTACGTTTGGGGACGGGACGCAGCCAGAGCTGGTCGGGATTTAAAAAAAAAAAAAAAAAAGGAACAGCACTCACCATAGCCTCCACCTGTAGTGTTCCCGTAATTGTAGTTTGCTAAAGAATAAAAAAAAAGAAAAAAAAAAGGAGAATTCACATGCATTTCTCACAAAAAGTCACTGTGAATGTTCACCGCTGAACAGGAGGAGAGTTAAGCTCTTACTCTTGTTGTACTGGTTTCCTCTGGAGTACGGCCGGCCCCCGCCCTCTTCCTCGACCTTTCCAGTTATGGTTCCCGGGGTCGGAGGGAATGCCCCTGATGGTCCCAAAACCAGGAATGTGCTGTTGGAGCGATCCAATCCAATCATTAACAAAACAAGCTGGAAAGAGTGCTTCATGTTATCATATTAAGAGTAAGTGTGTATTAGTATATTAAAATTAATATTGCTATATTACAAATATTGCAATTATATATATATATATATATATATATATATATATATATATATATATATATATATAATTGCAATATTTGTATAATATTGTTATATTACAAGTATTGCAATTATATTATGTATATATATATATGTGTATTGTGCATAAATCATCAGAAATGCATCAAGATGAATTTTATAGTAAGCTGTTCGCTTGCATACAAAATGTTTCTGGACACACAAGAATGCAAGATGACTGAAGCCGATGCAGTGGTGTGGTGTTCACACCAGGGCGGCCCGCACAGTACATACCATGTCTGTGTACGTCACCTTCTTCTTTGCAAAGTCCTTAGAAAAGGCCGAGGTGCCGGCGCTGTCGGGGAACAGCTTCTCCAACGCAGCCAGGGCGCGTAGGACTTGGCCTCCTTCTTGTTGGAGCCCCTCCCCTTGAACTTCTGCCCGTCCACCTCCACCTGAGAGCACAACCAGCTGGATGCATGTTTCCACGGCAATGTGCCACTGCGGTGCCAGGAGGCGTGGACACCCTCGCGCAGAGATGAGTTTCCCCTCTAGAGACTTTGAAACAGAAAGCTCTGAAGCAACTCAGGTGTTGTAACCGTGTAAACCGAATCAGAGCAACTACCGTTGGACAATTCATCTGAGTGTCGTTGTGTGTTTTATTAATAGCCCACAGCAGTTTTTTTGTATTGTTTTTGTATTGGATTTGAATTAATATTATTTGCAGTGTGTATCCGATGTCATCAAACGTATGTTGTTTACGTAACACTTTCATGATAGTAGAGATTTTTACTTATGACTTGATTACGCCAATGTTCTCTTCACCTTATCGGATCCTCAGATATTGTTCTAGAGGACTGGACTTTTGTAGTCTCATACTCGCAGCAGCATAAAGGTCTCAGCATGCAGTCTGCGTGGTCTGTCTGAATGGACGGATGGCACCGTTTTAAATGTATGTCATTACACCAACGTACACTAGGGGGTGATTTATCCCTAACAATGCAGCCAATGTGCACATCTGTGGCTAATCGACAAACAATAAAGGCTGGGTTATGCTTTGTTTATGCTTCCGCGTCGAGACAACGCTGGGGGGTTGCGGACCCTTTACGTCCTCGACGTGCACCTCCCAAAATCCTAGATGCGCGTCCAGGCGACGCAACCCCAACGCAGCGGCTTTGGCTGTGATTGGTCCACTAACTACATTGGCTGGAGACCGCTTTTCCGGTTTCCACTCGTAAACACCGCTACGGTGTAAACACAGCCTTGATAAATGCTTTGACTGATTGGCGACAACATAAACTTTTGCCTTCATTTCTGTAAACTTTTTTTTAACTCGCTAGTAATCCGTATGTAATGACCAGAATGGTCATTCTGGTCCCTCTACCGGTGTGGCAATGAACACGGGCTCATGACTGCGTCCGAGCAACTGCGTGGCCATTGCGTGATCACGACACAATCCCTACGCAGAAGCATAAACCAGCCTTAACTGGTGAACACACCACCTATGACTCGCATATCATTGGGAGTGTATCAAAACCTTTCAAAAGTGGAGCAATGATAACATGACAACGTTTACCAGAATCAAAGCTAGACTGACTGTGGTAATCAAAGACTGTGGCCTGCAACAAGAGAGAGACTGCACACACGCGGCCCCAGCGGCAATTCACGTCAAGTCAACCCCATCAGTGATCCGCATCATCTAGGTGGACGTTGAATGTCGCGCGCGGGCCGGTGGGTCGGTTTGCTCATGGGCAGCAGCAGCCGCCCGCCCGGGCGGCGTATATCAGAGGGCTGAGAGCGCCGTCGCATCACTTCCGGCGATCGGGACACGAATGCGCCATCGACCGCCGTTTCACGTTCACCACCGACACGCCAATAATGAAGACGAAGCACGAAGGCCGGGTTCGAGCCCCGCGGCGCCGGGCCGACCCACCTCCATGATGAAGCACTTCTCGTGGGAGCCGCCCGTCTCGGCCGACAGCTCGTACTTCAGGCTGCGGCGCTCTTCTCGTTGAGCTCATCACCGGGTTCTTCCCGTGCTTGGTGAGGATGGGGCCCGCCGCTCCCTGCCAGGGGGTGGGGGGGGGGGGGGAGACACACAGAGCGTTACCCACCAGCGATCGGCCCGTCCTGGCTCGGCGCCGACCGCGACGTTAGCTTAAAAAAAGGTGGCGCTGCTCACGTCTTCCGATCCGGAGGCCGAGGCCACGGAGCCGCTGCCCGCCGCCTTGCCGGCGCCGTCGCCCTCGGCGGGGGGCTCGGCGGGCTTGGGTTCTGACCCGGTGGGCAGGCCCAGCTCCTGCAGTACCTGGTGGGGGGGGACACGGGTGGGCGTTCAATGAGCTCTGCCAATTCACCGGGGGCCTCGTTGTTTCTACCTGCAGCTCTGGAAACACTCCTTTATGATATCATGTGGGAGTGATCTTAACGTAAACTAGAAAATGTAATTCCACGTGAGGAATTACTTGTTTTAGAGAGATTAGAGCCAATTTCATTGTCATTGTGCAGAGTACAGTACAGAGTAAAGTACAGAGATAACGAAATGTAGTTGGCGTTCTAACCAGAAGTGCAAAGGATTAAGGTGCAGTATTGTACTTGAGTAGTGCAATATTGGTAGAGAGTTTTAAAGTGGCAGTCGTAATTAAAACGACAGTAGTCAACCACAGTACGTAATAGTAAACAATAAACAGATAGTGCAGGAGTTAGTAATTGTTGCGGTAGTGACAGTGTGCATTTACAGTTGTGCATAGAATGCCCGTAATCATTGAGATGTATTTAGTTGAGGTGGGGAGATCGAACCGCCGACCCTCCGGTTGTGGCACACGCTCTACCCACTGAGCTATGCCACCCGGTTAACAGCAGGAAAGCAATTAGCGGAATCAAACGGAACAATTGTAAACCTAGGCTCAATGTTATCTCTATGGGAGTTTTTTTTGCATGTTTAATCGCAAATATTTCAAAAAGTATAAAGTTTACAAAAATGATACGTATAGCACAGCTACGTAGTGCATTACAGACACACTGTTTCATTACAGTTACTTTCTAATTTTGTATATAGTATTTGTATATACTTTGTTGGTATGTTGGTATGTGCCTTGTTTTAGTTATTTATTATTTAATATTTATCTTTTTGCACTGAAGGGAGAGCTGTGCCTCAATTTCGTTGTGCCACCGTATTTTTTTATACTGTTGTACAATGACAATAAAGATTCTATTCTTTTATATTCTACAGACCTTTGTAATATACTTTGAATGAAATTGCGAGGTTCAGTCGTTTAGCTTCCATTAATTTGCCCAAATTTGTGTGTGAAGAAGAATGACGAAAGGCGACATCTAGCTTGTGCATTCCTACGCACAGTAAAACACCCACAGGCTTTAAGAAGGGGGACCAGCAGCAACACGCCCTTCATTTTACCTTGGTCGCCACGTTGAGTTTCGCAACTCGCTTCGAGGGCCCCGTGGCCTCGTAGGTGTGGCTGTTCAGGTCCACGGCCATGGTGAACACCGGCTCATGGACCGGGCCCACCTGAGAGACCAGCCGGTAATCCAGGCCGGGCTTGTACTGGTTCAGACGCATCACCGCGTTCATGCAGAGGTCGTCCGAGACTGGGGGGGGGGGGGGGGGGGACAACAACAACAGGGGGACATGAAAGGTCCAAGGAGACCCTCTTGTGGTGTCATCATCGAGCATTGCAACCAACGCAACGCTTTGAAAGAGAAAGAGCTTTGAAAGAGATGAGGACGACACTTTGAGTAGCACTGACATGATTTCCTCTCAAAGCGATTGTGCTTCTGGAACTTGAGGAATTTCCTCTGCTTGCTGTTGAGCTGGCGGTCGTCCCCGGGGCTATCCATCTCTGGGAACGGCCGCTTCGCCGGCTGCTTCATCGGCCCCGCCAGATCGATTTGGGCTGGAGGCAACAACGGGGGGGGGGGGGGAAAGTCACTGAGGACCGGTCTGACTGCATTACACAGAGTCAGGTCCCGGCACGACACCCTGACTCAACATCTTAAGTTTATTAAAGTCGGCGCGTTAACGGTGAGTCACGCACCTTTGGCGTCTTTGGCGCCGGCTCCCGTTAAACCTCTGCGGGCCGGACGGGTACGGATGTCCATCCCCAGCACCTTGTGCAGCTGTCTGAACGCCGACAGTCTCAGGGCGTGCTTGGGAGACGAGACACAAGACGTTTACAAGAGAAATTCCCGCACAACGCTTTGCCACCGCGCACACTTCCAACGCTGAGGCCCAGCCTCACCTGAGCACTCTGGGTGAGGTCTTCCCGTTGCTGAGGTTCAAGGTGTGCGATAGCGTCGGTGGCTTCTCTTTCACATGGATCCTTGATACCCGGGCCACCTTGTACACGCAATACACACGCACACGCACACACACACACACACACACACACACAAGCACACACAAGCACACACAAGCACACACACACACCTTTAAGTTAACCCTTTGGACACGCCCAGACAACGACCACACCGCGAGAAGCCTCGGCTGACCAACCTTCAGTAGAATGCCAGAAGCAATGCACTCCAGTACCCTTCGGATGGCCTCGCCCACTTCCATCGGCCGCTCGTACGTCCCGATGGACTTCTCCACCAGCAGCTCCAGAGGCTAGGACAGAGACAGACAGACAGACAGACAGACTTTATTGATCCCTGAGGGAAATTGAGGGAGCGAAGAGGGAGCGAAGGGAAACACTGCAATTGCGAATTGAGACGCACAACGGTCTAAAATCAGCAGCCAGGTGAGCGGGGGGGGGGGGGGAAAGAAGAATTACTCTTTTGATCCCGTGAGGGAAATTTGGTCTCTGCATTTAACCCAATCGTGAATTAGTGGAATTACACTCATCACAGTGATGGTGAGGCACACAGTGAGGTGAAACACACACTAATCCCGAGCCAGTGAGCTGCCAGCAACAGCGGCGCTCGGGAGCAGTGAGGGGCTAGGTGCCTTGCTCAAGGGCACTTCAGACGTTCGTACTGTTCGGGGTTCGAACCGGCAACCCTCCGGTTACAAGTCCGAAGCCCCTAACCAGTAGGCCGCGGCTGCCCCCCAAAAAAAGTGGAAATTGAATTAATTCATTTCTGCAAACTTGAAAAGACCTTTTTTTTCCCCCCATCTGAAACGCCCATGTAACAATCAGCGGACGGAGTGTGTAGCTTTATGTGAGTGGATGCGAGCGACCCGTGTGTGTGTGTGTGTGCGAAGCGAGCGAGCGCTGTGTGCGCCAGTGTGTCTCTCACCCATCCTGAGAGCGGGGCCCAGGCGGGGGACGCGCTTGCAGAGGTCCCTCATGACCCGGATCACGATGACGGCCGGACTTCATGTCGTTGACCTTGGCCTGCGATACACAAGCACGCCGTTGACCTTCGTTTACTCGCCACGGCGGGTGACAGCCAGCGGTTCAGCCCTTCTCCAAGGTCAGCTTTTTGTTTTTTTGTTGTTTTTTTTTTTAAAACGACAAATCGTCCGCAGTTGACGAACACCTCAAAGAGTCGCCTGATGGTCGCGCTGACATCTTTTATTTTGTGCTCAATACCGAAAGGCTTGTTTGAAAACCCCCAGTTGGTGCAAACCAACGGTATGGAAGGGAGAGAAAGTGCAATGCGTGTTAAGAGTAACATCCAAGCATTGGAAGGCAAAGCAACTGGGGGGCAGAGGGACGCCGCGTGGTAGGGGCACTTTGTCTGGAGAAAACTGAACATCTCTAGGAATACCACAAGATAAGCCTTACAAACCTTCAACTATGCACGTTGCTCTTTGTTTTTGTTTTTTTGTGTGTCTTAAACAGCTGCAGTAGTTGAGCTACATCAGACAGGTTTAACAAACAACATTTCTCAAGAGAAAAAAAAAAAGAAGATCATTCTTTTGGTACAAGTTAAGGACGGTGATGCAAACTGGAACCACTTAGCGTGGCGGAGAGACGCCAAGGCCGATAGGCATTTCTGCCTGTCCAGAGAGTCCGGCGGATCGCTGACCGTTT
>JAXIVH010000001.1:17734915-17777403 GCA_036785325.1 Urophycis tenuis
GATGAATTTTATCGTAAGCCTTGCATATAAAATGTTTCTGGACACACAAGAATGCAAGATGACTGAAGCCGATGCAGTGGTGTGGTGTTCACACCAGGGCGGCCCACACAGTACATACCATGTCTGTGTACGTCACCTTCTTCTTTGCAAAGTCCTTAGAAAAGGCCGAGGTGCCGGCGCTGTCGGGGAACAGCTTCTCCAACGCAGCCAGGGCCGCGTAGGACTTGGCCTCCTTCTTGTTGGAGCCCCTCCCCTTGAACTTCTGCCCGTCCACCTCCACCTGAGAGCACAACCAGCTGGATGCATGTTTCCACGGCAATGTGCCACTGCGGTGCCAGGAGGCGTGGACACCCTCGCGCAGAGATGAGTTTCCCCTCTAGAGACTTTGAAACAGAAAGCTCTGAAGCAACTCCGGTGTTGTAACCGTGTAACCGAATCAGAGCAACTACCGTTGGACAATTCGTCTGAGTGTCGTTGTGTGTTTTATTAATAGCCCACAGCAGTTTTTTTGTATTGGATTTGAATTAATATTATTTGCAGTGTGTATCCGATGTCATCAAACGTATGTTGTTTACGTAACACTTTCATGATAGTAGAGATTTTTTCTTATGACTTGATTGCGCCAATGTTCTCTTCACCTTATCGGATCCTCAGATATTGTTCTAGAGGACTGGACTTTGTAGTCTCATACTCGCAGCAGCATAAAGGTCTCAGCATGCACTCTGCGTGGTCTGTCTGAATGGACGGATGGCACCGTTTTAAATGTATGTCATTACACCAACATACACTAGGGGGTGATTTATCCCCTAACAATGCAGCCAATGTGCACATCTGTGGCTAATCGACAAACAATAAAGGCTGGGTTATCTTTTGTTTATGCTTCCGCGTCGAGACAACGCTGGGGGGTTGCGCGTCCAGGCGACGCAACCCCAACGCAGCGGCTTTGGCTGTGATTGGTCCGCTAACTACATTGGCTGGAGACCGCTTTTCCGGTTTCCACTCGTAAACACCGCTACGGTGTAAACACAGCCTTGATAAATGCTTTGACTGATTGGCGACAACATAAACTTTTGCCTTCATTTCTGTAAACTTTTTTTTAACTCGCTAGTAATCCGTATGTAATGACCAGAATGGTCATTCTGGTCCCTCTACCGGTGTGGCAATGAACACGGGCTCATGACTGCGTCCGAGCAACTGCGTGGCCATTGCGTGATCACGACACAATCCCTACGCAGAAGCATAAACCATCCTTAACTGTTGAACACACCACCTATGACTCGCATATCATTGGGAGTGTATCAAAACCTTTCAAAAGTGGAGCAATGACAACATGACAACGTTTACCAGAATCAAAGCTAGACTGACTGTGGTATCAAAGACTGAGAGAGACTGCACACACGCGGCCCCAGCGCCAATTCACGTCAAGTCAACCCCATCAGTGATCCGCATCATCTAGGTGGACGTTGATGTCGCGCGCGGCCGGTCGGTCGGTTTGCTCATGGGCAGCAGCAGCCGCCCGCCCGGGCGCGTATATCAGAGGGCTGAGAGCGCCGTCGCGTCACTTCCGGCCAATCGGGACACGAATGCGCCATCGACCGCCGTTTCACGTTCACCACCGACACGCCAATAATGAAGACGAAGCACGAAGCCCGGGTTCGAGCCCCGCGGCGCCGGGCCGACCCACCTCCATGATGAAGCACTTCTCGTGGGAGCCGCCCGTCTCGGCCGACAGCTCGTACTTCAGGCTGCGGCGCTTCTCGTTGAGCTCCATCACCGGGTTCTTCCCGTGTTTGGTGAGGATGGGGCCCGCCGCTCCCTGCCAGGGGGTGGGGGGGGGGGGGGGGGAGACACACAGAGCGTTACCCTCCAGCGATTGGCCCGCCCCGGGTCGGCGCCGACCGCGACGTTAGCTAAAAAAAAAGGTGGCGCTGCTCACGTCTTCCGATCCGGAGGCCGAGGCCACGGAGCCGCTGCCCGCCGCTTTGCCGGCGCCGTCGCCCTCGGCGGGGGGCTCGGCGGGCTTGGGTTCTGACCCGGTGGGCAGGCCCAGCTCCTGCAGCACCTGGGGGGGGAGACACAGGGGCGGGCGTTCAATGAGCTCTGCCAATTCAGCGGGGGCCTCGTTGTTTCTACCTGCAGCTCTGGAAACACTCCTTTATGATATCATGTGGGAGTGATCTTAACGTAAACTAGAAAATGTAATTCCATGTGAGGAATTACTTGTTTTAGAGAGATTAGAGCCAATTTTATTGTCATTGTGCAGAGTACAGTACAGAGTAAAGTACAGAGATAACGAAATGTAGTTGGCGTTCTAACCAGAAGTGCAAAGGATTAAGGTGCAGTATTGTACTTGAGTAGTGCAATATTGGTAGAGAGTTTTAAAGTGGCAGTAGTAATTAAAACGACAGTAGTCAACACAGTACGTAATAGTAAACAATAAACAGATAGTGCAGGAGGTAGTAATTGTTGCGGTAGTGACAGTGTGCATTTACAGTTGTGCATAGGAATGCCCGTAATCATTGAGATGTATTTAGTTGAGGTGGGGGATCGAACCGGTGATCCTCCGGTTGTGGAACCCACGCTCTACCCACTGAGCAGTGCCGCCCGGTTAACAGCAGGAAAGCAATTAGCGGAGTCAAACAGAACAATTGTAAAGCTAGGCTAAATGTTATCTCTATGGGAGGTTTTCTTTGCATGTTTAATCGCAAATATCTCAAAAAGTATAAAGTTTACAAAATGATACATATAGCACAGCTACATAGTGCATTACAGACCTTTGTAATACACTTTGAATGAAATCGCGAGGTTCGGTCGTTTAGCTTCCATTAATTTGCCCAAATTTGTGTGTGAAGAATGACATGACGAAAGGCGACATCTAGCTTGTGCATTCCTACGCACAGTAAAACACCCACAGGCTTTAAGAAGGGGGACCAGCAGCAACACGCCCTCCATTTTACCTTGGTCGCCACGTTGAGTTTCGCAACTCGCTTCGAGGGCCCCGTGGCCTCGTAGGTGTGGCTGTTCAGGTCCACGGCCATGGTGAACACCGGCTCATGGACCGGGCCCACCTGAGACACCAGCCGGTAATCCAGGCCGGGCTTGTACTGGTTCAGACGCATCACCGCGTTCATGCAGAGGTCGTCCGAGACTGGGGGGGGGACAACAACAGGGGGACATGAAAGGTCAAGGAGACCCTCTTGTGGTGTCATCATCGAGCATTGCAACCAACGCAACGCTTTGGAAAGAGAAAGAGCTTTGAAAGAGATGAGGACGACACTTTGAGTAGGACTGACATGATTTCCTCTCAAAGCGATTGTGCTTCTGGAACTTGAGGAATTTCCTCTGCTTGCTGTTGAGCTGGCGGTCGTCCCCGGGGCTATCCATCTCTGGGAACGGCCGCTTCGCCGGCTGCTTCATCGGCCCCGCCAGATCGATTTGGGCTGGAGGCAACAGGGGGGTGGGGGGGGGGAAGTCACTGAGGACCGGTCTGACTGCATTACACAGAGTCAGGCCCCGGCACGACACCCTGACTCAACATCTTAAGTTTATTAAAGTCGGCGCGTTAACGGCGAGTCACGCACCTTTGGCGTCTTTGGCGCCGGCTCCCGTTAACCTCTGCGGCCGCACGGGTACGATGTCCATCCCCAGCACCTTGTGCAGCTGTCTGAACGCCGACAGTCTCAGGGCGTGCTTGGGAGATGAGACGAGACACTAGACGTTTGACAAGGAAAATTCCTGCGCAACTCTTTTTTGCCCACACGCACTTCCAACGCTGAGCCCCGGCCTCAGTCTCACCTGAGCACTCTGGGTGAGGTCTTCCCGTTGCTGAGGTTCAAGGTGTGCGATAGCGTCGGTGGCTTCTCTTTCACATGGATCCTTGATACCCGGGCCACCTTGTACACACACACACACACACACACACACACACACACACACACACACACACACACACAAGCACACACAAGCACACACACACACACACACACACACACACACACCCCTTTAAGTTAACCCTTTGGACACGCCCAGACAACGACCTCAACACGCGAGAAGCCTCGGCTGACCAACCTTCCAGTAGAATGCCAGAAGCAATGCACTCCAGTACCCTTCGGAAGGCCTCGCCCACTTCCATCGGCCGCTCGTACGTCCCGATGGACTTCTCCACCAGCAGCTCCAGAGGCTAGGGACAGAGACAGACAGACAGACAGACAGACAGACTTTATTGATCCCTGAGGGAAATTGAGGGAGCGAAGAGGGAGCGAAGGGAAACACTGCAATTGCGAATTGAGACGCACAACGGTCTAAAATCAGCAGCCAGGTGAGCGGGGGGGGGGGGGGGGGGAAAGAAGAATTACTCTTTTGATCCCGTGAGGGAAATTTGGTCTCTGCATTTAACCCAATCGTGAATTAGTGGAATACACTCAGCACACAGTGATGGTGAGGCACACAGTGAGGTGAAACACACACTAATCCCGAGGCACTTAGCTGCCTGCAATAGCGGCGCTCGGGGAGCAGTGAGGGGTTAGGTGCCTTGCTCAAGGGCACTTCAGACGTTCATACTGGTTCAGGGTTCGGTTACAAGTCCGAAGCCCCTAACCAGTAGGCCGCGGCTGCCCCCCCAAAAAAGTGGAAAGTGGATTGATTCATTTCTGCAAACTTGAAAACACCTTTTTTGCCCATCTGAATCGCCCAAGTAACCAATCAGCGGACGGAGTGTGTAGCTTTATGTGAGTGAGTGAGCGACCTCTGTGTGTGTGTGTGTGAGCGAGCGAGCGCTGTGTGCGCCAGTGTGTCTCTCACCCATCCTGAGAGCGGGGCCCAGGCGGGGACGCGCTTGCAGAGGTCCCTCATCACCCGGATGACGATGACGGCCGACTTCATGTCGTTGACCTTGGCCTGCGATACACAAGCACGCCGTTGACCTTCGTTTACTCGCCACGGCGGGTGACAGCCAGCGGTTCAGCCCTTCTCCAAGGTCAGCTTTTTTTTTTTGTTTGTTTCTTTTTTTTTTTAAACGACAAATCGTCCGCAGTTGACGAACACCTCAAAGAGTCGCCTGATGGTCGCGCTGACATCTTTTTTTTTTTGTGCTCAATACCGAAAGGCTTGTTTGAAAACCCCCCAGTTGGTGCAAACCAACGGTATGGAAGGGAGAGAAAGTGCAATGCGTGTTAATGAGTAACATCCAAGCATTGGAAGGCAAAGCAACTGGGGGGCAGAGGGACGCCGCGTGGTAGGGGCATTTTGTCTGGAGAAACTGAACATCTCTAGGAATACCACAAGATAAGCCTTACAACCTTCAACTATGCACGTTGCTCTTTGTTTTTGTTTTTTTTGTGTGTCTTAAACAGCTGCAGTAGTTGAGCTACATCAGACAGGTTTAACAAACAACATTTCTTAAGAGAAAAAAAAAAAGAAGATCATTCTTTGGTACAAGTAAGGACGGTGATGCAAACCTGGAACCACTTAGCGTGGCGGAGAGACGCCAAGGCCGATAGGCATTTCTGCCTGTCCAGAGAGTCCGGCGGATCGCTGACCGTTTGCGTTTCTATTGACGAGGTGGAGCAAGAAGACAAGGTACAGTTTGACCAAGGGGGTGGCGTCTGTCTCGCAGCTCAGGGAGTGGCAGGGTGTCCCCAAAGCATCAACAGGCAAGGAAAGGGGAACCCCTGGTGTGTGTGTGTGTGTGTGTGTGTGTGTGTGTGTGTGTGTGTGTGTGTGTGGCGAGCTATCGACTCCTTGCGACGTACGTAGCCTCCGCTAATCTAACTGTGTGTGTGTGTGTGTGTGTGTGTGTGTGTGTGCATGTCTGTCCGTGCGTGTCTGTCAGTGTGTCTGTCCATGTGTCTGTATAGGCGCACGCAAGGTTGAATGTACCGGTGTGTGTGTGTGTGTTGCCCTTGGTGCAGACGACACAGTAGAGGGCTTCACCGGCCCCGCCGTGTATCACCGGGCCTTGGGAGGGCCGCGGTGCCGCTCCGCAGGGGAGCCGGCCCACGCTGCAGAGCCCTGTGAGGGCGACGCCGTGAGCCTGCTCAGTCTGTGCCCTGAGCCTGCTCAGGGTGTGCCGTGTGGCTGCTCGGTGTGTGCCGTGAGCCTGCTCAGGGTGTGCCGTGTGGCTGCTCGGTGTGTGCCGTGAGCCTGCTCGGTGTGTGCCCTGAGCCTGCTCGGCGTGTGCCCTGAGCCTGCTCGGCGTGTGCCCTGAGCCTGCTCGGCGTGTGCCGTGAGCCTGCTCGGTGTGTGCCCTGAGCCTGCTCGGCGTGTGCCCTGAGCCTGCTCAGTGTGTGCCGTGAGCCTGCTCGGTGTGTGCCATGAGCCTGCTCGGCGTGTGCCCTGAGCCTGCTCGGTGTGT
Organism: Urophycis tenuis; assembly: GCA_036785325.1. NCBI lineage: Eukaryota > Metazoa > Chordata > Actinopteri > Gadiformes > Phycidae > Urophycis > Urophycis tenuis. The sequence continues at coordinate 17,741,268 of JAXIVH010000001.1, forward strand.
GCCCTGAGCCTGCTCGGCGTGTGCCCTGAGCCTGCTCGGTGTGTGCCCTGAGCCTGCTCGGAGTGTGCCGTGAGCCTGCTCAGGGTGTGCCGTGTGGCTGCTCGGTGTGTGCCGTGAGCCTGCTCATCAGTGTACGTGGGGGGAAGGCCTCCCCTTGCCTCGGCCTTTCTGCACTTGGGTCTGCCGCTTTGCCCCCCGTCGTGAGACAGTGTGTCCAGTTGGTCAAAGGTCCAGCGTCCCTAAAAACTTAACACACTAGAAGGCAATCAGTTGTAAATCAGAACCATTTAAAGAATCTGGAAGTCTGCTCCGCACTGCAGCAAAACTGATAGTTCCCCCACCCACCCCTACATCCCTGACTACCTCCGGGCATGGGCCCAGAAGGTTCTACAAACCTCTCCCTGGCCGGCTTCCTTCTCTCTCTCTCTCTCTCTCTCTCTCATCTATTCCATTCACTGTCAATTATGCACATTCACACAACCACACTCGCTGAGACATTTTTTTTGCACGCCCACATTAACTCGCACCTCAACACCTGTTCTGCTTGCGTCTGAATACATACAGCTCTGCTTGCGTCTGAACATTACAGGCTTTGCCCCCGGAGCCCTTCCGCGTTCATCAGTTTTGCTGCAGTTAGAATCAGATGTACAACTTCTGCATAAAATCCATGCACTTCGCGCTTTCATTTTTTTTTTTTTCCATTCTCAGAACAAGTCCTCACTTTAGACCTGGGCCACAGTCAAGCAGGAATAAAGTGGCCTCTGGACAGCCACAGTCAACACAATCACGGACAATGCATTAGTCACCACTGTGGCACCGAGGCTGGCGACCGTGTTGCAAGGGGGGGGTGGGGGGGGTGCGACGGCTGATGTCTCAAGCGAGCCAAGAGGCCACTGTTGAGGTCGCGCTCAAAAACAACGACAAGTCACTGTGCGGCTTCACTGATGTCTCATAGAACATAAGGCGGGGCGGACAGCGAGAGAGCAGACAAGGCGTTGCAGGTTTGCGGGGAAACAGAAGGTTACGCATCAGTGGGGCCGCACAGTGAACCTCCGGCCTTGACGGGACGGGGAGCCGGTGGCGGCGGCGGCGGCGGCCGTACCTTCTTCTTCTTCTTTCTGGGCGTCGCCCGCCAGGCTCTCCTGCTCCGTGCGGATCAGGGGGGAGGTCAGGTGTATGGTGAGGGTGAACACCAGCTTTTTGGTGCTCTTGACCACGATGGCCGCGTCCTCGGGACTCTGGATCACTTCGTATTTGTCCTTGGTGACCACCTAGCGGGAGAGAAAAAAACAACAACCAATGGTCAGAAGCAGAATCAGAATCAAGTTTATTGCCAAGTAAGTTTGCACTTACAAGGAATTCGACTTGGTGTAATTGGTGCAGAATAAACATTAAGTCAAAGGAAAAAATACATATAAAAAATATAGGAGAATAAAAGAAAAACAAGTATTACATACTAAGTACTATGTATGTATATTGGTTTTCATTTTTTCATCTGATCTGATCTTTAAGAACTTGCATATAATTTTATTTTAATTTAGGTAAATCTATTTATTGTTTATTGTCTAGTCAGGTTTTTTTTTTATTGCACTCCTCTATCCCCTTGTACTGCTGGTCAATGTAAATTTCTCCTAAGGGGGATTAATAAAGGAATATCTTATCTTATCTTAAAATATAAGCAATATAAATATATATATATATATATATATATATATACAGTATCTTGCTAGTTCAAAGGAGCAGTGGTGCAAGCTGATGTGCGAGTAAGTAAGCATGATGAGCCAAGACAGGATACGACCGGTCCTTCCCGCATGTCTCACTGTCTGCGCCTCTTGACGCCACAAATCAACTCAAATCAACTCTGTGAAGGCGAGTCCCGCTACGCGTGTGATGTGTGGCGAGCGGCCGCCGGCCCACCTGCAGCTGCTGCGCCAGCAGCTCGGCCACGTGCGTGAGCAGGGTCCCCGTGGGCTTGTTGGCGCAGAGCAGCACCAGCTCCAGGTCCAGGTCCCCCGTCAGCAGCAGGCCCTTGGCCACCAGGCCCACTCTCATCACCCCGCGCAGCACGCGCTCCACCGCCTCGGGGCTGCAGCACCGCCGCCACCGCCACCGCCATCGCCAGCCGGGGGACGGGTGTGTGTGTGTGTGTGTGTGTGTGTGTGTGTGTGTGTGTGTGTGTGTGTGTGTGTGGGGGAGGGGAAGGGGGGGGGGGAGAGGGGGTTATAACATAAGTGTTTACCAAGTCGGGGTTTACACACATCATTACAACATCACAAAGTGTTGCACCTCACAAGCTAGTTCCGAAGCGGTGCTGAATGGTGACTAAATAGTCACACCCACCGCTTAAGCGAGTGTAAACGGTGAAAATGGCGCCGGTTTGTGAGACAAAAAAAAAAAAAAGTCAGCAAAAATATTTAAAAAATAACTGAAAAACGAGCGCGGTGTGGCTGGGGCCAGTGGCTCAGAGTGCTGCACCCCCCCCCCCCCCCCCCCACGGTCTTCTCAACCACTTCCTACTTCACATCGTAGCTTTGTTGTTGAGTCAATACAACTCGGTGGTCATCGTGTTGAAACGACCACAAACTGCGCTAGTTCCACTTAACGCATGACTAAGTCGCTACTAGGAGCACTCCTGGGGTTGCAGTGTCGTCTACTTTCTCAAGATGTGAGGCCAGAGAGCAACGCACTTCAGCTCACAGCAACCATGACGGTTGTTTGTTTATTTTCCATGCAAGTTGAACAAGAGATAGAGTAGCTATAAGTATAAATAAGCCCCGATGATGAAGGGACAGAAAGGATGAGAGAGAGAGATGATTCAGGTTCTTCACCATCCAAAAAGGCCGCGACAGTGTATTTACATTATTACCACTCATATGCACCAATGAGGAAGTATAGAAAAAATGTCCTTTTCCAGCTGAATAAGTTAGCCCCCCCTCTTATTCCCTTGAATCGTAATTAGTTACTCTGGCCTTTCGCTCTCGTGTCGTCCCACTTTACCTCTCAGCGTCTGGGGTTTCTGTGGCGGCGGGCTTCTCGTCCAGCTGGTCCGACACGGCCTTGAGCGCGCACTCCACGTGGGAGATGATGACCTGCACCGCCTCCAGCTCCTCTGAGGAGGGATACACCGAGGAGTGCTTGGCCATCAGGTGCCGGTCGTACGGCTGTAGTGGTGGCACGCGTGACGCTGGCGCCTGAGGGCAGAGTCGGGGAGAACGTGAGACTGGGCCATGGCCAGGTCGTGGAGGAAGAAGAACCAGAGTCAAATGTATATCCAAATGAATGCCATTAAATCAAGAAGTAAATCCATCGTTTATTGTTTTGAACCTATATGTGTATGCTGTATTTGTATATATATATATATATATATATACATACAGTAAGTTCCAAGTAGAAGTGAGTAATCATGGTCAACATGGAAATAACAGAATAGGAAGTAAGAAACGACATATTGAGAAAAATAGGTTGGAAAAACAGCAGCAGAAAAAAATAACAACTTCCCGTTATCAGCAGGACATGAGTCGCCGAGTGTGATCAAAATAGAATATTGAGATTTGATCGGGGAATATTAAGGGAAGTGGTAACGGGTCAGCAGGTGGATAAAACCTCATGATGGGAATTGAAGTCCTCAATCTCTTCGATAGCAGCAATGTAGTCATGGTACTGCCTGAGTTCCTCCTCATAGCACAAGCAGTCGTACCAGTAGCGCAGATCCTCATACCTACAACACGACAATGACACAACAACCACCAACAGCCGCAGTCAGCCATGTTGTCACTGAGGTCCAAACCTCAAAAGTAGCTGAGCTACTGAGCTGAGTAGCTCAGCGGGTAGAGAGGGTGGACAGAGCGGGTCGTCCGCTAACCGTAGGGTCGGCGGTTCGATCCCCTTGATCCCCCTCCTCCTCCAACTGTCCATATGTCGAACCCCACAAATGTACAGAGTGTAAGTCGCTTTGGATAAATGCCCCCTTTACCCTTTATTTAAAAATACATATAATGTATTAATATATCAGTCAATAAAGCACCGCTTGATGATGATGAGCTGACAACTGCCTGGCAGCGATGTGTAATGGGTTTATGTGCGCTGGGGTTAAAATGTGTTAAAATGGTTATTGTACACCAGGCTACCATAGGAACAAAACATTCCTCCCAGTGGTGGCCCCGCCCCCCACTATTGGTTGATGGCAATTATTCATGGAAATGACATACTTATTTCAAGGCAGCCAGGCAGTAATTCGGACCGTTATACTGAATTGATGTGTGCGTATATAGCGCCAATATTGTGCTTGTCTTCCATACATGCAGTAAATATAATGTACCTCACTAATTTATAAGCCCTGGTTTCTTCTCAGTGGTCTCATCCTGGGAAGGAGAGTGGGCTTTTGTGGCTTATACTGTTGTTAAGCCACTACTGTTGTTCTTGTCCCGGCTGGTAGTGGGCTTGTCAGTACCAAACATTACTGGATCTAAGGAACTCCACTTCCATTGATTAAATAAAAAAGCATCTACGCTGCTGCATCACCTGGTCTTGCAGGGTGCAAAATATGACCATTAGCTTCTAAAAACCTGTTGGCGATTTTGGGTACCTGTCAAAATCGTGCGGAAGCAGCCGGTGGCCCTGTTGTATCAGACTGTCCCAGTACAGCAGCTCTTCGTAGGCCTTGCCCTCATCCCACACGTGAAACGGTGGCGATGCATCTGCGTCCATGGTTGCACAATGCGTGACCGGTATCACCTGCTGTTGCAGGACGATTACGTGACGACAAAATACAAATGCCGTATTATTGTAATAATGAAATGCCTTGAAAAATGCATGCTGACATTTATCTATAATGTGAATATCAGTGGTGTTCAACATTGCCAGGAGCTGCACAAGAGACATGTTCGTGTCATGCTAATGTAGCCAAATACATTTTGTTCGAAAAAAGCTTTAGTTAAAATACATCGAGTCCTGCAAATAACGACCACGCATTTGACTGGCGAAAGTAAAAACAGTTAGTTTTAAGTAGCACAACGACAGCTAGCAAGCTACGGTGGCTCCATTCAAGGCTAGTAAGCTAGTAAAGGTAGCACCAAAAATAGTTGAATTGGTGGCTTTCCTGGTCATTTAACAACGAGCTGTGTTCTTTTTTAGAACCGAGAGTTGTTTCTAATTGTGTCAAAGGTTTAAGTTAACGAAATCTCACCCTTTACAGAGTTGTAAAGAAACCCCTTGCGATTGTTGTTTGTCTCCACAGTGTCCCCTAAAGATGACGTCTGGAGGTGGGCTAGGGTGTGTTGTTCTGAACGTGGTCTGAAGAGTCGTGTCAGTGAAGCACAGACCAGCAAGAATAAAGACACCCCCCTCCCCAGTTATTGAGCTTTATTAAGCTTTATGAAGACAATGTTTTAGACGTTTTAGAAATATTGAAATTTAGAAATGTATTAGAAATATCAGAGATTCTGGCTGTGCACACAACTGTACCCAGCCTCATTTGTTAGGCCTGCAATGCAAAACTATCATAAAGGATTTAAACGACTATTTTCTTTCATGATATAGTTTAAGCCAAAAGGACACGTGAAGTAAATTAGACAATGCATTAACTTACATTAATTAATCTTCTTTATTTACATAACACATTCCGTTATCTCATCATCCTCACAAAATTGAGGAAATGATTCAAGTATCATAGTCTATTAATATTTATACACCATTCAGAGTGGAATCATTCACCTAGGTATCTAAGCAGCTGTACTGTTAGTTTGCAATCATTATTATGTCGTGGCAGTGTATGAAAGCTTGCCACAGGTTTATAACTTTAACGTGGAGCAGGGTCTATAGGTGCCATTCCAGAGTGCAATACATTCATTTGCAATTACGTAACATGACAAAACATTTACCTCCATGAAAACAAAACATTACTAAATCCCTGTAGACCAATAAAAAAACAACAACAGTTTGAACGTCATATTAACACCGAGGGGGTCGACCCTCTTGCATCCGGCCTACACTTGCATGTGTGGCCCTTCGTTGCCTTTTTGTTTCCTTCCATCGATATGTACACCCACTGCGTCGGTTACATGTCGCGGAGCAGCTACCTGGCGGCTCTGACTTGGTGCACCGTGTACTTCTCCGAGCTCTGCATGGAGCTGGGCTGCTCCCAGCGACAGAGCACGCTGCCCGACGGGTCGGCCTGGCCCTTGAGCAGGAAGTAGAGCCTGCGCAGCACGGTGCGACGCAGCAGGATGTACACCCAAGGGTCCAGGATCTGGTTCCAGGAGGCCAGCCTCACGCCCACGATCATCAGGGTCTGGTAGGTGGACACGTCGTCCCCGACGGCCGCCCTGTAGGATCGGATCACCGTCATCAGACCAAAAATCTGCGATAAGACAGATAGATACAGTACAGGACACCTCAGGAGTGCGTTGCTTGCGTGCGTCGCGAACGGCACTCTGCAAATACACAACGTTTACAAATGATTTGCACAAACAAGATTCAAGATTTTAAGAAGAATTTAGGAAGATTTCTTCACCGTTGATCTCCGTCGGTTCTTTGAAAGACAATACAGGGCAGCCTTTTAAGTGTGTTCTTTAAGCCCATTAAGTACTCCAGTTGTTCGTTATGTCAGCCTAACTTTTCAAAGAATTTATTGGAGGGGTTTAAGTGCCCCAGGGTTCAGCCTGTGGCCATCATCACGTCAGAGTCATCCATCTAACAACAACTAGATCTATGCTTTCTAATCACCACCTACTCCCGAGACTCACCAGCAGGGGGCTCCAACAGATGCAGGAGGTGATCATGATGCCCACCAACTGCACCACCATCTCGACGTCGTGGGACCTGGCCGAGTGATGGGAGCCGGGCCTCCTCCGGCATCGGGCCCGCACCAGCGTCAGGCCGCTGACCGTGTTGCACACCAGCGCCACCGCCAGCGAGCCCAGGCCCAGTCCGGAGAAGAGCGCCACGAAGGCCACGTCGGCCTCGCCGGTGTCCTCCAGCACCTTGATGAAGCACCAGGTGCCCGGGTGCTGGTAGGCGTAGGAGCCCAGCCGGAAGCAGGGCAGCAGGGCCACGCAGAGGGCCAGCAGCCAGATGAAGGACAGGGAGAGCTTGGTGCGCGTGGTGCTGACCAGCGCGGAGTGCAGCAGCGGCTGGGTGACGCCCACGCAGCGCTCCGCCGCCATGGCGCAGCCCAGGAAGAGCGGACAGAGGCCGAAGAACACCATGCTGCCGCCCAGGAACTGGCACATGACGTCGGGCGAGCGGTAGGCCTGGGCGGGCGCCGCCCCCCCGGTGTAGTAGAGCCGCAGCACCAGGGCCCCCGGGATCACGTGGCCGGCGAAGTCGGTGACCACCAGGGAGGTGGCGAAGAGGAGGAAGGTGGCTTTGGAGCGACGGCGCTGCAGGGAGTAGGCGTTGGCCAGGATGAAGAAGGCCACCGTGTTGGAGATGATGCCCAGGGTCATGGACAGCATGGCGGCGATGGGGTGGGGACTGGGGGGGAGCTTGTCCTTGGTGAGGTTCCCCTGCGGGGACCACCCGTCCATGGCCACCTCCACGTCGCCCATGGTTACCTGGGCGGCGTTGTGGTTGGAGAAATGGGTGGGGGCTGGGGTGGGCAGGTAGCTGAAGTCCATAGCTAGCCTCAATTAGCTGTGACGAGAAGTGGGACGTTATCGCATTTGTGGGGCTAACAGGTTAATGTGATGCACACATGGCGGGAAATGAGATATACACTACAGTGTGAGCCACACCCGTGGGTTAAATCGACAAAAATAGTAGAAGTGTTAGGTTGAACTTTTTTTGTGCAAGACAGCCTTAGTACATTATTGACTCATAGCCAGCAGGACTAGACTAAATATAGGAATACACACACACACACACACACGCACGCACGCACGCACGCACGCACCCACACCCACACACGCACATACACACGCGCACGCACGCACGCACGCACACGCACACACACACACACACACACACACACACGCACGCACGCACGCACACACACACACGGACCATATGAAATAAGCAAGTTATACATACTGATGATTGCACAGTATCACAGTATTGAATTTTTCATTAATAGTATGCCTACAATAAAAAAAAAAAACGACATCACTCACCTGCATCGCTCATTGCAAATCATCGTCACGGGGCTTCGCAGCAAACCGATCAAATTGAAATAGCACAAAACAATCCAAAGTAACGCTGGATTCAAAGCAGCCAGCCCATTCCCCCCGCCGCCCCTCTTCTAATGTTGGGATCGCTCCAAAAGAAGTCCACGCTTAAATCCAAATAAACCGCACACACACAGCGCTGTGTCCTTAGTCCATTAGATCGGAGTTTCATTGCGTTAGAAGAAATTAAATCAGCTGTGTGTTGCTCCCGCGAATGTCTTAGAGAAATGAGTTACGTCCACATAGCGCGTCTTTCTCCACATGGGCGGCTCCCTGCTCGGCGAGTCAAGTTCATTTGTCTACAATTTAGTATTACCCTTCTATCTATCTATCTATCTATCTATCTATCTATCTATCTATCTATCTATCTATCTATCTATCTATCTATCTCTACCCCCCTCAAACCCCCCCCCCCCCCCCCCCCCTCTCTCTCTCTCTCTCTCTCTCTCTCTCTCTCTCTCTCTCTCTCTCTCTCTCTCTCTGTGTGTCTTTCTTTCTCTCTCTCTCTCTCTCTCTCTCTCTCTCTCTCTCTCTCTCTCTCTCTCTCTCTCTCTCTCTCTCTCTCTCTCTCTCTCTCCCTCCCCCCCCCCCCCCCCCACCCACACTCTCCATCAGTGAGAGGAGAAGGTAGCTCTCCTTGCGGATCAATATGACGAAGCGGACCGCAGGGCACGTGTCAAGTGTTGCCGCCAATATAGTGGAAAGTCAGAAGCTCGGTGACCACAACGATGGTCGATGATGGAGCCGAGACCGACCACCCCTAGGTCTCGGAGGTGTTACATCGACTCAGATTTATCTTTGTTTCATTTCATCCGGTTTAGGGACTGTTATCATGAGTTATTCAGCAGCAGATGGTATTTAGTAAGTCAGTTACTAAATCAGTGTCAGTTACAAACAGATTTGTGAGTTGATCACACAATCACTCATGCCTTGTTAATGATTTTTAATCCGCAAGTCTGCAGTCACACAGTTGTACAATCCTACGTTTGTCTCTGCACCGTTGAAGTGTTTCGATGGCCGTGCCAGGTTTCCCCAGGAATGTTTTCCCTGCTGCCCCGTTACATAGCTCTGTCTCTGCTCTGTGTGTTGGCCTCCGTGTCCTCTGCTCCGTCCAATACCAAGTCTGTGGTTCCAGGAGAACCACGCCACACCCGTTCCACATCTGCTGACCACAAATGTTCTTTGTTGAAAAACACCTTCTCACACGAGCTCTCACACGCACTGAAGAGTCAGTTGCACGGCTGAGCTACATCCAATCACTGATGATTGTCATAATTGGTAAGGTTATATTTAGAAAAAAAAAAAAAAAATTGCCTATGAGGTAGGCAATCATCTAAGCAGATGTTTTATTAAATCCATGACATTTCTGAGAGTTTTTAGATTCAACTTTATTGTCCTTGTGACAGAGTACAGGTACAGAGCCGACGAAATGCAGAGCAGGTCAGTGTGTGTGTGCAGATGTTTCCTGATGTAAGGAGCAGAATGGAACGCAGAACCAGCATTCTGTAACTGGTGGTTAGTAAATATGTGTGCACTGCACATAAACCAACGGAAGTCACTTGGCAGCAATAAGGGGTTGCTAGGTCACCTCACAGAGGTGGAAGGTTTGGTTTGCTGTTCTTATCAGCGATATATCCTCCAAGAAAACTTATTCGTGACAATGTATTTGGGAATCTATATCTTGTTCTGATTGTCAGACATGTATAAACAGAGAGTCCACACCAGTTTACAGTCACAACTGGTGGCCACCGACCACTTGCAATGGATTGCACGCGATGCAATTCATTCGGCTCGCCGTCACTCACACGCAAATCCACATTTCGCCGTTCCAATGTTTCTGTCAACCCATAAAATGGGATGTTCACAATTATCCCCGGGCCGTTAAATTTGGAGTGAACTGGAGACAAGTCAAAGCGTGCTACTCCATGAATACAGCATTGGAGCCACAAAATTGGAGCATTTTTAATTAGAAAAATGCATTACTTTGATACACCTATTTGGCAGCAGCCCACGGTAAACCAAAACAGAAGTGAAAATATGATGAATTCAAGGAAAAAAAATTTTTGAGGAAATGATGGAATTATTTACACCACAAATGCACCACAGTGCAGCATTCTGTAAAAACGAAATAATCTAAACTAGTGTTGGGTGGTTAGATCTTATACAAGTGCAACATTAAAAGCTAGGGTAGGCAATGTTGAGATACCAGCCACATTAAGCTAGATTTTGAAAGTAGCCCAGCCCTCAAAACACACGACTAGCTTGCTATCTCAAGCGCTAGGCCTGCTTAGCCTTGTGTTAGACTTCAGGGGTACGGTAGACAGACAGACAGACTGGTAAGCCGTCCAATGATTTCATTTGGGCCAATTTTTTGTCAGAGCATTTGATTTATTGAATCTTTCTGAATGTTTCGGGTTTATTATGATATGTTTGTTATTATTATGTAGAGAATTTCGACAGATATGACAAAAAATGCTTCTAAAATGAATTGCTTACCCTAGTTTTCACACATAGTGTTTCATTTACAGAACTTATATGGATCATGATTTATGACAGAGCAACAAAGAAAGGTCCAGGCTAGTAACTTGCTGAGTGTTGCTGCTAGCTTGCTGTGTTTTGTGTGATGCCCCTCAGTTCAATAGAAGCCTCAATCATGAAAACCATTAGCAAACAAAACAAAGTTTGCCTGTCAACCATTTTTTTTTTTTTTTTTTTTTTTACAATATATGAGTGAGTAGACAGCATGGCTGATGGTAAATATCAAAAGAGCAAATACGAGTATAATGACCAAATCTTATGTTGAGCCTTGATCTAAGTATGTATACGAGACCCATATCACCTTGAGCCCCGCCCCTTGCTGCCTATTGGCTCTCCCATTGGGACTGTAAAAGAGCCACACAAACCACTCATCATAACTGAAAGTTTGCTGGAAGAATCAGTGTTTTTCCTCTGTGGTTTCAAGCTCTTTTGGAAGTAAACCTCATCAATGCCATCCATTCTTTGCTCGGGGCATTGTGTCAATTCACAATCACAATACACCAGACAGCACGATAACATTAGAATGCATTTATTGCAAAAATAGTCTGCTTGTGAGGCTTCTGAAATGTGAGAAGCCTCTTATGAGGTTGTGAGGCTTCTGAAATGAATGAAGGGGATGAACTAAACACATCCAACTGAATTCATTATTTCAAACGTCAACTCAATGCAATAGATATTCACTGTTGATGCTGAAGCATATGAAGTTGAAGTTTAAACAGAGTGGACTTTAAACTGCTCTTATTTTAGCCATAGAGGGCTGTAGGAGTTTCCGACCAGAAACATAAATCTGGAGTGGAGTGGAGCTGAGGAATTTTTCTTTGAGAAACAAAAGATGTTGAGCTTGAAGGCGAATATCTCGTTCTGACTGACTACGCTCAGACCTACTGCACAATTTTAGAGTGAGAGAGAGTGATAATGCCAAACAGATTGGCTACATCTGTCACAGATGTAGCAGATGGCAGCAGTGTGTGGTCTCAAAAACAATCAATAGTGATTTTGTGGTAAATTATCTTTAGTCACGGTTGTTGTCATTCTTATTCTGGAACGAACGCTGAATATTTTATCTTACATGATGATCAGTTGAGAGTCACAGAAACCTCAGAATACATTTTGAGTTTGCAAGATTTCTCTTCGTTTAGAAAGTTAGCTGTCTGTCCCTTGTTTATTGTAAAAAACCAGAGCTATATATTTCCTAATGTAACAAAGTTGACATTCCATTTTATTGCTACCACTCTTAACTTCCAGAACCAGAAAAAGGTCCGCATCTATTTGGTGGGTGTACAGATTTGCCGCAAAAATGTAAGAAAATAAAACAGGGCTTCATTAGTGACTCAATCAACCCACTGACCATTAATGCTGAGGAATGTCAGTGAGTGGAAAATGAATTGATGTTAGCTCCAAGCGCGCAAACAAACTGCTTGCTTTTTTTTTTTTTTTAAAGGTTGGATGTTGTTTTTGCGTGTGAGTTTTTTTTTTACCTTTCACCTTTAGCTAGTGCTTCAATGAAACAGGCCTACAGCGAATTGGCTGCGAGGCCAGACGCTGGAACTATTTGTGATTCGAGCGAGCTTCCTAACAAATCCAAGTCATAACCACGGCCGCGGTCTCGGGTTCGGCTTGGGCCGTGGGAAGGCTAAAGGAAGAGCTGGTCTCCTTGGCGGCAGCGCCGGTGAGTATTTCTCAATCAGACAGATTAGGAGGCGTCTAGCACAACACAAACCTTCCAACTGTCCCAGAGGGACAGAACCATTGAGACAGAAGAAGGTAGAGCAGATGTGTGGATTGCGTTTATCTCCAGATGAACCCAGCATGTGTAAGAAATAACCCCCCGCTCGGAGCAGTAAAATTGGGAATGTGTTCTCACAGTCATTCATTTCATGTTCTACCTTTGTTTCCCTGCAAGAGGTTAAGAAACAGTGCTGTGTGTGTGTGTGTGTGTGTGTGCATGCGTGCGTGTGTGTGCCTGAGCGTGTTTGCGTATATTGACTTGTTTAGTTGAAGAATCACCCACTCGCTCACTTCCACCCCAATTATTGTGACTCCTGACCTTTAATCAGGCTGATTTGTGGCCCTCGGAGATAGCGAGGGCAGCAGGTTGTAAATTAAACCTGCACCCATAGCTCCAATGGGTGGGAGTAAACCAGATCCATCACACCCAGCGACCCAGGTCACACTGTCTGTCGTTACACTCAGTTGAAAGCATTGGGTTATGTGCCATAAAAAATATATAGGCCTATTTGACTTCAGTTTTCACAAAATTGCAATGCAAGGTGCAAATGGCAATGAGCACATTATTAGATGAATTATCTTTATCTTTAATTATCTTTATCTTTATCCTAATTATCTTTTTTTAAATCTTCTTCATTCATAGGCGTCAACTCATATGGTTTCGCTACACGGCTTGAAAGAGGTAAAGCAGAGAGCACGAGGAAAACAGAAGGAGAACGTGTGGAAGAAGAAGCCACATCTAAACATCGTGATTCACCCGGGAAGCCGCGGCCCGGCATCTCTTCTCTGAGGTCCTGATGAAAAGTCACCCACTCTGCGGACAAGATAAACAATCTTCAAGTACAAATCTTGGTGTAAGCCTTCGCGGCTTTCGTGCACTTCAGCAAGAGGAGGCTTGGACCCATATTTAGAGCTGCACGGCTGCACTGTTGACTGTCTTGGAACGACACAAGCCCCGCCCCTTCAGCAAACCGACAACTAACTTTACTTTATGTTGAAAACACAAAGGGTTGTTTGTATTATTCCCTTGGCTGTTGTTAAGAGACAGAATTGAGGTCCGGCAGTAAAACTTATTTTCAGGCACGTACGCTACAAGAGAGGTTCCTGTTTTCACAGAACCATGATAACACACATTGGTTATTGTCATGCATGTGTTTGCGGTAATTCATTGCCCCGGCTCTAATGATTTATCACATTGCTCATGCAATATCATTGCTCATGCAATATATGCAATACCGCATGAGCCGTAATGTAAGCACATTCACATCACTTTCTCTTTTTTCTTCCTCCTCGTTTCATTACAGAAATGGAATAAAACTCACTATGAATCAGCCCTGTAAACAGATGCAGTGCAGGGTAAAGACAAATACACTACACGTGTTTGGGTGTTTCGCATATGTGTACTCATCGCATCAGACTCACTATTTACCTTTTTGAATTGTGTATATTTATTTATTTCTGCCAACTCTCTGCCTGCCTCTCACATTAACTATTTAGTGGGGAATTTCTTGAGTGAAAAGGGGAAAAGCTCTCCTGGCGTGAACAGCACCACGTCCACTTACTGCTCACCTTTCCTGGAACACGTCTTTGTGAATCTGTTGACTCAGCAGGCGTTTGAAGCTAAATTTGTGTCCCTAATTTTAACGGATTGAACACATAAAGAGCACCCTGTAGAGTTTGCAAATAAACCAGATTTGATACGATCATTATGAAATGAAAAACAATGACGCAATCTTTTATTATCCTATAAGAAAACACACCAAACGTGCAACATGTATGTTATGTTAATGGTAGCTGGGTAAACACAAACATTTAGACTTGATGTATTGAGTCAGTGGATTATGTTAACTGCCCCCCCTCCCTCCTTGAGAGAGAGAGAGAGAGAGAGAGAGAGAGAGAGAGAGAGAGAGAGAGAGAGAGAGAGAGAGAGAGAGAGAGAGCGAGAGAGAGAGAGAGAGAGAGAGAGAGAGAGAGAGAGAGAGAGAGAGAGAGAGAGAGAGTGCTTTGGTGAACGGTGAAGCCTTTCACAAGTGTCCATTTACCACTGTTGATAAATATGCCGCACGTTTTGCTCGTCTTTTTCGGAGTACGTGGATTTCCTCTCATCAAAAAAAAAAAGTCTAAAAGCCTAACATAAACAAAGGCTTATCTTTATATTGCAATAGAGACCAGACAAAGCAGCACAAACCAAGAACACATCAAGGAGCTCCTCAAGGATAACTACCGCTTTTACAGAAACTGAGAGGACTGTTGATCTTCTGGCGGAGACCTCATTGTACATTCTTGGTCATGATAACAATACAGCCACAGCACTACACAGGATGTCACAGGGTGTTTGACTCTTGTGTTTAGTAAGGTTTGAGTGCCTATTGAACCAAACGTAACCATTCAATGGTTTACGTTTGACAGACAGACAGACAGACAAGACAGACAGACAGACAGACAGACAGACAAGACAGACAGACAGACAGACAGACAGACAGACAGACAGACAGACAGACAGACAGACAAGACAGACAGACAGACAGACAGACAGACAGACAGACAAGACAGACAGACAGACAGACAGACAGACAGACAGACAAGACAGACAGACAGACAGACAGACAGACAGACAGACAGACAGACAGACAGACAAGACAGACAGACAGAAATACTTTGATGATCCCTGAGGGACATTGCATTTGTTACAATAGTCCGGGAAAAGAAACGGCAGTGCAGAATTGAAGAACAATGCTGAACAGTACCGTAGAGAAACAGAAATAGAAATATCTAATATAAACATCTAATATGAACGTGTGTGACAATATACAAAACATGCATACGTCTAGGCATACACAAAGAAGTAGCATGTACGGTAAGCGGAGTAATGGGTGACCAGTTATGAAGTGACCACTAAGGTGATAGTGACCACCTAAAGGGCAGGCTACCGCTACTCAGCAGGCTGACAAAGTCGTCGTAACCAGCACTCTACAATAGGTGCTCAGGTGTCCCAATGCACCTTTGGGCGTGTGTTGTATTGGATTAAAGTTGTTGTTGCATTGCGCACTGTCCATCACTCACCTCATCCGTATAAGCCAATATAAGAAATGATCTCACATCTCAGAGGCGAACATTGTGAGTGACCTAGTGGTACTGGGATATCAATGATTGTGGTCATGATTGTGAATTGAGAACATTACGAATTATAGCAACTAATGAATCTGTCCAGTCATACAAAAATAACTTAAAAGGAAAACGCCACCGTTTGTCCATACTGAACTACGTTCTTCCCTGATCTTAGATGAGTTGATACATAAGTCTCTCGCCTCTGTGCGTGCACTTGATCGCTCTGGCGCGCAGCGCTACTTTGCTAGCATGTAGCTTGGCCCAGTATATTCCTTTAGGATTCAAACGGGGGTGAAGTTAGAAGCGACCAAGCACTTCCACGTTTTCCCTATTGGTTACGTGAGTAGTTACACGAAAAGATCCTAAAAGATCCTCTCCCCCTCCCCCTCTTACTTCCGTCAATAGAACCAAAAGAATCTTAGAGGAGTGATGATATTACTGCGCCGACGTCAAAGTGTTATTCCGCCATACATTATAGTTATCCTTTTTATCCGCTTAGAAAATTGCCATATTTCATTTTGTGTAACCATACTTGGGTCGTGTAACTACTCACGTAACCGTATTTAAATGGGGAAAACGTGGAAGTGCTTGGTCGCTTCTAACTTCACCCCTGTTTGGATCCTAAGGAATATACTCGGCCAAGCTACATGCTAGCAAAGTAGCGCTGTGCGCCAGAGCAATCAAGTGCACGCACGAAGGCGAGAGAGGTATGTATCAACTCGTCTAAGATCAGGGAAGAACATAGTTCAGTATGGAAAAATGGTGGCGTTTTCCTTTAACATGGCTAGAATTGGCTTTGACCTGAAAGGTCAAAGGGGCAAAGTGGCATTCAAATCACACTAGTGCCAACAACTCCACATACCGACTCCAGCAGTACAGACAGCCAAGTCAACAAAGGCGTTATCCTCCTATTCTTGGTTGAATCATACTTTGGAAACTTTCTGGAAAATTCCTGGAAAATTTTTTCATTTCCCCCAGGAGATTCTACAACAATTACTGGCACCCAGGGAGAGACGGCCACTCAATACCATTAACCATCAATCTGAACACCGGTCCGGTCTCCTCTGTCCGCGCCCATTTACCCCTCATGTTCCTGCAAATTGACACTCTGAGTCATAGCTGCAGGAATGGATGTTCGTTCCTCAAACGCAGGACTCCGCTTTGGCAGAAGCCCAGGAATCCGAGACGTGTCCTAACCTGGTGCTCTTCTTGAGGATCATTGCAATGAGTGCATCTTGAAAGCTTTCTTTCACTTCAACACATGCCCTGATGTTCCTTCCTGTTGCTAGCATTCATGACCACAAATACCATTTCCCTCACCAAATTTGAGATTTTTTTTTTTTTACAGCATTTCCAAAATTGGATGGACAGTTTTTTTTTGCGGTGTACCAAGGGAGCGAGATGAGTGTGCATAGTAGGATTATTACTAGCCCTGGGGGCTGTCCATCTAGAATCCACCTTATCCACTGGCTCCCTGTAACCTGACCCTGCTCCCCAGTGAACTTGACGCTATCTGACCTCTGCAGGGTCCGCCTATTGCGCCATGTAACGCGAGCGTGTATTTATTAATAAACATCTCAAAGTGAAAATACTGTGAAAATTTCAGGCGAGCGAAGGTAGGTTGAAACCCCCCCAGGGGCTACAATCGTGTTGTATTTCACTCTGGGGGCACAAACAGTGACTCAAACAGCCATGACTCTGCTGAAGCACAGCTGTTTGCCACAGCAGTGTACAATGTTTGCTGTGGCTGATATTGATTGATGCATCATATAAGAAGCATATCCCACTCAGGCCATGCTGACCTTGTTTACTTGATCCGTTTGTCCCCATGTGTGCGGGGTCCAACCTGAACACTAAGGTCTACACAAGGAGTTTGCCTCCTGCCTCGTCAACAATGCAAGTTCTTAATATGTGCAAGCAGGTGCAGCCTTCACTTGGTAAGGTTGAGGGCAAACGGGCACGGGTTAAACCGTACAGATGGAGATGGGATATGACAAGGATAACATCATTTTAAAGCCTTGTCAAAAAATCTGGTTAAAGGTCCAATGAGTTGGTTGGATGGATCCAAGTCGCAACATGGTTGATGGATAACGGATAGCAGAAATAAGTTATACTAGTAAAAAAACGAAATTAAACCATTCAAATTATTCATTTAGAAACAGCAGGTTTATGTCCATATGGTTTTATTTTTACTGTTGTTAATTATCTTTGGTAAATTACATTATCAACTCAATTCAATTTAATTCAGTCAAAAGCTGTAAAAGGTCACATGACATTTGTCCACCACAACCTTACTTAAGAACTTTCTGTACTGGAGCCACCACTGGAGCTCACAGATGTTCTGTTACAAAGGGCCGACTGAATCTGCTCCGATGCCAAAAATACAATTCCATGGAAACTTCACCCACCTTAAACTAAAGCACTACTCTGCAAGTTTATCGATACTTCCCCGGTTTAATTGAATTTCCAATTGTTTTCCATTCTTCCAATGCGTCCACACAGCTTTGATCTGCAGAGATAGAAGGCGCTCTTCATGTTGTTTTCTTCTCTCAGGTCAATAACGCGTCATTGTGAGGAGCGTTTTGCTTCGATAACATCATCAGTGAATAGCAATGTGACCGTCTGGTCCGCTAACAATATTATGATCAATGACGGTATAATTAAAGGAGAAGTCTAGAAGAAATAAAGCAGCCCAACCAGATGATCACATTAAGCAGTGCATCTCTGCAGATTTAAAATGCTAATAAGTTTCTGTATATAATGGGATAAGACTTTAAAGATGACGTTTACCACATTAATAGCAAACAGAGAAAGGGGGATTTAGAGAGCAGAATATGGGGATTGTGGGAAAGAAACCAATATTCAATCACATGTCTCCATGTTTATTTGAAATATAAACCATTACAAAAGTTGATAAAAAGTCAAATAAGCTTTGATAAAAAAAAGTCAAATAAACTTTTTTATCACATGTACATGGTTGGTAAAAAAAAAGCATCATTAATGTACGACATGCACCGATGTACCTGGCCAGAAAAACAAATCATGTTATGGGGCACACAGTCAACATATCAGCTGATGTGTTGTAAAAACATGCGAAAGCACGAGATGGATCGAGATGTAAACAAACATGGAATGCCTATTTCTCCTTTACACATTCTTATAGTATAGTGGTGAATAAATGGGTTGAC
This sequence comes from Urophycis tenuis, assembly GCA_036785325.1. NCBI lineage: Eukaryota > Metazoa > Chordata > Actinopteri > Gadiformes > Phycidae > Urophycis > Urophycis tenuis. The sequence goes on from JAXIVH010000001.1 coordinate 17,759,992, forward strand.
CTGCACACGTCTTTAAAAAAACCAGTGGCAAGGTCAATTTTCTAAGTGGTTCAGATACTCCCTCTACAGGTAACACAGGACATCATTATTTATTTTCTTTTTTTTTTTAACAATAAATGGCACAGGCACGTTCCCCGAGATCCATCTACTCTAAAATCCCACATGACATTAAACACTGACTTTTTTTTTTTAACAGAATAGAATTTTTTTTTTTAACAGAATGAATGCCCTCCATGAGAGCTGACAATGATCAAAAAGGTTTTTTCTCAGCCGATGAATATCCCGATTCAGAAAAAAGGTCATCCACTCTATGATTACCATAAAACAGTGAACTACTCTCCAAACGGGGTTAGCTTTTATACCGCGCCCTCTTCCCAACAAAATCACCCTTTAAAACTGTCCTGCGTGTTCTGCGAGTGGTTATTTTTTCTTTCGTGCATCATTGCAGTCCAACGGGACAGAGACAGAAGACACCGTTGGAACATTGGAAAAACAGTGTAACAGTCCTAAATGTGCGCTCTAAAAAAAAGGCAATCATTGCATTTGATCCCTAAGTATTAAAACATTTTGAAAATCTTCTCTACACACCCGGCTCTCTGCTTTCTACATCCGGGGAAAAAAAACCTGTGAATATTAAAACATATTTTGCAGAGAATAACAGAGGTCAATCAAGTGACCCAGTGATCATCCATCCGGCGCCAAACATTCGCACCCGTGAAATTATCTGCAGTGGACATGCATGCATTTTGCACGTTTGATAAGGTGTTGACAATCTAACCTCGAAGGGTTCCCGCGCGGCCGAGCGGTGCGGAGCGGACTAGACGGCCGCTGGGTCGACCATGCTTTGAGTGGACATGGCCACTGCGGGCGAGGGCGAGGCCTTGCCTTTGTAGCCCAGCTTCAGGATGTGTTTCTGCAGGTGCGCTATCCAGTCCTCCTGAATCGACAGAGGCCCCTGGAACACCTGGTCACAGAACCTAGAGCACAGGCATGCACACGCACACGCACACACACACACACACACACACATACACACACACAGTGGTGAGTGAGGCAAAAAAAAAAACTAGACAGAAAAGCTATTGTTAAATCGGACCGTTTTACCCCAGGTAAACTTGTGTATAGTTGTCCATAAATTAAAAATTCACGTCTATCGATCTAATCCTACACAGCAATTTTGACATTGACATCGTTTTGGCCCACTAACCTGCACTTAAGGGAGTAGACTTTTCCCACCAGCTTGACCAGCGGGGTGAGTGGAGGGTTGGGCAGCAGGGCGGGGATGTTCCCGGGCCGGGCCAGCTGCTGGGGGCTGCCGTCCACGTTCTCCTGCCCCGTTGCCACTTGTAGTTTTGGTGGACGGACTCCTGAAAAAAACAAAAAAAACAAAACATCGTTTGGCTCACTTCACCTCCACCATGTGGCATCATTTCATTTGGACCTCGGCTGTGTTCGTCTCCATCGTGGCACTTACGGCTCGCGGGGGGCACTCTGACGTCACTGAAGGCCGACTGCTTCGGAACACGGCCCGGCTCCACCTCCGAGGGCTCCCGGGGGGCTTTGGGCGACTCACCGGGGGCCCCCGGCGCTCCCTGCCGGCCTGGGGCCCCCTGAGGCTCCGGGCTCCCGGCCGCCCCGGGGTCCGCCTCCACGGGGGGAGCGGGAGACTGAGTCGGCCTCTGGGGACGGAGAACCACAAACGGGCGGATTGATAGTGAGGAGATTGTTGTTGATGCCGAAGAACAAGAAGTGAACCAGGAACTCTAGATAGTTTAAGCTGAAGTTGTTTATTGGTCTCGTACGAAGGGAGAAGGCAGAGGATGTCATCGAGCAAGAGATTCGTGCGTGAATCTTCCTCAGTTCCTTCTGCCTGCTCCCGGAGACACAGTGTATTAAATGCAAGTCTCAAACCGGAACAGCATGACAGGAGTGTCCCATTCTGATTGGCTGATAATGTATAAAGATTATATGTTACTAAGCAGATTTGACATGACATAGGTGTATTCTTCAATCACTTTGTTATGTCTCCAAGTTCCAGAGAGTTAAGACTTAAAGTCGCCAAGTCACTATGTCCTTCTTCAGAATGTCAGATCAACCTAACCGTACCATTGCTAAATAATATTTTTCCTAATACGGATGAGTCATGAATCTGACGAAAGAAGATTCTAGAGGACGGTAAGTATCCTAGATTGACTGCCACATGAATAATGCGATAGGTTAATTGCCAACGCAATGAAAAAAGTGCAACAGTAGACGTTGTGGTTCAAAAGCCGCGCTCGTCCTCCTTGAAGGCCTACCTCCTTGAAGGCCTTACCTTCTTGATGTACAGATCTCCCATGAGATAGCGCCGGGTTATCTCCGCCACCTTGGCCGGCTCCTTCTGGATCCACTCGTTGAGGAGCTCAATGGGGGAGCCCTTGGAGCCGTCCGTCTTCAACTCTGTCACGCCCAGCTGCCGCAGGTGGGCCCGTGCATGGCTGGCCAGGGCCTTGCGGTGGTGGAACTCGAATCCACAGAGTTCACAGAACGAGGCTAAAGACAGCAGAGGACGACAAGAGGAGGGACCCCAACCGCCTGTGAGCTCTCTAGAACAGTCGGTGATTGACTAATCAACGCCTCCGTCGATAAAATGCATATTTTAGTAAACATAAACTTGCGTGCGCATTTACGGCCGCTATCTGTGCGCTGGGACACAGTCACGGTTGCGGCGCGACACACATCTGTGGAGGCGTCTAAAAAGGGACACAGGACAGCTCCGTCACCGCGCGTCACCACGCCGTTCCGTGGACTTACGGTTCTGCGAGTTCCCCTTCTTGCCCGCGGGCGGCTCGCCGCCCTCCGCGGACGCTTCCTTTCCCATCAGCTGCCGGAGGAGGTCAATCGGCGACGACTTGCTGGTCCAGGCGATGCCGAGTTGCCGCAGGTGGGCGCGGACGTGGCACGACAGACCCTTGCGGGAATCAAAAAGCTGGCCGCAGTACTCGCACAGGATGAGCGGGATGGGCTGTCCGTCAAACGGGGGCTCTATGTAGCCGTCCAGGGGCTCCTGCGCGGGCTTCTTCCATTGGGGGTCCACGGCCAGGCGGAAGCCCTTCTTAGCCTTCGGCGCTTTGCTGGCCGGTCTGTGCGGGGAGGTCTGGGCCGAGTGTGGAGCCGGCGACGGGGCCGACGGCTGCGCCTTGGCTTTGGCTGGGCTGTGCTGGGGGTGGTTTGGCTGGGCCGGGGGTTTCTGTCCGGGGGCTTTGTCCGCGGTCATGGGCCATATGTCTGCGAGCACGCCGCTGCTGGCCAGCTCCTCGATGGCGTCCACCGCGGAGGCTTTCCCCAGCAGGTCGGAGACGCCGATCTGCCGCAGGTGAGAGCGGGCGTGGCTGCCCAGGCCTTTGCGGTTCTCAAACTCCTCCCCGCAGAGCACGCAGACAAACTTCTTCAGCACCTTGGCCCGCTTACCGGGGGGGGGCCCCAGAGAGCTGGTCGAGGGAGAGTCCAGAGAGTGGGGCGTTACGAAGGACTTGGGGGAGGACAGAGGGGCCACGGGTCCCTGGTCCTCCGGGTCGATGTTCTTCAGCTGGTAGAGCAGGGCGATGGGGCTGATTTTGGAACTGGCGTCTGAGACTCCGAGCTGCCGCAGGTGGGCCCTGGCGTGGCTGGACAGGCCCTTGCGTGTCTCGTACCAGGCGCCGCAGACCAGGCACACGTGGACCTCGTCGCTGGAGTTTGAGACTGCAAGAGGTGACAGGAGGCATTTAATCATGTCAGCTTTGCCCGTTGATACATACGATGTGGTGGTGGTGTAGTGTGGTGGCTACGTGTGGCAAGTTTCTCCTCTTATCTCGCTTGGTTGGTAGACCAGTGAGAAGACAATACAGAAGAAGTGTGTGTGTGTGTGTGTGTGTGTGTGTGTGTGTGTGGGAGGGTATGTTGTACACATAACCCCAGTTACATCACTATAGCAACACAGATCAAAAGGTGCAGTATAGAAGTGGTGGTTATGTTGAACAAATGACCTCCACTTAAAGCACCACAGCAACACAGATCAAACATGCGGTGTAGTAGTGAGACATACCCAAGGTGAGAGGGGCATCTGTTTCCTGTGGTGCCCACTGAGGTTTCAGTGTGGTCTGTTTCGAGCTTGAGCTCGGGGCGTCACTTTTTCTGGGTTCGCTTGTTTTATGGTGGGAGGCCAGCGGGGGTGAAGCAGCCCTTTTCGAACCAGAAAAGGAAACCCCAGAAGAGCTCTTCGGTGTGGGGACCTTTTCACTCTTGGTTTTTGGTGGCCTTTTGGCTTCAGGGACGGGCAATACCATGGGTTTTTTTGGATCCAAACTGAAGTCTAGGTCGGGGTCTTTGTTCTCTCTGGCGATTTTGTAGAGAAGCTCTATTGGGCCGTTGGTACATTCTGACAACGGCACCCCGAGGTTCCGCAGATGGAGGCGCGCGTGGCTGGAGAGCCCTTGTCTCGTCGCGAAGCCACATCCACATACGTCACACACCTTATTTATGGTAACTGTACGAGAATGAGGTAAAGAGTAAATGTGATTACAAAACACAGCACAGACTTTAGAGAGGCTAAAGTAGACTTAAACAAATGTATGCTTTATGTCAAACACGTTGACTGAACATTCACATTATATCAACCATCACATATTCGACGTTGCTTACTGTTTCTTTCCATGGCTGGTGACGTTTAGGGTTTAAAAAAAAAAAAAACACACACACCCCCAAACCTTTGAGGCTCACAGAATCTATAATAAAGGTGAAATAAACGAGTGTTAAGACAGTCTGTTTTCATCAGGCCGAGCAAAGGATCAGACGGGACAATCGGCTATAATGCTACAATGGCTAACCAACATGTATGAGTAGGGTACATCTGGTACATAACGTTAACAATCACAACACGATAAAGTGTATGAATGTATCTTACTATATAATACCATACTATGTATTTAAAAAAAAAACCATAATTAACTAATATGAACTTTTAGCATGCCAGCTTGTTAGTAGTAGTTTAGTAGTGCAGTTTAAATGTAATGGCTTGCTAGCTACCTACCATGCTTTCTCAATGTGTCGCTATGTGAATCATTTACGTAAAGTCTACAACACACAATATCAGATGAAATAACAATTGAACGCTACCTTTTTATTATGTTTTTCAACCTTGGAAACCATAGACCATGGATGTACCTGAGGCCAGCTTATTGACAACAAAGGGTGAGGGTGGAAATTCCTGTAGTTCTTCTGAAAAGAACATTTCAAAACAAAGGTCACACTTAAACCTCATATAGAGTGCACTGCTTTATGATCCGTGTACACATCTACGAAATGCATTGTTTTAGTTATGTTGACATAAAAGCAACATTTGGAACTCTAAACAAGGACAACTATTAACAAAACAACAACAAAGCTCTGGTTTCGTCTACTTCGGACCTTTACTTTGGAAATAGTTGTATTTGGTCTCTAATTTAACTTCCGGGTAGTTTGACTGGTTACGCCTATTTCTTTGGCTCTCCACCCAATCCCCCTTTCTGTCCGACCGCCCGGTCTTCTGCAGCAGTGGTTGGGTGCACAAGGTTGGCTTTGGTTCTTAACAACTTAACGTAAGTGTATGCGTTGTCTGTCTTTTCTGTTCGTTTGGGCAATTGTACCGCATGATTAAGAAAGTAGAAGGACATCGAAGAAGCCGGTTACTTGGCCTAAGCTAGCAAGTCAGCGTGGTTTATTTCTTATCCCACGGGCCTTCTTTCCAGCTTGTTCTTTGTCTCTTGGAATCACTCAATACTTTTTTTTATATAACCCCCCCCCCCCCCCCCCCCCCACCACCACCACCACCACCACCCAGACCTTCACTCCCCCCTTCGTCTTCAGAAATATTTAGCGCAGTCATGCTGTAGTTTGCCTTAAATCACAATGCTTTCTTATACTTTTCCGGTGCATAATACTTAATTGAAAGCATCTAATATAATTAAACCAAGTTGCCACCGCATTTATGTAACTGCTGTGTAATGTTGCATGATTTGGACTGTTTGGTCACGTTGGTGTTTAAGGCCGATCACGAGATTCTCATCATTCCACGACGAATTGTAATCTCTATTGTTAGCCATTGGATGCCCACTGCCCCCTGCGTATGCTTTCATTGGCGGTAAAAAATAAATAAAATAAAATATGAAAGCTTTTTAAAAAGTATTATCAAGTCAAACAAGTGCCTCGCGAATGACAGGTTTGACCAGATCAAGACCTTCAGGCAACACTTGTATTGTAGACCAATGGTGCACCTTTCCCCCGTGGCGGTCTGATAAAAGCCCTCAAATCGTGTTGATAGCTCTGGTTGTGTTGTCTCCAGTTCTCTCCAGTTAACTACCACCATAACCATGTCTTCTGGAAGTGCCCAAATCGGCAAGCCTGCCCCTGACTTCAAGGCCACAGCCGTGGTGAATGGGGAGTTCAAGGATATCTGTTTGTCTAGCTACAAAGGTGAAGGGCTTTTCTTCTGGAGTTTGTCGTTTGTAACATATTCACATTATTCAACACATTATTCATGTGAATGATGCGTCTTCAGTCCATGCAATTATGCAATTTCCCCCCAGGGATCATTAAAGTATGTCTGTCTGTCTGTCTGTCTGTCTTGTTCTAATTTATAGAAGGAAAAAAAAAGTCTGCACCCTCTGATTCTCATCAAAAATCATCCAAAATGGCTACAAGCATATTAACTCTTGTCTCCTTTTGTATTTGTTAAGGGAAGTATGTGATCTTGTTCTTCTACCCTTTGGACTTCACCTTTGTCTGCCCCACCGAGATCGTGGCCTTCAGCGACAGGGCAGAGGAGTTCCGCAAACTCGGCTGTGAGGTCATCGGCGCCTCCACAGATTCCCAGTTCAGCCACCTGGCCTGGTGAGCATGGTGGACTTCTCCCTCCAAATAAAAATGCTCAATCAAGCATTGATGATTGCCACATCAACCTTTGACATCACTTTACCGTCGTAAATGGTAAACTGATGTTTACCATTGCAAACTGCCGTGCAAATCTTAATTTTACTTGTGTCATTTATCGGAGAGCTCAGGTGGACATATATAAAAGGAGAATGTATATTGAATATTCGTCCCCTGTAGATGTTTTGATACTTTGATGTGCTTTCTAATTGGGGGCAAGTGTTGCCCAAGAAGTGCCCATAGGCCACACCCACTCTAGCTTATCATATGTGAACCTGTGTAACGCTGATAAGCCTAAAGGTTCCAGTTTAAATGAGAGTGGTCAACGGTCACAAGAGCTCGTCCAAGTTTACTTTAGAAGGGTCTAGAAAAGTCCATGGTTAAAAAAAAAACAAGTAGGGGGTGTGCGTGAAGTATGCCAAGGGTTAAGTTAAAAAAAAACAAAAAAAGCATTTACTTCTGTTTCTGCCAGTTTCAGTTCAGTTCTATATGTTTCATTTACATTGGCATTTGGGGCATTTGGCAGACGCTTTTATCCAAAGTGACTTACAAAGAGTACTTTGTCATAAGAAGGTTCATTGCATTTCATTGCTGCTAATACAGTAAGAAGGTCACCAGAACAAGTTTCAAACATTTCAATTGCTAGGTTAACCATTGCTAGTATACAACATCTGGCGGTTGAGTTCTATATTCAGTCTGTTCTTGAAAAAAAAAAAGACTTGATCTGCCCACGTTTTCTCGGTTGACTTTTGTGTTTAAATGTCTGTTCTTTAGGATTAACACACCGAGGAAGCAGGGCGGTCTGGGTCCAATGAATATCCCACTGTTGGCAGATCTCACCCACTCCATCTCAAAGGACTACGGTGTCTTGATTGAGGACCAGGGCATTGCATACAGGCAAGTCTTTGCCTTCTTTTGTTCGGTGGTCCTGTGTGGTTCTAATTGTGGTCCAGTGTTGGGTGACCTTGCATCAGCGGGCTCCTGCAAAACTACAATGCAACAATTATGATGGCCGTGCAATGTTTTTTTTTTTTTGTCAAACCCGCCTGTTCAAAATGGGTTGGATTATTATTTAAATGTTGTTTTTGTGAATGCAGACAACCTCCCCCTCTATCTCCCACTCTTTAAAAAAAATTTGAGAAACAACAGTCCCTTGTTCTCTTAACCCATTTAAGATGTCTCACAGAACACACCTGTATGTCTGTGGTCTGGGCCTGTTGGCCATTTACCTGATTTACCTGCTTACCCAGATGTATTGTGTAGCTGGCCAGTTTTCCATGGCTAAGACCAGCTTTAAAGCTTTTCATTGGGGATGAGGCGGCATAATGGCAAATCATAAATACAGCGGTAATTATTGAGGCTGTTTTTGGGTCTTGCTTTACTGCGCCCATATAACATGCATCATAAAGAAGACAATGCAAACAATGGATTCACTAAACCAGTTTGTGTTGTGTAATGAAGGCAAGCCAAATATGGATTGGACTCCACATACATACATACACACACACGAGTGTGTGTGTGTGTGTGTATGTGTGTGTGTGTGTGTCAATATACATATCCCATTGTCAACAGCAAAAAATAAACAAATAACTGTATTTGTGGTTTGGTTGTTGTTTTCCATTTTGCTGTGAATTCATTGGTTAAAAAAAAAAAAAAAAAAAAAAAAGGCCAGTGGTGTATTCCATTTCAACAGGGGCCTCCACGGTGTAGAGTATTAACCGTGCTGGTTTTTTTTTTTTTTTTGGGGTTTGGTTTGTTTGTTCCCACAGGGGTCTGTTTGTGATCGACGACAAGGGCATCCTGAGGCAGATCACCGTCAACGACCTGCCGGTGGGCCGCTCGGTGGACGAGACACTGCGCCTGGTGCAGGCCTTCCAGCACACCGACAAGTATGGGGAGGGTGAGTGACCGCAGGCCGCCGGCGCCGGCCGCACCATCGCTGTACGGCCGCGTCCTCTCAATGTCGGCACGGTAAAACCTCTGTCTGTGTCTGTCTGTGTGTGTCGTTAACCGTCGTTAACGCTCTCTCTCTCTCTCTCCCTCTGTCCCTCCGTGCAGTCTGCCCCGCCGGCTGGAAGCCCGGCAGCGACACCATCGTCCCCGACGTCAAGAAGAGCAAGGACTTCTTCTCGAAGCAGTGAATTGCGTCGTCGTCGTCGTCGTCGCCACCGAGTTCCGATCTCACCCACAGCACTTAGGTGTAGGCGACTGAGTCTCCTGTCTCGCAGTTCCCTTTTTTTTTTTTTTTAAGTTTAAAAACAACTTAACCGATTTGACTTGTATTATGACCGGCGTTGTTAAAATCAATCTTGTACGGATAGTTAACTGGATTTTTTTCCAAGTCTTGAGCACTGAAACTGGTTACACTTAACGTATTCTGGATGGTATTATTTGTATTGTCTGATGATTAATAAAGCAACGATAATGAACGAATTGACATTTCATTTGCGCCATACGTTGTATTGAATTCAATTCAAGGGGCGGCAGTAGCTCAGTGGGTAGAGCGGGTGGAAAGAGCGGGTCGTCCGCTAACCGGAGGGTCGGCGGTTCAATCCCCTTGATCCCCCTCTTCCTCCAACTGTCCACATGTCAAACCCCACAAATGTAGGCTACTGATTGTAAGTCGCTTTGGATAAAAGCGAAATGCCCCCCTTTCAATTGTCTCTTTGCGTTCACTAGGTGGCGGCATTGGACAACAATGTTAAAAAAAAACTCTCAGCGCTTTACTTGCGTTTTTACTTTTGTCGTTCTTTCAACGCAATGACTAATGATTGCACGATATCCTCCTTGTTTTGACGCCAGCAACGATTTAGATAAAACTGTGCCATTGTGGGGAACTCTAAACTCTGATGGCATCTATGAAGGAGAGACCCGCCTTAAAATATTTGAAAGGATGCCTAGCAACGATCATGGGATGTTTTTGGGGAAGTAGAAATTCAACTGCGGGGAAAGTCCCCTGATGGAAACAAACCATTTACTGGACTCTCTGGGGCAACCACAGTAGTAGACCTCTGGGTTTGACGGGGTTTGTAGGTTGGATTTCCCGGAAACCTGTTCGCGTGACGTTTCCCGGCAAATTTGCCCATATATGGGCCGACGCGCTGACGTCAGGAGGAGGAACAGTCCCACGTCCCACGCGGGGACATGCCGTGCTGTTCGACCAGCCTACACTGCGAGACGTCGCGTATAGCAATAGCTTATTGGCCTCTTGATGTAAGTCAGTAAACCGAGTGTTGTTGGCATCACAAAGCCAATAATATAATGTATTTAACGGCAATAATCGCAAAAGAAACAATGTAATGTATGTATTCATTAGGGTGTAAGACACCCTAAAAAAACGCCCAACACATATTTCTTTTATCTTATTTACTTAAATATATATACTGTACAAAAAAGACAACCATCAGGCTCGGCCCGAGAGACGAATAACTTAAAATGTACCACGTGTGTATGTCAAGGTAAACTGTAAACAGGCAAAGCCAAAGAAAGAACATTAATAAAAACTTGTTTCAAATGCCCCAAGTGTTTCAGTCTTTTTTGTGCGCGTTTCGTCGCCTTTTGTAGTCCACGAAGGCACGATGACCCGTTCACCCTCATTATGTAGCCTACATATAAAGTCAATAGGCCTAGTTGTCCATTGTCCAGACGCACTATAACTTGTCCATTCATGTGCGCGCAGTGTTGCCCGATGACAAGTTCGGTCTTATATATATTGTCCAGTAGGTTCACAAAAAGTGCGTTTTCTTCAGTAAGACTTGACTTTGGGGGCCATCATGAGTTGACAGCCACTGCTGACGTGCGTCATCACCTTTTGCTTGAGCTGGGCCACCTGTTCCCGCAGCACCGACGCCGTGCTGGACAGCCCCGCGTTGTCGCTCTTCAGGAGCTTCACCTTGTCTTCCAGCCGAGCGATGCGCTCGAGTTTGCGCCTCCGGCACTTGGTGGCCGCGAGCCGGTTCCTCAACTTTTTGCGCTCTGCCTTGATGCGCTCCTGGTTCTCCATGTCAATGGGAGACATCGGCGGAGTGCTGGTGTCACTGCTCTGCATGTCGGGCACCGTCTGGGGCTCCTCTTTCATCCCCCCGAAGCGCGGCGCATGCATGAGCCCAGCACCGGGCAGCGAGTGTTGAAAGTGGTGGGAGCCGTGCGCGGCGGCTTGCGGATGCTGTTGGTGATGATACTGGTGGTGGTGGGGCAGGTAACTGATGGTGGTGGACGGGTAGCTGGGCGCCGAAGACATGTTGGCGTTCGGCGTGCAGTTGCTCAGGGTGGTGTACTCGAGGTGGTCGGCCTGAAGTGAGGAGCCGAACACGGACACCGGCGCGGAACACGCGACGCCACCGCCGCCGATGGACACGTTCGGAGGCGCCATCTGGTTCATCTTGTGCAGGTCGTCCAGTGCCTTGACGAAGCCGTCCGCGAATCCCTCTTGTTCCTCGGTGATGCCGCGGTTGTAGACGAACTGAGTAGGCGCCGGCGTGGTGGTAATAATCCCGTTGTTGTTCTGAATGATGAGTCGCTCCAGTTCTGGCGAAGCGATCTTTAGAGTGCCGACGTCCGCGGTGACAGCCGGATAGAATTCACCATCCGCGGCACGCAGGTGATGCGACTTGAGGTTTGAGTTGCGATATGAGTCGGAGAAGTTCAGGTTCATATTCTGCTTTAGCAGCTTGTAGTCTGGCAGTGCAGCGCCTGGATGGCCATAAGCAGAGAGAAACGAGTCGTCATAAAAAGGTTGTTCCATTATTGCGGACATATTTCAAAATAGACAGAGTCAAACAGGGCTACAAGTGTGATGTTGCCGGAACACCAACTCTTCGGTGTTCCAAAACGATCCCCCTTTTCGTCAGCGGCACGTCCCGATGTATTATTATGTGAAGATCAATGTTATCACACTACAGCAAAACTTCCAATATAGTGGAACAGTACTGTACCAAGTCGTTGATTTTGTCTTTTGGTGGAATCAAAGCCGATCAATGTCCGGTGACAAAATCTGTTGTTTTGGTCCCACGAGTTAATTCTCTTTTTTTGGTGTGTGTGCCACAGTCACTACGCTCTCCGCAGTCGTGGTTTAAACAAATGGATATTGTAATTTCGCTTCGATGTATTTATATGTCGAGGTGTGAAAGCTCGTCAACTTGTAGGCCGCCGCCCATGCGCCGCCCTGATTGGCCCCCGCGGATGTCGACTCCCAATGACGTGATATCCAGAAACAAGTCTATCTAGAGTAGATGGCAGAGTAGCGTATACGCAAATTATGTATATATGTAGACCTATATAATAGGCCTGTTGGGTATTATTTTCATGTGAGTGTTATTAGATTGAGGATAAACACACACCAACGTAGGCCTACGTTGAAATATATATGGGCTATATCTATCTAATTACAAATCAACGCGTTTGCCATTGTCTCAAGTTCACCACAGCATCGATAAGGAAGACGTAGGATCTGCTGCTTCGTCATGCGGTCAAAATTGATATCAGCCGGCCCTTATATGGGTATCCTGGTGCACTTGTTCCTCCCCGCGAAAAGCGGGAAGCCAATCCCTGTTTGGCGCGCCTCCAGGACGCCTCTAGGATGTGGGAGGCGGCGGCGGCGGCGGCGGCTGCGTGGGCGTGCGGCAGCAGCGCCTCTCTCTCGCCCCGCAGGAGAAGCTGCCTATTGAGGTCGCTGCGGCCAAATGATTAAGATACAAATATAAAAACAAATTCCACCACGGAAAAGTCCCGGTTGAGAGTTGAGACCCCCCCCCCCCCTCTCCCCCCCGGGGTTTCAACGCTAACCATTGATTTCTATGAAGGCATAGACCTACTAGGCTATACGTGTAGGACCTTTGTATTTTTTTTTAAGCCAGCTCATTGCTCGGAAGTGGAGGCAGACTTGAAGTGCGTTTAGAGAGCGTGGCAGCGGGTCTCCGACTTCAAACACCTTGTTTAGTGGGAATAACCCCATGCTGTTGACTTTCTGCAAGATCACCACTGACACAAACACGACCTATAGGTCTAGACACATTTATCTGAATAGTTGTGCACGGCTAATTCAGTTACCTGTGATGACATTTTTAGTCATATCGATCGTTTTTTGTGGTAGGGCGTAGGCCTGCTATCCAAACATGAAACATACACTTTCTGTTATGAAGGGTTGGTGTGTGTTCAGTTATATTCAGGGGGTTAATTTACAATTATGCAGATTAAGGGCACATGCTGTAATTTGTGATAGACCATGGCTTTTTATTATATTATATTATTTTAATATAGCATGCCATTTGTGTAACTAGAGTAAGCCATACTGCTTTGGACCCATGTTGGCCTTTTATATCTATTGTATTCCAGCTCAACAAGACCACAAAGGAAAGTCTACTACAATTAAGCCTACTTTACTAGCTTACTAAATTTTCTAAAATTATTTAAAAAAACAACAACAAAAAAACAATAATAAAAGTGAAATCGTGCCTGCTTCTCTAAATGTGTGTGTACCTTATAAACATGTACAGTCCCCACACAAAAATGAACGCATAGGCCTCACATGAACGATCAATGAGCCCACAGTAATTCCGCGAGTTGCCCCGCCGCGTTGCACGCTGCCACGCGAGAGAGAGAGAGAGAGAGAGCGCACGGTCGGGGCACACCACGTGCAGCGTGGACATCCGCGCGGCTCGTACGGCCGATCTTGTCATCCTCGGCGAGTGGAGAGGTAATTCGACCGGACAGCTTCCGCGTATTAATCAGACTGCGAGCGGGGGAGACGGCAGAGCGAAAACAGGGAGGGGGAGGGATCGGGCTGAGCAGCCCAGGAGCCCATAGGTGCAATCAGCAATCACAGTGTGCATGCGGGGCGCCCCAGGCCTCTCGCTATATAAAGTAGTACTCAACCTGTTTGTTGGCCATTAACACATGACTGGGCGCATGGCCGTCGGCGGTGCCAGGCAGAGGAAATAGGGGGCAGGTGAAGCGAGGAGGAGGAGGAGGAGGAGGAGATGAGGGAGAGGCGAGACTGGGACGAGAGGGGAAGAGGCTGCACAACCATGCGGGCCAGGAGACCATGGGGGGGGGGGGGGGGGGGGGGGGGGTCTGATTGATCTGAAATGTAACTCACAAAGGTCTGATACAGACATTGAAAACATTGTACATATAGCTCTAACCTTAGCATGTGAGAATGAGAACATAATTCTACGATTAATGTGATTAATTCTGTCTCTGGAGAAGGTCATACTAATGTCCCTGTTACTGTTTTGAAGTATTTTTATTAAAACTGTACCAGGACACAAATGGTTGAAAAACCAGAAGGGCAATGATGCATCTTTGTTCTTAACCGCTTCGTCCCTCCCCCCCCCCCCTTCCCCTTCCCCTTTCCTCCCCCACAGCCACCCCCCAACTCAACCACAGTCCCTGCAAACCTCCAATAAACCTCCAGCCCATTTGCGAGCGTTTGCTGGACTCACTAAACAGTGGCCAGCCTTGTTAAATGAAGCAGAAATAACCTGTTTCCTGCATGTTTGGCAAGGTCCCCTCCGCTGGAAGTTCATTGACCTGGAAGTGGCCTCTAGGTCCGGTGAGTCAGGTAGGGCAGAGTGTGCATTAGGGGAAAAACTGGCTGTCCCCGTGAGGGGCTACAGCCCCCCCCCCCCCCCCCGACCCCCCCTCACCCACCCACCCACTCTCTATACCCAGCAAATGAAGTCTGAGGACGAGTTAGTTACTCTGGTCGCAGAGAGTGGACCTGCATTAGCAGCACTAACAAATAACCATCACCAATCTCTTGTGGGTCTTTCTTGTCCGTTGAACAACACCCCCCCCCCCCCCCCCCCCCCCCCGCAAAAAACAAACAACCCTAAACCAAAAACAACAACAACATTCCCCCCACACGCCATCTTGTTTAATCGCCGTCGTTGGGGAGACAGCGCCGAGAGAGAACTCCAATCGCCTCTTGCATGTAATCGCTTTAATGAAGCCGTGCTTAATCACCGTATCCTTCCTCTGCTTGCCGGCGGATAGGGCCAAGGAGCCTCGTAGCGACGGGGGACCTTTAGCGCAAGAGCAGCAAATAAAATAAATAAATAAATAAAAAGGCAAAAAAAAAAAAAAAGCTGGGGCCAAATGAGCGTGGCGGGGAAAGGCAGTCGGAGCCCGCCCGCGTCCCCCAGGGCTGACGTAAATCATATGGAGCTGTCCGTGCCACTCCCCCTCCATCTCGACGCTTTTAAACCCGCTGTCACGCGGTCCCCTCTCTGCCACTCTCAGAGAGTGGCGAGTAATGGGGTAGTGTTGGATTTAATTAGGTTGAATTAGATTTCACCACGCTCATTTGGTTAACTATTGGATGCTGTGTTTGTTTGTTTAACAAAAAAAAAAAAAAAAAAAAAAGCGAAGCTCATTTGCAGAACTATCGAGTCGCCTCCAAAAAGTGATCCATGTGATTCATGTTTTTTTTTGTGTTTTTTTTGCGTGTTCAATTTCATTTGTCACAATCGCGTTCCCCCGCAGTCCTGGTATCTGGTATGGCCCGCGCTACTAGTCCTCGACAAACAGCAGCGTGACCTTGAGGTTAAAGCTCGCCAGATGATGTTGGGGTGTAGGGGCAGCCGCTTGTGTTACAGTCAATCGGTGGGAGGTTTAACACAGACGGGCTTCTGGGATGAGGGAGGAGAGAGCGCGAGCCACACACGCCTTCCCGGCTTCCTCTTTCTGAGAGAATAGGAGAAGTGATTGTACAAGGGGCCTGGTAGGAGGCATGGGTGTGGAGGACTTTTAAGCGCGCCGCATTTTCAATTCCTTAATAATTTGTGGTCAAGACTAAGATGTGGCACACGGGCCTTGGGGCTGTATTAGGCTACATTTCGCATTTGTAACCGTTTTGCTTTCGTGTTATTCTTAGGCTCGTCAATTTGCGATAAAAAAACATAAATAATTAGGTTGTAAAAATACTTAACGGGGCCATAGGCAATATGTAGACGTCAATATGCGAGGGCACTTACTGAAGTATACGCAGGCATTGTACATTGTAAATGACTCACTTATTTATTTACTTACTCTCCGTGTGTCGGACAGAAGCAGCGGGGCTGAGGTTAGTCACTCACCTCAGCCTACACAGTTTCCCAGCAGATCATTTGACTGAGAAATTGTGGCTATAAATATAGATTCAATGTAATGCAATCAGCTCTCTGGGCAACTCAAAGCTGGAGTCCATCACAGATAACCTATGTTATGTATTTCAGCTGCTGTGATAAGGTTTTAAAAATAAGTGTCATTTCCTGTCGAGGATTGATGTGTGAGGTACACCGCGCTGTCTGGTTTATATTCTCGTGTTCACGCGCCTCACACACTCGGCAGCCTACGCATGTTTGTGCGATGTTTGCTGAGCTAATTACCAGGGTTTATCCAGTGTGGGCTACTTATCAGCCTTTATCAGAAGTCTGTATCTCAGGGAAAGGCACTCGAGCGAGCGAGCGAGAGAGAGAGAGAGCGGGGAAGGGGGTGGGGGGTGGGGGGGTTGAAACACTGTGTCTAGCTCGTGTGGGCCGTGAGTGAGAGATCAGTGAGGATGAAACTGTGTAGGCAGGGAGGAGGAGGTTGGTTGGTTCTGGTGTATTCCGCGTTGCTGATAATCAGCCAGACTCAGCACTTCTCGTCCTGACTGCTTCCTGGAAGTGGAGAGCAGAGTGGCGACGAGTGCGGAGAGCGCCAACGTCACGGTCGCGGCCCGTCCGCGTAAGTCGACGTGCGTGACACGTTTGGACGAGAACGCGGAGGCGTGGATCTGAGTCTGTACGTGAACCTGTGTGTGATGATATCCCCTGCGCCTTTCGGTTCGCTGGCGGGGGCCGCAAGCTGATGCCTGGCGTCGAAAACACGTCGGCCCAGGCCGAATAACGTCACACCGCGCGCGCGCGCGCCGCGCGCGGGGGGGGGGGGGGGGGGGGGTCGGGTTAAGATGTGATGATTTCGACTGTTAATGATCAAGAACAACCGCGTGCTTACGCCAACCATTTAGTTGGTGTCACATGTAATTGTGCCTACTGTACATTTGGTTTAGCTCATTAGATTCAGATGACTTCATGACTGGTTTGAAGTGGCGGCCACACAGTTTGTCTTAACTCCAACACTAATGAGTGACGGATAATTGTTTTGCCTCTGAAGCCATCATATGTATGTAATACATATTGTATTCTGCAGCATACAGTATGTAGGAGACAAGACTTATGGTCTGCCTAAACTAACAACAAGTGACTGTCTCAACGGGCTCTTCTAATCTTTTTACTGACACTGTGGGGGACATTTATGTTTAATGTCATGGTTTGTGCTGAACTGCCTGTTATCTGATCCTTCGTATGTCACAATATTCCTACGAACTGAATCACTTCTACAATCCATCTGCTCTCTGGCTGACCTTCCCAGAAGTGTGACACACCGACGAGGTTGTTTTGAGGAGGTTATTTTGACTTTCACCTGCGCTGCGCCGTTGCTTTTTCTCCTTGCTGGCTAAGG
>JAXIVH010000001.1:17777603-17822840 GCA_036785325.1 Urophycis tenuis
CATCTTTATTTATATTTTCGCAGCAACACAGCATATTATTGCTGAGTGAACAAAGAAGATCAGTGTGCCTTGAGAAATACTTTAGTCTTCACGACTCCTTTTGTTTCACCACTATGACATGCAAATTTTAACAAATTCCACTACTCTACACTAACTTATAAAAGTGAGGACGGGGGGGGGGGGGGGGGGGGGATTTGATCTAGCAACGTATCTTACAAACACAATCAGGGTTGCCGCGCGCACTCACGGTCGCCTCCGTCAGCGCACATGCGCATATATCGTACGACAGTTCGGACCCCCTCTTTTTTTTTCCGGTCAGGGGCCGGTGAACTCTGACCCCATGCTGAGACTGCGAAGTCGCTGCGGACGCTGAAGGAAGGCACCGCCAGGAAGGGCATCTTGGCCGCCTTGTGGTGCGGCCCCGGCCCCGGTGCCGCCCGGCCCTGGCCGATGACGGGCTGGGAGCAGAAGAGCTCCTGGGTGGAGCGGGGCCGCGGGGCAGCGCCAGCGCCGCCGCCGCCGCCCGCCCCGGGACAGAGCACCGCGGAGGCCCGTCTGATGGCGGCGCCGCGGCCGGGCGGCCTGGACAGAGGGAGCGGGGTACAGGGGGACGGACTCGTCAACCGCTCCCGCGGAACTCTCTCCTCTCCTCCTCCCCTCGCTTCCTCCCGTACCGCCGCCGCCACCGCCACTACCACCACCGCCGCCGCCGTGGTCATTGTTGTTGTTGTTGTGATTGTCCTCGGCCACTCCCGCGCTCCCCGCCGCCCGCCCTCTTCTCCGGCTCCCCGGACCCCCCGCCTCGCCTCTCCTGCGTGAAGCAGACCTCCAGCAGGGGGGTCCTGGCGCTGGTCTCGCCCCTGAAGCTGCACACGGAGCTCATGGTGTCCTGGCCCAGCCCCGAGGGCAGGGACCCCCCTTTGCCCGGCTTGCCCAGGTCGTCGTCGTCGTCCTCGTCGCTGGAGGGCGGGTCGCCGCCGGGGGAAGCGGCGCAGCTGCTGCAGCTGGGTGGAGGTGCGGCGGAGGGCGCCCTCCATCAGGCTGCCCGGGGAGGGCGCGGCGCTGAGGAGCCGGGTGAAGAGGGCCATGTTGGGGTGCCGGCCGCCGGGCTCCTCCAGGTTCTCCGCGATGTCCTCCAGGGGCTGGAAGTGCATCTCCTCCTTGGGGATCCTGTCGGGGGAGAGAGAGAGAAGAAGAAGAAGAAGAAGCACTGAATTACTCTTTTGATCCTGTGAGGGAAATTTGGTCTCTGCATTTAACCCAATCGTGAATTAGTGGAATACACTCAGCACACAGTGATGGTGAGGGCACACAGTGAGGTGAAGCACACTAATCCCGAGGTGAGGCAGTGAGCTGTCAGCAACAGCGGTGCTCGGGAGCAGTGAAGGGTTAGGTGCCTTGCTCAAGGGCACTTCAGCCGTTCGTACTGGTCAGGCTGCTTCGTACTGTTCGTACTGGTCAGGGTTCGAACCGGCAACCCTCCGATTACAAGTCCGAAGCCCTAACCAGTAGGCCGCGGCTGCCCCTAAGACAGAGTGCTGGAACCGCTGTGATGGCGTAAGGCCCCGTCTATGTTCCACGTGCCGTCCCCGACTCACGCCATGTCGAAGGTGGACCCCTGGAAGGAGGGCTTGCGCAGGACGAAGAGCGTGGCGGCGGTGTAGGGGGGCCGCGGGTTGGAGTCGTCCCAGTAGCGGTCTCTTTCCATCACGGGGAGGTCCCCGTACATCTCGTCCACCGCCATCATGGACACCTGCGGCGAAGGCGTGGACGCACAGACAGACATGCCACGGCACTACTCACCACCACCGCTCGATTCATTGACCCCGTGGGTCGCGACCCGGAACCTCGCGGCCAGGCATCGAACACATCCTCGCCACCGGACGTTGATTGTGACGTGATTGTGACTGTGATGGTGAAGGTGATTGTGACTGTGATTGTGACTGTGATTGTTGTGACTGTGATTGTGACGTGATTGTGACTGTGATTGTGACGGTGATTGTGACTGTGATTGTGACGTGATGGTGATGGTGATTGTGATTGTGACGTGATTGTGACGGTGATTGTGACGGTGATTGTGACGTGATGGTGATGGTGATTGTGATTGTGACGTGATTGTGACGGAGATTGTGATGGCGATTGTGCGCTGCGTTTGGCGCGGACCTGGAAGTTGCGGTCGATCAGCCAGTTGGTCTCAAAGTCGTCGTCGTCTTCTCCAAACGGGTTAATCAGCTGCTCCGCCACCTTCACAACGCAACAACAGCGCTCGTGAATGACTGGCGTCTGGGGAAATTATTACCGGGGCCACGCTGGCAGTGGAGACACCGTGTTCCGCGGCGACGGCTGTCGTCTGAACACTCGGTCACACTTGCTCGAGCGAGGGTGCAAGGGAGTACAGGCAGCCAATAGAAAAGTACCTCCCAAAAAACTGCAACATAACCCAAACAGAACAGTTTTCCACTGAAAATACGATGACCTACCCCGTAATTGGCATGGCATCCAATTTGTAGCTGTTAGCCACATAGCTAGTATAGTATATACATACTCTTTTGATCCGTGAGGGAAATTTGGTCTCTGCATTTATCCCAATCCGTGAATTAGTGAAACACACTCAGCACACAGTGATCACACAGTGAGGTGAAGCACACACTAATCCCGACACCTGCTACAGCGGCGCTCGGGGAGCAGTGAGGGGTTAGGTGCCTTGCTCAAGGGCACTTCAGCCGCTCCTACTGGTCGGGGTTCGAACCGGCAACCCTCCGGTTACAAGTCCGAAGCCCTAACCAGTAGGCCTAGCCATAGCCCCCCACCCCCACCCCCCACCAACAACCCTAACTGACAGACGACCCCGTAGAGAGAATGGATGAACGGGCAGCGCACCTTAAGCCACCCAGCATAGAAGAAGAACTGGAGCAGGGTGAAGATGGGAACGTAGAGGTCCAGGTCGTGGCCCTGGTAGCCCTGGCTGGGGTCCAGAAACTGCCGCCCAATGAGACACACCAGGAAAAAGCTGTACACCGCCAGAGTCACAACCTGAACGCACACCAACGCAAAAAAAGGGAGAACGGAAGGAGGAAGGAGATGGAAGGAAGGGTTAAGTTATGGGCAGGAGCTCATGTAATTGCTCTCATTTACTTGGGCTGTAGTTCACACATTCATCCAGCAAGAACACAAGAGACACTTTTTTTGTTTTTTTGTGTGCAGTAAATGTTGGAGGTCCCTGATATGTACCTGGGTGTACACCAGTGGAACACTGATCATGTCGTAATGGAACAGCATGCTGCAGTTCCCACGGAAATTATTCAGCTCCTGGTGAGAGGCAGGGGGGGGGGGTTATGAACACCGTCTATGTCACGGTGTTCATAACATTGTGTGTGTGTGTGTGTGTGTGTGTGTGTGTGTGTGTGCTTGTGTGTGTGTGTGCTTGTGTGTGTGGGTGTGTGTGTGTGTGTGTGTGTCTGTGTGTGTGTGTGTGTGTGCGTGTGTGTGTGTGTGTGTGCATGCGTGCGTGTGTGTGTGTGTGCTTGATGAGGACTTTGGTGTATGTAGTTGGTAGGAATACAGAGACTGTGCTGTAGCATCTATAATGACGCGGTGTGAGTGTGCGTGTGCGTGTGTGGCGTGTGCGCGTGTGTGTGTGTGCGTGTGCCTGTGTGCGTGCGTGTGCGTGTCTCTGCGGTGTGCAGTACCTCCAGCAGCAGCTTCAGCGTGCCCTCGTCCTTGATGCGGCCCTCGCAGCGGGCCACGGCCACCAGGTTGGTGAACCACACGCAGGGGATCCAGTACTTGTTGTACGGACACTGGAGGCCCTCGAACTTCTTGCGCTCCTCCCTGGTCATGAAGCCTGCGCGACGAGACGAGAGGATTCCAGACGGCGTGACTCTCCACCGTCAGGGAGAGACGAGCCCTTCGGGGGTCTCAGACCTGGAGGTGTCGTCAAGACCGCCCAAACCGAGACCAGGACACTACCGAGGACCAGAGGGTATCGAGACCGAGACCGAGACCGAGACGGAGACCAAGACCGACCAAGTCAAGACCAAGACCAAGTCGAGA
Organism: Urophycis tenuis; assembly: GCA_036785325.1. NCBI lineage: Eukaryota > Metazoa > Chordata > Actinopteri > Gadiformes > Phycidae > Urophycis > Urophycis tenuis. Next base: position 17,781,657 of record JAXIVH010000001.1, read on the forward strand.
CCATGACCGAGACCAAGACCAAGACTGAGACCAAGACCGACCAAGCCAAGACCAAGACCAAGTCGAGACCAAGACCGAGACCAAGACCGACCAAGACCAAGACCAAGAGCAAGACCAAGACCAAGACCGACCAAGTCAAGACCAAGACCAAGACCAAGTCGAGGCCAAGACCGAGACCAAGTCAAGACCGAAAAAGAAAAAAAAAACAGCCTAGTGTTTAATAAGTTACACCAATACGTGAACAATGGTGCAACCGTCATTAAATATATACAATGTAACTTATTTGGCGCGTAGTGTACGAGTGCTGCGTCATATAGGGTTATATATAGGGTTTATATATAGGGTTTAGTGATGAGCGTGAGCTCGCTGCTTTGGTTTTACGCACAAACCCCCTCCAGACCTCTACGTCCGAGTCCGAGACCAAGACTCAAGACCACGTAAAGGTGGTCTCCACCAGACCGGTCTCGAGTCCTACATCTCTGCTCAAGCCCAGAGACCAACCTGCTCCAGGGGACAAGCCGAACGCGACGGCCACATCAGAACCCACCAGAGCAGGGGCGTAATTAAGGTGCGCCTGTGAGATTTCGGGTGGCCTCAACCCAGTGAAAATTAAAGGCGCAAACAGGACACGTGTGATGCAAATGACGTGGAGGCTCAGCTGGAAATGTAAAACACCACTTACTGTGTAGCCTATAGCCTTTCTCAGTGCTCTCAAAAGGTAACGTGATCGCGTATTGACAATAAAAAAAACACACGTTAAAATACGTTAGCTTGCTGTACGGCTCTGGCTAAAACATTGTAAAAAATGTCTGTTCTCACGCCAAGGGTGCGTGTTGCATGCAACTTAGTCTGTCAGAGGCAGAGCCCCGTGTCTTTATTATCACGTCTTCCGCTCGCTAACGATATATGGTTGTAGAAACGTTACGGCTTTATCTAACATTGTGTCAATTGCGAACGGAATATAGTTCAGGTGTGCCAGGGTCACGTTTGGGTGGCCCGGGCACACCCTGGCAGACCCCCCCCCCCCCCCCCCCCCCCCCCCCCCCCCGCGCCTCCACTCCACCCACCGGCCTCCACCACGTGGTCCATGGTGGGGAAGCGCTTGAAGACGGCGGTGCTGACGGAGCGCAGGATGAGCAGGGCGGAGAGGCTGGCGTAGCGCATCATGGTGCGCCGCAGCAGACGGCCGCGCTCGTCGCCGCCCTGCAGGCCGCCGGACAGCGCGCACATCAGGGCGGTCGGGCAGCGGGATGCAGGTGTACTGACTCCACCAGCGGTTCACCACCAGGGTCACGTAGAACCCTGACGGGGGGGGGGGGGGGGGGGAGAGAGAGGGAGGGGGGAGAGAGAGAGAGAGAGAGAGAGAGAGAGAGAGAGAGAGAGAGAGAGAGAGAGAGAGAGAGAGAGAGAGATACAGGGGCAGAGAGAGGGAGGGAGAGAGAGATACAGGGGAAGAGGAGAGAGAGAGAGAGAGAGAGAGAGAGAAAGAGAGAGCGAGATACAGGGGCAGAAAGAGGGAGTGAGGGACAGACAGACAGAGATACAGGGGCAGAGAGAGAGAGAGAGAGAGAGAGAGAGAGAGAGAGAGAGAGAGAGAGAGAGAGAGAGGATGGTACAGCAGTAGTGGAAGGTGCTATATATAATTGGATTTCAATCTGGAGATGTTCTGGTACACAGATCGTTTCAGTGGGAGTGCGATGCTTTCTCCGCGGTAATAGTGGTCAAACTAATTACGTAAAAAATACGTTGCAATCTTTTATTTTAGCAGTAGGCCCGTGGTAGAAAATCTCTGCAGGACTGTTGACGGGCAGGTTATCTTGACGCTCCTCAGCATGGGTTCAACCCCCGTTCTGTGTGCTACGGTGCTTTGACTCACGCTCAAACTTACCTAGTACAAAAGGACATGGGGATGAGGCTCGCATAATGGTTGCAGTAAATCGCAAGTTTTTCAAAATATCTTTTTTGATCATCGTAGAGAACAAATCTAACAAAAGGGAAGACAAAGAGACAAATGTAATAGTTTTTCCAGAAACAAAAAGGAGGAAACATGTGTCCAAAATTGGTCAAACGCAATTCCAAGACATCGCATACCTGTAAGTGATGCTGATAGCGGTATACATGGCAAAGAACGCGAGGAACTCCTTATACAACACTTTGTAAATGCTCCCCTTCCAAGCCAGCAGCAGTTTTGAGAACCCGCAAAAGCGCGCATTGGCAACTCTGGCCGTGTAGGTTACGGTCATTGGTGACAGGTGGGTCAGGGGTTCGGGACCGGCGCTATAAAATAGTATGGTTATTATCCAACTTACGTAATACATAGGCCTACATGTAGGCAATTGCTCAATGTACAATGTATACACCATCATTGCACCTGCTCCGCGTTGCTGATAATAAACGAGTAGGCCTATGATAATAAATTACAGTGTCATTTACCATTTGTATATATTTCTAGGAATACTTCTGTCTATAGTATGAGGCATACTTTCTTACCTTGTATTCCGTTTTTTCTTTCTTTGTCACGACCCTCTCTCTGGATGTCAACCAATTCGACCTCGTCTCTGGATCTCCGGCGCGCGTTAACGTTTATCGTTAATCGTTAATTCATCACGCCCCCCATCACCCCCCCACCCCACCCACACCATTACGAACGCTTTGGCACGAATGTTTTTGAACGAGTCAAAAACATTCACGAACCCGTTGGCGTCAGCTGTTATCTGACTCTCGGTGAGGCCACAAGGCATTAAGCCTTGTAGCCTCATCGCCGCGTTCAGTGGTCGGCGCGCGCCCCGCGGGTAAATCCCCCCAGAACCAGAGGAGAGGACCTCGTTAGCGAAGCCCCCCGACCGGGAGCGCAAAGGCCGGCTTAGTGAACCCCCTCGGCGCTGACGGGACCGCTAGCGACAGGCTGCCGGGGGTGAGGGCGCGAGGGCGCTCGCGCGGATCACAGGAGGATGAGGATGGTTTTAAAGTGTTACGATTATGAAAACAGAATGAGGTGAGGTATAGGGGATCTTTCATGTAACGGTGCGAGGGGGATATGTATATTCGGGGTACACGGATCCAAATGAGAGTTCTGAGGAGCTGTTCACTTTCTACATTTTGATTAAAAAAAAAAAGGTGATTTGTGACTGTTGTGGTTCCAGTAACTGTAACGTTGTCACTTTATACTTATCTACAGGTCCCTTTGATTTTCTTTTTTTATTTTCTTATCTCATCACTTTATATTTACTTTAATAACCTCATTTGCGTTACCGTCATTCCAACATTCCCTATGTGTGTCTGCATTGTTTTTAAGTATGTGTGGGCCATATCGCTATTTTTATGGCCTCTTATCTTTTCTCCCCTTCTCCATTTATTTATTTATTTATTTTTTTTAAACAATATTCGAATGCACTATTACTGTGGCAGCTACTACAATCTCGTCATGTCTTGGATGTGATGACAATATATACTTCTTGAACATGCAAAGGGATGCAAATTCACGCTGTCAATTCACATCTGGAGGTCGGTCGTCTCCGAGTCACCTGGCTCTAAGACCAGAGAAGGTCGACTTCATCAACTGCAACGTCAGAAAGAAAAGAAGAAGGAAAAAAAAGACATCTTGACGCTAACCCATTGAGTATGTGTGTTTTATTTGGTCAGAAAATAAGTTAAGGAAAGTCTATCTAAAATAGATGTATAACAACCAAAAAGCAATAACATCGCAAAGTGGAAGCAAACATTGAAGCTTCCCATACATTGCAGTAGCCTTTTGTCTATTGTTTTGGATTGAAGATAGGAAAGAGATTGTTTTCATTCATCGCAATGTTAATGGGAGAAGAAAAACAAACAGGTTAAAAAAAAAAGATGGGTAAATCATTGTGAATTTCTAAGCCAAATACATCTTTTCAATTGTGTCCCATAATAAGCTTTTAAATACTATATTTGTTCTATAGTTGACATTGCTGATGCGTTAAATGAATAGATGCAAGCCTTCATAGCTGTACGAATATAGTCCTGAATTTAATTCAATATACTTTTTTTTTTTGCTGATGAATCTACAGGGAGATTAGAGAATACATTTAATAACCCTCACCAATGCAACCCAATATTCTGACAGGTTCCAGAGAGTTCCAACGCTTCAGACATCAACGTCCAACCTCCTCCAGATATCAAACAGTTGTCACCAATCACAACCACAGCAGCAAAAACAACCACAGCCACAAGTTATTTAACGGCAACTGCATTTCCAGTCATTACAATCTCCCAAGCCTTTGAAATAAATGCTATACTGCCATCATAGAGAAGAATGCTAATGCGGACACAGAACATTCTAGACACCGAAAGGGACACCCTCCTCTCATCTTCTTTTGTACCCACACAGCCCCTGCTGCCGGGGCTGAAAACACTCTTTTTAAAAAAAGGACAAAGAAATCCTTGATAATTCATGAAGAAAAAGGGAGGAAAGAGGAAACACCCACGATGGCCCCATGTGTCTCAAGCGTGTCTTTACTGTATGAGAGGCTCAGCGCAGACCGCCAGACCGTCAGAGCACCACAGCCAGCAGGACAAGCATGATGGACAGCAGGAGACCAAGACTTCTCCTGGAATGCCCCAGCGCTGCCTTCCCAACACACCACTGCCACCACCACGACATCGAGAACATATGGGGGGGCGGGGGGGGGGCGGGGGGGTCACAAGAAAGGGGGCTGGCAATAAGGAAGGAAGAGAGGTCGACCCGAGATCAACAGATGTACGAGGGACACTTTTGATCTGTGGTGTGTGTGTGCGTGTGTATAGGTGTGTGTGTGTGTGTGTGTGTGTGTGTGTGTGTGTGTGTGTGTGTGTGTGTGTGTGTGTAGGTGTGTGTGTGTGTGTGTGTAGATGTGTGTGTATAATGGCATGCCAATTCTCCTGGCTTTGCCTGTTAAGTGTGTGCACATTTAAATTGTTCCGTGTCAGTAAATAAAGTCCAGCTGTTGACTAACAATGGTGATGGTGGTGGTGGTGGTTTTGACCGCTGTTTCTGCTGGAGCGAGGGGGGGGGGGGCTAAATGCAGGTGTGTGTGTGTGTATATGTGTGTGTTGTCCTGTCTGGTCTAGTGGGGGGGGGGGGGGGGGGGGGGGGGGGGGGAACAGAAGGGTCACTTGTTGGGGGGCTTGTAGGGCTCCAGGAGCTGCTTGGAGAAGGTGTTGACCTTGTCTGCTCCACGCACCTCGTGGGGAAGCAGCGGTAACTTGACTATGTGGAAGTCCTCGTACAAGTCCCTCCATCTGCAGCGGAGAAGAAGAAGAAGAAGAAGAATTACTCTTTTGAGGGAAATTTGGTCTCTGCATTTAACCCAATCGTGAATTAGTGGAAATACACTCAGCACACAGTGATGGTGAGGCACACAGTGAGGTGAAGCACACACTAATCCCGAGGCACTGAGCTGCCTGCAATAGTGCCTTGCTCAAGGGCACTTCAGCAGCTCGTACTGGTCGGGGTTCGAACCGGCAACCCTCCGGTTACAAGTCCGAAGCCCTAACCGGTAGGCCGCGGGGCTGCCCCAGGGGAGACAAAACACAGAGAGCCGTCACCGGGCGGCGCTCACGGCCTTGAGTTCTGAGAGCCGGCCATCTGTTAAAACACCTGGTTCACTGGGCAGGGCCGGGTATCTTCTCAACTCTACTCGATTAAGAAATGCACGACCTGTAACCTGGTTAGCAAATACTTTGTAATGTTGAACACTCCCGGGCCATGCATAGAGACAGACGGCAGAGCGCTGCTTCTGTTCAAACAACGCTGTTTTTTTTTTGTTTTTTTTTTGCGTTCATCCTCATCCTCTGGCCTCCATACCTGGTCCAGGTACTTGGACTGGATTTTGTGGCGCGCCTCACACATCTTGCACGGCCTCTCGCCGTCGGGGAACACCAGCTGGTTGACGATGATGTTGTGCGTGTCGATGCGGCACTTGGCCAGCTCCTGGATCAGGCGCTCCGTCTCGTACAGAGACAGGAACTCGGCGATGCACACGCAGATGAAGGTGGTCTGCTCCTGCACACGCCCCCCCCCCCCACACAAAAACACACCCAATGGTTTAGCTCCAGGACTTCAAATGTGTTGACAATGGCTGGCATTTAGAAAAGGTGTCCAGTGTCATTTCTGCCACTAGGGGTCCCTCGATGAAGACAATAACTAACGACGCAGACTGTTGATGTTGTGAAGTAGTTCAGGAACAATGGTGTCAGTGTCTTCACCACCACTTCCTGTGAACATCTACCTGACGTGACAAATCATGTTCACGGACGAGTTAATGGGTTGAAAGTTGTATTGGTGTTAAGTTACGTCATTTTGATTTCATGCTAATGAAATAGCTGCAAGTAACGTAATGTTAACTTGCTAACTTACCATTAGATGAGTGTGACTACCCAAACAGTGATGCTACGTTGCAAATGGATTTTTTTTTTTTACCTTTATTTCACCAGGCGAGGCAGTTAAGAACAGATTCTTATTTACAATGCCAGCCTGCTGCCTGGCTGCTTTGTTCAGCGCCCGGGGAGCAAGTTGGGGTTCAGTGTCTTGCTCAAGGACACTTCGACATGCAGACAGTTTGGAAGTGGGGATCGAACCGCCAACCCTACGGTAAGCGGACGACCCGCTCTGTCCACCCACTCTACCCACTGAGCTACTGCCGCCCCCCGAATTGTGCGGAAGCCAATGATGTTTGCTGAGGGCAAAACAATCATACTAAAGACTACTTCATGAGCATGTTGAATTTTGTTGTAAACTTTACCATACGTTTCAGTGTTTCCCACATAATCAGATTCACTTGTGGTGGCAAATTATACATTTTATGCCTTTAATAGTTATTCTTATGGGAGACTTCTTATTTTACAATATCTTATTTTTAATATGAATGTTATGTTTTTTTTAACCACTTAAAATCATCTTACAACCCAATTGGAACCACTGGCCAGACACACACACACACCGTACAGAGGGAGGATTTGAAGTTATTTTAAATGCTGCATCAATAAGCACTAGGACATACGATGTATTGATTTGCGACCATTCCGGTGTGGTCGAGTGACGCCTCTCACCTCGAGAAACCTCCTTCGACAAAAAATCAATGCTTTGACATTCGCGTTAAAACCGGTTCTGGGTGGAAAACTCACAGGATCCTTGAACTGCTCGCTGACGGAGCGGATGACGGGCAGCAGTCTCCTCCAGCTTGGAGGCCAGCTGGTCCGCATTCATGTCCCCCAGACCCAGCATGTTACACATCTGGAAGAGGACACCGACCGATCAGCACCCACCGCTCCACTACAACATTGCCACACACACACACACATACACACGCACACACACACACAGGTACACACACACAGACAGACAGACAGACAGACAGACAGACACACAGACACACAGACACACACACACACACACACACACACACACACACACACACACACACACACACACACACCTTCTCCTCAACAACATTCACCACTGGGCTATTTTAGTGTCTGTGGAGATATTCATCTTGCTGATAAGGGCACCCTTTCTCACCCCTCTCCTTTCTCTCTCTCTCCCTCTCTATTCTGTTCCTTTTTACTTCCTTTCTTTCTTTCTTTCTTTCATTCCCATCTCCCTCCCTCCCTCCCTCCGCCTCCCTGGGGGTCTTAAGCTAGGCTAACCTGTTGTGGTTGGGGGGGGGGGGGGGGGGGGGGGGGGAGAGACAGAGAGACAGAGAGACAGAGAGAGAGAGAGAGAGAGAGAGAGGTGTGGAGGAAGCAAGATTTTGAGGGGGGTAGAGGAAGGAAAATCGAGATAATAGCAACTAAACTAAGTGAGATCACTTGTGCTCCCAAGTCCTCCCCACCCCTCATTCCCCTCACTTCCCCCCCAAGGGGGTCAATGGCACCCGGGGCTTAGCATTGGTGTGCATGCAGCAGGACACCGCTGCCATCAGGAGAGTTTCCATCTGGTGTTTGCAGCAGCATGGACAGCAAAGGGACCCACAAGCAGATATAGAGCCCGCGCACGCACACACACACACACACACACACACACACACACACACACACACACACACACACACACACACACACACACACACACACACACACACACACACACACACACACACACACACACACACACACACACACACACACACACACACACACACACACGGGACAGCAAAGGGACAGCAAAGGGACCCACAAGCAGATATAGAGCACGCGCGCGCACACACACACACGCACACACACTAACCTGACCTAACCTGACCACACACACTAACCTGACCTAACCTGACCACACACACACACACGCACCTGGGAGATGAAGGGGCTGATCTGGTTCTTGATCTGCATGAGACGTCCGAGGCCTCGCTCCACGATGGTGGGGAAGTTGAGCAGGCGCAGCGTGTGGCCAGTGGGCGCCGTGTCGAAGACCACCACCGAGAAGTTCATTCCCTTCACTAGCCTGACGGTGCGAGGAAGCAGGACACAAGACGGCCATTGTACCAAGAAGGACATCTACATATCGCAATCGGCGTACAAATCTCTCCGTCGCCGCGTGGTGATATTAGCGTATTGTTGGTGTGGTTTTGTCGTTTGTTCACTGTACGTTGTGCATGAACCACCAGGACAAATTCCTTGTAGGTGCAAACCTACTTGGGAATAAAGTTCTTCTGAGTTCGGAGTGGTGATGCGTGGATATGTTGTTATATAATATACAAGGACCATAAAGGATGTTATCTCTCTGCCCTTGCTTAGAGCAACACTATTTAAAGTTATTTACAGAATTATTTATTAGCTTAATTAGTGATTAGGAATTTGGGTTTGAAGCATAACAAAATAGGATCATAACACTTTAGTAAAGTACAAATGTAATAATAATAATAATACATAGGTTTTATATAGCGCTTTTCTCGGTACCCAAAGACCCAAATGTAGTATTAGTATACAGTCGGAAGGGATTTCAACCAAGAAATATTTTTAGCTCCTACATCTTGATCTAGCGTGTACAATATCCCTCTTGCTTTGTGGAGATACAGATACAGACTTATGCTTACCTCATGACTTCTGCGTAGCTCAGCTTCGTCGATGCCTGGGAAGGCACTCATGGCCTCCTGCATCATCTTCTTGCCCATGCTGAGCATGTTGTCCTCCTCAAAGAACTCATCAGGCAGCTCCGCCACACCAAGGCTAGGGTCAATTTCCTAGAGAGAAACACACACGCATCTTTGATAATGCCACATGCCACACTACAGGACTGACAGGTATATTGTATAAAAAAGATAATATAGACCATGTATTATATATGCATAGAACACTTTACACATCTTTATAGCCTATTGTAGTTTAATAATGGTGTGCATGGTTAATAGCCAAGAAAATCATGTTTAGCAAAGAGAACATTTGGACAGAGAACACATCCTTCAGTGGTATTTACTACATTTCGAAAATATTTCCAAATGTTAGTCAAAATTGACTTGCAGCATGTCACACTTGTCAAAACTATTGAACTTACCATGGCAAAGAGGTTTTCATAACCCTTGACTTTAGTGGGCACTTTAGAGAACTTCTGGTCAAAAGCATCGGAGATGTTGTGAGCCGGGTCTGTAGAGATGATGAGCACACTTTCCCTCACGGCAGCCAGCTGGACCGCCAAACTACAGCTGTGATCGATCGGAGCAGGCGAGGTACAGGGCAAACGGGTTCATGTTTAACACCGTTCGACACAACTTTTAGACAAGAATTCAAACATTAAATGCCTCGTCTGGAAAAGAGACGATTTTTGTTTTCCAATGAGTCAGTATATTGAGTCAATATTTTTCACTGTCATGTGTAAACTAGATGTCCGTTAATTACATGACTATTATGATCAGAGCACATCAACAGTAATCGTATTACTACAACGAACAGGTCATACAACAAGCTTTCTGTGTCCACCTGATCCACAATGATCCTACGAACTGGAAGCATGACTCTAAAGAAGACGCACAGTCATGTCAGCTAGTTCATAGCTTTAGCTAAAATTAGCACCACTGCGACCTGATTTAAAAGGATACCGGAGCAACCACCTCAATTAGCGTACTTAAACGGGTTGCTGAATGAATGCGTCTACAACTTGACAGCGGTTGACGAGAGAACACATAAATGTAATATATATGAGGTCCACGTCAACATTAAACTACATAGATTGCTAAACTAGCTGCGGCGGTACACACATATACTATCCATGTGCCAAAGAGATTTTTACTTTGACTAACCTGCACGTCGTTTTGCCAACACCGCCCTTGCCACCGACAAATATCCATTTTAACGACTTCTGCTCGATTATGTTTGTTAATGTCGGGTGTAATGCTTCTATATCAGGAGCATCTTCAAATTCATCCTCCAATGAAGCAGCCATCTTGTCTGTGTACGAGTCACGGACCGAACCAAGTCACAACACAGGTGTGCAAAGTAGAAGGGATGCGGGGCTAACGATGTATGTACCGAGTAACACACCAGTTTGTGTACAAGACGTTTCAAAATGTTGTTTGATAACCAAATGCAATCGTCCCGAATCTTTAAGTGCGAATAATAATGCAGTATTATTTTTTTTATACATGGTAATAGAATGGTAGTGTCCAGCATTGATCACCACAGATGACTGATTGGTAATTTTCTGCATGATTCGGACATCGCGGTAGGTAGGCCGAAAATACGACAACACAAACAGCTACAGCTACAGGTTTTCAGACCTGTTATCAGGTTTGAAAACCTTTTCAGAAACATCGATAAACCTTTCCTTGACAGGTAGTCTTCTGTTCAATAACTTAATACAACATAGGCCTACTGTTGATATACTGTTGTAAAAAAACAAACGAGTAATGTGGTGACAAATTCCCATATTTATTGAAAATGTGTCATTTAATTGAGCAAAATCATTGTTTGAGGAATCAAATGGCATGTGCCCACCATGTACACTCAATGTTATATTCACATCAACGTCATTACACCATTCATAAATACATTTCACAAAAACGTACTAAGCTGCAATTTTTTTTTGGAATTGCATTTTGGCACATTTATTTTCAAAGACAGTGAGAGTTTCTATTTAAGTATGATATCTGTTATAAAATTATGGATGAAATACAGATGAAAAATCACAAGAATAGCAAAGGCACTTACAACATTCTATTCGGAAACTGTGTGCGTGTGCGCGCGTGTACGCGTGTGCACACACACAAACACACACCAGTTACCCAGTGTAACAATATTTCTTCGGACACGGCTGGTTTCAGTGGACACATTTCTGCAATCTTCTTTGAAAACATCTCACAGTGTAAAAAGCTGGTCATGTGAGGTGTCTTGTTCCCTGGTAGATTGCGTCGGCAGACTTGACGCGGATGGCTGCACTGTGCGCGTTGCTTCAGCACTTTGCCTCCCTCGCTCCTCCAGAAACCGATCAAACTCTGAGAAAACACGAGTGATCAGAACACATCTGTATAGGTGAAGAGTTCACACACGCGCTCACACACACTGCAGTGACAGAACCGACAACAATCAACAAAAGGGGAACTATACTCGCCTTCGCTGGTCACACCCTCAGAAACTGCAGCTTGATCTTGCTGCAATTCAAAGCACAGACATGCACATCGTAAGAGACCACAACGTAAGAGACCACAACATGGACACCAGGGGGCCACTGCCTGCTAATGTCCGGCTGGTACGTCATAGCTTACCATATCCGAAGACAACCATCTGTCGACATCTTCCATGGGTGGGTTCTGTGTTGATGATATCTGAGGGAAAAGACGAATAGAGGAGAATGGTGCATTCGTGTACATGAGACCACTCAAAACTACAACTCACACAAAAATCTATAATAACGGATCACTACCAAGTGTGACGTTGTGGAGCTGTGGTACATACCGTGCCTGTGAATTGCAACCTGGTGTCCAGAGCGCCGGCCAATCCTTCTTCGGTACCTGGGTCTTCGTAGCGAACACTGGACATGCGACAGAGACACACCGTTAGACACCGCGTGGAGGTCTGTCATACAATGACTTTATTCCTGCCATCAGAGGGGAAAACCCACCTCTTCCTCTGCTCAGCCAATGAGTAGCCTCTTGTTTGCGCAAACATGTCGAACTCCTCTGCCGCTGCACCTGGAGGAGGGAAGCGATGAGATGGTTGTACACGGCTTCTTTTTTTTTTTTTTTTTTTTTTTTTAGAAAGGGTGGTGGCACATAAAGTACAAAAGATAAAAGGTTAAAGGGGAAGTCACTCACTGTGGTTAGACACCTGTGTGTCATTAGCCAGACCGCTGTTTGCTGTTGATTGGCCGGTAGTCGGCTTGCTGAATGCTGACTGGCTTGGAGCCTGGGTCACGGGGGTGGGGTCCATCATACTGGGGACACTGGAAGAGCTCTGCTACAGTGTGGGCAACATGACATATCATGAATAAAGTGTGCATGGTAATCTATTCAAAAGACACTAGGCCAGGGGGTATACTGTAATGCATGTGTTGATTTCTGCATTGAAGAGGGACACCAACATTGTATGCACATGTTAGTGGAATGTAAACTTCCTCACCTGCCCAGCAGCTGTGCCCTGTGCTTTATTAAGCCTCTCAAACCTAAAACACAATTGGATAAAGTCAAAAATAAAACAAAAGAATGATAATCTCTTTCAAAATGAACATAAGTGTACAGTCAAGAGATTGTGAGTTGTGTGGACGAGACAGAGGCAGAACCACGCGTTCTGGATGGCTTTGCACACCTCTCGTAGCGGATGAAGGCGTTGTTGAGTTCATCGTTGATCACCAGCAGCTCTGCGATCAGCCCTTCATCCAACAATCGAGGGATGAGCTCCACTACTCTGGTCTGCATGCTCTTGCACACCGTGTACAGCTGCTACTCAGCCCGCAGGCCGGGGGAGAAACAAACTAGGGTCACCATCACAACCCCCATTTCCCCATCTTGTATTCATCATTTGAATGTTACGATAAGGAGGTGCTTTATGCCGAGCTCCACTACTTCCTGAACTTAAACAGGCTCCTTTACTTCCTGTCTTACATTATTGGACAAACTGATTAATCCAGGTGTGTCTGACCATTGTTGTGACTACTGAGGTCAGAGTCAGACACACCTGGATTAATCAGTTTGTCCAATAATGTAAGACAGGAAGTAAAGGAGCCTGTTTAAGTTCAGGAAATAGTGGAGCTCGGCATAAAGCTAATTCCAAGAAGTTGGCATGGGAACAACGTGCCCAAGGAAAGGCTGGGAGCCAGCATACCAGCAATGGTTAACCTAGCAATTGGAATGCTTGAAACTTGTTCTGGTGACTTTCTTACTGTATTAGCAGCAATGAAATGTTTCACCTTCTTATGACAAATGTACTCTTTGTAAAGGCTGGGTTATGCTTCATTTATGCTTCCGCGTTGACGCAACGCTGGGGGGTTGCGGACCCTTTACGGACCCTTTACGTCCCCCTTACGTCCAACGCAAGGGCCTGACGTGCACCTCCCAAAAATCCTAGACCTGCGTCAAGGCGACACAACCCCAACGCAGCGGCTTTGGCTGTGATTGGTCCACTAACTACATTCGCTGGAGATCGCTTTTCCGGTTTTCACTCGTAAACACCGCCACGGTGTGATAAATGCTTCGACTGATTGGCGACAACATATATATATATATATAACTTTTGCCTTCATTTCTGTAAACTTTTTTTTACTCGCTGTAATCCGTATGTAATGGTCATTCTGGTCCCTCTACCGGTGTGGCATTGAATTGCATTTTGACACGTAAACCCCACGTAAACCACACGCAGAACCATCACAGGCTCATGACTGCGTCCGAGCAACTGCGTGGCCATTGCGTGATCACTACGTAATCCCTACGCAGAAGCATAACCCAGCATTAAGTCGCTTTGGATAAAAAGCATCTGCTAAATGCCCTCAATGTAAATATAATGTAATGAGCCACTCTGATGAGCCGGTGAATGAGTTGCCGTCGAGGTACCACACGGTACAACAGAGAAGGACACCCGGCGCTGACCTGTATCAGCTCCATGTCGTCTTGCCCCGCGTGTCCGGGCGTCATCTCGTTCAGCATCTCAGACATGACGCTGAGGTTCCCCTTCACCAGGGCCACCTCGCCCTGGAGCTTCTGCTGCTGTGGAACGGCAGAGCAAGAGCAACAGAATGACCACACTGGACGGGTTTCAGGGCTGCGCGGCAAAGCCAAATGACATGCATTGCATTCGCAGCGCAGGAATAAGAACGACAGGAGTTAAGAGAACAAATACTCATGCAATTATACAATAAGGCAGAAGATAATAAATAATATATAATTAAAAAAAACATGTATAGAAGTGCAAACTAATTGCAGTACACACTACAGTACATACTACGCTAACGTCTTTTGTTAGGGCACAAAACACAAATGCATTATTCCTACAATTCATTCCTGCGACAGGACATGGGGGGGGACGGCACAGTGGTGCACTAAACACACGGCAACACTAAGAAAACAACTGGTACAGGAAGGAAACAAACAGACGGGCACCAAACAAGAAGTCCACGGCGCGGCACTGAACAGCAGGCCAACTTGGCGCTGAGCTCGGAGGAAAAGGGTTTGAAGTCGGCGTCTGAATGGTTCAACGGGGGCCTGCATTGTGGATCAGCCGAGGGGAGGGGCTTCCAGCGGGGTGGCACAGGCACACACACTGAAGGCTCTGTCCCCCCTGTGTGTGTGTGTGTGTGTGTGTGTGTGTGTGTGTGTGTGTGTGTGTGTGTGTGTGTGTGTGTGTGTGTGTGTGTGTGTGTGTGTGTGTGTGTGTGTGTGTGTGTGTGTGTGTGTGTGTGTGTGTGTGTGTGTGTGTGTGCGCGTGCCTGTGTGTGAGCGTGTGTGGTATAGTATGGTACAGCACGGTACGCTTACGGTACGGGTTCTGTACATACTGAGGCCCATCCAGGGGGGGGGAGTGCTCCGGCAAACCCTGAATAGGACTCGCTTACAGGAGACCATGCGAGGAGATACAACGGTATTGACCGGTATTGAACCTCGGGGGGGGGGGGGGAACACACACACATGTGTTGCGCAACAGGCCGACCCAACAAAGTCAACAGGCGCATGCACTCTACCTTCCTCGAATGCCGAAACGATTTGTTGCTGCTTATTGGTCGTTACTTAACGCATTTGTGACCGGGGGGGGGGGGGTGAAAAACTAAAAACCCACGATGCACTGGTTAGGCTTACCTCACCTACATACTCTAACCCGCCCACCTCCAGAGTCCTGCGTCACATCACAAGAACAGCAAAACGGCCCACGCCGTGGCAGTACCGAACCCAAGACCTGTTCAGAGTTCATCTGAACCCCGGCATAACCCTACCCTCATGCTCTTATTTGTTGTACGTCTTGGCACTTTCATCGCTCTTTGTAATTTGGCACTTAGTCAGAGATGTTGTGTACTAGCCATGGTTAATCTAGCAATTGAAATGCTTGAAACTTGTTCTGGTGACTTTCTTACTGTGTTAGCAGCAATGAAATGTTTCACCTTTCTTATGACAAATGTACTCTTTGTAAGTCGCTTTGGATAAAAGCATCTGCTAAATGCCCTAAATGTAAATGTAAATGTAAGACCTCTTTTCATCACGACACCGAGCGCAATGCGTTGTCTCGCTAGCCCCCCCCCCCCCCCCCCGTCTGTCTGTCTGTCTGTCTGTCTGTCCCCCCCCCCATCAGTACCTGTTCAGCGGAGAGGCCGACGGGCCGCTCGGTGGGCTCGGGCGGGGGCAGGGCGCTCAGCGTCGGGGCGCCGGCGTTCCGCTCGGGCTGCCGCGGAGGAGGTTCCACCGCCCGGGCCGCTTCCGGGGAACCGTTCTGCGGAATGCTCTGCGGAGAGGGATTGGCAACGGGGGAGTCGGGTGAGAAAAGGACGTGGCGTGCGGTGTGCGGCGTCCGGCGCGTTGGGAAATGAGGGGCGAACACTCGCCGGGCAGCCAGGTGCTGCCTGGCGCTCCTCATGTCACCGCGGCCGATGAGCGCGTGTCCACGGGGCGATGGCGGGGACTCACCCGGTTCGGCGTGTGGATGGGGGACAGCGCGTCCAGGTCGGTCATGGGGAACTCCAGGCCCCGCCTCCTCAGGTCCTCGTATACAGACACCACCCCCGACAGGGAGGGCGTGCTGCGGAAGGCATCGGCCCACGACTGGGAGGGGGGGGGGGAACGCTTAAAGATCAGCAGCCATCAACACGGGCACAACCACATACACACGTCTCCGTGTAGATTTGCATTATTATTATTATCATTATTATTATCATCAACATTATTATTCGTGATTTCTCAGAGACAGAAACAATTGGCTGACGGTACTAAAGGACATTGTTGTTTAGTTGTGTAGCTTGTGGGACACACTCTCTAACTAGACGTCTGTTGATACCATGTGCTGCGGTTTGGCGAGCACCCACACCTGTATGAGGCTGAGCACCCGGTCTGTGAGCGCGGAGGGGGGGTTGTACTTGGGCAGGATGGCCCGCACGAGCACGCCCTCGATGAAGTCCTGCGCCGCGATCAGAGTGTGGAACCTGCGGCCACAGTTCTTCACGCAGGCCTCCAGAACCTGAGGAGAAACGTCGACGACGATGAAACCCACACTGTAACATGCAGTCTGATGGAGAATGAAGGGGAGACGGTCAAACAAAGATCTCCCATATAGAATAGAAAAGAAATAGAAAGCTTTATTTGTCATTATACACAGTGCAATGAAATTCAATGAGCAGCTCCTTAAAAGTGCACACATAGTAAGCACAAAATAAAAGACTATACATAAATTAAATTAAATACACAGTAAAATTTAAAATATCCCTCATGAAAACTACTTTCTCTTTAGAGAGGCGTTATCTCGTTGGATAAAACACTTACCAGTCTTTATGTTATAATAATAACATACATAATATAACAATAACACACCCAGTCTTACGTCTTCCAATCTGTAACCATTTAGTGACCAGGTTAACAGACCGGCGGTACATTCTAAAGAGAGGACAGGAGGAGGGTCTACTTTGACTCCCAGCTAAAGATTCTGGCAACCCCACTGTCAACAGTGCAGCTGGAAACAGCCTGGATTCAGGTTAACCCTGACCCTATTAAATTATGTTTTGTCTCATTTTGTTTCATTAACGGTTCGTTAATGTACCATTTTTGTAAAGTCTTGCCGTGAGAAAAAGAAAAAAAACACCTCTTGGGAGAGGTATATGAACGTTAGTAGTTAGATTGAGCCATTTGGCAAACATTTTTATTCAAAATTTCAAAAGTGCCTCACAAGTTGTTTCGACTCTTGAAAGGACAATTTGAAGTCTGTGCTTCACAGAGAGTCGTTTGTTCACGTGGGCGACGTACACAACGTGTTTTCACGTGTCGATGAGCGGCGCAATGCGTGGTTTGCGTGACTGCTCGGCTGCTCACCGTGAGAGTTAGCATGACCTCTTGGAAGTTGTTGTTCGCCACAATCCTCCTCTTTATGGCTTTCACTGCATCCCTGGGCCTGGGAAAGTACAACATCAATTATCATCATCATCATCATCATCATGACATGATGATCATCGTAGCTTGATAACATTGTTCACAACCTCTTTGAAAGTATAATATATTTTTGAATATTGTGCAAGTATACAGTTTCCAGTAACTCATATGTTCCATGTTTTACATAAAAACCATGCAATTTTTCATATTTATTGTTAATATTGTCATCCTTCAGAAAGTATCATCAAATAACAAGCAAAAAAAACACACATAAAACAAATAAAGACAAGCTATGGTTCTTAAGCCCTTCTTATCTATACACAGAAGAGGCGTCAGTTAATCCAAAATACCCATCATCCGTCTCGTTGATGATGTCACAGATCTCCATGTTGAGACCCCAGTCCTCTGATCGCAAGACAGCACTGGTGGCGCGCTCTGTGGACCGGACAACATGACAGGGAGCATAAATAATTATATGGTAATATAATTTTTAAAAAAAAGGCCACAGGTGCCGCTGGGCCTCTGTTTAGTGCTCTCATAAATACATATTGTTGGAAGGGTATTTTCAGTGACCAAACTCAGCCTTTTTTTACTGTTTCAGCAGTCTGCCCCCAAGTTGGTCCTAAAGCCTTTCATAACCCCCCCCCCCCCCCCCCCCAACACACACACACACACACACACACATACGCACACACACACACACGCCCTCTCCTGCGTTTCAAATCCCCTGCTCACTGCCTCCCCTAACTCCCTGATTTCTCATGTGACAATCAGCTGCTCCAAGCAATTATGACTGCAGTCTGAGAAAAAAAAAACATCACAGCAGAAAGGAGGGACGATCAGAGTCTTATGGCGAAATGCGTTGTTCAAATGCCCATGAATCAAAATGTAGGCTAAAATTGTCTACACTCAACATTGAATACACTCAAGAATCATTATTCCGAAAACACAACGCACCCAATCAGCGGTAATAATGATGTTGAGAGGTGGGAGCCTAAACCGTACACAATGTCTCTTGGACAGCTTTAATTTACATTTTCGTTGTTCGGGGGTGCTATGATTAGACCTCCAAACAAGTAGAGTATGGAAGGCGAGGTCGATGTAAACATTGAGAAATGTTTGATTAGTCATGCCAATTTTGCGGCGACATAACAACCGAAAGAGAAATCGCGGACCCTCCCCGTATGCTATTGGTGTGCATAATAGTCGCAGATTTAATTTACCCGTCAATCAACATCACTTACATTGCATTCTCGACAGGAGGACCTAAATGTCCGGGCGATTACAGTCTCGCGTTGAATCCAAACACTATACAATGAAGGGATGCAACACCAACACGAACCTCGCGCAAAATACATATTTTGACAATGACTTACCTATTCTTTGGCCGACCGGAGTTGAAAACGGGCTACCTAAAAGGTATTCCATTGTTTCCCCGAATGAAAACATCTTAAATCAATAGCAAAACACATACAAATACAGCGAAAGTTTGAGTTGATCGGAGCCCACGAAACATTAGTTCCCCTTTCTGGAACTACCCCGAGACGGCGCTGCGTCACGTGAAAGTAGAAAGGCCAGGAAATAACCTGAATATTCCGATTAGGGTGACAGCAGCTACATCACATAACGTTTAACACATAGCTCATTCCTACTTCAAAAAGTAAAACAAAATACACGTTTCTTGTTTGGACAACTTGCAAATCACCAAATTTATAGTCGACAGTAGGCTAATATATTTAACGTACCTAAATAACAGGCGTTGGCCTACACCATACTATTAAATATAAGATAATTTCACCAAAACAGTTAAATATGTGCATTTGGTATTATTTCCAAAACCATTTCAGAATGTTAAACTTTTAAACACGGCATAGTATATGGTCGTTTGCAGCTATTTATTCTCACCACTAGATGGGGGCAAAGCAGTACAAAGGGGCGTCGGTAAAGGTCCAAAGGGTTTATGAATTATCTCGGCTCTCCTGCATTGTAAGATTTAGTATTTAGATTTTTTTTTATTTTTTTTTTTAAGTTTATTGTTTATAACAGCTAACTGAAATATGTGTTAGTCCCGATATATTGAACAACGTACTTGTCTATTGAAAGAGTGGATTACGGCGTGCACATTCAATTGTATTGCAAATATGTATGCATGTGTGCTTGTAGTATACTGATACCGTTTCCCCCACATGCCTAATATTCTTACCCTGTATTGCAGGGTAAGATTATTACCCTGTATTGCACACCTACAGATGGGTGTCAATCATGTCAATGCATGTTGCACTTACAGTAACATCAATTGCAAAATGATGACGGTTGCATCAAAATTGGGACAAGAATATGTAAAAGTTAAAAAAACAAAACATTTATCTGTTATCTATTTCCCCCAGGCGGGCTGGCAGAGCATACCAGGGTGGTTTCAGAACACTGTATCACATAATAGCCGTTGTGGTTAATGACACACACACACACACACACACACACACACACACACACACACACACACAAAATAAACGCCACATATGTATGTTAATCATATTAATCATAATACATATTAATCTTTTTTTTTATGCCGAACCTAGGTAATTGTGTGTGTGTGTGTGTGCGTGTGCGTGTGTGTGTGTGTGTGTGTGTGCGTGTGTGTGTGTGTGGTTGTAAATTGATCCCTCCTACTCTCGCTCGTTCGTTGTGCAGATGAGAGGCGAAGAGGAGGGAGGGAGCCAAAGCAGGAAGGAAGGAAGGAAGGCAAAAGGAAAGGGAGCCAGGCTGTGAATGCTAACAAGCCGTCGTAGTCGTGTAGCTCTATAGGTAGGGATTCACAAGAAATCCAGCTATGGAGAAGAACGACCACCACTATTAATACCTACTATGCGCCAGTGCAGTGATCGCCCACTGCGCATTAAACAACCATACGATCGTCTGAACGCTTGATAAAATCATCTTTTCCGCTGAGTGAAATGTATCGCGACTGCAAGCGACTGAGCTTCTGACAATGGAGATTGAAAATATCGTGGCCAACACGGTTCTCCTCAAGGCAAGGGAAGGTAAGCGGCATTATGAACTGACAAAAGAGGAAGAACATTTTTTTTCTTTCTGTAACGCGAAGATGAGCCTGCGCATGGGTTGGTTGAGCTTCATTGGATTGCGCCGTGTCTCCCTACAATCCTTCAGTATTCCCTACGCAGTGTTTTTTTTTCCCTACAGGAAAACACCAAGCCTATGGCTATACCGAAAAACAGCTGTTTGTTGACTATTAACTCCATAAACGGCGCATTTACGGCTAGGTTGACAGGCCCGATCTTGGTTGAAACATGGAAGGGCGCGTTCGCAACTACAAGCTTAAATTGTGAGTTATGTCATCAAGGCAAGCAATTATTTTTCTCATGAGAAAAGCGGTTGCTTTGAGAATGTATGCTTACGGTGTCTTTCCGGGCAATGGTCTATCATTCAAAATAAAATCAGCATAGGCCGACACAGTGATATAGGCCTACTATTCTCCCATATGAAGGCGCGAAGACCTGCTTTACCTGTCTTTTTTTTTCTGCTTCTGCATTGTTAAACCATAATGAAGTGCGTATATTCCTGCCGTTCGAACCCCCCCCAGATGACACTGACGCAGAAATATGAATTCCACTGCACTGACATCTGGCCAGGGAAGGGTGAACCGAGTAGTCCCCAACAACGGTGTCTCACAATTTAGGATGAATTATGAGCGATTGAATCGGGGAGCTGTGGTTGAAAGGCCTTCCAACCACCATAACCCTGCGTACCCTACCTGGAAACAGGGAGGCACTGTAGCACCGGGGCTTTTTTTTTTTTTTTACACGGCAACTGGCTTTTTATCTTCATCCACAAATGTATTTCACTCGGGGTAGCCTATATTTTTGGCAAGCAGTCATGAATTTTCCATCTCATGATGCATGCACGGGGGGGAGGAGGATGAGGGGGGCAATGCAGAGCCCGCTTTAATGTGGGTGAGTGGGCGAAGGGGCGCAATCTTTTTCTCAGGCAGACAGAACGAGAAAAGGTATCGACTCGACTGTGATTAAAGGTGCACGATGCGACTTTTGTTTTTCGCCAAACGGAATGTGAACATGAAGCGTTATGCCTCTAAAACCACAAGGTCTATTGGTCTGCTTGCCCAGGTGATGTTTTGCGCTGGTTCACTTTACTTGGCAACAAAGCTTTTTTTTTTTTAATGGTCTGCATAGGTAGAGATTATATACGTGTTAAACATCACGTTGAAGGAGGCAACCATCGCCTATACTCCGAGGCCTTCCTGTCTATTGTAGCCTATGTTGTATAGCCTATATGGTGTTGCCTATAAGCCCATTGGTTTCCTGTGAATTGATCTTAATGTTGTATACTTGACTCGGAAGACAAGGGTATTTAGCTTTTTGCTAGATGAAGTTGATCCTGGCTCTGTAATGACGTTTGCTTTAAGTATGCTAATTCATTTAGCAAATTAGGTTAGCAAAGGAATTTTGCTTATTTTTTTTGCAAATGCTAAGAAATATTTAAAAAATGATTTTTCAGTTTTTCCTCAGTATGAAATATCCAACAACCAGAAGGTTTACTGTAACCTGCTCAACGGGATACTACCATTACACGGGCCTGTGGTAGACTCACTCACTCACTCACTGTTATCTTCGTTATGTCCTATTCAAATGAAATGCAAAAAGAGTGAACCCAACAGTTGTGATTATGTGAGCTCACGGAGGTACTTGGGTACTGCACCAGAGGGGTCAACCGAGAGCAAAATCATTCTGACCCGCTCCAGAGAACGACCAGTAGAACATGTCCCCCCCCCCCCCCCCCCAGACGTCAGCTGCAACAGTAGGCCTGCAAGCCACAACTTCACGTGTAACTTTTCACCGCGGTAGTGACATCGCTATAGCTCTATATAGCATGCTGTTTCAATACGCGAACCACCGTTTTTCCCTGTTCAACTTCTCCTTTGAGTCCTCCTTGGGATAGCTATGTATTCCTGCACATGGTTAAACTAAAACACCTTTTTAGAATAGAAATGGTGGCTATTCTGCTCTCTGTTAAGCCTGTTGTGACAAATATCTTTGCTGTTCCTAGGATAACAGCTAACATACGTTTTCTGGGTGTTTTTTTTTAATATTTAAATGCATATTAACTTACAATAGTAATAATATATTATACATTTACATACCGGGCATTTAGCAGATGCTGTTATCCAAAGCGACTATCGAATTTAGTGACAATTCTTTAAGTAGACTTCCCCAAAGTAACACACACCAGTATCCAATAGTAGAATTATGTTGAAGAACCATTTCTGATCTAATTGTATGGTCTACAATATATAAAATGGGTAAACAATAAATTATAAACAACACGTTGTCTTATAAATATATCTTAAATAACTTTCCATTACATTGCAAATGGATGGAAGGAAAAGCATTGTGTGCAGGCTAAATTAATAAAGCCTACTTAAAAAAACATGTTGACACAATAGGTTATCCTGGATTTGCAAGAGCCCAATATGAGAACCGCATTCCCAAGGGCTGGACACGCATGTTGCCACTGCATGTATTCTCTCTTCATTGCCCACTTTCAGAGGGTCTCGAGTGTCCTACACGTAGGTCTACGTCTAAAATATATGATTCGGCTTTTATACGTTGTCAACCTTTTTTTGTAGTCTTCCTTCTGATCACGGCACACACTCCCTCATTCCCATCCTGCCAAGGTTGGGCTACTCTCCACAGAACACTTGTGGCAGTTAGTGTGACGTTGGCAAGAGGAGCTTTATTAGTCTTGCGGTCCGAGCCGAGGCTAACTGTCGTTGTCATCACTCGAGGGTGTTTCCTTCCAGCCGAGACTCGTGAAACACTGCTTTTGCGAATGTCTATTGATGTGGTTCCCGTCTGCACGGCCATGATGGCCACAAATGGTGTGCGATCACACAGTCAGACGTAATGGGTTACGTAAACACCACGAGTGTTGGCAGCTAACGGTTAATGGCCACGTCCGGCGGTTAAATCACCTCGCTGATTCGGCAATTCAACTTTTTATTTAATGTAGTGTCTTTTCTTCGAATTACGGAGTTACTTGTATAAAATACATTCCGGCCATTTTTAATACCTTCATGTTTTTTTTTCTGTATCATTTACTATTTTTATTTTCAAATATATAGTTTCAGACCTATATAATATGTAGCCTATTGCTTCATTAGAAAACAATCCCATCTTTTTATGAGCGTGAATGTATAGGTGGCGGTTCTGTTTCTCTATAGGTGGTGTTTATTTTCCCCTGCGCTGGCAGACCACGTGTCTTTGATCACCTGATGCTCTCTTTCCTCTCCACTGTATGCAACTGTGTCGCTCGGCGTCCCGCTGCAGCTGGGATGTGCATTTCCATTACAGTGCCGCCCGCTTGAAGGTGTGTCTTTTAACTAATGACGCGGCTCTGGCCTTGAGTCCGTGAAACGACATCGCACACGTATTGTGTTTTTTAGTTTTATGTTCTAGCCCGCTGTAGAATTGGACTGATGTGTTTATGAGACGTTTTATGGATTTGGTTCCTTTCAGATGGAACGCGCAATCTAATGCACAGGAAATCCCTGTTGATGTTCAGTATTCCCCCTTTCTGCTTCCTAATCTCAGTAGCTCATTGAGAGCTGATCTATTTAGGGACCGAGCCTGTGAAACAGGACGAGGTCCCTTTTGAAATTGATTCGTTTATTATTCAGATTAAGGCGTGTTGAACTTGTTGCACACTTGTCTCCCCGAGCGCCACATAATGCCCTTGATATTGGGTGGGGGAAAAAAAAGTTGAATATCAATATCGGCAATCTGATGGTGTGAAATATTGTCCAATGTCCAGTCTTTAGACCAAGGCTAATCTCAAAGAAATCCGCCTTATTTCAACAAGCTATTTAAAAAAAATGTAAACGAATACATGTACAAATCAATGCAGTGCGTTTCTATCTACCATCATTACCATTTTTCTAATAGGCTCGTATAGTTATAGGAGTTAATGAATAATAACCAATCGAGCTGTTGTTGCGCCATACTCGCCAATGCATGGCGATGCGTCTCTGACGCAAGAGCGCACACTTCCTTGTGTTTTTTTATTTTATTTTAATTTTTTTAACAGTACCTATATTCGTACAATGTTGAGCGACAACGTCCCGCACCCCAACCAACCTAGCATGGTGGGCGTGGTCGCCAGCGTCCGTGGTCACGCGCGCCGCTCGGCACAGCTCGGCGTTTTTTAAAACGCTAATGGGATGGAAATCGCAAGTCAGCGCGGTGTGGCTGGACCCGACCCGGCGCTGATCGGGAAGGGTGAACCGCCTGCCCTCTTGTGACACAATGATGGGCCTTCTTGTTTACTTAATAAGTCTGTTTTATTTGTGTCAGACGGGTAAGCCTACTGTCCTTTACTCTTTTATTTTCTACTTCTATTGGTGATTAATTATTGCCTCTGCTTTTCCTCCCACCAGGGGCATCCGAACTAGGGGGGCCAGGGGCCAACTACCCCCCCCCCCCCCCAACACACACACACACACACACACACACACACACACACACACACACACACACACACACACACACACACACACACACACACACACACACACACACACACTTCCCCCCCCCCCTTCTCACACATGACATGAATCACGATTGTGAATGCCCCTTCATTGCATTTCTGGTGGTCAATCAGCATCACTCATTCCTGTACACTCTGAAAGAAACTTAAATCATAGTTCTAGTTTAGGTACTGGTATTTATTTACTAAACTGTAACCTTACTCTCAAGAGTTGGCCTACCGCTTTACCCAAATGAAAATCCATTGCTTATTCTGTTAATTCTTGTTCCGATACTCAAATCCCTGCCTTGATCAGTGGCCTGATTCATTGATACGCACGCAGAATCCAGATGACAAAAGTCTACTATTCCACGTCAATCTACGCGATCCAGAAAACATGGAGGGCCCCTCGTCGAAGGGGGTTGACGGCAAACAGCACTGCAAAGCAAACTTCATGGAGCCTAAGGTCCAAACTCTTTCCTCCACCTGCCAGGGTAGCTTCAACACAAAGACCAGTCGCGTACGAAGAGGAAGGATGGACCTGACCTATTGCGCAAACGTTTACTAACACTCCTGGTTTGGCTTTGGTTTTTCACCACATCTTAAACCTTTGCCAGGTCATTTCTTGCGCCGTTGATTTGCTGAATCCCTCGGTGTGAATCTGAACTGAATTCACCGTGGTTCCGTGGCGTGGCGAACACACGAACACGCGCACTCGCATGACGACAGATTTCACGTTGATTTGGCTTTGCACACCGGGGACGACGATGTGGAGAGGTCATCTTGATACGTAGGTTATCGTCTTCACGTTGGTCCATACATACAGCGGGTCGGCCAGCTCAGTGCCGACCAAAGAGGCCGCATGTTTACATTCGGCCCCAGCGCTCCTGAAACGATGTCTGCCTCTGTCGCGGGTCATCACGTGCTGCAGGGGTCTAATGACTGCTTCACAACCTCAACACTGTTCTGGGTTTATCTTCTGTCATAGTTTTCCCCTACCCCCCCCCCCCCCCCCCCCCCCCCAAGGAGCATTGTGAACAGTGTGGGTCAGTTCTGAAGTGTGTGTGTGTGTGTGTGTGTGTGTGTGTGTGTGTGTGTGTGTGTGTGTGTGTGTGTGTGTGTGTGTGTGTGTGTGTGTGTGTGTGTGTGTGTGTGTGTGTGTGTGTGTGTGTGTGTGTGTGTGTGTGTGTGTGTGTGTGTGTGTGTGTGGAGAGAGGCCTGAGGAAGTCGCAGGACGGGGTTGGTGGGTGGAAAAGGCAGGGGGCATGAGAATGAAATGGGGATGGCCGTGTGTGTGTGCAGTTTTGCCTGATATTTACACATTCTCCCCTCTCTTGCCCCCCCCCTCTGCTTGATGTGTGTCTTCCAGTGTGTGGATATACAGTCGAAGTACCTTATGCAAACACCGGGCCATTTCTTTGAATAGGCAACACGCATACTAGCCACTAATGCTTTCCTTATCAGGAACTACTCCAGCTAACCATGCTATACCGCGACCAGGTGTGGGAGTGCAATAGTTTGCTCATTTATCATGGTCCAGCTCCATTGTGCCTACAGTAGGGCTGACAGTAGGCCTGAACTGTGCACGACCTCTTATTTCCTACTATTAAATGTAGTGCGTCAGATGGTGAACTGTTATGAATTGAGAGGGCTCCTTTTTTACAACCCCCCCCCCCCCCTGATATAAACAAATGGGACGTCCAGGCCGGAAGTATGCAAGTAAAATAGTGTTATTAGGTGTTATTATAAACTGTGACCGTCTCTTTGAATCGTAGTGTCTCACAAATATAGTGTACATTGGATACACTTCTGTTGCAGTATACATTGGAATTTAAGCATGACATGTACATTATCACATGTACATTCATTAGTAATCTGTAGGGGAAAAAAAAAAAACAATTGGCCTTAGGAATGTTATATTATATTGATTGCAGTCTTTTGTTAGAATGCCGGGGGAATCACAGATTGGCATTACATTGTGTTTTGAAATGGAAATTATTATTACATCTGAACATAAAGACTCCATGAATGCCATTATTACATATGCCAGACGCGGTTTCCTGGTGGTCTGCACATGATACTGCCAGTGTGTAGTCCACTATGTGACAGGTTCAAAGCCCCCCTCTCTGGCTTAGTCTCTTCCTCAGGCTGGAGGCAGAGGAAGGGGGTGGGGGGGGGGGGGGGGGGGGGGTGAGGTGACGGGGAGGGGGGGCTAGGTAGAGGAGCATATTTGGATAATGTTGACCTGTTCTTGGCCCAAACACACTCAGCGCTTGTGAAAACAGCAGCTATAACAGAGGAAGGGGTGAAGGAGAGAGAAAGTTTAAAAAAAAAAAGTGACCCTTATTTTCAGGTTCATGTAACAACCATGGTTAAATACTTGTGCATTCTTTTTCTTTCTTAGTTTTTTTTTGTCTTTCAGTCTGTCTTTCTTTTAAATTAATAATTTTAGATTCCCCCCCCCTCCCCTCACCATGATCAAAGCAATCAACATTGCTGAAGGTTTTAGGAGAATATTTCTGAAAGGTATTCATTGTTCCTTTTTCTATAACCGCTCTGCTGCGTTCCACACGCGTACTCTGCCACACATTGTACTCGTTCTGAGAAACTTGGAAAGCTGTTCCCTTTTGACCAAGTCTTCTCAGGGTTTCTGTCATAATTTCAGTGTTGGTTTTAGAACAGCTGTTAAAAAGGCGATTCTGGTCTCTGTTCACCAGAGAGCACCCCCCCCCCCCCCCCCCCCCCCCCCCACCCCCTCTCTCTCTGTCTCTCTGAGGGGCAACCAAAGTTAAATAAACAGCTGCTCCGTCCTGTCTGCATTAAGGGCTGGTGCACATGGCTCTGACGTCAGACTGACATTAAACAGGGCGGGGTGGCCCAGCTCGCTCGCTCGCTCACATCGCTCTCTCTCTCTCGCTCTCTCTCACTCTCTCACATGGTGGTAATCTTTATCTTTTCATTGTGCAGTCTTGTTGTTTCATCGACATCCTCATTCTCAAGTTTTTTTTTTTCTTATTTGCAGATGCCCCTCCTTGCTCTCACATGTCCACCTATATCATAAACTGGCTTCCATTGGAGGTATGGGTGTAACACACTTGGAATTTTCTGTTGTTCCTCATACCTTCTGAAATGGAAGAAGTGAATCTGACGTGTGTGCATGGCAGTACCTTCATGTAGACGCCTGGCGAACACACGTTAATGTACATAAAAGTCCTCTTAACATGTTAATGTACATAAAAGTCCTCTTAACACGTTAATGTACATAAAAGTCCTCTTAACACGTTAATGTACATAAAAGTCCTCTTAACTCAATGTACATAAAAGTCCTCTTAACCCATTAATGTACATAGAAGTCCTCTCAACACTAGAGTTTGGGTTTGGCCTTTTGCCGTCAGTCTTTCATATCCATGCGTGTGTATTTGACATCGCGTACCACCTACACCTTCCAAAACTGGTCCATCTGCACGGCGCCACGGCGTTCGCATCTGGCCCGAGACCTGTTAGCATCGGGGGGCTTCCCGTCACACGGCGAGCTTCTCACATGGTGCCGGTTGTGCTGTTGTCAGGGGTTCACCGAGTTAACCACAATGATTATCAGTTAGCCTGAAGCTACGTGATGGGGGGGGGCGGGGGTTTGCTGACCTGCGGTCATTTTGATCAGTCGCTCTTTTCTTTCCGTCGTTTGCTCCGTGATGAACGGAAGAACAATGGCCGCCAAACACGCTTAAGCGACACAGTTTTTAAGCAACGTGTCGTTAAGCCGGAGGCAGTGTGGTTACTGGTCTCCTTGAAGTGAGCGAGTGTGTCTGTGTCTGTCACATTGTTTGACGTTTGAATGTTGTAGCGGTGTTTGCAACCTGTGTGTGTGTGTGTGTGTGTTTCTGTCTCTACATGTCAGTGCAGTCGCATGCCTCTGCGAGGCCAGTGTGTGTGTGTGTGTGTGTGTGTGTGTGTGTGTGTGTGTGTGTGTGTGTGTGTGTGTGTGTGTGTGTGTGTGTGTGTGTGTGTGTGTGTGTGTGTGTGTGTGTGTGTGTGTGTGTGTGTGTGTGTGTGTGTGTGTGTGTGGCGCTTCAGGATGGAGGATACCCCCCACACCACACTTGTTTTTTAAGGATTTTGCTGGCAGCAGGACATCAGAACTGGCATAGACCCAAAAGATACAATTTAGGTGAAGTGTGTGCATGTGTGTGTCTCCAAATGAAAAGGTTGTGCGACTTTGAATTAAGGTTCTGTAACATTGAGACCACCAGTATTTATTTGTATTAATTAATTAATCTTGCGTTTTGATATAGTCAACTCATTGTGCGCCCCGAACGAACGCACATAAATATTTTTGCTAGCTTCTGGAGGGCTTCACTGCGGGCCACACTGCTACTCTACCATGGTGCTGTTCACGTTCCCCTGCCTGTCTTTGCCCCCGAACCCTTGGCTGTGCATCGAGGAACAAAGAACCCTGTTCTCTGTTCTGTGAATACGGCTACACATGCATCCAGCCCTCCCGCTGCTCCCCACAGCGCACACACACACACACTGGGTCATCTACTCTTCCAGCACAGTTGTGTGTGTGTGTGTCTGTGGTTGGTTGTGTATGTGAATGTGTTTCCTCAAAGCCTGTGAAGTTGCCAACCTTTTGGGTCACATGGTCGCACGTGGGCTTCTGTTGAGATGAACTAGCAATCTCTGGCCCGGCCAAGACAAACTCATAATGCACAAACACATACACACTCCGCCGGCCCTGTCCTACAGCGAATGCTCCTAGATGGAGATGGGGGGGGAACACTCTTTAAAGTTCAATGGCAAAAACAATCTTGAGGCAGACGGTCTGGTCCTTTGCCTGGATGGGTTATTTGACATTAACATTGCCAGGGCTCGGCAAAGGAATGCCCACTGAGGGAAAACCAAAGCCAATCCAGAAAGAAAATGGTTGTGACCCTCTTTGAAGAAAGGCGCCCACCGAATGTAACGTGTAATGCATGTGAAGAATATGTCTGATGAGGTTTTTTTTTTTCTTTCTTTCTTTTCCTCTTTTCTTCTCTTGTCTCCCTCGATCTCTCAGGTGGAGGAGGGAAGCGTAACGGCCGTAGCAAGAAATGGAAGGAGATGCTGAAGCTCCCTCACATCAGCCTTTGTGAAGAACTCCGTCGCACTATTGGTAAGAGCCCGGGGGGGAGCGAAGGGCCCCCTCTGGGTGCATGCGAGTTAATGTGCCATGCTTTGTTGTCAGGGCGGGGTCCCGACTGCGGGAGGAAGTTCAGATTGGACGCTCTTCCTGTTTCTGCTCTTCCACACCCACAGTTACAAGAAGGGGGCAGGAAACGTGCCTTGATGTGTGGGTTTCTGTCTGCAGCTGACACGCACAGAGCCGTCTGTCTTCTCCCTCTCCCCCCCCCCCCCCCCCCCCCGTGGGGTGCAGAACGTCACAGGGGTGACGGCGGCGGCGGGCGGCGGCGGCGGGCGGGGTCGCGCGCGGGCCGCTCTGCATGTCCCCCCCTGTGGGACCTGGTTCTTGGCACCCTCCGTGCATCCTGTCCTGTGGGCGTGGCTTTAGTGGGTTGCTGCAGGCGCTAGGGGTGGTCCCGACTTCCTCGCCGTCCGAAAGGTCATCAGTAGGTATTGTGGTGGAGGTGGTGGTGGTGGAGGTGGTGGAGGCGCGAGGGGGCCCCCCCTTTTTGGCCCCCTTTTGGCCACGTGGGCGTAGCGGTAATTGGTCACCCGTTTGGCAGCGCGGCCCACAGGAAAAATGCACCCTCGCCCCCACCCACCCCCCCCCCCCACCCACCCTTCCTGTCCGTTACCCCGGCTTGAAGGAATAGAAGAGAGTCGACAGACTGAAATGGCGTGAGATTTCAGTCTGATTGGGTTTCGCGGCACACCGCGTTCTGATGGTTAATGAACGCCTGGATGACCCTTAATAACAAAATTAGAAGCAAATTGCAGATTGCTGCTCCCTTTCACTTCCCCTTGAATGATGCACATTCAGTTGTATTCAGTCATTATGCAATATAAGACACTTCCTTATCTTCAAAGCAGGTGATGCTGAGGACAATCAAAACCATAAAATTCCCCCTGGGGAACTATACTTTTTGTATTAATCATACCAGTATTATTATTGTTATTATATTTTTAATGTAAGTGCTGCAAGCCAAAAGTTTCTCAAAATAGCTCAACCCAGGGGAGGGTAACCAAAAGATCACCACAGACTCTTGGAGACTTGTGTCATTAGCATTTGTGCATGCAATGGTACGTCAGACCTCCTTCAGATGTGTGTGCCGGCCTTGCACACGCACACGCACACGCACACTATCTCGTCTCTCTTCCCCCCTCCTGCGCTCGTTGGTGAGAGTGATGGTGTGGGGAGGAAAGAAATATGGATTACATTGCCAGAAGACTTATGGAGGAGTGCATCAACACAGCTCGTTCTGAGAGGGAGAGAGAGACTGGGAGGGGGGGAGGGAGGGAGGGAGGGAGGGAGAAGTCACACACGTCACAGCTTCCTTCCCATTTCCCACATAGCATGAAGAGGCTGCGGTAGGGAGAGTCCACACCGACTGCACTCAGGGGGGGGGGGGGTCCGGGGGGTCCTGTAGCATGCTCTGTTGGGAGAGAGGACGATACAGCACAGAGTAAGAAGAAGAAGAAGAAGAAGAAGAATTACTCTTTTGATCCCGTGAGGGAAATTTGGTCTCTGCATTTAACCCAATCGTGAATTAGTGGAAATACACTCAGCACACAGTGAGGTGAAGCACACACTAATCCGAGCGCCCTGCAACAGCGGCGCTCGGGGAGCAGTGAGGGGTTAGGTGCCTTGCTCAAGGGCACTTCAGCCGCTCGTACTGGTCAGGGTTCGAACCGGCAACCCTCCGGTTACAAGTCCGAAGCCCTAACCAGTAGGCCGCGGCTGCCCCAAACTACAACTGTAACTGCATCACCCGGCCGCGTTTGTAAAGGACAATTAGGAGGCTGGACAAGGGGGGGAAGAATTCTGCGCTTGTATAAACCAGAGCATGGCCATTGGCTCTTGTGTTTATTGTTGCGAGACTGTGATGGAACGCACTGTTGGTCTTTGTGCGGTTCCTCCTCTGTGGCCCTTGTTTATCCGCCTTGAATCATCCGCCTTAAAAGTTTCCAACGTTTTCAACGTTTCAGCCGACAGGATGAGCGGCGTGTGTTTTTTTTTTTCTTCTTTTCTTCACCTCTCCGTACCGGACGGCGGCGAAGCGTGGGGATAATTCTCCTGACCTCGCTCGGGACCACACGCTCACATCGTGCCCTTTCCCCCCCCCCAGATTTCAGATAACGTGCATCGCATGGAACGACGTAGCGGCGAGGTCTGTAAATAGGCTCACCGCGGGGGCAGGGAAGAGGGGGGGGGGGGGAGTGGAACGGGGTCCACTGCATGTACACACACAAAAACAAACATGTTTTATAATCCCACACACGTATCTTCATCTATATATTTGGAACATCTGTGGAAGGCTACGTACGTCACTGTTACATGGATGGGTTGCATCATCTCTCCCCGCGTACCGGAACCCGAGCGGTTCCCGCGCGCTCGTCGCCGTGCCCCTCGATGCGCGGCGAGGAGGAAGGGGGAAACGGCGTCGGCGTCCGGGCGCCGCGCTGCCGGGCCGCCTCGCTAACGTCAGGTGTTTGACCCCCCCCCGTGCTTTCGTCAGCGCCGGTCCTTCTAGTCAAGTCTAAAATGACATGCAGTGGGCCGCGGTCTCTCCCGTCGGCTAGCGGTAAGCTAATCTCTCTCTCTCCCGTCGGCTAGCGTAAACTAATCTCTCTCTCTCTCCGTCGGCTAGCGGTAAGCTAATCTCTCTCCTCCGTCGGCTAGCGGTAAGCTAATCTCTCTCTCTCTCTCTGGCCGTGGCTCTCTTCCTTGTCCTCGCGTCGAACCTCGGATGTGGATTTTAAAACAGGTGGCCGTCGGGAGAATGTCCTGTGTTGTGAGGTGCTTGTGTTTCTGCAGACGTGTGTCCTGGAAGCGGAGGTATTTGGTCTCCGGGTGGAGGGGGGGGGGGGGTGGTCCGGAGGGGGAGTCCTTGTTGCGTAGCAGCAGAGGGACCCGTTGGCCGGTCCTCGTTAGCGCTGCTCCTCGAAGCCACTTGTGCTTTTCAAGTGCACAGTCACGCAAACGCACGCACGCACACACATGCACAGGCAACAGGCATGCGCGCACACACACACACACACACACACACACACACACACACACACACACACACACACACACACACACACACACACACACACACACACACACACACGTGCACATAGCATACCTACATGCAGAGCTTCTGCACTCTCGGGAATTCTAATGCTGGTGCAGTCTGTAGGCCGGTTAGATGTTAGATGTTCCTCACTCAACTTCTCTTTCTCTCCAGTTCTCTCTTCTCGCCTCCTGTCTTCATCTCCTTGTTCGCCCTCCTTTTTTCTCTCCTCGACTCTCTCTCTCTCTCTCTCGCTCTTCCTCCCCACTTATTTTTTTATCAAAGGGTTATTTTTCCTCAGGACTGGGCAGTGTTTTCTTACGCAAAGAGGAAATTTTTCATTGGTGGAATGCTGGCTGCTGAACTCGTATTCAAATGATTGGCAGTCATTCACATACGCGCGCTCCACACACACACACACACACACACACACACACACACACACACACACACACACACACACACACACACACACACACACACACGCGCATATACAGTCACGGGCCAAAGAAACTACTGTCTCATTCCAGGTCTCCGCTCACCTGCTAGATTTAAGGTCCTGTTAAAAAACATTCCAGAACTTTTTTACAACATGAAACACAAGTTTCCAGACTGTTTACATTGGGTCCTTGAGGGGCCTCATGGCGTTCGCATTTCACATTACTCAATATGAAAGCCATTAAAATGATTTGAGGTGGTTCATAATTCTCCATTTGTACTGCACGCTCTAAAAGATGTACTGGCACGTAATGGTTTTAATTTGTTGTTGTTGTTTTTTTTTTTCCAATGAATTTCAATTAGGTATGTACAAACGACAACAACAACAACAACAAAAAACCTAAAGGGTGATTAAGTATGAGTTGCTCATGAATTCAAACTCTCTGGCCGGTGAAGCAGGCGTTTAGGTCTCAGCAGTTATTCGAGGCGTTGTCCTCTTTGGTCTTCAACAGCCGTCGGTGGGAATCGAACATTGAACAGTCTGTTGGCTCACAGGGCTGTTTCATGTTCAGCTTTTAGGCCGAGTTTCAGAGTGAAAAAAACCAAACTAAGGGAGAAGTGAGAATGTTATTTCAGACGCTAACAGTGATAAGCATCAAGTAAATATCAAGTGCTATTCAGAGATGTGTATATATATATGTATATGTATATATATATATGTATATGTATATTTTTTCTTGAATCATGAGGTACTAGACCTTCATCCCAAAACATTAAAGAGGCTGTCGGACAAACTTAAAAAAAAAAATTGGATAAAAAATGGCTTCTATTCCAAGATGAACAAAACTCTGCAACCCGATCCTCTCGATGTTGCGCGACAGGGAGAGAGAAGTGTCTCTCCGGCACCTGTGGGGAGATGATGTAAAAACACTGACGCCGCGCTGCGGTGTAACAGCCCTTAGAGACGGGGGTCTCCCGGTAGCGTCAGAAGGCCGCCGTGCTTGCTGACGTCTGCGTGTCTCCCCCCCCCCCCCCACAGAGAGGGACTACACCAGTCTTTGTGAAAGACAACCCATCGGCCGCCTGCTCTTCCGTCAGTACCTGTGACACCAGACCGGAGCTCAAGCGATGCATCGAGTTCATGGACGCCGTGGTAAGACGACGCCAACGCCGCCGCCAGCCGCCGCCTGGGCTTTGTCGCTGTGACTCGTCGCCGTTCGTCAAAGTTTATTTTCAGTGTTTTTTTATTTTATTTTATTTATTATTTTTTTTTCATGATGATGATGGAAATGTGTATCTTTTTGATTTGCCGCTGTGGTAAGTAGCGCATAAAAGTACTTTTAGCTCATTTTACGATGTTTCACTGCTGAGTCCTGCTGTGCTGCTTCTGACCAGACCAGATTGTCTCCGTGGGGCCTGGAGTGTGGGGCCTGTATACTAACCAGGCAGGGGAGCAGGGTGCTGGAATCTGCCCCTCGTTGGCTAGTCTTTCGAGTGGGACTTAGCAGGGGTTTAGGAGGAGGAGGTGGGTGGAGGGGGGGGGGCGGGGGGCTGTGTTTTTTCGCGTTGGCCGGCGGGGGAGTCATGACGGAGCAGGACAGGGTGATTAGGGCCCCCTCGGACGAGCTGTCAGAACCAACCCGCTCCCCGCGCCCTCCCTCCCTCCCAGCACACCCTGCCGCCCCCCTTCCTCCGCGCGCTCCAGCCCACGTCAGACGCGGGTCCCCTGGGTGCTCTGACAGCACAGGCCCAGGCCTGTGTCTCGGCCCTGGGAGGAATGTGAGAAAGGGAGGTGGGGGTGGGGGGGGGGGGGTGCATGCTTATTTAATGAAAACTTTAAGTTTTGTTTGTTTTCTAAGTTAGCCTTGCCATGCTAGCGCGGTGGCTCCTAACTCATCCGTCGACATGTATGTTCGTGTGTGTGTGTGTGTACACACACACACACACACACGAACGGCTGCTCGATGCAGGCTGCTGTTTGTGCCCCGGTCGCGGCTGGCGCTTTGCTAATGATGTGTGGTAGCGTAGCCTAGCGCTCGCCACTTCTCCATCAGGGTTGTTTTCGGAGGAAACAGTCAGGGGGCCCTGGCACGGCCAGGGAGCCCAGCAACGCTCCCCAGAGCGCCCACATCCAGCCCGGGCTGTTTTGGCTGCGTCGTCCGCGCACTGTCGTGTGTACACTGTTGAAAGATCACCGCGGAAGTTTGGTGGTCAATTATGATAACCGATATCAATGTTGTGAGATGAAACAACGACGACGACGACGTCACGCGGGGATCTTTGTTCTCTGTGACATTGTGATGACTTTTCAGTGTCATTAATCATTTTAGCACAGTGCAAAATATATATGTTTATACAGTATATATATTTATTTATGTATTTGCCCAGCGGGCCCTACCATGCCATTCTCATGGCTTAAGATGCCATTTTAAATTCTTGGTCGCACGATTAGCTTACAACCATTTGGGGATAGTAACTTCTTTTTTTTTAATTTTTTTTTTAACTTCCTGGCCTTTTGTTTTAACTGACAAACGAGGCTGGGTTTCTGTCTCTCCTGGGCTGCTCGTTGTTTTCTCAGACTCTGCTCCCTCTTCCCTTCCCCGAGTGCCACATGGGGACTGGAGAGGCACAGAGGTTCGTCTTCTGACTAATCTCTTTGTGGTTGACAGCTGTGTACCAGCTTGCCGCTGATGAGAAGAGGAGGGCTATGGACTGAATGTTTTAGACACATACTTTAACAATGGGGTAAGGCACACGCACGCACACACACACACACACACACACACACACACACACACACACACACACACACACACACACACACACACACACACACACACACACACACACACACACACACACGCACACACAGTCATGCTGTATATATCCCTGTGGGAACATTGCACTGACGTTTTAGCCCTTTGGCAAACCGTGTCGGGAATCATTCGAATTTCCGCGTGTATTATGAGAACGACAATCGGTAATTCTTCTCTTTCTTGCGATTGCAGAACACTAGCGTGTTCATGTGTGTGTGAATGGGTGAAAAAAATAAATAATAAAATAAAATAAAATAAAACACGGTCAAGTGGCAGTTTAGGCCAAGCGAGACTTTTGCAAGGTTTTGACGCATGAAAACGCCTCACCAAGATCAAACCACAACTGTTAACTTGCCAGGAAACGCATTGGCGTAGCCTCAGCTTCCCGCCTCCCCCGCCACCATGTATTTCACAAGGCTGGTGGGCGGGAAGATACACGCCAGGACGGTTGGGCGCGAGACTAACCTTATTCTGCCGTTGTTCTTCTGGTTTTTTCTGTCGCCTCGCCCCGCCGCCATCTCTTCTCCTCACCAAACCCCCTCCGGCTGAAATGTGGCGCAAAAAAAAAAACCCAGTCGGCAGCCCATCTGCCGGAGATACCTCAAGAGTTGGTGGCTGGGTGCCGGAGAAGCTGGAGCAGACGCCCTGCAAGGAGCTCTTCAACGACTGCTACCAAGTAGGTTCCGCGCCGTTGGGTGGGGGCCCCCCCATCAGGGCCACATTCGGTGGTGGCCACAGGGAACAAAGGGGCACATGGTTTTGCCCCGCCCCCCAATTTTTTCCTTGGCCGCCTTTTGTCGCCCGAGCGATGAACCGCGGCCGGGCGCAGTGTTTCCCAATAGTGGGCCGATTCACCAGGCGGTTGCTTACGTACGACTTTGACCCAGTCACCGCGGCGATCAAGTGGGAACCTGTGGGCCGCGTTCTGGGATCATATTTGTGTTGTTTGTGTTTGCCGTAGGATTAGCATCGTGATGTGGTGTTTACAATAACAAACACTGTGAGACGAGTATGGAGAGAGAGAGGGAGGGAGAGGGAGAGAGAGAAAAATGGGCTGTCACCCTTCAAACTTTGACAAGGCAGCTGGCAGTGGCACCTGGAATGCAGGCTCTGAAACACACACACACACACACACACACACACACACATACACACACAGAAACCAGGGTGAATGAAAATGAGCTGTGGGCAAAAGGGTATCCGGATGCCTGGCATGGAAACAACCAGCACCTCAGTGCTCCTGGACTCTCTCTCTGTCTCTCTCTCTCTGTCTCTCGCTCGCTCTCTGTCTCGCTCGCTCGCTCTCTCTCGCAGGTGTTGCTGCTTCCTGCTCAACAAGTCAACAAACAGGATTTTTTTACCCATACATGCATGTCAAAACACACATCCCCCCCCCCCCGCCAACGCACTCCATAAGAAAGAGACACATGTCTTATTGTTTCATTGAAATACGTCCTCTGACGTTGTATCCAAGCAAGTCATTTCTACTGCACTCCCTGAAGGTGTAGGTTTGTGTGACCCTCAGTGCACATCACCGTAGCCTCAACCCGCCGACCCCTACAGCGTGTCTCCGATACCGAAACCGCGGTGAAACACAGACACCCCGTGCTCCCTCACCGTCCCACGCTAGCTTTTAATATCCAGGTGCTAATTGAGGAGGAGCCAGCTGACGTCAGGTAAACACTGGTGAGCGCCCGGGCCTCCCGGCTCCCTCGCGTGCGACACGACCTTGCCGTGTCACCGACCTTGCCGTGTCACACGCACACGCGGCCGGCCGTGGTGCTTCTGGCGGCGGCAGTGTTGGTGGCGGCGGCGACGACACGTGCCGTCAGAGCGAGCGTGGTGGCGGAGGGACACGGCAGCCGTTATGTTACGGTGTACTTTGAAACGTGTGACGGATTCGTGGGCACCCCCCCCTCCCCCAGAACCGGGCCGACCGCCCGCCTCGCCACGCCACGCCACGCCACGCCGGGCAAACGCACGCCGTCTTTATGAAAGGGGCGCCACTAAATTACCGCTTTTATTTCACCAGGAGTTCCATCTTAAGCGGATCATTCAGAAGCCTGGATAGTTTATCCTGTCGGGAGGGGTTGGGGGGGTGTCGTCTGTTTATCTCGCTCAAGGGTGATAAAAAATAACAAAAAAAGACAAAGTACAACTAATTGCTTACTTTTGCCAAACGAGCACTAAGGAAAAGAAAAAAAACCCACAGTTCCGACTCCCCTCCGCGCTGTTGCGGCCGCAGTGCGAGAGGTGCAGAGGCCGACGCTCTCGGTGGTTCTCTGTCGCAGGGGGGCCGGCGGGGTGTTTGGCTTGAGACGCTGAAGGGGCTGGCTGGCGGGGCCACAGATCAGCCCGAGCGCATCGAGGTGTTAATATAACCGGAGATTAATTTGCAGAGTGTGCTTTACAGGGTGGGTCACTCGACCTGCCCTGTATCCAAGCGTACGCACGCACGCACGCACGCACGCTGGCACGCACGCAAGCACGCGCTCACACACACGCACGCACACGCAGGCGCACACGCAGGCGCACACGCACGCGCGCACACACACACACACCGTGGTCGTCCTTCTCTGTGTATACATCTGTTTTAACACTGAAGGGAACCATGGAGACACGTTGATATTGGCAATACTGCGGGTGTTGGAGGATGGTGGCTAATGCAGAGCGGGGGAGAGAGAGAGAGAGAGAGAGAGAGAGAGACAGTGTGAGAGAGTGAGAGTGAGAGTGAGAGAGGGTGGGGTGGGAGAGACGCGAAATGTAACTTGAACGTCAAAGACAGTTGACACTAAAAGCGGAGACACACACACACACTGCAAAACCAGCGCATGTATGTGGTAAAGAAAACGTTAAATTGTTTGTGAATGGAATTCCTTACTGTTTTGGCTTAAAAAAAAAAAAAAAAAAAAAGAAAGAAATACAAAATTCACCGTCACTTGTTCACATCTTTCGGCGTAGGATTTCTGTGAAATCCTAATCCAATACATAACTACTGGCTTACTCCTTTTCCATGTGCACAGTGATGCGCATGGAAACCTGACCACTGGCGTGTCCGCGCGCACGCACACGCACACACACACACACACACACACACACGCACCCCCCAAGAGAGGGCCCCCGAGGAAATGTCTTGGCACCCTAAATTATTTTCTCTCGAGATGGTGGAACATACAGTTATGTCATACCAAAAGCAGTGTGTGGTATAGAGTGATGCGTGTGTCCTCAACACAGCCCCCCCCCCCCCCCACCCACCCACCCACCCCCCTCCGACAAAAGTGGCATTGTGGCCCATGTTTATTTCTAGCAACTAACGGTGTCTTTCTGTGGCTTCACTCAAGGCTGGTTCCTAAAGCTATAGGCTTCCGTGTGGCCCGTTGGGTCATCCGTCGAGACAGGATGCGGTATCATTCAGTACGTTTACATGCAGCAAGAAATTCGAATTTCTGATCGGATCAGATAATGACATGCGTAAGACCGGATCACTTGTCCGAGTATACATGCCGTTCAGAGAATCGGATTAACAGCCTATGCGCATGCGCAGAATGGCGATGCGCATGCGCAGAATGCAAAATCCGATTCAGATCCGATTGCTGAGTATAAATGACGTTAAAAGTCCGACTTTGAACGAATTATCTAGGTGTTGTTATCCGATTTTGAGATATCCGAACTAGGTCGGATTAAGGTGTTTACATGCACTTCAAAAGTCTGAACGATGTCTTATACGATTAGAAATTCGAATTTCTTGCTGCATGTAAACGCACTGATTGTCATGCAGGCCAGATCAAGAAGGCACACATGACCGTGTTGTCTTTTATACACAGATGACCAGTGTGTTTGTGTTGGCGTTCCATGGGGCCCCTTTGCTATTTTGTAGAAATGTTTATGTGAATGAAGGGTCGTTATTGTTGTTGTTGTTAGAGGATGGGTCAGGAATGAGCCGATGCCATGACCCCCCCGCGATGGATGTTGTGAGTTGCGAAAGAGTTGGGAGTCCGACTTGGTAACCGCGGTGACTAACTCACCGACTTAAACCAACTCTGCACTACACGTAAGCACTACACACGTACATTGACTTTAAAACCATGAAAAGAGGCAAGCTCGAAAGAAAAGAGATACAGAATCAAGACGAACTCTTAAAAACCATGAAAAGAGGCAAGCTCGAAAGAAAAGAGATACAGAATCAAGACGAACTCCTGCGTTGTGATTGCATTTCCTTTCTCCCTCGTTCCACAGCCCGCGTTGGAGTCACAGACTCATCTTTAACTGTAATGTGTTTCCAATGCTGCCTGTTTTACTAGACTGCACTGTATATCCGTATGCACTTACATTTTAGTACCCGGGACGCAGTTTTCATGATCATTTACCTTCATGATATGGAGTTCTTCAAGTCCTCTTTTTATTACATTTAGTTTTTCTTGAGAAGGTTGCCTCTTTTTTATGGTTTTTAAGTTGATGTAGTTCATCTGAGTCGGTTTAAGTTGATGACCGCGAATGCTAATGCTAATTCAGGTATATATGAGTTCAACAAGGTTAGAGCTAAGCAATGCAGCCATTGATATTCCTGGGGACAGTGGAGGGTAAGGCCTTGTAAGTGAAGCCGTGCCTCAAGAGTTTGCTTGAGAGTTTGTTTAACCCCCCCCCCCTCCTCACCAAAGTCCTATC
>JAXIVH010000001.1:17823040-17877043 GCA_036785325.1 Urophycis tenuis
GCACGCACACGCTTTATATCTGCTTGCGGGTCCCTTTGCTGTCCATGCTGCTGCAAACACCAGATGGAAACTCTCCTGATGGCAGCGGTGTCCTGCTGCAGGCACACCAATGCTAAGCCCCGGGTGCCATTGACCCCCTTGGGGGGGAAGTGAGGGGAATGAGGGGTGGGGAGGACTTGGGAGCACAAGTGATCTCACTTAGTTTAGTTGCTATTATCTCGATTTTCCTTCCTCTACCCCCCCTCAAAATCTTGCTTCCTCCACACCTCTCTCTCTCTCTCTGTCTCTCTCCCCCTCCCCCCCCCCCCCCCCCCCCCACACCCCCCACTTCAACCACAACAGGTTAGCCTAGCTTACGCCTATGAGACCAAAGACGCGCTGTGTCTCGTGTTGACCATTATGAACGGTGGCGACCTCAAGTTCCACATCTACAACATGGGGAACTCCGGCTTCGACGAGCAGCGTGCCATCTTCTACGCTGCCGAGATCTGCTGCGGCCTGGAGGACCTGCACCGGGAGAGGATAGTCTACAGGTCAGAGGTCACACAGGAAAGGGGTTTGGGGGCGGGGGGGAGGGGGGGGGCGGTTATCATCCACCTAAAATGGCAGCACCTCAGGGAGCGACCCAGAGGTTAAGGGTTCACACGGTGAGATCTACACGCACTCTGCCACAGGTCATGGGACGCTTACGGAGGGGGGGAAGTAACATATGACTGAATTGAATTTACTTAATCCTTTTTTTTTTGTTTATGACAATTTGATTCTGACCCGGCGTTATTGATGCAAAACTGAAGACGCTGCTTTAATCTAGCCCAGGAGAACGCTGGAACCAACCATTTAAAAACGTGCCTGTCGGGATTTTGCGGGGAGGTGGCTGCCTTTCCCATTTTTTTTCCTCAGATGTGAACCCCGTCGCACAACTGATTACGTGTAAATGCACCGGCTTGCTCTTCAACAATGCTGCGAGCGGGTCTACTGTGCCGACCGGTCTAAAGGCCTTGTCTTCCGTGCCAACACAAACACTGTAGTTTAAACACTCGTACTCTAGTGTTGGCTGAACCTTTTGTGGACACAACAGATTCTTCAAATTTCAGTTATTGCTCAAAACACAAATAGGCTAACTTAAATAGCGATAGCGAAACTTTCAGCCCATGATGCAATTAGCGAGGACACGGGACGAGGACGTGAGGATTGTTTGTTCGGCCGAGATGCCCCGTGGAGGAAGAGGAGGTCCAACCCCGCCTCAGGACCACAGCGGAGAGGCGGGTCGTCCTTGAGTCAGCGAGGACGTTTATGTACATAGCCCGGGCTGCTCTGGGTCCGCCAGGGTCATGCCTCGTTGAAAACAGAATATAAATAAGCCAAAAGCTGTTTATTGTGTTTGACCTTTCTGTGAAAGGTTGCGCGTACAGCGGCTTTCCATTGAAAACCCTCTCTAAGCTTTACAAAGTGGCGGGGGCTTTGCCCCCGGTGTGGAACGGGGCAAAAAATAGCTTGAAAAGCCCAGCGTCGGTGTGCCACACGTCAACTCCCTGGGATGGGAACGCCGGCGCCAAACGCTTCGGCGTTTTGCACGTTTCACCTGAATAATGCAGTTTTTTGTTTTTTTTCCCTTTCTCTGCAGGGATCTGAAACCTGAGAACATCCTTCTGGACGACCGCGGTGAGTCTTCCTCGTCACCGCTCGCCTCACCTCGCCTTTCCCGGACAGACCGTGCCGTGCGGGCGTTTAAAGTCGGCAAACATTGATTGCAATTTCTCCACCACCCGTCGCTCCCCTTTATTTGACCCTCCTTTTGATCCCATACAAGTAGTTTGTATGGGATCTGAGAATATCCCCCCCCCCTCCCCTCCGAAACACGTGGTTTGGCTGGAGAGTAAATATCTTTGGGCCGAGCCGCGGCGCACGGGGGGGTCCTCTGTGACAGAGGCTGACCATTCTCTTCCAACACTTCTCACGTCGCGAACGGGGAACTTTGTTTACGCTCGCCGCGTTCCCTCCTTCGCCGCTCTGTGTATACAACGGCCCTCCGAGGGACACGCATAAGGACAGGGGGGACGCGTAAAGCAACCCGCCGCGCGTCCCTTTGGACGACATGGGGTTTCCGACGGAACTTTTTTTTTTTTTGCGTTGTCCGCCGCGCCGCCGCCGTGTGTCATCACAACGCGCCGATGTAACCGCCATGTTCCCGCCACGCGGCGCCAGCCGGTTAACGCGAGCTGTGCTCCGGGGTCGTCTCGTCCTCCTCCCCAGGCCACATCCGGATCTCGGACCTGGGCCTCGCCGTCCAGATCCCAGACGGGGAGACGATACGAGGGAGAGTGGGAACCGTTGGATACATGGGTGAGTTGGAGACATTTAAAAACAATTTATTTTCCCCTTCTCTCCCCCCCCCCTTCTCTTGTGAGCCGTCCTGTGTGTGTGTGCGCGCGTGCGTGTGTGTGTTTTTACAGTACTTGGAACATGTTTGGCGCATTCCTCTGGCCTGCATGTAGGCTATGCTGCTGGCGGTTCCTCATGCGCACTATCAACCCCACATCTGTCTTTCTACCTCTGTTTTCCCTCGTTCGTTTTTTTTTTTTTTTTTTTTTTACATGCAAAAGATTGACGTCACACTTCCTGTCTGTCGTTTAAACAAACCCTGTCCTCCTTCCTCTCTTTCTTTCTCTCTCTGCCTTTACTTCTGTGTCGGTTGTGCGCCGTCTGTTCTGTCTTGTTCGTTCTGTCTCATTCTTTCTGTCTGTCTGTCTGTCTCTCTTTTTCGTTTCGTCTGTCTGTCTGTCTATCTGTCTTGTTTTTGCGTTTCATGAACTTTTTTTTTTTTTTTTTACACTCACTCTCTCTACCTGTCTCTCCCCCCCCCCCCCCCCCCGTCAGCTCCGGAGGTGATCCAGAATGAGAGCTACACCTTCAGCCCCGACTGGTGGGGGCTGGGCTGCCTGGTGTTCGAGATGATCCAGGGCCAGTCGCCCTTCCGCAAGCGCAAGGAGCGGGTGAAGCGGGAGGAGGTGGACCGCCGCGTGCGCGAGGACCAGGAGGAGTACTCCGACAAGTTCTCCGAGGAGGCCAAGGACATCTGCAGACAGGTGAGGAGGAGGAGCAGGAGGAGCAGGAGGAGCAGGAGGAGGAGCAGCAGGAGGAATGCGGTGGAGTGGGAACAGCTGCTTTCCCAGTGTGTGTGCGCCGCCGGGCGCCGCCCACTCTGATGTCATGATTCCTCTTTTCTTTCTTTTGCTAGGAATTCTATTTGTCGAGGCGCCCTGAGAAAGTCCTCCTCTCCTCCTCCTTGATTCCTTGATCTCTCTCTCTCCGTCTCTCTGTCTCTCTCTCTGTGTCTCTCTCTCTCTCTCTCTCACTCTTTCTGTCTCTGTCTCTCTATCTCTCTCTCTCTCTCTCTGTCTCTGTCTGTCTCTCTCTCTCTCTCTCTCTCTCTGTCTCGCTCTCTCTCTCTGTCTGTCTCTTTCTCTCTCTCTCTCTCTCTCTCTCTCTCTCTCTCTCTCGCTCTAATACTTGACTCCCCCCCCACCTGCTGCAGTAGTCTCTTTGAGAAGAGAACCA
The DNA here is from genome assembly GCA_036785325.1 of Urophycis tenuis. Lineage (NCBI taxonomy): Eukaryota > Metazoa > Chordata > Actinopteri > Gadiformes > Phycidae > Urophycis > Urophycis tenuis. The sequence goes on from JAXIVH010000001.1 coordinate 17,826,599, forward strand.
CTGTGTGTGCAACCGAGGGACGTAGGGGTGGTGGTGGTGGTGGTGGTGGTGGTGGGGGTTTTAGTGACGTGGTGGAACATTCTGACCTCTGGGTTGAGCCCAGTCAAAGACACCCCAGGGAGGCGGAGGGGGGAGGAGGGGCGAAGGGAGGGAGGGAGGGAGGGAGGGAGGGAGGGAGATGGGAATCAAAGAAAGAAAGGAAGTAAAAAGGAACAGAATAGAGAGAGAGAGAAAGGAGAGAGAGAGAGAAAGGAGAGGGGTGAGAAAGGGTGCCCTTATCAGCAAGATGAATATCTCCACAGACACTAAAATAGCCCAGTGGTGAATGTTGTCGAGGAGAAGATGAGGGTGTGTGTGTGTGTGTGTGTGTGTGTGTGTGTGTGTGTGTGTGTGTGTGTGTGTGTGTGTGTGTGTGTGTGTGTGTGTGTGTGTGTGTGTGTGTGTGTGTGTGTGTGTGTGTGTGTGTGTGTGTGTGTGTGTTAATGGTTAACAATAGCGTTCATGAGAATCCCTTTAACAGCAGTGGTTGTTGGGGGAAAATATAGAAGGGAGGCGGGGGGGGGGGGGCGGCTGAACAGAAACGAGCGAAAAAGACTCGAGACGAAAAACAAAGGTTTTTGTTCTGTTTGATGAGCCGGTGGGAGCTGTGTGTCCAGAAAGGCTCCTCTCTGCCCCTCTGTGACACTCTGAACAGGATTTTAACCTTTCGGGTCAGAACTCCCGAGGCTGCTTGACGGCTCTTTAGACTGTGAGCGTGTTTGTGCACGTGGACCCTCGGACCCGGGCCGTTCTTGGAGAGTGAACTCTGTTATGTTGGCCGACCGTCACCCCCACCAACTCACTCACTCACTCACTCACATACACACACACACACACACACACACACACACACACACACACACACACACATACTGTATACTATTATACTGGAGACACACACACTCACTCATATATACACAGTGCACACACACACTCACTCATATATACACACACACATGCATACACACTCACTCACTCACTTACTCACTCACTCACTCACTCACTCACTCACATACACACACACACACACACACACACACATACTGTATACTATTATACTGTAGACACACACACTCACTCATATATACACAGTGCACACACACACTCACTCATATATACACACACACATGCATACACACTCACTCACTCACTTACTCACTCACTCACTCACTCACTCATATACACACACACACACACTCACTCATATATATACACACACACATAAACACACACTCAGTCAGTCACTCACTCACACATACACGTACATATATACACATATACACACACACACACTCACTCACTCACATACATATACACGTACATATATACACATATACACACACGCACACACTCAGCGAAATGGGAAATGAATCAGATTTCTTTTTCCCCCTCCTCTCATGTCTCCTCCTGGTCTCCTCCTCCTCTCCTCCAGCTCCTGGCCAAGGACCCGAAGGAGCGTCTCGGGTGCCAGGGCCGCGGGGCGGTGGAGGTGAAGCAACACCCCATCCTGCGGAACATCAACTTCAAACGGCTGGAGGCCAACATGCTAGACCCGCCCTTCAGCCCAGATGTAAGACACACACACACACGCACGCACACACACGCACACGCACACACGCACGCACGCACACACGCACACACGCACACACACGCACACACATGCACACACACGCACACACTTGTATGCACACACACACACCGTGGCCCAATTACCAGTAAAAGCTACTGGAATTTTTTTACCAACTAATCTTTAAAGTCAAGCTATTCATAATGACTGTAAGGTCATCTGTTAAGCAGGTCTCAGAGACACATGTAATTGCATTACAGTGTGATTACATTTAAACTCATTCATTCATTCATTTTTTTTCTGTTATTTGACCTTAGCTTTATATTGATTCCTTGATCTCTCTGTCTCTGTCTCTGTCTCTCTCTCTCTCTCTCTCTCTCTCTCTCTCTCTCTCTCTCTCTCTCTCTCTCTCTCTCTCTCTCTCTCTCTCTCTCTCTCTCTCTCTCTCTCTTCTCTCTCTCTCTCTCTCTCTCTCTCTCTCTCTCTCTCTCTCTCTCTCTCAGCCACGGGCAGTGTACTGCAAAGATGTGTTGGACATCGAGCAGTTCTCCACTGTCAAAGGCGTGAACATTGACCCCACTGATGATGACTTCTATCACAAGTTTGTCACAGGGAGTGTCTCCATCCCCTGGCAGAATGAGGTAATGCATGCATGAACCAGATGATGTCATCCATTACGCATGGTCCTCTCTCAAGTTACAGCTGCAGTGACATCATGGCGTAATTGCCGATAGCGCGGGGGTTTGAGCGCAGAGCGACACTAAAATACGCGTTGCGTGCGTGCGTGCGCGCGCATCGGTTCCACACCCGCGCCACGACCTGAACGCCTACGATGAAATCTTTAAGATGAAGTGTCTCTTCTCTTCCACGTCTCCCTCTGATCCATCTCTCCGTCTGTTTGTCTGTCGATGTCTGTCTGTCTGTCTGTCGGTGTCGCCGCCTCCCTCCCAAGATGATCGAGATGGAGTGCTTCAAGGAGATCAACGTCTATGAGACCGACGGGACGTTGTGTTCGGACCTGGATGTTAACCGGCCCAACCCCCCCCCAAAGAGAGGCTTCTTCTATCGCCTTTTCAGAAGACAGGCAAGTGCCAGCACTCCTGCAACTGTCCGAGGGGGTGGGGGCTAAGGTACTTTCTTCTTTCCTTCCTTCCTTCCTTCCTTCCTTCCTCTTCAAGGCCCTTGACTCGAGTAACCTCGACCAAGGCCGTAGGCAGCGTTTTTTTTTTGTGGTTTTTTTTGGTGACTAATAATCTTTTGTTTACGTTGGTCAAATTCAGAGCGTTTGAAATGGACATTCTTGGGCGCGTCCGCTCTGTTCCTGTAGACACAGTTTCGGAAATGATAAAAAGGGACGTTCGTTATTATTTTTTTTTTTGTTTCCAAGTTGCAAGGTAGGTTTGGGTCAAGGCTTTCTCGTCTGCTCTATCTCTCCCTGTTGTTCTTTGGTGCAGCGTTTCTTGTCTCTGCGTATGATTGAGTGGGGGTCTTTTTTTTTTTTTTAAAGAAGACGTGGAAAAATAACAACCACTAACATGACTAACTGGCCTTTTCCCCTTTGGGCGCAAAGAACCAACTGAACTGAACTGTGTGAGGCGAGCGGCAGCCTGATCACTTTGTGGTTGTAAATCTTGTCAGTGTCAGCACTTCACTGAACAACTAACCTCGCCGGTCATAACATGTTGTAGACGATTGCTTAACGAGGCTTCCTGAGCACTGAGTGTCCTGCCTTCAGAACGCGCTTCACTGCATCGGGGGTGGGGGGGGGGGGGGGGGGGAAGTCCCATTGTCCTTAAAGTGTCCCTCTTCCCTCTCCGTAGGTGTGTTTTAAGAGCAGTTACAGCGAGGACGAGCATGAGGAGCCCTCTCGACTTTAAACCACTCCTTTCCTATCCCACCGTCGCCACCGACCTCCACCGTCGCCTGCAGCCGGGCACAGATCTTAGGAACTCAGTGAATGTTGACCTGTATTTATGAGCTGTATTAAAATTGTATTATAAACTAAAAGAAAAAAAGTATGAGTTTAAAGATTTTGTACATTTGTACTTGAATTTATGTCTAGATGTATATTTTCACTAAAGGTTGTATTGTACAAAAAGCCATAAAAGTACCACTTGAATGCATACATAACATTTTTATTTCCTTTTTTTTTTTGTTTTGTTTTTTTGTCCTTTTCGGTATGTTCGAGTATGGAACATTTCTGAGAGGTTTTTTAAGAAGCACAGTACCAGTGGGTTTGTTTTTACTTTTCTCAATGTAGCATAAGGCCTTTGTTTTGTATGTGCTGTACGTTTGTTACTGTTGATTTGGCAAACGTGACGTGTTGTTAGTACACCAAGTTCACCAAATCACTAAACCCCAACCCCTTAGCCTCCATGCCTCAAGGCTCTTTAGTAGATCTCTATTGAAGACGTGGATTTGTGCGATCTTGTGACAAATCTGATCAGAGGTTCGACATGCTGTTACCGTGCTGCTTAAACCCATCTGTTTGCTCCCCAGATTTACAACTCGTCCACCTACTTAGGTTGAAGGATTCAAGTGGTTGATTTGGAATCATGCGCCATGATAATTCATGCCCCGCAGCTCTGGTTGTAATGATGAACTGGTATGTACTGTATGGATGGCTTTTATTGGTATTAGGCTGCTATGTGGATTCTTGCATTAGGAAACGTCAATCTCTTCTAGGTGCCTGGAGAAAAAAAGTGCTTCTAGCCGAGATAGCATGCATTTCTGTCTGACAATCTCTTCGTCAACAGGTACAACATACACAAAACGAACCCTTATGATTTAGTAAATTCAGTTCAAGATGCATGTCACGGAACTGTGTTTTGTTTCTGGTCTTCCACTAGTTTTTAAGCTCAAAGTGACCAGGCGACTAATCCCTACTCGATTTTGGATTCTTATGGAAACAATGTTACAATGTTACAATGTTGACGTAGGAGAATGCTGTTGTTTTGTCGATCTCTGGCTCTATCCTTAACTCGGTCACTTTTCCACATTTGTTCTGTCATTGTTAAGATTGAGTTTTGTAGAGTAATGTAGTGGTTACAGTTCCATATGAGATTGGCTTGAAAGAATCGTCTTCAAATCAAACAAACCTTCCACGCTTGAGTTGCCTGCATTATTTTAACACTTTTAATTTCGGTGCTGTTTACCTGTTGGAACATGGATTACAAAGTGCTTGTTGAGCAGTTACTCCGCCAGAAGACGCCAATGTCATTGATCGGCTATATCTCTGATCATTCTAAAGGAATTGTTGGGCTGAAAAAAGAGAATTATCAACATTTACTACTTCATTAAAGTCTTGTATGTTGCTCTTCCATAGGAAAGATTTAACAACTGATTGCATGTTCTTAGACAGGCCAGGGAAGGGAAATTCACTTTCAACACCTGCCTATATACCTATGTACAGGAAATCTTAACAATTTGCATAATCCCATTTTTGTGCACTTTTAAATACACATGGAACATTCTTCAAAATCGGCTGGTTATGGTCAAGCTGATTTTATGACATCCTGGATTGTATCAGGATTTATTATGATTAGCATATGTATGTGCCCTTTGTAGTTAAGAAACACGTTAGCTATTTTGAAATTGAATTTTCTTGAGACAAACCTATTTTACCCCCTCCTTTGTTTTAATGCTGTGAATATCTGAACTAGACTCATTGGCTTTGTGTGCATTTATAATACTGTAACTATATACAACTTTTGTAACATTTGTTGCCTAATTATTTAAATGTAACATGACCCAAATACTAAGACCAAGTTTGCCAGCCAATTCCAATGTCATCCATCAGGGGTTAATGATTTGACGTTTTAATGGTGAAGTGTTAATTCTCTGCATTATTTTGACATTGTCATTCTCCATCAACATAGATGAATGCATTCACTCGTGCAACTCAGACTCATTGCAAATGACATTGAAATCCTCGGTGGCAAACCTGGTTTTATTTGTAGAAAACAAAAAGTGCCACCTTCTGTTATTGACTATTAAAGTTGTACAGCTACAGACTTGTAGAGATGGTTTGGCTAGTTCACAAGGCTTTGTCTCAACCAGCACATTCCATTACCAGATCAGGAATAACACAAATGCATTTAGTCCTCGATAGTTTGTCGTCACTTGAGTTTCTGAGTATCTTGCTGATTTTTGTTTATTTTAATTTTATGTTCTCAGGCACATTTCGGAGCCAACTTCTCTGGCAAATGTAGATGTATGCCTTTATAGGTCTTTGCCTCAAAAAACCTTGTAAAATACATCTTTCTAACATTTAACATATAAGCTTTCACAACCAGGAGAGAGAGAGAAAAAATATATTTTCCATCCAAATAGCAGTAAAGAAATGTTTAGTTTTATTGCACTATGGTGTGTACTGACAATGACTTTAGGTTGTGTCTTTTAACCTGTTGCCAACGATACCAAAATCATAATTTCTACTTTTTTTTTCTCACTCTGATGAACTTAATGCAGAAAGACTGACCGCCTTTTATTGTATGTGCCAATGACCAACGTTGCAGTTCTGACCGCGCCCTTCTCATTCGACTGTGTTTTCCCATCTATTCTGAGATGTCCTGAGCATAAAAGGAACTTTGAACAGCTGAACAGTTTTGAATGTCCGCACTAAGTGCATTGCAATGCCTGTTTTAAAAAAAAAAGTACAAAAAAAAAAGAAAAATACCTATGTTTTTATAACTCAAGCATGTATCAGTTTGTAATACTAAAGGTTCCTTGTACATATAAATGATTCTAGTGCCAACATACCACACTGGTATCTAAGGACAACTTTATAGCTAGCAAGGTGGCCCCGCAAAATTGACCCTGTCTGAATAGGGTTTGATGGTTTGACGCCTCCCCCTTCCGCCGTCCGCAAGAGTTGGCGACGGGTCGGCTGCCCAAACTTGGTTAACGCTCTGGGAAAACAACGTGAAACGAGTGTTTTTGGCTCGGGAGATCTCAGTAGTTGTCTCATTAAGTGAGCTGTCGTTTTGGGTGGACTGCCAAGATGCTGTGAGGTGTTCAGCCGGTTCACCGTGTCCACACGTGTCGAAGCCGGGAGATAGATTTTCAGGGAAGGGTGAGAGGACAGGTGCGTCAAATGTTATTCACGCAGGGTCTTTCCTTATTTTCTTCTTTTTGTAATTGTACAGTCATGTTGTTCAACCACTGCAGTCATTGTAATTCTTGTACAAGTTGTATCACTGGTTGTTGTACCATATCTGACATTTGTAATTAATTATGAAATAATACACTGCCGTTTGTATAAAAAATACATAGGTCCCTGGTTTATTTGTGTCATGTTTACATATTATATTTTCGTGGGTGTTGGGTCAGGGAACTATTATAGTCATTAATTCATTATATTTTAATAGTAGGCTACCAGCTTTGATCCCCAATCACACTAATCAATATGAATAGCCTAATATAATCTTTATATCTAAACAACTGATTTTGGTGTTAGAGCAGCATAGTACAGTGCAAATCAAACAAGAGAATATAAGATTAGACCGAAATGACAATACACATACAAATGTTAACTACCTTAAAGGCCTACCTATTTTAATAATAAAAGGAAAAAGAAATCCGAAATTACGCAATTTCCCTCAGGGATCATTAAAGTATGTCTGTCTGTTTGTCTGAAAGGTGTTCAAAAATTATAAGCAATTGTTACGACGGTAACAACTGCAAGTAAGTAACTGAAACACAGTAAGCGCTGAAATCCAAATTCCTTCCAGCATCATTCACTTAGTTGGTCTCCCTCAATTTCACATTCAATCCCTGAATGTAAAGCATTAATAATCAGCAAATATGCTATTACGAGTTTATTACAGCGTATTGCTTGCTTGATTCAAGTCAGATAAGGACCTACATCGTCACACACCTTTCCGTGGCCAACACTGATTGTGCTCAAATTAAATTTATTATATGTTTATGCATTTGTAAAGAACCAAACGTTTTATTTGACCCGATAGATTTGAGTAAACCCGTGACTGACCCCTCCTCTCCCCACGACACGTTCAATTGGTCTCCTCTAGTGTCAATCTGAATTAAACCGTCGCTCATTGGCCAGTGATGTCGCGTATGCTCCACTCCCAGTTAAGCTGTCACAAGTCCACTTCCTTGTAGGATTTGTCAGGGTAGCGTACCTCAAATATGCATTTTATTGCAATGCATCCCATTCATTAATGGACAGCCTTGTGAAGAAATAGGAAACATATTTCACGGAAGAGAAGACGGAGAGGTGGGAGGAGCGGTCGAGCAGTGTTTACTAGCACTCTCGTTGCACTACCTCGCCTCCCCGTGTGTTTGGTATTTTGACCCTCAGCTAGCTCATATTGTAAATATTAGCTAGCCAGGCTAGCTTACTCACTGGTGGCTGCTAAAATGGCCACCATGGAGAAATTAATGAAGGCCTTTGAGTCTCTCAAGTCATTCCAACAACAACAGGGGCCACCGACAGTCGAGGAGCTCGTCCAGAAACAGTGAGTAGTTACAATCTATTGACGTGGAGGAAAAAACAAACGCAGCTAACGAGCATCTTGCGCCTCTTCTGCACCCGTTAGCTAGTGGTGCTGATGCTCTTCAGTTGGCTGGCTTGCTTGAGGGATATGCTCGATTTGTTGATACTTGAGCTAGAAACGCCAGTCATAGCTTGTAGGTTATTCGGACTGGCTGGCTGCACGATATTTTAGGAATTTATCTGCCAGCTAAGCATTTACTGTCATAGCGGACCCTTGTAGCTGCTGTAGCGCAGGCACCTGCCAATGGCGTGAACAGAAGACCCATTTAATGTCCAGTTGCTGATTCTGAGCTAGAATGCCTAACTGAAAACCCTCGGTGCTCACGTTGTGTAGATTTACGGTTGCTTGCAAATCAACGAATTGCAAACCCGATTTGCTGTTGACAGCTGCATTGCATTGTCTGTTATTGACACGATGTACAATGTTCCTTCTCATCCATTTCAACCTAACTGGAAATGGAAACTGAAAGTGGTTGGTTGTAATGGCTGTAGGTAAATGCATCTAAAAGTGCCCGAATGCTTTTGCAAACTGATCCCCCCCCCCCCCCCCCCAATTCATCTCTTTCTGATCCGTATGCTTTTCCATTTCCCAGAAAAAAGGAGCAGGCTGCCACTAAGAAGGACCGCGTCACCCATTGCTTGACAATATGTGAAAATATTGTAGCCCAGTCCTTAAGGTAGGACGTGTCTCATGCACGCCAAACTAACTACTAGCATTCAAATGTGTTTCAAATGTGACCAGTGGCATTCAGTTAAATACATTGAGGGTGTGTGTTAAACACTCACCGTGTGTTTTCCCTCGCCACCCTCATTTGAACCTAATGCTGTAATGCACAGCGAATGGTTAACGTGTTGCTGACTGTTGTGTTGTTAATTGTCTTCGAGTGGTAGTTTGGCATATTTTATATTGACCAGGGCATCATTCATAGGCTTGCATAATGCACACATTATTTGATTGTGTGTTTAGTGCACAGTGTGCAGATGTAAATGTGGAGTGGTCTGAGCATGTACTGTACAATAACGCCGCATAGCCTTGATCTTCACTCTGTGGTTCTTGGATTAGAACGTCTCCGGAGTTCCAAAAGCTGCTGGGGATCGCCATGGAGATGTTCCTGCTCTGTAGCGATGACAGCGAATCGGATGTCAGAATGGTGGCTGACGAGTGCCTCAACAAGATTATCAAAGTGAGAGGCGACCCGACTCCTTTTTACCGTCTGCAGTGTGCAGTCATGTTTGTGTCATGTGTGATCATATGTGCAGAGCTGGGTGGAACGACGCTGGAAGGCCAATGAGAGAACCGTAATGGTACACTGTAGGGATACAGTTAGCGTTTAGGGATACAGTTAGCGTTTAGGGATACAGTTAGCGTTTAGGGATACAGTTTGCATTGATTATGGCGAGTTGACTTTCATCTTGACTGTTTATCAGAAATTGAATCCTGACGTATTTTATCTGATCACCAGTAGAGGGAGCCAAGCTAAACGCACCACCGGTACTGAGGAGGGAAAACATTTGTTTCTACGATTTGAAAATAATAATAATAATATATTCTATAGTAGTAAGCTACTTGACTACATGGTTCATCGGCTTTAGTTAAGAGGTTTCTTCTCTGCTCTTTCACCAGGCACTGATGGACTCCAACCTGCCTAGACTGCAGCTGGAGCTGTATAAAGAGATTAAAAAGGTAGCCAATCGCGGCTGATATATTAATTCAGTAGTAGTATTAATCATGACTATTGAACAGAATGATGATTTTTCTGCCGGGGGCTCTCTGCAGAACGGTGCCTCGAGGAGCCTGAGGGCAGCTCTCTGGAGGTTCGCAGAGCTCGCCCACCTCATCAGGCCACAGAAATGCAGGTATGTACACGCACACACGCGCACACACCCAAACGCCATGGCTCTTGTACAGCAGGGTAGAGACACGTTCGCACTCCTTCACTGTGGTATGCTGCTGCTCTCTCATTAGTCTTGCTGCCCCCCCCCCCCCCCCCCTCCTCTCCTCTCTCCCTCCAGGCCCTACTTGGTGAACCTGTTGCCGTGCCTGACCAGAATAACAAAGCGTCAGGAGGAGACGGTGCAGGAGACCCTGGCCGCTGCCATGCCCAAAATCATGGCCGCCCTGGGACACTTTGCCAATGATGGGGAGATCAAGGTGCAGTCCCGGAAGCGCAACGACACACAACATTGTAGTGTTGTTGGGTTGGGTCAAAGGTCATAGTCTTGTGGAAATTGGCATTCATCTTTCAGTGGATGTAGAGTCTTTTGCTTCCCACCGGATGCAATACCTCCGCTCCAGTGATAACGCACACTTGTTTCCATGTGGCGCCAACACGTTGTGGATCCCCTCTCTCCCAGGTGTTGCTGAAGTCTTTCGTGGCCAACCTGAAGGTCAGCTCTCCTACGATCAGACGCACCGCTGCCAACTCTGCCGTCAGAGTGTGCCAGCACTCCAGACGCCCCAGCTACTTCTACACATGGCTGCTCAATGTGCTGCTGGGTAGGACGCCGACACACACGCACACGCACACGCACACGCACACACACACACACACACACACACAGTCACACACAGTCACACAGTCACACACACACACACACACACACACACACACACACACACACACACACACACACACACACACACACACACACGCGCGCGCTCAGCACCGGGCAGGAAGTGACCTGAATGAGTGTCCACACACTCATTTCAGCGCCCGCCATTTGAAGGAAATGTACACAGATGGTTGTTTTTTTTTTATATTCACAGCTGTATGAGAGGGGTGTAATCATAATATTTTCCTGTCATTAGATGCACCCTGTGCATTGAAACTCTACACTTGCATTTAGGTTCTTAGGTTTTGCAGTGAGAAGATCTATATTAATTATTGCATTTTTCCGGTCCTTCAAAGTTTTATAGTACCTGTAGTATTGATTGGAAAAAAGCTAATTCCCATTCTCGGCAGCTTACAATGCAACACCTTGTTTATTACCGCCTGACGAGATTTGGTGCAGGATGTCTTTGTTCAATCAATACGGAGACCAGAAAAGTGTATTTTCTAGGTTGGACGAATGCACCCAGGTGTCTTCAAACTGCACACACAATGTAAAGGCTGGTTTATGCTTCTGCGTAGGGATTGCGTCGTGATCACGCAATGGCCACGCAGCTGCTCGGACGCGGTCATGAGGCCGTGATGGTTCTGCGTGGGGTAGGGACCCGAATGACCATTCTGGTCATTACATACGGATTACTAGCGAGTAGGGTTGGGTATCGTTTGGGTTTTTATCCGATACCGGTGCCTACTTGGTACTTTCTAAACGGTTCCGGTGCTAAAACGGTTCTCGAACCGGTGCTTAAAAAAACGAAACCGCACACACTTTGTCAAAAAACAATACCCTTTTATTTCCAGGGCCAAATTACACACAATATAAAATAAAGCAATATAATTTAAAATAATATAAAATAAGAATTCACATTTACGTCACATCAAATAAAACAATATAGTATCAAATATAAGTACTGAAATGAACAGTGCAACACCTTAAATATTAACAAAACATACATCATATAAAACACACACATAGAGGGATGTTTAATCACGGTGTTTATTTAAAAGCTGAGCAATGCACCGTGTTCGATAACTTGCGGGATGCAGCAAGCACTTCAGCAGCAGCAGCCGGACTCCCAGCCTGGGAGTCCGGCTGCTGCTGCTGCCGCTGATGTAGCCAATGTAGTTCGCGGACCAATCACAGCCAAAGCCAAAGCGTTGGGGTTGCGTCGCCTCGACGCGCGTCTAGGATTTTGGGAGGTGCACGTCGAGGACGTAAAGGGTCTGTAAAGGGTCCACAAAGGGTCCGCAACCCCCCCAGCGTTGCGTCGACGCGGAAGCATAAACGAAGCATAGCCCAGCCTTTAGGCCTGCGTGGCTCACACACACACACGCAGAGAGGCTGACCTGCCGACCATCTCTCTCCTCCCTCCGGGCAGGCCTTCTGGTGCCTGTGGACGAGGAGCACGGCAGCCACCTGATCCTGGGCGTGCTGCTGACGCTACGCTACCTGCTGCCTCTGCTCCAGCACAACGTCAACGGGCCCAGCCTCAAGGGCAGCTTCGGCGTCATGAGGAAGGAGGCCGACGTGCAGCCCACTCCTGAGCAGCTGCTACAGGTAGACCGCGCCTTTCCCTCCCTCACCGATCAGGGGAGAGATGCCCTGATTGGTCAGAATTGAACGGGGGGGGGGTCTACATCTACACCTTGCGCTGTAGACTTGAAACGGATATCCTACACAGTGCGTTTCACTCAATAAGAGCCGGTCGATGGCTGTGGAATTTCTGTTTTTGGATTGTACCCACAGCACCCCCCCTATCCAATACTTTATCTAGAAACCTGCTATTTTTAGCTCTATTGTATATGCCAAATGCTTTAAGCACTGGTGAGCTAAGGACAGTTGCGTGCGTGTGTGTGCGTGCGTGCGCGCCTGCGTGTGTTTTCCCAGGTGTACGAGCTGACCCTCCACTACACCCAGCACCGGGACCACAACGTGGTCACCGCTGCCCTGGAGCTCCTGCAGCAGATGTTCCGGACTCCGCCCCCGGAGCTCCTGCACATGCTCATCACGCCCGGCAGCATCCCGCACGCCACCGTGTTCCGCCATGACGCCGAGGGCCGCGCGCGCTCCGGCAGCATCGGGGAGTTCATCGGTAAAAACGTCGCGCCCTTTGACGCGCACGTCGCTACCGCCGGCCGCCATCGCCGTCGGCCGCCAGCTCTTGGCCCCCGGGGCGGCGAGCTCACGCTAGTGTTTGTGGGTATCGTGGATCGGGTCCTTCACGGTGTCCCTCGGGCCTTTGGTCACGCGTGTTTTCAATGCAATGTAGATCACGGGATCACGTTGGCACCCGTCAGCCGTCAGGTACGGACAGTTCAGCGCCTCTTGTTTGGATTCGACTTGCCGTCGTGCCATTGGGCAACTTGAATTGCCGTTGGGGCATCTTGGATTTTTTCAATAGGAATTAATAGCACTGATGATACTCACATGCATTTTCTACAGGGTGAGCAATTCCAAAAAAAGGCAATGTACTAAAACGCGCGTCTCCAGCCGTAAGTGATTTGTGTGCCGCTGAATCTGAGCTTCTTTATAGCTAATCCATACTGTGCCACAATGTTTGTACGCAACGCCGTTTCATGGGTGTGGGTGCCCTGCTCAGGTTTCTGCTTCTCGGGGGGGGGTCTTGCTTTTGCTTGCTAACCCATTCCTCTATCGATCTTATTACGCTAATTTCCCTTTTGGGCATAAAGCTGCTGGAGCTTTCGGTGTCTTTGTTTCCCCTCCTCCTCCCCCTTTCTTCACTGCCTCTCTTTCTGTTTCTGCTCACTGTCTCTTAACACTTGCAGCTGGGGGAGGGTCTACCTGCAGTCCCCTCATCCTCAGGAAACAGAAAGGTGATGTGTGCGTGTGTGTGTGTGTGTGTGTGTGTGTGTTTGACCACATTTCACAGATAAACGGCAGCACAACTGTTCAATTTGACACAAGTAAATGCTACGTGCCAAAAGGTTTCTCTTCACGCTTCACTCTTCTGTTTCACCTCTTAACAACTAGCTATGGGCCCCCTGTGGGGCCGCGAATTGCTGCGTGCGTGCGTGCGTGCGTGCGTGCGTGCGTGTGTATGTGTGTGTGCGTGTGCGTGCGGATGTGCTGCTGCTGTGTCCAGTAAGCTGAGCGCCTCTTCTCTTGGCTACAGGCAAGATGCTGTCGGGGGAGGAGGAAGGGCTGGAGGATGATCCTGAGAGAGCGGACGTCCCCTCTGGCGCCTTCACAGGTAAGTCCCCACTTCTCCCCAAGATCACCTGGCCGTTGACACGGCCTCGCGTCTCTCAAGTGCAGACTCTACTGCTGTCTCCAGGTGTTATACCTGGACACAGGTATAACACCTGGACACAGGTATAACAGGTGTAGGTGTTGTACCTTCACCAGGTATGTTTACGTGACTCCCATTAAGTCATTCCCTGTTTTATTATGGAAACCAAAATGCACATCTGAGATAATATTTTCCCTGCGTCTACTATTTTTGAAGCCATTGGTTGCGACCTCGAGTCCTTGTTTAGGCGCGTGATATGTGCTTCCTCCGCCCTCCTCCTCCTCCTCCTCCTCCTCCTCCTCCTCCTCCTCCTCCTCCTCCTCCTCCTCCTCCTCCTCCTCCAGCAGCGGCGGTGGTGGGGGCCGACATCATCACGGAGCAGCCGCGCTCCTCCCAGCACAGCCTGCAGCCGGGGGACTCCGTTGACCTCAGCGCCTCCTCTGAGCAGGGCAGTGGCGGCGGCGGTGGCGCTGGCGGTGGCGGTGGCGGTGGTGGCGGCGGCGGCGGCGGGGGGACGTCCGCCTCGGGGACCCCCGAGTCGCCCAGCGGCGCCGACGAGGAGGACATGCTGAGCCACAGCTCCAGCGGCGGCGCCAACGCCACCCCTGAGACGGCCGACTACACCACCCCGGAGAACGCCACCCCGGACGGCGGGCCCCTGGGGGACGCGGGGGCGGCGGCCGGCGACCACTCGCTGCCGCCCAGCGACTCGTCGCAGACCACCACGGAGGGGCCCGACTCCGCCGTCACACCCTCGGACGTCGCGGAGCTGGTCAGTGTGTGTGTGTGTGTGTGTGTGTGTGTGCCTGTGCGTGCGTGCGTGCGTACGCGTGCGTTATTTGTACATTGAATGTGTGAGAAGCGGTAAATCACAGTGACTGGCACGGCGAGGGTTCTGGTTAATTCTGCCCTCGACTGCCAATACATGAGCCACCGCGGTCTCACTCGGCGCTGCTTGGGAAATAGAGACTTGTGATTGATCGCATTAAGGTCCACCCACAGAACTCATTATTAGTAAGTCCGAATGATTGCTTGACTCTTTGTTCGGTCTAAAGTCAATCATGGTCTCGGATATCGACGAGCTTGGCATAAATCCTTGGCTTTGCGTGACGCGTGTGCTGTACGGTTTAACTTCTGTGGTGTTGGACCCTATCTATCCCATCTCACCCCCCCCCCCCCCCCCCCTCCCCCCCCCCGCCCGCCTTGTCGCAGTTGCGTTCTCAGTTGCCGCGGGCGACTGAGCCCTCCTCGCCCTCGCCAACTTCTACCGAGGGTCCCGACGCCACAGACAGCGACGCGTCCGTCTGCACTCCGTCCTCTCCTTCCTCCACTGTCTCTCTATCCCCCTCTTCCTCCTCCTTCTCTGCTGCCTCTTCCTCTAGCACTAGTGACCAGGTCAGCTGATTGGACACTTATTTCACTGATTGGAAGTAGCTTGCTTTTCTATTGTCGTTAACCCCCCCCCCCCCCCCGACCCCAACCCCCTCCCACCTGATGCACGGAGCTGTGGCCTTTCTTGTTCCACCCCATCCTGCAGCCATTTTTATGGCGGCTTTTCCCCGTTTCAATACGTTCACCCTATTGGTCCCAGTGTGTTTATGAGGGCTGCAATGCTGTGCTGGGGTTTTTTTTTATTAAAAAAAAACAAAAAGCGAGCAGCATCTGGCTATTTCTGGCTTCCAGGGAAGATCTGATTTGTAAGAAGCATGATGGCTTCCAATGCCACTTGACGTCTACCTTTTAGCCACCTGGTCCTTTCCGTTTCCGAATGCTTCCCAGAGGCTTTTGTTCAGCATATCGTCAGCATATTGCTTTGGATCAAAAGCCTGCAAACGTCTCCGTAACAACAGAACCTGTGATCTCCAGTGCTGTGGAGTTGGAAGTTCTGCCTCCACCAGTTAGGTGACTGGTGGCTCCGTCAGGTTTCCTTGATCCGCGCATGATTCTGAGCGGGAACGTTTGGTCTCCCGTAAACGGTTCAATGTGTTTGTTTTCAACCCGACCAGCCCCAGACCCAACTGTCCTGTGGTTGAGCAATGGTTAACTAACTAGCCAGCTACAACGTGTGTGTTTTCGGACTTCTCCTTGCATGTGGGTGGGATTTCAAAAACCAAACACTAACCAAACGCTGTCAATTAAGTGTGTGTGTCTGTGTGTGTGTGTGTGTCTGTCTGTATGTGTGTATGTGCATGTTGCTCTTTGCAGGTGTTGGACGGCAGTGACAGCCAGTACTCGGGGATGCAGATCGGAACCTTGCAGGATGAGGAAGACGACGGCACGGCCCCCGTCCACAGTGACCCCCTGGAGTCCTTCTCCCACTCCATACTGGGTGTGTTCTCGTTCGGAGCGCCGTCACGGTCCTCCATGTGGCGTTGTCTTACATCTATCTATCTGTGTGTGTGCGTGTGTGTGTGTGTGTGTGTGTGTGTGTGTGTGTAGCTCTGAGCAAGCCTCACCTGCTGGAAGGCCGAGGCCACAACAGGCAGGGGTCAGAGAGCAGTGTCGACCGCTTCATACCAAAGGACGAACCAACCGAGCCGGAACCCGAGAACAAGGTACGGGTTCGAGACCTGGTCCCCCCCCCTGCTGGGATGTCCTGTCACTCTTGAGACCAGACTCACGCATCATAACCAACCCCCTTATTCTATTGCCTCTTTATTTAAATTATTATTATTATTGTTATTATTATTATTATTTTTATTTTTATTTTTTTTACTAGCCCTCAAGGATCAAGGGTCCTATTGGCCATTATACAGACCAGGGGGCGGAGCCTCTTGTGCATTGCGTGAGGCTCCTCTCTGCCTCCTTCCTCCTGACTGGACAGAAGAAGGGTGAGCATCTGATCAACACGATGGACACACTTCTGTCATCACTCCTTGTAAATGACGATGTACAAGACTGTGTACATCGACTTCCCTGTGTGTCCACTTGCTAAGCCTGGACGCAGAGCGATGTGCGGTTGCAAACCCCCCTTTTGTAGCACACCCAGGACGTGTTCCCCCTGCCCCCCCCTCAGGTCTGGTGCCGGACAAGGAGGTGCGCGTGAGCGTGAAGGCCCTGGCGGTCAGCTGCGTGGGGGCCGCGGCGGCCTTGCACCCCGAGGCCTTCTTCAACTCCCTCTACATGGAGCCGCTGGTCGGGATCCCGGCAGAGGGTAGGCTCCGCCTCCAGTCTCCCCAAGTCACCGGGGCCCGCCCCCCTCCGGTTCAGTGTTGTGACCGGCGCCGGCTCTGACGCTGTGACCCCGCCCCCCCCCCCCCCCTTCTACCCCCATGCAGAGCAGCAGTATGTCAGCGACGTGCTGGGCCTGGTGGACCACGCCGACCCCCAGATCAGGGGCGCCACGGCCATCCTCTGCGGCGCCATCCTGCAGGCCGCGCTCGTCAAGACGCGCTACAACATACACAGCTGGCTGGCCAGTGTGCAACACGCGACAGGTGCGTGACACTCTCGTGCTGCGACGGCGCGGCCGTTTACGACATTGGTTCCCAAACGGTGTGCCGTGAGGCAACTCCAGGTGTGCCGTGGGATTTTGGAACAACCATACATTTAGTTTATCAGTACTTTGTATGGACTCCATTCATATTACAGATGCAAACTATATACCTAAAAACATTTCTTTAATTCTTGCCTCATTTTTAATATTGTGAACTGCCTGGTTTAAATGGGTGTGTTGCTGCTTTGATGAAGCCTAATTTGATCAAGTTTCAAATACATTTTTGAAATATTATGTTAAAAAATATTTCATGAGTAATAGGAGCCTTTGTCACATTTTATTTGGCATTGGTAAATAACTATGCACATTTACAGATATTTTACATGATATGAGTGACAACACGTGTTATAAAGGCTATTTTGCACAATAGGTGTGCCTTGAGATTTTTACTTGTCCTTCGGTGTGCCTTGGGCACAAAAAGTTTGGGAACCACTGGTTTACGAGTCCTCCGTCTCAGGTCCGTTGGTAAGGTTCTCGCTTGCTTGGTCTCCTGCTCAGGCAACCCTCTGTCCCTGGTGGACCTGGTGCCTTTACTCCAGAAGACTCTCAAAGACGAGTCGTCGGTTACCTGCAAGTTGGCCTGCTCTGCAGTCAGGGTGAGAAACGTTGCACACCGATGTTGGGTGTTTTGTATGCGATTGTGCACGTGTGTGTGTGTGTGTGTGTGTGTGTTTTTAAAAGGCTATTTTATGTGTATTTTCCTCCAGCATTGCCTCATGACCGTGTGCAGCAGCACTTTGAGTGAGCTTGGCTTACAGCTGCTCATTAACCTGTTGGCCTTGAGAGACTGCTCCTATTGGTTAGTCAGGACCGAGCTCCTGGAAACCCTGGCCGAGATGGACTTCCGGTATGACATCATCAAACTTGCCTCATGTCGCCTTGTTATTGCTGTGCCTTATATACGGTCCTGTGATTGGCATCAATGTATACACCGGCATATGTATTGTACTCAAGGTTTCATCATTTTAATCACGCTCTTCTAGGTTAGTGAATTACCTGGAGAGGAAGACAGAAACTTTGCACAAAGGAGACCATCACTACACAGGGGTAACTATCCTCCTCTCTGTTGGTAGAAGTACCTCCTATAACTGGAAGCTAATTTGAATGATGTGCCTCATTTCCATGTTCCATCTCTGGTCAGCACGCCTCGTAATTAATCAGTTTTCCCCCCACTGCTTCCTCTCGCCAGCATCTGTGTCTGCAGGACAGGGTGTTGAATAATGTGGTCATCCATCTGCTGGGAGATGATGATCACAGAGTGAGGCATATGGCCGCCTCCATCATCAGCAGGTACGGGCACTCCCCCCACTTTCGCTTTTGCGGGTCTTCCATTGGTCGGTGCAAACTTAAACTTCGTCATGGGCTGGAAGGGGATCCCGAGTTGCAGTATCCCCGGGCAACGGCAACGCAATATCCGTTCTCTTGCCTCATATGACCTGTTGCTGCTAAACCCATGTAACGACGGGCGACGGTGGCTCAGTGGGTAGAGCAGGGTGGACAGACCGGGTCGTCCACCAACTGCAGGGTCGGCGGTTCGATCCCCTCGAGTCCCCTCCTCCAACTGTCCGCGTGTCGGAGTGTCCTTGAGCAAGACACTGAACCCCAACTTGCTCCCCGGGCGCTGAACCTAGCAGCCCCACTGCTCCTATGGTACCATAGGATGGGTCAAATGCAGAGAATACATTTCGTTCCAATATCAAAAAAAAAATACTGGGAATGACTCAAATTGAATCTAATCTAATCGAATCTAACCCATGGATATTGCTCCCTCCAAAGCATGCTCTGAAGTCCCGCCCCCTCTCTCTCTCGCTCTCTCTCTCTCCGGCCAATAACAAACCACCCTGAGATTAGAAGGGCTGAGAACGTCGTTAACCTCATCATGATACTGTACACTGGTTCGTCATGACACTGTACACTGGGGCGATTGCTTATCGTTCTGTATTTTGCTCACGTCTGTGCCCTCTCCCTCTCCCCCAGGCTGGTCCCCCGGCTGTTCTTCGACTGCGACCAGGGGCAGGCCGACCCGGTGGTGGCCATCGCCCGGGACCAGAGCTCCGTGTACCTGCAGCTGCTGATGCACGAGACCCAGCCGCCGTCCCACTTCACCGTCAACACCATCACCAGGTAGGTAACCTGCTCGGCTGCACCGCGCCTCATCCGACCCACGCGCAGTTCCCCCTCCCGTAGGGATGGCGAGAGGAGTCATTGTTTCCTTCAACGTTGCTGCACACGCTTGGATGCTGGCTGACATGTGGTCATGAGGTTGACGGTCTCCTTCCCCCAGGACCTACCGAGGCTACAACCTGTCCACCGGTGTGTCTGATGTCACCATGGAGAACAACCTCTCGAGGGTTGTCACCGCCGTGTCCCACGCACTCACCTCCTCCACCTCCAGATTCCTCACCGTAAGAGGGAGACGCACACGCACACACACACACACACACACACACACACACACACACGGCTCATCCCCCCCTCACCTTTTAAGAATGACATTGACATCTCCGTTTTAATAGCAGTTGCGCTGTTTGCTAATTTCCCTGTGTAAGTTGTAGCTCAATGCAAGTGTGTGTGATGTGTGTGTGTGTGTGTGTGTGTGTGTGATGGGTGTAGTTTGGATGCTGCGAGGCCCTGTGTCTCCTGGCCTCCACCTTCCCGGTGTGCAGCTGGAGCACCGGCTGGCACTGTGGCTACGTCAACACCAGCGCGAGCTACGCCTCTCGCTCCAGCCTGAACCGCGCCAGGAGTCGGGCTCTCAGGTGTGAACTTACGCTCTCTCTCTCGCTCATACACACACACACACACACACACACACACACACACACACACACACACACACACACACACACACACACACACACACACACACACACACACTCACTCTTTCGCTCTACATTCCAGTTCCCTCCCCAGTTCCTTTGCACCCCAACCTGTATATCTCCCGCCCCGCAGCTTGTCTCAGCCCGGCGGTGCGCCCGCCACCCAGAGCCCTTCCTCCGCCTCGGAGCCCGAGCGCAGGACCCTGACCGTGGGCATGGCCAACATCGTGCTGTCCCTGCTCTCCTCCGCCTGGTTCCCCCTGGACCTCTCCGCTCACCAGGACGCCCTGCTGCTGGCCGGCAGCCTGCTCGCCGGTAGAGTCCGCTTTTTACTATATGCAGGGACGAGGAACAAAAAAATGTGCCTCAGCAACCAGATTTAGGCCCCCCATTGAATGGACAAACGACATGCCTTTCATTCGCCCATTCGTTTTAGCTTGTGCGCTCGTAAATCACGCCTGCACACTTTCTCAAAGCATCATCATAATAATAACCCGGGTCCGCCTGGTTGCCCCCCCCCGTCTCCATGGTTACCGCCTCCTCAGCCGCCGCTCCCAAGTGCATGCGCAGCCCCTGGGCCGGCGAGGAGGAGGGCGCCGGCGGGGCCAGCAACAACGCCGGCGGCGGCGGCGGCGCCAGCCACAAGCCGGAGGAGCCCTGGGCCGCCCTGTCGGAGCGCCCCCTGGTGGCCATGGTGGAGCAGCTGTTCTCCCACCTCCTCAAGGTGCTCAACATCTGCGCCCACGTGCTGGATGACACGCCCCCCGGACCGGCGGTCAAGGTAACCTGGACGCCGTGTCCCCCCGCAGAGATGCACAGAGGGATGGGTGGTGGGCAGTGTCCTGTACAGTACAGTACAGGCCTTCACTTCCGATGGTCATGAGCCGGTCTCTGTTGTTTTACCTCCACCACGTAGGCCACCCTGCCCTCCTTGGCCAACACCCCCTCGCTCAGCCCCATCCGCAGGAAGGGCAAGGAGAAGGATCCCATTGAGCCCAGCATCACCCCGATGAGCCCAAAGAAGAGCAGCGAACCCAGCATGGGTGGGTGAACACACACACACACGCACGCACACACGCACTCAGGGAAACTGACATGCATACCAATCATACCATGCATACCCTGTAGACGGGGGAGATGGCTACCACCTCCTGAGTGTGTGTGCGTGTGCGTGTGCGTGCGTGTGTCTGTGTGTGTGTGTGTGTGTGTGTGTGTGTGTGCGAGCAGGCAGGCCAGGAGACGGCGCAGGACCCCCGGGTGTCAGCAAGTCCACCACCATTGGCAGTTTCTACCACCTGCCCCCCTACCTCAAGCTCTACGACGTCCTCAAAGCCACCCACGCCAACTACAAGGTGGGGGGAAAACCGACCGAAGCCCCGCTTTCCACCAGACAAACGCCTGCCTTTGTTATTACGTTTACATTTACATTTAGGGCATTTAGCAGACGCTTTTATCCAAAGCGACTTACAAGAAGTACATTTGTCAGAAGAAGGTGAAACATTTCATCATTGCTGTTAATACAGTAACCAAGTCACCAGGACAAGTTTTAAGCAGTCCAATTGCTAGGTTATTCATTTATGGGTTTATTACTAGACGAGTTGCAAATCATGAACTGCCAAAGAAACGTTGCAAATGCCTCCATGTTAAACTGTTTGTGTATTTAGTCGGTCTCTTCTAGGAAGATCCAGCTCCGTCTATCTACCTCCATGTATTTATGCTTTAGTCACAATCTCCCTACACTCTAACCCAGCACTGTCTACAACCGCTCTACAACATCAACCATCTATTCCCTATCCATCTCCTAGGTGACACTGGACCTCCACAGCAGTCAGGAGAAGTTTGGCGGTTTTCTCCGCGCCGCGCTGGACGTGCTGTCCCAGCTGCTGGAGCTGGCCACGCTGCACGACATCGGCAAGGTACAGAGCCTTCCGTCCTCGCCGTGCAAACACTGACTTGCACCGTCGCCCGTGTAAACACTCACTTGTTGTCCCGCCCGGCCGTGTAAACAGTCGCCTGTGCCGTGGCTTGTGTAAACCGCTACTGTTGTGGTGGTTATCTCACCTGCTCAGATGATTGACGGAAGGACTCGGTTGGAAATATGCACACAATGTTGAGTGTCGTCGTATCTAAACAGAGCCATAAATAAACGGTGACCTTTTTTTTTTTTTTTTTTTTTTTTTTTTTTTAAAGTAAGCAATGCTGTGACATGCTCTTGTCTGTCCATGTTAAGTGTGTGGAGGAGATCCTGGGCTACCTCAAGTCCTGCTTCCTGAGGGAGCCCACCATGGCCACGCTCTGTGTGCAGCAGGTCAGTCAGTCCCGGTTCGTGCGCGGTTCGTCCTGTGAGTCTGTCAAGAGGTTTGGTGCCCTCACGGCGGTGTGGCTGTGGTTAACGTGTGTGGCAGCCCTTCTACGGCTGCAGCGCTGAGCCGTGTGCTGCAGCCCACCTGGCGCCACACAGAGTGAGGCTGGTTCCTGCCGACAGGGCCTGTAAAGGCATCGGGTTCCCTGTGCGATGGCTCCACACAAATCCTTTCCCAATGGGGGGAGTTTCTCCATGAATTCTTAGGTAGACAGACAGACAGGCCATCCGGTCATCAAATATGACAACAAATGCCTCTGAAACACTTGAAACACTTTGAACTTTAAATTTCAAGCCTGTTGTAGGCAGCAGCAGCTTGCAACACCAGTCCTATGTAAGATAAGATAAGATATTCCTTTATTAATCTCCCCTTAGGAGAAATTCACAGTGACCAGCAGTACAAGGGGATAGAGGAGTGCGATAAAAACCTGACTATAGACAATAAACAATGAATAGATTTACCTAAACAAGATTAAATTATATGCGAGCTCTTAAAATCAGATCAGGTGAAAAATGAGAACCTATATACATACATAGTAATCATCATTGAGATGGACAGTGCAATTGGTAGATAAACATACATAGTAGTCATCATTGAGATGAACAGTGCAGTTGGTAGATGAATAGATGAATAGTGCAATTGGTAAGAGTCTTACTGAGGTATAGATATAAAAATAAAAATAGATGTGCAGTTGTAAGTTGTGCAAAAAAATAGGTGTGCAGAATGTGCAAAATGCAAAATGTGCAAATTATACAGGATATTCAAGGTAGTGTAAGTAAATGTTAGTAAATGTGATCCATTAACGTCTCCTTGTCCCCCCCCCCCCCCCCCCCTTGTTCTTCAGCTGCTGAAGACGCTGTTCGGCACCAACCTGGCATCCCAGTACGACGGCGCCCTGAGCGGGCCCAGCCGCTCCCAGGGCAAGGCCCTGCGCCTGGGCTCCTCCAACCTCCGGCCCGGCCTGTACCACTACTGCTTCATGGCCCCCTACACGCACTTCACCCAGGCCCTGGCCGACGCCAGCCTGCGCAACATGGTCCAGGCCGAGCACGAGCAGGACACGTCCGGGTGAGACGAGCGCAGACCTTCCACACACACACACACACGCGAGACGTGCGTTTCTGTGCGATGGGACGACGCCAACTAACGCTGTCTCTGTTGCTGTCCTGTGTACCTCCAGGTGGTTCGATGTGATGCAGAAGGTGTCCAACCAGCTGAGGTCCAGCATCACCAACGTGACCCGGCAGAGAGGAGACAAGGTGGGAATGGGGTTTGTTGTGCGGCGGCCTTTTCAGAACCGAAGCCCAACATGCACACAGAGCGCACATTTTGGTTCATATTTAGTAGCCTGACCCAAAAAGGAAATGGAGCGTGTTGTTTTAACAGAGTGTGAATGTAGCAGGGCTTTATTTTTAAACTACCGTAAAGGAACATTTCTTGAATGAAAGCGGGTGGCTCTACGCATCCTGCTACCTCCGGCTCTTCGTCAGCCTCGGAGCCCAAGCGGAGGCCCTTGACCCCTTGGCTTGGCCATCATGGTCCTCTCCCTGCTCTCCCCTGCCTAGTTCCCCCCCCCCCCTCAGACCTGTTTAGAAATGACAGCATGCCATTCTGCCCCCTGCAGAACGCCATCCACAACCACATCCGCCTGTTTGAGCCGCTGGTGATCAAGGCTCTGAAGCAGTACACCACCAGCACGTCCGTGGCGCTGCAGCGACAGGTCCTGGACCTGCTGGCTCAGCTCGTCCAGCTGCGCGTCAACTACTGCCTGCTGGACTCGGACCAGGTAATACCATCTGGCTGTTTCTCCCTCTCTTACACAGCCACGCTCATGCCTTTGTGCTGACAAGCGTTTCTCTCTCACAGGTGTTCATTGGCTTTGTCCTCAAGCAGTTTGAATTCATAGAAGTGGGCCAGTTTCGGTAAGATTTCCTCGCTGTAGAACCGGGGGGACGCCTCTCAAAGCAGGATTAACGCTCGCAGGCCTTCAGGCGGCGCTGTGTTTATAAAGTGCACCTACTTCCGCTCCGCCAGGGATTCGGACGCCATCATTCCCAACATCTTCCTGTTCCTGGTGCTGCTGTCGTACGAGCGCTACCACTCCAAGCAGATCATCAGCATCCCTAAGATCATCCAGCTGTGTGACGGCATCATGGCCAGCGGCAGGAAGGCCGTGACACACGGTGAGCGGTTCTGCGCGCGCACACACTCACTCACTCACTCACTCACTCCGTCACTCACTCACCCACCCACCCACCCACCCACCCACCCACCCACCCACTCACTCACTCACTCACTCACTCACTCACTCACGTCAAGGCCCGCGCACAGAGAAAGAGGAGACTGGCTGATGGAGTGTTCCCCTTGGTTTCCATAGCGATCCCGGCGCTGCAGCCCATCGTGCACGACCTGTTTGTGCTGAGGGGGTCTAACAAGGCCGACGCCGGCAAGGAGCTGGACACGCAGAAGGAGGTGGTGGTGTCCATGCTGCTCAGACTCATCCAGTACCATCAGGTGGGAAGACAAAGCTCTGTTTAGATGGATTCGTTTGTAGTCTTCTCTTATCGGGTCGTTTCCTTGTTTAGTTTTACACATGCGTTATATTTAAGAATGTTTTTATTGTGTATGATTTTCTTTTGATGATCTAGGTTTTGGAGATGTTCATCCTGGTCCTGCAGCAGTGTCACAAGGAGAACGAGGACAAGTGGAAGAGGCTGTCCAGGCAGATTGCTGATGTCATTCTGCCCATGATCGCCAAACAGCAGGTGTGTGTGTGTGTGTGTGTGTGTGTCTGTGTGTCTGTGTCTGTATCTGTGTCTGTGTGTGTGTGTGTGTGTGTGTGTGTGTGTGTGTGTGACGATGCCTGCACACCATGTGACATCGATGATCCGCACCTCCGTGTCACGAGTGCATGACCTTTGAACCTGGAAGGTCCGTTGTCTCCCCAGATACACCTGGACTCCCCGGAGGCGCTGGGCGTGCTGAACACCCTGTTTGAGACGGTGGCGCCCTCCTCCCTCAGGCCCGTCGACATGCTCCTCAAGAGCATGTTCACCACCCCGGCCACCATGGTGAGACCTGCAGCCCAGGAGGCGTCTTCATCCCATACAACCGGCGGCTTGCTTAGCCCCCCAGCTCTCCACCGCTAACGCTAACGCTAACACCCCACCCGCAGGCGTCCGTAGCCACCGTGCAGCTGTGGGTGTCCGGCATCCTGGCCGTGCTGCGTGTCCTCATCTCCCAGTCCACCGAGGACATCGTCCTGTCCCGGGTGCACGAGCTCTCGCTCTCCCCGCACCTGCTCTCCTGCCCGACCATCCGCGCCCTCCACCAGCACAGCGCCTCGCCCCTGGAGCCGCCCGCCACCGCTGCCGCCCTGGGCAGCCAGGAGGCCGGCGGCGAGGCGGCGAGAGCCCAGCCGGAGGAGACGTTCGCCAGGTAAGCGCTGCCCCCCCCACCCCCCCCTCCTCGCCGCTCCGCCTCCGCAGACCCAAGGGCGCCATCGTTAGCGCAAAGCTAATGACACAACCGGGAGAGCGAGGTGTGGAGAAAAACGTTTTGGTTTAAGTGAAATAGAAATACAAACGAAGCCTTAAAATGGTAACAAATTGAAACTGTATTCTGTGTTAACAAAATGTATTCGAATATACTAAAGTTATCGAGGTCTTTCGTTCTCATCTTTTTCAATTTGTTTCGTACATGGAACCTAATATTTTGGGTGGATATGAAATCTATATTCCAATTCCTATTTTCTTTTGCTGAACATTTCTTACACAATACTTTTCCTTACTTTTTTTTGTATCTTTTGTACCTGATAGATACCCCATATTTCAAAAGAATAGCAAAACTAACACTGGAACAAATACAAACAACACAAACAGTTTCATTAGCAAACCTGCTTTAAAATCAAATGAAGACTAAACTAATTTAATTTAATTTAAATTAAAAATATGAAAAATGCTAAACTATAATAACCTTGCTGAAGACTCTGGTGGTTCAATAGCTTTGCCTAGTCCATCATCAAGGCTCAAAGCAATAGAAATGAGCTGTAATTAACCTGGGTATTTAATTATGCTAGGGTAGTGTCAGAAATTATGTTTTCAGGGGAATCTTAAATTCTATTCTTTAGGGTTTTGTCAGCGTCTCAAATCTTCCCACTCTGCACAGCCATTCAATGAAACTCAATTACCACTGCAATGTAACTCAATTCCCATTCAATTACCCATTCAATGTGAACCTTCTCTCTGTGTCTGCGTCCTCCTGCTGCCCGACAGGTTCCTGCTGCAGCTGGTGGGGGTCCTGCTGGAGGACATCTCATGCAGACAGGTCAAAGTGGACATGACTGAGCAGCAGCACACCTTCTACTGCCAGCAGCTGGGCACGCTGCTGATGTGTCTCATACACATCTTCAAAAGTGGTGAGCGCGCTCGCTCACTCTCACTCACTCACTCACTCACTCACTCACTCACTCACTCACTCACTCACTCACTCACTCACTCACTCACTCACTCACTCACTCACTCACTCACTCACTCACTCACTCACTCACTCACTCACTCACTCACTCACTCACCCAGCCACTCACCATACATCTATAATGCGCCGTACAGTACAGCTCTATTTTGAAAGGATGGAAAAAAAAAATACGATGCATATTTCCACTAAATCAATTCCATGCATAAACATCCTGTCAGCCGGTAGACTTATTGCTGTTAAACTCCCATTACTCGTGCATCTAATTCAGGAAAAAAAATAAATCATGTGACGTCAATTCACAGCCTCTCTCCCTCCCTTCCCCCCTCTCCCTCCCTCCCCCAGGAATGTTCCGCAGGATCACGGCGGCGGCCAGCCGTCTGCTGAAGGGGGAGGGGGCCGGCGCGGAGGCGGGCTCCTTCTACTCCCTGGACGCGCTGAACGGCATGGTGCAGTGCCTGACCACCACCCACCCCTCCCTGGTGCTGCTCTGGTGCCAGGTGCTGCTCATCATCAACTACACCAACTACTCCTGGTGGGCGGAGGTGCACCAGACGCCCAGGTACGGTGGTGGTGTTGGTGGTGGTGGTGGTGGTGGTGGTGGTTGATAGTGAGGAGATTGTTGTTGATGTCAAAGAACAAGAAGTGCCAGGAACTCTATTTAGTTTAAGCTGAAGTTGTTTATTGGTCTCGTACGAGGAGAGGGCAGAGGATTTCATCAAGCAAGAGATTTGTGCGTGAATCTTCCTCAGTTCCTTCTGCCTACTCCCAGAAACACAGTGTATTATATCAAATCGGAACAGCATGAAGGAGTGTCCCATTCTGATTGGCTTATAATGTATAAACATTACATGTTACTAAGCAGATTTGACATGACGTAGGTGTATCCTTCAATCACTTTATGTTATGTCTCCAAGTTCCAGAGAGTCAGACTTAAAGTCGCCGAGAGGAATACAATCTTCACTATGTCCTTCTTCAGAATGTCAGATCAACCTAACCGTACCATTGCTAGATAATATTTTTCCTAACAGTGGTGATGATGATGATGATGATGATGATGATGTTTGCGTGATTGTGACAAACGGGAGACGGCGTTGAGAGGCGTGTGACGCCAAACCGTCTGGCCATGATCATCGCATTTGCACTCCTCTTCGGCATAACACTTCCAGAACGTACCATTTACGAGAGGCCGCTAGTTTAGGTGTTCACCGCTAGCTGGTTGGGCTCATCAGAGTCTGTTTGTCTGTGTGCTGTACAGAGTGTCGGTAAAGGGGCATTTAGACTTACAATCAGTACATTTGTGGGGTTCGACATGTGGACTGTTTGAGGAGGCTGGGGATCAAGGGGATCGAACCGCCGACCCTATGGTTAGTGGACGACCCGCTCTGTCCACCCGCTCTGCCCACTGAGCTACTGCCGCCCTACTAATGTCGTCTGTGTGCTGTACAGAGTGTCTGTGTACCGTACATGTGCTGTACAGAGTATCTGTGTACTGTATCTGTGTACTGTACAGAGTGTCTGTGTACTGTACAGTGTCTGTGTACTGTATCTGTGTACTGTACAGAGTGTCTGTGTACTGTATCTGTGTACTGTACAGAGTGTCTATGTGCTGTACAGAGTGTCTGTGTACTGTATCTGTGTACTGTAGAGTGTCTGTGTACTGTACAGAGTGTCTATGTGCTGTACAGAGTGTCTGTGTACTGTACAGAGTGTCTGTGTACTGTACAGAGTGTCTATGTGCTGTACAGAGTGTCTGTGTACTGTATCTGTGTACTGCACAGAGTGTCTATGTGCTGTACAGAGTGTCTGTGTACTGTATCTGTGTACTGTACAGAGTGTCTGTGTACTGTACAGAGTGTCTATGTGCTGTACAGAGTGTCTGTGTACTGTATCTGTGTACTGTAGAGTGTCTGTGTACTGTACAGAGTGTCTATGTGCTGTACAGAGTGTCTGTGTACTGTATCTGTGTGCTGTACAGAGTGTCTGTGTGCTCTACAGCTCGCTTGAGTATCTTGACTTGCCCATCCTTAGAAATTCCAGCCAGGATGTTATGCCTTCTTAATTATTTTTAAATTGTCTTGTCACAATTGCCCTTTTCGATATTTTCCCATTAGATTTCCTCCCTGTTGCAAAGCCCTATGTGTTTGAAGGGTGCTGTATAAACGAACTCGCCTCGCTAATCCAATGCATCCTGTCTCATCCGTGGACCACAGGGGTCACAGCCTGTCCTGCACCAAGCTGCTGAGCCCCCACTCCTCGGGGGAAGGCCAGGAGGAGAAGCCGGAGTGGCGGCTGGCCATGATCAACAGGGAGATCGTACGCAGGGGCGCGCTCATCCTCTTCTGTGACTACGTGGTGAGACCCCTGACCCTTTGCTTCCAATCAGTGGTCGCTATTTAACGAGCTAATTAGAGCGGTTCTCGGGTGAGTCTTGAGAGATGGTGATGATGATGATGATGATGATGCCACTTGTCCCTGTGGATGTGTGAACATTCATTATACCTTATTTTAGACCACGGCTCGTTATTTACATGAAGGGTTGTTAGGCGTGCAGTGCTCTTGTGTGTAACTTCAGATCTATGTCTCTCTCTCTCTCTCTTTCTCTCTCTCTCTCTCTCTCCCTCTCCCTCTCTCCCTCTCTCTCTCCCTCTCAGTGTCAGAACCTCCACGACTCTGAGCACCTTACCTGGCTGATAGTGAACCACGTCAGTGACCTGATCAGCCTGTCCCACGAGCCCCCGGTGCAGGACTTCATCAGCGCCGTGCACCGCAACTCTGCTGCCAGTGGCCTCTTCATCCAGGCCATCCAGTCCCGCTGTGACAACCTCTCCACCGTGAGCAACACCCCCCCCTGTTGTTTGTTAAGAACACACTACGAACCATGTGCTAACCCTTTCACTTATTTACATGGAAGTGACTAAGAAGCTGCACAACAACTATAAGCTGGGCTGCAGCAGTCCCTCCTCAAGGCTTGGCTCGCAGTGGAATTGTGTGATTATTGTATGTTTATACTAGCAATGGTTAACCTAGCAATTGGAATGCTTGAAACTTGTCCTGGTGACTTTCTTACTGTATTAACAGCGATGAAATGTTTAACCTTCTTCTGACAAATGTGCTTATTGTAAGTCGCTTTGGGTAAAAGCGTCCGCTAAATGTAAATGTAAATGATTACGTGATTGTTTTAATGCTTGAATTTATTCTTAAGTAGAGGACGTAACAAATTGTAATTCATTCAAGGGTAGGATAGGGGAGAGAAACTGCAGTTTTAGTTTCCAACAGAAAACATAACCACATGTTAAGTGCTTAATTCCTGCCCTCTCTCACCAACTACTCCATGCGGCCTTTCTGCGCTCACACTGTGTGTTTCTACTCTTCCCTCCCTCTCTCTCTCTCAGCCCACCATGTTGAAGAAGACCCTGCAGTGTCTGGAGGGCATCCACCTGAGCCAGTCGGGCTCCCTGCTCATGCTCTACGTGGACAAGCTGCTGAACACCCCCTTCAGGGTGCTGGCCCGCATGGTCGACACCCTGGCCTGCCGCCGCGTCGAGATGCTGCTGGCCGAGACACTACAGGTGTGTGTGTGTGTGTGTGTGTGTGTGTGTGTGTGTGTGTGTGTGTGTGTGTGTGTGTGTGTGTGTGTGTGTGTGTGTGTGTGTGTGTGTGTGTGTGTGTGTGTGTGTGTGTGTGTGTGTGTGTGTGTGTGTGTGTGTGTGTGTGTGTGTGTGTGTGCGCTTTTGTATGTGTGTGTGCACAGGTGCATGTGTCCATGTGATTGTGTATGCATCAAGATGCTGCTGGCCGAGACACTACAGGTGCGTGTGTGTGTGTTTGTGTGCTTTTGTATGTGTGTGTGCACAGGGGCATGTGTCCATGTGATTGTGTATGCATGCATGTATGTTGAGCATGCTTGTGTGCACATGTGTGTGTGAGCGTGTGTGTGTGTGTCTGTGTGTCTGTGTCTGTCTGTGTGTGAGAGACACATGATGGATATTGCCCATCGATTTGATGGACTCACTTGCCACCTGACTTGAGCTCTTCCAGACTGATGAACCTGGAGGCCTGAAACTCTGCACCGGGTCTCATATTTCAATGCGAGAGCCGTGAGTTCAGTTTGCCATTGTCCGTTCCTCCACAGAACAGCATAGCCCAGCTGCCAGTGGAGGAGCTGGACAGGATCCAGGACTACCTCCAGACCAGCGCCCTCGCTCAAAGGTAGTACTTTCATTTATTTATGTCCGTTTTTTTTTTTGATAATGTCTCCCAAGATTCTAATCTCATGTCGTCTCATCTAAGATTATTGTGACGCTGAACGCAACCCGATTCTCCCTGCCCTGCTCTCCAGGCACCAGAGGTTCTACTCCCTGCTGGACAGGTTCCGAGCCACTGTTGCAGAGGAGACCACTAGCCCCGCCCCCCCGGTGACCTCACATCCCCTGGACGGTGAACCACCCCCTGCCCCTGAACTGGTGATTGCTGACAAGGTGATGCTTTTTAAATTGTATATCGATTTTTTTTTTAACGAATGTGTCCTCGGCGGTTTTGACTCCACATTGATAGTGGATGCAACGTATCGCAGCACAGCTGTGGTGTTGTCCGGAGCACATGTACGGAGTGTTCTGTGGTTCCATCCTCCATCCTGCAGGAGTGGTACGTGAACCTGGTGAAGTCTCAGTGTTGTCTGTGCGGCGACGGCTCCCTGCTGGAGACCACAGAGCTCCTGACCAAGCTCCCCGCTGCCGACCTCTCGAGCATCATGAGCTGCAAGGTGAGCCGCGCGCCCTCATCGCCCCCGCCTCCCTCATCCACGTCCCGCTAGAGAGCTCAAACGGTAACCACGGTAACTTCCCATGCATCCCATAACTACTCTTTTCCCCTCACAGGACTTCAACCTGAGCCTGCTCTGCCCGTGCCTGAGCGTGGGGATGCAGCGGCTAGCGCGGGGTCAAGGGTCGTTGCTCATGGAGACGGCGCTGCAGGTGACCCTGGAGCAGCTGGCGGGGGTGACCCAGTCGCTTCCTGCCCCGCACCAGTCCTTCCTGCCTCCGTCCAGTCCGTCCCAACCTGAGCCCTACTGGGACCAGCTGGCGGATGTTTATGGTGAGGATTGATGTTGGATGGATAACGTCATTGAGTTCAATGAAACGCCTTTTGTTGATATCGATTTGAAATTGGTCACCTTCTACTGCGTTCTACTGTCATCCTGAATACTATTAACAAAAACAAAGGAACAAGGTATATCAAATGTTATATCGTACTTCCCTAAAGGAGTTTCAGATAGATGATGATGGATAGATGGATACTTCATTCATCCCGAGGGAAATTTTCGACATCCAGTAGCTTATATGGTACCTACACACTGTGTGTGTGTGTGTGTATACTGTATATGTGAATGTGTGTGAATAGGAATCAATTGTTGCAACGGATTGCAACCCTATTGGTCAGTGTTCCCGTGGTTCCGTCACAAGACCGTTTTCATCCAGTCACCTGTGCACTCTCTCTGTCCGTCGCACACTGCAAACTAGTTGCGCTTCCCTCGGTGTTGACCTCGATCTCCTCTCTCCTTCCAGGAGAGCCGAGCTTCTTCCCCAGGGTGCTCTCCCTGTGCAGAGCTCTGTCTCAGTACCTGCTGAGCGTCAGCCAGCTGCCCGCTTCACTGCAGATCCCCACCGACAAGGAACACCTCATCACCACGTTCACCTGCACTACAACCGAGGTGAGAGGGAAGGGGCAGCCGATTGTCCTGTCAAATTCATTACACGCCACCGGATCCCTTTTCTTTTTGTGTCTGGCGTCTGGCGTCAGGCTGTATTAAAGCTTCTGTCGGAGAGACTTGAAAGCTGCAATACTAGAGAGAGAGAGAGAGAGAGAGAGCACAGAGGAGGGCTAGATTTGGAGACAGTGAGAAGTGTGGCGTTCCCTCACCTGTGATTGATGGATTCCCCGGACCAATCGGGACGAGATGCCCCCCCCGGTTGGGTGGTCGGATATGAGCCGGGAGGGGCGTGTTAAATCAAAGTTGGCACCGCGGTCTCCCAGCGCATTTCACTGACTAATGGCCGACGGACGTCTCAACGTGTCATCTCCCAACAAATGACACTCGACGATGAATCGTACTGACGGCACCGCATTAACCCTGTGTGTGTGTGTGTGTGTGTGTGTGTGTGTGTGTGTGTGCGTACCTGCGTGCGCCTGTGTGTGTTTGTGCGTGCGCCTGCGTGCGTGTGTGCGTGCCTGCCTGCCTGCGTGTGTGCGTTTCCCCCCCGGGCCAGCTGATCGCTTGGCGCCTGCTGCAGGACGCGCTGCCCCTCAGCGTGGACCTCCAGTGGGCGCTGGCCTGCCTCTGCCTGTCCCTGCAGCAGCCCTGCGTCTGGAACCGGCTGTCCACCCCGGAGTACACCACGCACACCTGCTCTCTCATCCACTGCCTGCGCCTCATCATCGCAGCAGGTACTGTGTGTACTCGTCTTATCAGCGCGGCGCCAGCGCCAGTGTCACATTTTATTAAAAGCAGTCGACGGCCCGTTAAGGCCCCCTGGAACGTTTTGGGTCTCTTCACATCTGCGCTGCTCTGTTTGCTCCAGTGGCGGTGAGCCCGGGAGACCAGCTGCTGCATCCCGAGAAGAAGCAGACCCGGGCCGAGCGGGAGGCCGAGGAGGACCAGCTGGACTCCTCTTCGTCCGAGCTCAGTGAGTGGAGCCAGCTGGCGCCGCCGGGGGAGATCCCCGGGAGTGTTACTACCTGTCGTCTTTCCACAGGAATCCATATAAACCCCTGATGAAGTAGTAGTGGGCCTCCGTTTTTTTTTTTTTTTTAACAGTTTAGCACACTGCGCACCGTTTCCAAGCATGTCCTCCATTTTGTTTAGTTGTTGTTGTGTGTGTGTTATTTTTCCCCCCGCTCAGATGTGTGTCAGCAGCAGGCGTGTGAGATCATGGCCGAGCTGGTGGAGGGCCTGCAGAGCGTGTTTGCCCCGGGTCACCATAGAAACGCCGCCATCCCCGCCTTCTTCACGCCCACGCTGCGGAACATCATCATCAGCCTGTCCCGCCTGCCGCTGGTCAACAGCTACACCAGGGTGCCGCCGCTGGTGAGTCACCGGGCTGTTGTCCGTCCGTTCGTCCGTCCGTCCGTCTCCAGTGTGAGTGGGCCCGCCGTGGCCTGCTAAGCCAGTCACATGGTCCTCGGCACTTGGAACTGCAGTATGCGCCGTCTCCTCCTTTTTTGTTACACTTTAAGACGCTCAAACATGTCTTTGTGTCATTAATGAGACTTCACGACTCATCTGCCTCTGTCGGATCCACCATCACAGAACTGTATCAAATCAACCCGTCGCTGCTGTGTTGTATTTTTAACAATTTGTCTTTCTACAACACTGCCTTTTTTTTGTATTTATTTATTACATTTTTATTTTTTATTTGTTTTTTTGGTATTTTGTTCTATTTCTATTTTTTGTATTGTATACAAAACATATAGTTATGTTATAGTTATATGTACCCTGGCTGCCATGGTGACCCAATTTCCCTCAGGGGATTCATAAAGTTTGATCCTATCCTATCCTAAAGTCTTAATACATGGGCTGAGTGACTGCACCTGTTGTCTGTGTGTGACGTCGGGTGCGTCGCTGCAGGTGTGGAAGCTGGGCTGGTCTCCTTGCCCCGGGGGAGAGTTTGGCACCACGCTGCCCGAGATCCCCCTGGACTTCCTGCAGGAGAAGGACGTCTTCAGGGAGTTCCTCTACCGCATCAACACGCTGGGTGAGCGTCACGTCATGGAGTGACGCATGGGGGGCATGGTGATAACCACGGTCAGTCGCATTACTGTGTGTGTGTGTGTGTGTGTGTCTGCGTGTGTAGGCTGGAGCAGCAGGACTCAGTTCGAGGAGACCTGGGCCACACTGCTTGGGGTGCTGGTCACCCAACCCATCACCATGGACCAGGAAGAGGAAACACAGCAGGAGGTACACACACACACACACACACACACACACACACACACACACACACACACACACACACACACACACACACACACACACACACACACACACACACACACACACACACACACACACACACACACACACACTGGGCTTATATTAACAAAGAGAGAGCCTCCGCAAAGACCTTTTCACAACATTTTCCTTCTCAAGTCAGAACAGAAGATCAGGCAGACTTCTCTCAGTCTACAACTCCAGATTAAAGCATCGCTCTGCTTCTCTGCTTGTCTTCTCTCCGTCTCCTCTGTGGTCCTCTGGCTGCACCCCCCCCCCTGGCCAGGAGGACTTGGAGCGGACCCAGTTGAATGTGTTGGCGGTGCAGGCCATCACCAGCCTGGTGCTGAGTGCCATGACCCTGCCCACCGCCGGCAACCCCGCCGTCAGCTGTCTGGAACAGCAGCCGCGCAACAAAAGCCTCAAGGCCCTGGACACGCGGTAGGGCCTCAGGTCGACCACCTGCCGATTTAGTCGATACCAGTTAATACCAGTCACTTATCGGCTACATTCAAAATCACCAGAAGCCACATTTCGAGCTTTTCGTTTATTTTCGGCAGACGTGAACACACAGCTCGCTGTCTGGGCGCATACGGGTGTCGTTTCTTCATTCAAACGCGCCGTCGGCGGGTTCTTTACTAACAACCGAGCTCTTTCCTGCCGTCCCAAGATTTGGCAGGAAGCTGGCGGTGATCCGCGGCGAGGTGGAGCGTGAGATCCAGGCGCTGGTGTCCAAGAGGGACAACGTCCACACGCACCACCCCTACCACGCCTGGGACCCCGTGCCCTCGCTGTCGGCAGCCTCCGCTGGTATAACGCACACATTCACCCCGTCCTCCTGTGTAAACACCATGACCGCCCTGCGGAGCCAAATGCAAAATAACGTGTCTGAACTGACCTGGTGCATGTCGGTGCAGTGTGATGTGACTCTGGTGGTGGCGGCGCGTGTTGTTGTTGATGCGGTTAAGCAGGGACCCTGATCAGCCACGAGAAGCTGCTGCTGCAGATCAACACAGAGCGAGAGATGGGCAACATGGACTACAAGCTGGGACAGGTAACGACAGCCCACACCGCCTTTTGTATCTTCAACGTCGGACGTCGTCTTTTTTTTTTGGCGTGTTTGCATGAGGCGTCGGGGATTCAACCCGTCGACCCGTTCCCCCTGCTACCGGTGTCTGTCGGCATGCATCTGACTCTGTCTCTCGGTCTCCCCCTGCTAGGTGTCTATTCATTCCGTGTGGCTGGGCAACAACATCACGCCCCTGAGGGAGGAGGAGTGGGGTGAAGACGAGGAAGATGAAACCGACACTCCGGCGCCCGCCTCCCCGCCCATCTCCCCCATCAACTCGAGGTCTGAGACACGCACACGCCTACGGCGCCGTGACAAGCGAAAGTTGAACCTCGCGTCGTAACGTGCTGAACGTTATTGTTTTGTTGTGGCTCTCCCAGGAAGCATCGTGCTGGCGTGGACATCCACTCCTGTTCCCAGTTCCTCCTGGATCTCTACAGCCAGTGGCTCATTCCCGGTTCCCCTAGCAACAGGAGGACCCCCGTGGTTCTGATCAGTGAGGTGGTTCGATCGGTAAGCAACAAACCCCCCCCCCCACTCATTCCCGCGGTATGCTTGTGGATCCTGTTGCCTTATGCTGTGTCCTCCTCACCACCTTCCTCTCCTCCTCTTCCTCTTTCTGTGTCCCCCGGGGGTGACGCTGCAGCTGCTGGCGGTGTCGGACCTGTTCACGGAGAGGAACCAGTTTGACATGATGTTCTCCACCCTGATGGAGCTGCAGAAGCTGCACCCCATGGAGGACGAGATCCTCAACCAGTACCTGGTGCCCGCCATCTGCAAGGCTGCCGCAGTGCTGGGGATGGTAAGAGAGGGGGAGAGCTGTGTGTGTGCGTGTGCGCGCGCGCACGCGCGCGCGTGTGTGTGTGTGTGTGTGTGCGCGTGTGCATTGCGTGTGCTTATACATGCAATTTATGTGATGAGGCTCCATTGAGAAGTGGTTGTTGCAGCAGAAAAGGGCTTTACATAGGGGCGGCAGTAGCTCAGTGGGTAGAGCGGGTGGACAGAGCGGGTCGTCCACTAACCGTAGGGTCGGCGGTTCGATCCCCTCGATCCCCCTCCTTCTCCAACTGTCTACGTGTTGAACCCCACAAATACTCATTGTAAGATGCTTTGGACGAAAGCGTCTGCTAAAAGATCTAGCTACAAAGGTAAATAAATGTGAATGTGATAATGTACAGTATATGAAGGTACAAATAGATAATGTATATTTAGGTAGATGATGTATATGAAGGTACATAGATAATGTGTATTTAGGTACATATAGATAATGTATATGAAGGTACATAGATAATGTGTATTTAGGTACATATAGATAATGTGAAGGTACATAGAGATAATGTATATGAAGGTACATATAGATAATGTATATGAAGGTACATATAGATAATGTATATGAAGGTACATAAAGATAATGTATATAAAAATGCCTGGTGATGGTGTTGAGAACTCTGGATTGCGATTTCATCACTTTGCCTCATACTCTTTCTATCTTAAGCAAAACCCAGCAAGTATGTGTGGATCTCTCTTTCACGATTTATTTTGATTTGACCCCCCCCCCCCCCCCTCCCAGGACAAAGCCGTAGCGGAGCCGGTGTGCCGCCTGCTGGAGACCACGCTGCGCAGCACCCACCTGCCCAGCCGCGTGGGCGCCCTGCACGGCATCCTGTACGTGCTGGAGTGTGACCTGCTGGACGACACGGCCAAGCAGCTCATCCCCACCATCTCCGAGTACCTGCTGTCCAACCTCAGGGCCATCGCTCAGTGAGTGGGGCGGCGGGGGGGGGGGGGGGGCTCCCGTTCCTTTGTTTCTGTCCCACCCCGCCGTGAATCTTCCAGGGGTGAGCGCACGCTCCGCGCTCAGCCTCGCCAGTGACGTTGCGTTCCGACGTCGTGGAACTCCGAAGCCCGACCCGGCATTGACGTCGCTGACCACCTCGAAGCGCGTCCAATCAGATGGCGGCTTCGTTTTTTTTTTTTACGTACACAAACCCACCCAACGTTTGAACAGCAGCAGTTTCCCCCCGTTTCCCTGTAATCTGCGTTAATCCAGTGGTCTCAGTTGATGGTTAATCTCTCCACTGTAATTAATGTCAGTGTCTGAAACCCCCTGCCGGGTTAATGCGTGGCCAGGTTTCATCCTCTTCTGGGGGGGGGGCATTTTGTATTGTCCCGCAGTACAATCAGTGGCCACTAGATGTCTCTCTTGTCTCATCCTCCCACGTTGCGCTTGGCGTTGACTCCTGACTTCTGTGTCTCTCTTGGTCTCTCCAGCTGCGTGAACCTCCACAACCAGCAGCACGTGCTGGTCATGTGCGCGGTGGCGTTCTACATGATGGAGAACTACCCCCTGGACGTGGGAGCCGAGTTCTCCGCCGGAGTCATCCAGGTGAGCGCGCCTTGGGAAACTCCAAGTCCATGGAGCCATAGGCATGAGAACAGGGCTCCGTTTGAAGTAGGCGGAGCACAAATAACCCCATCACAAATAATTTATAGCATTCATTATTTTTATGTTCATAGCCACTCTTGTAATAATAACGCTCTTTTGTGCATTATTGATCGCATTAAAACAGTGGTACTCGACTGATGGGTCGCGGGCCTTTGTCCGGGCTAAAAGAAATGTTAAGAAAAAAATCCTGTGCTTTTATTTTGAAGAGGATTTTTTAATTTACATTTACATTTAGGGCATTTAGCAGACGCTTTTATCCTAAGCGACATACTTACAAAGAGTACATTTGTCATAAGAAGGTGAAACATTTAATTGCTTATAAGACAGTAAGAAAGTCACCAGAACAAGTTTCAAGCATTTCAATTGCTAGGTTAACCATTGCTTGTATACAACATCTCATATTTTTATGCAGCGGAGTGCCGTCTATTTTTCATTGCCTGAATAAGCGACTGAATAGTTTAATAGCACAATTACTGAAGTGCTATGTTATGTTAAATACATTTGAGAAGTTGGAACATTTTCCTTGATTTGGGTCGCGGCTCGTCATTAAGGGGTGATGGTGGGTCCTGAAGCCAGACCAGTTGAGAACCGATACGGCATCAAGGTGTTTTAAAGCAGTGGATCAATACAAACCCCCCGTCCCCCCCCCCCCAGATGTGTGGCGTGATGGTGTCGGCCAGCGAGGACTGCACGCCGTCGGTCATCTACCACTGCGTGCTGCGCGGCCTGGAGCGCCTCCTGCTGTCGGAGAAGCTGTCCCGCGTGGACGGCGAGGCGCTGGTCAAGCTCAGCGTGGACCGCGTCAACATGCCCTCGCCGCACCGCGCCATGG
Source organism: Urophycis tenuis (assembly GCA_036785325.1). Classification (NCBI taxonomy): domain Eukaryota; kingdom Metazoa; phylum Chordata; class Actinopteri; order Gadiformes; family Phycidae; genus Urophycis; species Urophycis tenuis. The sequence goes on from JAXIVH010000001.1 coordinate 17,866,067, forward strand.
CGGCCCTGGGACTCATGCTCACCTGCATGTACACAGGTAAACAACCCCCGCCCCGCCATCGTCGCTGTAGCTCGCCCTGCCGCCCTGCACCCCGCGCCATCGCCCTCGCTAACCCCCCCGGCTAACCCGCGTCGATGCTGCGGACCGCGTTACTGTTACCGTGGCGATGGTGGGGAGGAGGTGTAGGGTATTAAACTTTTTTTTTTTTTTTTGTGAGATAAGATATTTATTAATTTGGCCAAAGGCTGCAGGATCCTTAAGATCTGTGTTCTGGACAGAAAATAAAATGACTACGTCAAATAGGTTCACTTAACAATTCTTAACATGTAGGAAAGGAACATGTGGTAGATGTTTTTAATATACATTATAACATTATAACATTATTACATTATAGAACACAGGGACAGGTGGGTTGATGATGAACTTGAGAGGAAACATAAGCCTTCCCCTCATGCTACTGTAAGGGGGGAAATGGACATTTACAATTTCCTGTTTAGGTGGTACAGGATTTGATGGCCTGCAGATATATTTTAATTGAAACAAAAGGCAGACATCATGGGAAAATACGACAGTTGCCGCCTTGTTAATCCTGGTAACTGGCGTTGTCCTGCGTCTGCCAGCTGTGTTTACAAAACCAATGTCCTTTTACAATGGACGGTAGCATTGTTTGTCGAACGCTACCACTCCGAACAGAACGATTAGATTAGATCAACTCAATTTATACTTGAGGGGAAATTAGGTTGTCATAGCGGCAGTACAAGTACAGTCTAAAATACAATCAAGTGCTGAAGGCAAAACTTGATAATAAAAAATAAAATACAATATAATACACAAAATATAAACACTATACACAGTACAATGTAGGATTAGATTAGATTCAATTTAAGTCATTCCCAGTATTTTTTTTTAGATATGGGAATGAAATTTATTCTCTGAATCTGACCCATACTATGGGTCAAGTTGGGGTTCAGTGTCTCGCTCAAGGACACTTCAACATGCGGACAGTTGGAGGAGGGGGAATCGAGGGGATCAAACCGCCGACCCTAGGGTTGGTGGACGACCCGCTCTGTCCACCCGCTCTACCCACTGAGCCACCTTCGCCCCACAATATACAATATACAGCACAATATACACAATATATAATATATAGCATGACCTCCTCGTTTTAAGCTAACGTGCTAACACACCGTCCGCCGCCACCCGGCGCTAACCAGTATTAACGTCTTTGTGAGTCGGCGCCGCGGCTAATGGACTCCCGCCACTTCTCAATGGGCCGCACTTCAGAACTTTACTGTTTTAGTTCTCCTCCGCATCAACTCACCGGCCTTCTCTCCCTCTGTGTACTTCAACCCCCGGTTAATGACCTATTTCAAACTGTTCCATGTAACCCTTTCCCCTCGATGGCCTGCCAAGCCGCGACGCATGAAGGATTTCAAAGAATTTCAAACGCCATTCCCCTGAGATTTACTGACCCAAAATATGTTGGTACCAGCCTCTTGAAATTAATCTTGTCACATCAATCCCCCCCCTTCCTCACTCCCCCCCCTCCCCCCCGACTGGTTGCACTGGTCACACCCCCACCCCACCCCCACTCTCACCCACCACACCCTGTCGTCCTCCTAGCCGTGATTGCGTCGGGTTCAGAAGTGACAGGGGTTAGAGGTCAGGTGGGCTCTGGCTCTGCCGTAGCGGAGGTGGCGGGCGTCACAGCCGGTCCTGTTGGTTTCTCCTCAGGCAAGGAGAAGGCCAGCCCCGCTGGTCGCCCCGCCCACCCCGACCCCCAGGCCCCCGACAGCGAGTCGGTCATTGTTGCCATGGAGAGGGTCTCCGTGCTGTTCGACAGGTAATGGCTCTGGTCTCGCAAGGACACGCCCTCTCCCCCCACACACACACACACACACGCACACGCACAGACGCACACGCACACACAGACACGCATGCACACACACACACACACACACACACAGACACAAGCATGCAACAACCTGGTTATTTCACAGTAAATAGACTTCCACATGGTTGTATGTCGATCTTCACCATTTTCTGTTTGCTATGTTGCTGTTTGCTAGCTTTCAGTCGCTGGGTCCCCTGGCAGTCACTTTGGATAGCAATGTGACGTTAACATAGTTGACCTTGCATGGGTTTGTGGTTCCATCCAGCCAGTCGTTTGAGTGACTCGAGGCCGACGCTCCGGCTCCACTCATCCTGTGCCTTTTTTGCTTTCCTCCCCCCCACCCCCCCTGCTTGGGAATTCCCGCTGGCTCCCAGGATCCGGAAGGGTCTGCCCAGCGAGGCCCGCGTGGTGTCCAGAATTCTGCCCCAGTTTCTGGACGACTTCTTCCCGCCACAGGACATCATGAACAAGGTCATTGGGGAGTTCCTGTCCAATCAGCAGCCTTACCCACAATTCATGGCGACCGTCGTCTACAAGGTCAGTGGCAACGCACGCACACACACACACACACACACACACACACACACGCACACATGTACACACACACACATACAAATACACGCACGCACTCACACACACACACACACGTACACGTACACACACAAGTACGCACGCACACACACACACACACGTACACACACACAGCTTTTTGGGTTTATATCTCAACATTTCCAACTTCAAAGTCAGCTGGGATAGTTTGATCTTAATTGACATTTTGGTTGCCGTTTGTTTTTTGTTTTTAACACGGATTCAAGCTGATTTTAAATTCATTTATTAGCATTTTTTGAAGCTGTTTGCTGTGTTTTCTCAACTGACCGTGCATAGCATAACAATGAGCCTGGGAAACCGTTGCTGTGTTGGTTGTTTTTATTTGTTGTGGTGTTGTCACACCAACGCCGGCCTGCAAGAGAAACCATAGTTTTCAAATGAGGAGGATGTCTTTGTACTATCAGGAGAATTGACACGTGGATCTCGTTAAACCGATATCTCTCGTAAATCCCTCAATGAAAATCCCCAATACATCACAAGAATGTAATACACCAATACATATTTACTTTCTGAAAGAGAAGTATGCCAGTATCAATACATCTGATAAAAAAAAATCTGTCCCTAATCAGCAACTCAGTGAAATGCCAACCTTTTTGGAATGATTTCTACATTTTGGTGATTTTTTTTCTTCCCCATTGTGTTCCTCCTGCTTCTTGTTCTCCGCTGGGCCGCCGTCCACCGCAGGTGTTCCAGACCCTGCACGCCACGGGCCAGTCCTCCATGGTGCGGGACTGGGTGCTGCTCTCCCTGTCCAACTTCACCCAGAGGACGCCCATGGCCATGGCCATGTGGAGCCTCTCCTGCTTCTTTGTGTCGGCCTCCACCTCGCAGTGGATCTCCGCCCTGTATCCTCAATCACACTGTGTGTGTGTGTGTGTGTGTGTGTGTGTGTGTGTGTGTGTGTGTGTGTGTGTGTGTGTGTGTGTGTGTGTGTGTGTGTGTGTGTGTGTGTGTGTGTGTGTGTGTCTGTGTCTGTGTCTGTGTTAAGAGTGTGGGCCGGTCCAGAATTTTCTGTCCGAGCCCGGCCTGCGACCGACAGAACAGTAACCCAAACCCGACCCGAGTCTGACAGGCATCAAGCTTTGTATGTCCGAACCCGACACAGTTAAAGTCTATTTTTTTTTTCCATACTAATGACACATTTACGTCTTGTGTTTATGAAAGCCTTCGCCTTTATTAAGCAACTGCAAGGCATTTGGAAATGTCAACAAACAGACGAGCGCTACGTGCGCGGGTTAACGCGCGGGTAAATAAAAACATTTTCAAATCACCCAGATGTGACCCGACCCCCGACCCGAACCCGAGCATCATTTCTAAATATTTGTCCGAACCCGACCCGGCACGTCGGGTACCGTCGTCTCGGGTCGGGGTATCCATCCTCTAGTGTGTGCGTGTCCTCGTGTCCAGATGCCATACGTGTGTGTGTGTGTGTGTGTGTGTGTGTGTGTGTGTGTGTGTGTGTGTGTGTGTGTGTGTGTGTGTGTGTGTGTGTGTGTGTGTGTGTGTGTGTGTGTGTGTGTGTGTGTGTGTGTGTGTGTTGTGTGTGTGTGTGTGTGTGTGTGTGTGTGCGCGTCTGCGTCTGCCGCGTTCTCGTGTCCAGATGCCATACCGGTGTGTGTGTGACCCTTGACCCCGCGCCGCGTCTCCCCAGGCTGCCCCACGTGATCAGCAGGATGGGCAGCAGCGAGGCGGTGGACGTCAACCTGTTCTGCCTGGTGGCCATGGACTTCTACCGGCACCAGATCGACGAGGAGCTGGACCGCCGGGCCTTCCAGTCGGTGTTCGAGACGGTGGCGTCCCCGGGCAGCTCCTACCACCAGCTGCTGAGCTGCCTGCAGTCCATCCACCACGACACCTCCCTCTGAGGCCACACGCGGAGGGAGGGAGGGAGGGAGGGATGAGTGGGTGGGTGGATGGATGGATGAAGGACGGAGAATGGAGGACGGGAAAAGGTTGAAGGCAGAGAGAATGAATCCCGCGTGCACACCTCACTAAGGGAGAAACTGACCAGAATGTCTCTCTCTCTATCTGTCTCTCTCTCTCTCTCTCTCTCTCTCTCTCTCTCTCTCTCTCTCTCTCTCTCTCTCTCTCTCTCTCTCTCTCTCTCTCTCTCTCTCTCTCTCTCTCTCTCTCTCTCTCTCTCTCTCTCTCTCTCTCTCTCTCTCTCTCTCTTCCCCCCCCCCCCCCCCCCCCCCTCACTTGAGCTGAATGTCCACACTTCCTTTACACTAGTCAGATGATGATATTTTAGCTCCCTAAGGCACCATGGTGATGTAGACACTGTAGTGAGCGTAACACACCGCAGGAGAGAGAGAGAGGGTGCGCACTATGAATTTCCCAGTGTAAGAAGGTGCGCCGTCACTTTTGGTGTGGTTAGTAAGATTTTAAGCAAGAAGAAGTCAGATTGTGTTGAGACGAGGAGCAGCGTGCCTGCTGATCTATGAAGTGCTCTGCTATGTTCCTGTTAACTGTGATTCTGTCCACTACCACGTCTCTTAGGATATGCCACAGGGCAGCAGCACCCTAAACACTTCCCCGTTTCCTGTATGAAAATGGCCGAGCATATTAATTATATAACAAACTGGATTTGTATATTTTCCTGTGAGGACTTCCTTATTCATTGTGTCAATTAAGTCAAGCATAGATACATTCTGAAAATACTGAGTATTTACGATATTTAAAAGTTCCAAAATGTCTATTTTTGTGTGTGCTTTGCTAGAGAAAGCAAAACTATTGAGATGGAAGGTGGGGACATGCCTGCTTGAAAATGTTATTAGCTCGTTAGTATCTATTGTTGAGGTTGTATATTTGTATGTTGTGTGCACTCACTCTCAGACTCCGACATGAAAGAGCAGAGAGAACATTTCTAAGACAGAGGTTTTATGTATACTTTCAAGTCAATGATCACTTATAGCCATATTATGTTCCCACATATGAAAACTGTATGAATACAAAATCAATGTCACTTGGAGATGGTCATGGTGATTATCGTGTCTGTTCGCTGTGTCTTAAATTTACATACCAGGAAGGAATTTGGATGAATTGTATTTCACATGCAAACTAAATTTAAGTTGTGGCAAATGCCTAAAATAGTTCTGGGGCCAAAATTGAGAGAGCCCAGATACAGGCGCAGACACATGCACTTTTGCTGGTGTTTAGTTGCATCAAAGTCTTGTAAAAGCCAAAATGCGTGTCTGACCTGTGCATTGGTTGTAAATTGTTTTTTTTTTTTTTTTTTTTTTAATTCTCAGGATCTAAGATTTCAATGTTATTGTTGTAATAAGACTGGAAACATTTGTCATCTTTTTAATGGAGTACCTTCTTATACCATGTACAAAAAAAAAGTCCACGTTAATTGTAAAGTAAAACACACATGATTGTAAAGTAATATAAAAAAAAAAGCCATGTTGCATGACAAAATGAACTGTCTATAGATGTACCAACTTTTAATAGACGGTGAGGTAATATGATGCATTGCTGTCATGGCTAAAACGAATGACCTAACACAAGACCAGGGATTGCACAGAGGGTTTTACAATGGTCCGCGTCCTCAACTGTCACCTGTTGTCGCGCTGCGAGGAAGTAGGGCCCTCACCATAGACTCCGTTTAAGAAAACCGTGTGTATGTATAGACGCACATCCCAACGTGTACAGTGAAGCTTGCTACAGCATGCAGACTACTTTGTTACAGTCGTGAATATGTCGTCTTGGTTCAGCGATGGGTGGTTCGTGGAATGATTGGCAACTCATTCCAGAGGGAGACTAATTAGCCGTTGTGACCCCACTACAGCGTTGACAATTCAACAGGTGAGGAGTTTTGGCGGAGTATAATCATACAAAAAGACACATTTGTTTACTTGTCAATAGTAGTTTTTCTTTGTGACTAAAGTGTGACTAAAGCTTTATTTTAATTAGATTTATGACAGAAAACGTATTTCCTCCTGCATTAAAACGTGTTTACTTTTGGGAGGGAGGGGGTCGAATGGGCTCTAAAACACTTGACTTTTTCATGAATTTTAGTTTTTTTGTGCGTCACACATTATGACTCTTAACATTGATGCGACAGATTGAATTTGGTCATGGTAATAAGACGATGTATTCAAATAATAAATAAATAAATCCTCTATGTCTTGATAGCTTGTAGATATCACTTTTAAAATTACAATCAATTGCTGGGCATTGGCATTATAGAAATGTGTTCTTAAGTACGTGCTTAAAAATAAGTGCTTCAATTGGCTTTTTTTTTTTTAACATCTAAATAGTTTGTAATGTAGCACCAGAAGAGGCTGTATTTCACAAAAAAACAGTCGAATGGCACTACAGCATGAGATCAGTGTAAACTGTTATACATGTCCAGACCGTTTTAGATTAGAAAGAAATTGATCGAGACAATTTTCGACGTTCGATTGTATACTTCAACAGAAGGTCTACTAATGTTATGGTAATGTTGTGATGTGGTGATGTTTAGCCCTTCATTTGTTCAACACTTCATTAAGAAGTGTCTCCATCAATAATCCCTATTAATAGGATAACCAGGCAGCTGCCATATGGCTCCTCAACAACACACTCTGTTCCCCTAAAACCAACGTTGTCCTCCACTAAGTGTGTATTACCACGCGTCGTCACCGCCACGTTCAATGGGCATTGTATTTCACCATTTGAAATACGTCTAACTGGGTTGATTGCAGTCTTATTGGGAGGGCCCTAAAGAAGATGTTTTTTTCCCAATGCTTTTCGTTGGGTTGGCCATGTTAAAATTCAGTCAAATTTTCACACATAAAAAAAGTCAGTAAAGGATTCAAAAAGTCAATACATGGACTTAATTTGAAAAAAAAATGTTGAGGAATGTGATGGAGCATATTTCTAAGCCTAACCATCGTGAAACCCCTCCAGCCCACCCCGTCCTCCTCTTCTAAAGCACACCTCCCTCCCCCGTCCAGTCTCGGCGTTACTTCGCCAGATGGTGCAGCAGTCTTTTCTTTTGTTTACCCAGCGCTCCTCGGACTGCGCGTACCTCACTAACCTTAGCGACCAAACTATGGAGTCTGTCCGCGCATCATCATCGTCGGAAATGGACAAGTAAGTTTACTTTGAACTCGCGCTGAATAAACCCATGATAGCAAACCAAGCATAACGGAACACAAGGAAAGACCCGCGGCACCTTTTCTTCGAGGCTTTACAACTCTGAAGTCATATACCGTTAGCCAGCTGTTCTTTTTTTAGATGGCTGTCGCCCGTTGCTCGGGAGTGTAACGCACCGAGTCATGCATGCTTCTGTCGGCGTAAAGCACCAATATTAGTGACTTGTGTGTTTAAAACGTGCACGCCGTCGAGTTTTGACACCTGTGGTGTAGTTAACGCCGCTCTAAACTTTATTTGTGATTTCTCAATCAAACTTTTTTGGTCAATTTCTCGGCAGAAAGTTCAACGTGTGACTGACAACTCGGGAAGCCAATGACCGTAGATAAGAGGTCTGTGTACATTCCCGTCGCTATGGTTACATGCTGACATTCCAGCCTTCCGAGAAAGGGGGCGGGGCTTGTGTGTTCAGCAAGGGTGGCTGCTCCTCGGTGCGGACGGTCGCGTAGAAAACGTCTCCAAACTTTAGTGAACTCGGGATGCCAAGTCGTGCACATTGCAGTGACACGGCCGGAACACGCCCTGATCACGGCCTTCAGACACTCAGACACGCCGTCAACTCTAGCTTTGCTAGGACGTTTTCAATTTAATACACTTCTGGCAAGCTAATCTTTGTGTTTGTCGAGGGAATGTTGAGATATGTGTTCCAATAAGGCTTTTTTTCATAAAATAATACCATGTCGAGAACACCCATGCCATCAACAAAAGTAATGCAAAGTGTAATAACTAAAAGCTTGTCTGCTCATTGTAATTACTACTAGCGTACAGCGTGGGGTGGGCTATTTGTGGTTTAAAGAGCTAATAAAATAGTTTTAGACATCCATATTGTAGGCATTTTTGGGGTGGACTGGTATTTTTTTGTTATGTTTTGGTGTATTGACTTTCTGTAAAAGAAAAAAATAGGATCATTGGGGGAAAAAAAAAAAAACGTTATGCAGAATGGTCGTTTTGCTAACGTGTTCCTATATATTGCCCTGCAGGTACCCAGGCTCATAAAATGTCAGGGATTCGCACAATGATGGAAGCTCTGACAGAATCTCGCCAGAACTGATGCGACGACCGCACTCGGGTGTGACATTTAGATGTGGCGCTCAAACTTTCCACTGCACTTTTGACAGTAGAACATGATGAATGTGGCCTCCTGGGCCCGCTTTGCACATTCTGTGTGAACACTCAATCGTTAACTCTCTGGATCTCAAGATAAAGACGGAACCGGGTTCCCCCGAGTCACAATGTTCTGGCAATCGGAGACGCTATCCAAGCGGCGTGCCGTCGGCGGGAGCGGCCTCAACCTCTCCCAGCCCATGGCGCCGGCCGCCGCCGCCGCCCCGCCGCCACCAGGCCGGGTCCGGGCGGTGGAGGTGGCGCGGGGCAGGGCGGGCTACGGGTTCACCCTGTCGGGCCAGAGCCCCTGCATCCTCAGCTGCATCCTGAAGGGCAGCCCCGCGGAGTACGTGGGCCTGCGCTCCGGCGACCACATCCTGGACGTGAACGACATCAACGTCTCCAAGGCGTCCCACGAGGACGTGGTCAAGCTGATCGGCCGCTGCACCGGCGTCCTGAGGCTGGTGATCGCCGAGGGCGAGCGCCACAGGCGACACCACCACCACCACCACAACAACCACCATCACCACCACCACCACCAGCGCACCGCCGCCGCCAACCGCCCCCATAGCGGCTCGGCGATGCCCGCGGCCTACCTGGACTCCTGCTCCAGCGACGATGAGTACTACGATCACCACCACCACGGCGGCGGCGGTGGTGGCGGCGCCAACCACAACAACAACGGCAAGTCGGCCGCCGGGCCCCACGCCGGGTGGTACAAGCCCAAGATGGATCCCAAGCAGCTGGGCATCAACCGGGCGGAGCGGGTGGTGGCGGAGCTGCAGTCCGGCGGCATCTTCAACATGATCTTCGAGAACTCCAGCCACTCCTCCAGCAGCTCGGACAAGGAGCGGGCGGCGGTGACCTCGTCCTCGTCGTCCAAGGCCCGCCGGCCGTCCGAGCCGGAGTACCCCTCGTACCGGAAGACCTCCCGCTCCCGCAGCAACCCCAACCTGCTCTCGGAGGAGGAGATGGTGAGGTTCCTGAACGACGACGCCGTCTTCCTGGAGGCGGACTTCCACCACCTGAGCCTCCAGGATCACGAGCAGCGCGACGTGGAGGTCTCGGAGGGGGCGGAGCTGGGCCTGGAGCCCAGCGAGGACATCCTCAACGTGGGCATGATGGTGGGCTACCTGGGCTCCATCGAGCTGGCCTCCACGGGCGCCAGCCTGGAGAGCGACAGCATACAGGCCATCCGAGGCAGCATGAGGCGCCTGCGGGCCGAGCAGAAGATCCATTCGCTGGTGCTGATGAAGGTAGGAGTTCACACCTCTGCTGTTATCCCCGTCATCCTAGGGTGGCAGTAGCTCAGTGGGTGGAGCAGGTGGACAGAGCGGGTCGTCCAGTAACTGTAGGGTCGGTGGTTCGATTCCCCTTGATCCCCCCCACCTCCCCCAACTGTCCACATGTCGAACCCCACAAATGTACTGATTGTAAGACGCTTTGAACAAAGGCGTCTGCTAAATGCCCCCTTTACCCTTTACCCTCAATCTAATGCATGAATGGTCTAGTACCCAACAACAACAACAACAACAGTAAAAACAGAAATACCGATGGCCGTTTTGTCTTTGGTATAACATACCATTTGCCCCTCCCCTCTCCCCCGGTGCTGATTCCTGATTGGTCCCCCCCCCCCCGCCTGCAGGTGATGCACGACAGCGTCCGTCTGTGCAACGACAGAGGGCAGGTGCTCGCCACCTACCCCGCCGAGAAGCTGGCGTTCAGCGCCTGTTGCCCGGACGACCGGCGCTTCTTCGGCTTGGTCACCATGCGGGCCACGGACGAGGACGCCGAGCCGCGGCACGGCCACGAGGAGGAAGGAGGGCTGCGCACTTCCTGTCACGTGTTCATCGTCGACCCGGACCTCTGTCACCACCAGGTAGGTCTGGGTCTGCGCATCGTGCGGGAAGTTTGGGTGTTCCCGTGTGCATCTCGTCCAGGGAGAACGTTGTGAGGATGACCTTTTGAAATAATACGATCGGAGTCACAGAGACGAGGCGTTCTAACTTATTTGATGAAATATAAAGCCATGTGGCTTCAAAATGATGAGCCCTAATTCCTAAGACTTGTCATTTTGCCATTTTGTCACTGTTAACACATTTAGAAGAAAAGGGGTAAAGTCCTATGTTTTGCCAGTCTCCCCTTCCTAGAACTGTTAGCCTAGTCTTATCTCATAGTGTTCTGATTCCAGCTGAAACAGTGGCTTCACTTGCTCTTCAACAAACAGTTAT
>JAXIVH010000001.1:17877243-17897243 GCA_036785325.1 Urophycis tenuis
GCAACATGGACACACTGGTACACACACACACACACACATATACCGCAACATGGAGACACACACCACACACACACACACACACACACACATATACCGCAACATGGACACACTGGTACACACACACACACACACACACACACACACGCGCACACACACACACACACACACACACACACACGGACACACAAAGGTACCTTACACTCACAAACAAGTCACAAAACACACACAACAACAAGACAAGCATGTAACGCACACACACAAACAAACAAACACCAGAAATAGACACCCGTGCTAAGCGCTACGGGGACTAAGTGAGTCTTTGTGACACACAAACAGCGAGCGTGTCTCCTGGCCACACTGGGGGAAATACTCTGTAAACAGTTTGCCTCTTTATTAAAAAACCTTGGAGCCGCAGTCCGGCCTGACTCATGAAGCGAACCGTACGCTCGCAGTGTGGGAAATGTAGTCTTCGTCTTCACCTGCGCCGCTGGCTGGAGTGCTGATCGTGGTTTTGGAGGAGGGCACCAACGGCTGAAAGGCTTCATTGACTTCACCGGCCAACCTCAGATGTTCCTCTCCGATTAGCGTCACAAGACTCGAGAAAATACGGCACACTACGCTTTCACAAATGAAAGACGCACACTAAGCCATAAAGACAATCAGCCCGAATTAACCTTGTCCTTTTATTGTCATCATAATAATAATATTCCACTGCTAACAACTCTGCTCTCTCTCTCTCTCTCTCTCTCTCTCTCTCTCTCTCTCTCTCTCTCTGTCTGTCTGTCTGTCTGTCTGTCTGTCTGTCTGTCTGTCTCTCTCTCTCTCTCTCTGTCTCTCGCTCTCTCTCTCTCTCTCTCTCTCTCTCTCTCTCTCTCGCTGTCTCTCTCTCTCTCTCTCCCTCTCTCTGTCTCTCTCTTTGTTCTCTTTCCTTTTCTTCTTCCTGTCCACATCTCGTGTCCCCCCCCCCCCCCCACCCCTCCCGTTTCCTGTCAGATCTTCAACCTGATGAAGTTCGACAGCTACACGCGCTTCCTCAAGTCCCTGCTCTACCAGGAGTGCATGCTGGCCGAGGTGGAGGGCCGCCCGTTGCCGGACCCCTGCCACATCCCAGCAGCCCCACCTCCAAGCACAGCACCACCGGCTCGGACCGCTCCAACCTCTCCACCCCAAGAAGGTGGAGCCCGCCGACACACAGACACACACACACACACGGACACAGACACACACACAGACACACACACACACACACACACACACGGACACGGACACAGACACACACACACACACACAAACAGACATACACACACACACACACACACAGACACACACACACAGACACACAGACACACACGGACACAAACACACACACACACACACACACACGGACACAGACACACACGGACACACACAGACACGCACACACACACTCGCGCGCCCTTGTGAGTCCAAGTCGAAGGTGTACGACGCTGTGCACTGTGCTGAATACCACCGTACCAGTGATCCACTGTGAGACGGGGGGAATACACTGAGAGAATTGTGAGAGGGAAAATCTTGTGAGAGATTAGCGGGGAAAGGGGCTGGAAAACACATCCATTTTGGTCAAGCAGATGATCTTGCTGACACTTTGCCATAGCAACTAACTGTGAAAACATCAATATGGAGGACAATCACAGAACTATAGAACCTATTTCACTGCAGGGAAACACTCTCGTTTTGATCATGGGATTTTTCCTTTCTTAATCGGTGCCTTTGCGTCTCTCCCCTCCATCGACGTATCTGTGTGTGTTTGTCTGTTCCTTCCATCGACGTATCTGTGTGCGTTTGGTTTCCCTGCAGGACGACAAGAAGAGCAAGTCAGGGCGCTCTCTGAACGAGGAGTGTCGCGACGACGCGGGGGACAGGAAGAAGGGCATGTTCTTCTCCTGGTCCCGCAACCGGAGCTTCGGCAAGGGCCCCAAGAAACGAGACCTGGCCGACCTGAACTACAGTCAGTAGTAGAATTAGTAGCACTGTTTACAACGTCAAATCTCCTTCTCCTTCTCCTTCTTGTTCTCGTTCCCCTCGTTCTCCTTTTTCTTCTTTCTCCTTCTCTTTCTCCTTCGTCTCCTCCTTCTCTTCTCTTTTCTTCTTTCTCCTTCTCCTTCTCCTCCCTTTTCTTCTCTTCTTCTCCTCCTCCTCCTTCTTGTTCTCCTTCTCATTCTCCTCCTTCTCCTTCTCTTTTTTCTTCTCTTTGTCCTTCTCCTCCTAGTTCTTGTTCTCCTCGTTCTCCTTATCCTCCTACTCCTTTTTCTTCTATTTCTTGTTCTTTCTCCTTCTCCCTCGCCTCCTTCTCTTTCTCCTCCTCCTCCTCCTCCTTCTCCTGCCCCTTTGTGCACAGCGTGCTCTGGGCCACGATGCCTCCCCTGGTGGTCCTTACAGTCACCGACGGAAGCTTAATAGAAAACACGATGATCCGGAGAATTCCCAAACTCCCCCTCTGCACCGGAGGGTTTTTCAATTCTTCAGCGCTTTGAAAAAAAACACAATTCTGATGACACTAACATATGGCTTCCCGGAGCTGGGAGATGGGAACGGGACATTAATAATCCATGCCTCGCTGAGAAACACCAAGTTACAGCCAAACGTACCGTCCATTTTATTGACAGTGTAGTCCAAGGAGCCTTATCTACCGGAAAACTGGTGAGGAAATGGGACCTGCACTGTGAAGCCATCCCGGCGGACTTTGTTTATGCCTCTGTAGAGATCCCTGCTTCTTTGCAAGGGGATTTTCTATAGTTTGGGTGGATGTATATCTACTTTTATTGCCTGGAAAGGAACGTAATATAAACGCGTTCTGTGCCTTCAGATTTATCGGATATCAACGGCCGCCGGGAGTCCCAGGGTTCCCTGTCTTCCGGAGCCAGCCTGGATCTGGGAACGTCCGGATCTGGGAAAAACGAGGTCAGTCCGGGAAAGACCTTTTTCAAGTCATTGCTTGCGAGCTTCCTCCTGCCCACGTTGCCGTGACAATGAGCCTGAATGGCAGAATCCAACGACACAGTGAAGTCCCACCGCGTGATCCTGGCTTTCTGTTGAATGTGGTTATTGTTGATCGTTCATGTATGCAGCCATCCATGTATTAGTTAAATTGCTCATTTGTTCATTTATCAATCAATCAATCAATCAATCAATCAATCGATCGGTGAGTCAGTTGGTCGGTCAGTAAGTCCACCAAAATGTACTTAAAGTGCAATTTGCAGTCAATATGATACTCTCACTCTGACTCTCTCTCTCTCTCTCTCTCTCTCTCTCTCTCTCCCCCTCCCAGGTGGACCACGCCCGCAGCTCGGGTGCGGGCGAGCGGGGGGCGGGGGGCAGCAGCGCCCCCCCGAGGCAGTGCAACATCAGCATGCCGGACGGCTCGTGCTGCTCCGTGCCCCTGAGGGCGGGGGTCTCCATCCGGGACCTCCTGCTGGGCCTGTGTGAGAAGCTCTGCATCAACATGGCCGCCGTGGACCTCTTCCTGGTGGGAGGGAGAAGGTGAAGCAAGCGTGTGGCATCAACGTGTGTCGGCTCATGGACTCCAAGGGACACTAGGGATTTTTTTTTTTTTCAAAATGAGTGATTTTTCGTTTTTTTTTTTTTTTTACAGAATCTGTTAGTTGAGATCACGGAGAAGCCTCTCCATGTTTCAGATAACAGTGTTGGTTATCTAAATGAGATGCAAATGACCACCATTGTGCTCCCCAGCCAGGAGAGAGAGCTGACAACTGCAAATCTCTAGGAGGCTTTTTCTCAGTTTTAGCTTTTGTGATGTGCCTACCTTCAAATGGCCACAACTTCTCCAAGTATTATCAGATGTCCATGTGTTACACATCGTTGGAAAACTTAGAAAGTACACTTTCAGAATATGTGAATAACTCAAAATGGCCGACTTGTGTCCCTAGTTTCCATGACCTGACACACATGTGAACAATGGTCACGGATGACCATTTTGAAGGGAGCAGGGAAATGGGCTTACTGACTGATGTCTGTCTCTCTCTCTCTACCAGCCCCTGGTGTTGGACCAGGACTGTTTGACACTGTGTTCCCGGGACCTCAGACTAGAAAAGCGCACTCTCTTCCGGTACTGTTGCACACCTACAACCGTTCATCTCACACTGCTTGGCTACGGAAGGGAACCTATCGTAGATTTAGTATACTGCAGTGTGCCTGTCGTGCTAAATGTGACTTATCTCCCTCCCTCCCTCCCTCTCTCCCTCTCGCTCTGTTCCTCCACCATTCATCATCCTCTCCCCCCGCCCCCCCCGCCCCCCTCTAGACTGGACCTGGTCCCCATCAACCGCTCGGTGGGCCTCAAGGCCAAGCCCACCAAGCCGGTGACGGAGGTTCTGCGGCCCGTGGTGGCCAAGTACGGCCTGCACCTCACCGAGCTGGTGGCCCGCATCGTAAGTCACAGCCCGCCGTCGGCCCCCGCGTCCCACAATGTATACACACTCATGGTATGGTGTTGTAAATGTGTGTGTGTGTGTGTGTGTGCACAGAGTGGGGAAACAGAGCCACTAGACCTAGGTCTTCCCATTTCCAACCTGGACGCCTCAGGGTGGTGTTAGATGTGGCCGACCAGACTCCTGGAAAGGGTAGGGGGACACATGACACACGAACCCATTCCACGCCAACACCCCCCACACCAATCGCCTGATGGCCTCGCTGCGTTGGTTTATTTCTTTCTGTTAGCTGTTGTGTTTTTTTTTCTCCCCTCCCTCTTTGTGTTAAACAGACAAGCAGAAACTGGGCCCGTCCAGTAGCCAGCCGCCCACGTCCACCAGCAGAACCCCAGTCGGCACCAGTAAGACCCCCCTTCCTGGCTCTGCCCTTGTGACCTGATTTGTTCCCCGGCTCCGGAATGTCCCATAACCCACTGAATGTCCCCCGTTTCCTGGTTGATGATGTCACGCTACTAAGTGTCTCTCATTGTCCTCAAATACTTTGTCTGTGTGCCATGTATCGATCGCCCGAGAAGTGCGTGTGTGCATTGTGCGCGTGTGTATGTCTGTGTGTGTGTGTGTGTGTGTGCATTTCTGGGTGGTCCACCCAGAGTTTGTCCTGTCATCATGGCCTGCCTGTGGCTGAATGCAATGTTAACATTCCTCTCTGGTTTTCTCATTCTCCACCATAATAACCACGATTGCTCAAAGAAGGGCACAGAGTCCAGCTTTAGGAAGACTCTGAATGGCAAATGGACTTCATTTCCACCATGCCCTTAAAAAACAAAAAAAGCAATTTTGTTCTTTCTCTGAATTGCTGGAACGAGCCAGGCAATGGAAGCACTTTTCAAACCCTTCTGAAGCCTCTTCCTTATCGTTTGGGCTTTTAAATGTCAGACCACTCATAAAAAAACGGTTCTATCATTTTTTATTTTCTGCCCCCAATTCACTGTGCTTCTTGGCATTAATAGAATGAGCCACCCAAAGAAGACTGATTAATTATTCACCCTCTTTCTCTTAACGCTGGAGGAAAAAGTACTTCCCTTAACCATCCCTCTGTGGAGAACTTGGCCCCCCCTCTCGGAGTGCATCGCTCCCTGAAGATTGATCTTGGAACAGCGAAGCCGCGCCAAACCAACAGTGCCAACACGTCTGTCGAACCCGAGGTCGGCTGGAACCCGCACTTTTGCAAGCGACTAAAAAAAAAAAAAGCTTAACAAAACGACTCACCGCTAAATCCTCTCACGAACCAGCCACGTTCCATGAATGGACACGGCGGTTAAAATGGCGCGGGCTCGCGTGGCTAGCAGCAGCGGCAGTAGCAGCAGCAGCAGCCGCGTTGTGGCGTCGTAGCGTGCTCGTAGCGCTCCGCGTTCCGCGAAGGCCGGTGCGGTGCGGCGCGGCGGTCCGCGGCGTCTTCCCGCCGTCTCTTGAGGTCTGCCGCTGCGAATGGCTGCTGCGGTGTCCTCGTCCTTCCCCCACCCCGCCAACCCAGCCCCCAAAGCCCCCCCCCCCCCCCGGTAACGCCATAACCTCGCCATTGACGATCAGTCAACGTTGCAGTTCCTCCTCAAACTCATCCCGTCTGGTGTACCGTCCCCCCCCCCCCGATAAGCACGCCTGTTTTCTGTGCAGTTTGTCCCCAAAACCTCATCCTCACCTCGTCATCAGGTTTTCACCGTAAGCGGTTCCGGTTTCGCCCCCAAACGTCCTACGTGGACTCCCATCCCTCCACCTGGTCACGCCGCGCCCCCATCCTCCACCACCACCACCACGCCCCCCCCCATCCTCCACTCCTCCACTCCACCACCACGCCCTCACCGCTGTGGCGCCTGACTTTGACTAAAGGGCCGCCTAATGCGCCAACTTGGCTCTCCTTGTGGCCCTCAGGGGAAGGAAGGGCCCCCCAGGGACGGGCGGCTTGGCCGGGGCCCTGTGGGGAAAACGGCAAGGCTGGCACCGGCCCTGACCCAAACAGCCTGCCCTTAGCCACCCAATCTGTCCCCCTGCATAAGGCTCCGGACAAAAGAAAACAGAAAAAGCAGATAAATATAGAAGAAGCTGAAGGTAACGCATTAAACGCACTCAAATCTCCCTCGCTCTCGCTCTCTCTCTCTCTCTCTCTCTCGCTCTCTCTCTCTCTCTCTCTCTCTCTCTCTCTCTCTCTCTCTCTCTCTCTCTCTCGCTCTGTCTCGCTCTTGATCTCTCTCTCTCTCTCTCTCTCTCTCTCTCTCTCTCTCTCTCTCTCTCTCTCTCTCTCTCTCTCTCTCTCTCTCTCTCTCTCTCTCTCTCTCTCTCTCTCTCTCTCTCTCTCTCTCTCTGTCTCTCTGTCGTAGCCCTCTAGCCTTGCCGCTGTGATTTACACTAACAGTGTTCTTTTGGCCCGTGTGCGCTCCAGCAGAAGGGCCGCAACGATGCTTCCAATGCTAGCTAGCTAGCTGAGTGTAGCACAGTCTCCCTCCCTCCCTCCTCCTCCTCCTCCTCACACTGAATGTAGCTTTGACTTGTCTAACCGTTTAATACCACTGGCCCTCGCATGCCTCCCCCCCCCCCCCCCCCCCCCACCCCCCCCCCCCCCCCCCCCCCCCCCTCTCTCTCTCTCTCTCTCTCTCTCAATCCAACTGGATGAATTGAGGTTTTTCTCATTGTGTTTTTTTAATTCTTATGATTATACGTTGATTTGCCTGTGTGTGTGCGTGTGTCTCTGTGTGTGTGTGTGTGTGTGTGTGTGTGTGTGTGTGTGTGTGTGTGCGTGCGTGTGTGACCTGTCACCAAACGCACTCATACGTGTCTGGGTTTGTGTATGTGGCTTTTTGGCATTTGTGTGTGTGTTTGTCTGTTTGTGTGTCTCGGTGTGTATATGTGTGTGTGTGTGTATGCGTGCATGTGTGTGTGTGTGTGTGTGTGTGTGTGTGCGTGTATGTGTGCGTGTGTGTTTCTGTGTGCGTGTCTGTGTGCGTGCATGTCTGCGTGTGCGTGTGTGTGTGTGTGTCTGTGTGTGTGCGTGTCTGTGTGTGCGTGTGTGTGTGTCTGTGTGTGTGTGCGCGCGTGTGCGTCTGCGTACGTGTGCTCTTTGCGCCCGCAGAGTTCTTCGACCTCATATCCAAAGCTCAGAGCAACCGAGCCGACGACCAGCGAGGTCTGCTGAACAAGAGCGACCTGCAGCTCCCCGAATTCCTGCGCCTGTCGTCGGGGGCAACCGGCCAGGCCGCCCCCGCACCCTACGACCCCCATAAGCCCTCCTGCTCCACCCCGGCCTCTCGTAACCCAGGCAACCCCGGCGGCGGCGGTCACCGCGGCGACCGGGAGAGCAACGGACGCCGCGCGGGAGGCTTCAGCCACTTGCTCCACGCAAGCCACCAATCACAGAGCTTGGACTCTCCGCTGGGCGGGGGAGGAGGAGGAGGAGGAGGTGGGAGGAAGGGCAGAGGAGCCGCCGCCGCCGCGCCGTTCCCCGGCAACCTCTCCCCCGTCCGCCCGCCCCGGGACCCCTCCTCCGGCGGCGGGGGCGAGCCGCCGCAGATGCTGGAGGACGACGCCCTGTCCGACCTGACTCTGGTGGGGGAGGGGGACATCAACAGCCCCCACCTCTCCTACGTCACCCCGTCGGCGCTGCTGCCCAAACCCCCCCAGCCCCGCCCCCAATCACAACAACAACAACAACAACAACAACAACAGCAAGAGCAGCCGCCGCCACCGCCCCCACCGCACGACGGCTGCCCCAGCTCAGGTACCTCGCCTGTGTGAACTCTTCTGGCGTCCCTTTGCGTCCCCCCGCCCCCCCCCCCTCCTCTGAGTGGAGAGGGAGTGTCCACCTGACCCGTCCACAGACACTATTCAGAACAAGACCTGCGAGAGAGGGAGGGGGGCGAGCAGCTTAGCCTTAACCCCGGTCTGTCGGGGGGCGGGCGTCTGCTCGTCTTCCTCCCAGAATGCACCCCGCTCCCCTCCCTTCATGCGAGAGCCCACACCCCCCCCCCCCCTCTCTCTCTCTCGTTATCTCTCTCTCTCTCTCTCTCTCTCTCTCTCTCTCTCTCTCTCTCTCTCTCTCTCTCTCTCTTGTTGTCCCTCTCTCTCTCTCGTTAACTCTCTCGCTCTCTTTCTCTCGTTATCTCTCTCTCTCTCTCTCTTTCTCGTTAACCCTCTCTCTCTCTCTCTCTCTCACGCTCTCTGGCTATCTCTCTCTTTCACTTTCTCCCTCTTTGATCACAAAAGGAGAGATGTTTGACGCTGAATAGTCGCCCTTGTAAAAATAGATATAAAAAGCGACGTGACTAATTGCGCCGAGGCCACGGGCAGCAGAGGAGATGTTGAAAGCAGGCTGTTCTGTTGTTGCGTGGCCTCACCGGGCCAACAGACTCACTGCTGATTTACAACCTCTAGCCTTTCCAAGCAGTCGTGTCCATTTCACGCGAGCCGGTGGCACAGAGAAGGGAGCGTGGAGAGGGATGCATTCGCACAGGTTTTGAGTCGGGTCGTGGTCTGTCTTCCCCCCCCCCCCCCAACACCCTCCCCGCACGCTCTTTGTGTGAAATCCTCGAGTGGCTTTTGGTGTGGATCTTCATCTGTGGGGTAAGCCTTACCCACCCAAAGGACTGGTCCCAATTCTTTTGGTACTGGACATTTTCCCAAACTGGCTCCACCGGTCCCGACTGTACAGAGTCTGATAAAGCACTTTAGTCAATCGTACTAAGAGACGTTATTGCAACAAACAAACAAACAAACAAACACACTAAACTTTGCTTTGCACCATAACCCTAATCCTGCCTGGGTTTTGTCCTGTGTTCTCGTCCTGAAGCCTTGTCCCTCGACACACACACACACACACACACGGGGACAGTATTCTACAGAAGCACACACACACACGTGATGCTCGCTGTCGTACACTAGAAATCACTAACTGTGCGTCCGCGGCTGAAAGGGCGCAGCGTCGCGGCCCGGGTGAGACCTGGAGCCGTACTAATGCACTTTTATGTGACATCCTCTAAGGGGATGACAATTTGTAGTTTGTTTCAAGGGGAACACCCACAGAGCCTGAGCCCCCCCAACCCACACACACACACACACACACACACACACACTCACACACACACACACACACACACACACACACACACTCATACAGACACACACACACACACACACATGTACAGACACACACCCACACACACACACACACTCGTACAGACACACACACACACACACACACACACACACACACACACTCGTACAGACACACACACACACACACACACACACACACACACACACACACACACACACACACACACACACGCACACACACACACACACTCGTACAGACACACACCCACACACACACACACACACTCGTACAGACACACACACGGACACACACGCACACACACACACACACACACACACACACACACACACACACACTCGTACAGACACACACACACACACACACACACACACACACACACACACACTCGTACAGACACACACACGGGCATACACACACACACACACACACCACACACACACACACACACACACACACACACGCACACACACACACACACTCGTACAGACACACACACGGACACACACACACACACACACACACACACACACACTCGTACAGACACACACACGTACACACACGCACAAAAGGGCTGAACACCCACTGCTCTGTTCGTGGATCACCTGAGGACAGTACACTGTGTGATGCCGGTGGTGAGTTCCCACACCTCCAGCACTTCTCGTGTGGAGCGAGGATGGAGGAACACGCAGGACTCAAGTCTCTCTCTCTCTCTCTCTCTCTCTCTCGTCCCTCTTTGTCTCTCTCCATCTTCTCCCTCCCTCTAAAAATATGTTAAGATTACCCAGGAGTTTCATCACACACACACACACCTGGACTTTTTCAATCCAGCACTGCCAAGATTCTCTGGCCCTATAATTCATATTATCCCACCTCTCTCTGTCTCTCTCTCTCTCTCTCTCTCTCTCTCTCTCTCTTGCTACAATTCAACAATTGCTTAGAACCGAACTTGTGCCTGTATGCGGCACAGCCAGAAGAATTCCACTAACCAGTCAAAATGTTACATTTTCTAAAAGATCTCCTATATTTTGATCGTGTAATATATTCTGATCAAGTGACATTAATTTATCCGACATTTCTTTTTGTTTTTTTGTTTTTTTTTAATTTACCGCCTATCTATGAAAAAGTATTAGTCTGTATAAAGTCATGGCTTTGTGTACGCCGTGTCACCGCAGCCATTGTTGAATTGCAGTCGCGTCGTTTCCTGGGCACGAAAAATCGCTATGGAAACGGGTTTGCCTTTTGTCCCCGGAATCGATTGTTCCCTCCCTGGCGCTCTGCGGCGATTGTATTGTAAATAGCTCTAATAAATGTTGTAGAGGTTCATCTCCAGTCTTTAAAACCTTTTGTGTGCACACCTCTCTTCTTCTTCTTCTTTTTTTTAATTTTATTTACTCATCGCACCGCTCCGCCGAGACCTTCAGCGTTTCTTTTTCTTCCCGTGGACGTCGAATAAGGTGCTCGCTGGCGGCCCGTCCGTCGGCCAGCTGCTCTGGGATCAGTGTGGACGCTGTCAGCCTCGAACCTGGAGCCACGTTAGACACGACAGCGTGGTCTCATGCTGCTCCCAGGCACGACGCACGGGACACGGCCACGTTTCGTGACATGTGATGTTTGTTTGAGAAAACTACATTTCCCATGATATGGAGTATCGCATGTGTGTAGTCCATAATAGGAGTATTAGTATGTACTTGGATGGCGTGTGCAGCACTATGAGTGTATGTGATGTAAAAACAAGATTGCTGTTGCTGCGTTGTGTTCACAACCCCCCACCCACCTCACTGTGTGTGTGTGTGTGTCTGTGTGTATGTGTGTGCTTGCGTGCAAACATTTGTGCGTAACGCGCGTGTGTGCATACATGAATGTGTGCACATTTATGTGTAAGTATGTGCGCGTATGTGTACACGTGCCAGATGTTTGTGCACACCTTGTGTGTGCACAAACATGTGTGTGTGTGCATACATTTTTATGTGTGCACGTTAGCGTGTGCATGTATGTGCGTGTGTGTGTGTGTGTGTGCAACATACGTTTAGATGTGCACACTTGCGTGTGTGTGTGTGTGTGTGTGTGTGTGTGTGTGTGTGTGTGTGTGTGTGTGGGGTGGGGTGGGGTGGGGTGGGGTGGGGGGGGGGGGGGGTGGGGGGGGGGGGGGCGGGGGTAGGTGGGTGGGGTGGGGGGGGTGCGTTTGTTTGCGGGTGAGTGGGTGGGTGGGTGTGTGGGGGGGGGTAGGTGGGTGGGTGTGTGGCACATTTATGTGTGTGCGCGCTTGCGCCGGTCTACAGGACAGCTCTTTTGTCCGACAGAAGAATGGGGTTTTGGGGGACGAGGTCATTAGCTATGTATGGGCTCTCCTCCACTCGGCTCTTTGATAGGCCTGCTTTGTGATGCTGGGTCCGCTCGCAACACAAACAAAACCAGGTCCTGTTTCAACCCCCCCCCATTCCACGTGCACATAGACACATACACGCGCACGCACACACACTCACACACACACACACACACACACACTCACACACACACACACACACACACACAAGGGCACAGCTGAACTGTATTCTAGCAGAATATGGCTCGCTGAAGGGTTTATAATTAGTGTTACTTCACACTCATTACCGGCTTGTTGGACCAAATGCACACACAGTGACATGCACAGTTCACATTCCCTTGCAGGGGCTGACCTGTTGTTTTATGTGCATCCTTCACAAGAGGAACTAATTCAGTAAGTGTTTTATGGAAATCTTTTTGGCATCATAAACCCCCTAATTTAACAAGCTACTGCGGCCTTTTGGGAACTTGCATCTGTGGGAGTATCCGAGCAGAAATGTTTCATGGTTAAGGAGGTATTGTCGCTTTCACACTCGCAACAGCCTCCTGGTATCACTCATCTCTCATCATATTACAGAAACATGCAATGTGGTTTGGATCAAGTGTGTTATTTCAGACCGTTCAAGTGTTTATCAGAAGAGCCTTTTGAGGGCCAACGAAGGACAGAACCTAAAACGTTTCCTTGTGTCACAAGAGGAGTATGTATTCCCCTTCATAGCAATCGCAATCTTTATAACCCTGAAATGGGACCCAGCTGCTTCTTCTATGGTGGCCACAGTGTGGCTGTGGCTACTAGGCTTGATATGCATTTTTGTAAGCAAGACTTACATGCTGCTCATAATTTACCCTTTCACAGCCACAATCCAGTCATGTCATTAAGAAGGTGTCAAAACATAAATAACCTCAAAGGGCAAAACCATTTTATCTCCAACAGCACCACCTGCTGGTAGTGGGAGTACACATATACATTTTTGATGAACATATTAGTCAGTCTGAGACTGTGGGAAACGTTTGGCTTTATTTCAACGGTTTGAAGGCGTCCATCAGCCTGAAAAGCAGAAATGTCAAATCAATTTGCACACTAATCAGTTGAATCAGAGCACTGGGGCTTTGACTGATAGATCAAAACAAGACCACCTTTTTATACCCTTTGAGAAATGGTGCAGTGCCATCAGAGGAGAAAGGTCATATCGGAATTTAATTAGCTGCTATCTTACAGAATACATGCATTTAACATGAGAAACAAATCCCATGGAAGTATGTTGTAATGGGAGTATGGGACTCATGGGAGATCATATCAGCCGCACATTTTATCAGCATTTTCCAAACAGAACTGAACTGGTTCACCTGCACGAGTCCAACTCCCTTCTTGCGTCATTCAGATCAGTGGTTCTGTTTGCGTTGCCTTGATACTGCACACTGCGTCTCTTCCCACTTTGATACAGTTGACTGTTGACTCGCTCCGTGTCTGTGAGCCAGTAGATGGCAGTCTATGTTGAGAGGCGATCAAAAACGGCAGCGGCAGCAACGGCTCTTCTGCAGACAGACTGAAACACAGACTGACACACAGACTCCCTCACACCCAGAGATGGCATCATTAAGCTGTGTTTCCACACCCGGCTGACTGCATGACAATATCTGTCACATCCACCTCGCCGGCCTGTCAGTGTGTGTCTATACACGTGTGTGTGTGTGTGTGCGCGTGCATGTGTGTGTGTGTGTGTGTGTGTGTGTGTGTGTGTGTGTGTGTGTGCGTGCCTGTGTGTGTGTGTGTGTGTGTGTGTGTGTCTGTGTGTGTGTGTGTGTGTGTGTGTGTGTGTGTGTGTGTGTGTGTGTGCGTGCCTGTGTGTGTGTGTGTGTGTGTGTGTGTGTGTGTCCGTGAATGTGAAGGGTTCCAATATCGCTGTCTTGTCAGATCAATTCAAGACATATTGAAGATCCATGATGGAAAATCCCAAGTTCCTTCACTTTTTTTCTCATGCATATCAATCACACACCTCCCCCCCCCCTGAATTACACACACACACAAACACACACACGCACACACACAGATTCATATTTTATTTGTCGCTCCCATACTCTTGTGCATTGCTGACATTCCGAAAATTGAGCAGTTTGAAGCAATTTCAAGCTATAAAACAAAGTGTGTTTTCTGTGTGTGATGCATGCAGTTTGTGTGTGTGTGTGCATGTATTAGCTGTGTGGTTTGTGTGTGTGTGTGTGTGGTATGTACAGTTATTGTACTGTCCTGGTATGTTCAGTTACTGCTTGTGAACGTCACCTGCTGCCTTGTCTCTCAGGTAAGGACAGAGGAGGCAGGAGGCGAGGGAAGGAGAGAGGGGGGAGCTTCAGACTGCCAAGCAGGAAAAAACCCTTTGCAAACCCAAAGCCTCTCCCGCCTCCTCCTCTCCCACCTCCTCCTCCTCCTCCCCCGCCTCCTCCTCCTCCCCCCCGCCGCGCCTCCCCCTCCGCTCGCGCCGCAAGTCCAAGTCCCCCTCGTCCCACCACGCCCACCATGCCCCCGCCAACGGCCCCCTGGATCTGGACAACATCTGTGGCGGGGGGCGCGGCGGCGTGGGCGAGGACCCCCGGCGAGCGCGGCGCGCGCGCCCCGGGAGGCGTGTCTCTCGCCGGCCTCCGCCGCCACCGCGCCGCCGCCGGGCTGGACCAGAAGTGGGGGGGCGTGGCCTCCGAGCTGCGTTGCCGCGGCGGCAGGATGCGCACGGCGGTGTACCAGACGTCGGAGCTGCCCTCCATGGTGGCGGTGAAGGTGGGCGGCGACCCGGCCGAGGGGCGCCGCAACGGCCACCTGGACCGCAGCAACTTCAAGGCCACCTTCGTCTGAGGAGGAGGAGGAGGAGGAGGAGGAGGAAGCCGGCGACACCCCGCAGCCTCGCAAGAACCCCCCCGAGCTGCGGCTCACCAGCCGGAGGCCAACCCCCGGCCTCCCCCTCCCCCCCGTTGGTCTCCACAGTAAGATGGCGGCGAGAAGGCGTGGCCTCCCGGTGACCTCCCCCCTGGGTCGCCCGCAGGGCAGGGCGGTCGAGGGCGGAGTGGAGTTCGGCGGTCGGAGCCTCCTCTGACTCACGAGAGCTCCCGCTGAAAGACGAGTTTTTTGTTTTTTTTCCAAATTGGCACTTTCAGAGTGAGAAGTGGTCCGTGGAACGGGAGGAATGCAGAGCTGTAAGAATAAGAATAAGAATACAATAAAATGTGTTTTCTGTGCATGAGCTGCATGGCCGTGCACGAGGATGACAGCTGGCGCTCTCCACAGCTTGATTCTTTTATTATTCGAAACGAATAATAAGGGCTATAAAGGCTAATAATAAATAGATAAGGCTAATTAAACAGAGTATTAAAGGTTTATTAGAAATAGGACTAATCAGCTCTCAATGAGCTATGGAGATTTGGAGACGGAGAAGAGGATTAAAAAAAAAAGGGGGGGGAATATTGAACGTCAAATTGATGTCATCATTGCGGGTGTCGTTGTGTGTGTCGCCGCCATAAAACCGAATGGGCAATAAAAGCGCGTGTGTATTGTTGTGTCGTCGTCGACTCAAGACGACAGCGCGCGCCGTCAGTTAAAGACGCGCCGTCACGCCATGAAGCCCGGTTGTATTGGCAACGCGAGTCCTAGCCGCGTCGAGCCAGTCGTGTAGCCGAAAAACGCCAATGGCGTGCTCACAGTGTCTCAAAGCTCTCTGCCCTCTGTTACCTCTGATACCTGTGACAGCTGTCCTCGGGTCTGCACTTCCTGTCCGCATTCATCAACGTCCTGTCCATCTACTGTCATAAATGATCGGATAACTTGAGCAGGTGATCAGCAGCAGTTTATTGTTGTTATGTACGGAAATCACATTAAATATAGATAGATAGATTTCATATTGCCGAGAGCATTTCACTACACGTAGGCTATTTGTATTTTATTTCGTTATTTACACCTGGAAAGTTGTTGAAGATGTATATATTGCTACTTTTGGAATCAGTAGTGTTATACAGTATTACAATACATTGGTGTGATTGTTCTTTAAAACAATGTTGCATTTTCACAATTTGGTTATACACTTTTGAAAAAAAATGATGATGCCCGAAAGTGTTTGCAATAATGTATACATATATTATGAATAAAACGCAAAGCAAAGCAAACATCCAAAACAAACAGCATAAAGTTTCCCATCTCCATAACACTTTTAATCCACTTTACCATTACTTTAATGTACTCACCCGAGACGTAACCTACAGAGCCGTCTCTCCTCTCTTGTTGTGGGAAAATGCGTTGGCAATGGCAACACACATCCCATAATGGAAGGCTGTGTTAATTGAGTTTTCATTGTGACACCCCGGCTGGTGTTCTCTGATAAAACAACACACCTAATCCTTGTCTAAGACCAGATGGCCCCCCTCGGGCCCTGGACCCAAATGAAAGGTGTGCGAGTTATTTCAGTTTTTTAATTGAATTAGCTATGAAAACTATTGTGACACTTGGCGCAGGGCGACAACTGCACTAACTTGCTAAAACCGCGCGGCTTTGTGGGTGGCCGCCGCCTGGTCGCTGTTGTGCCCACCGAGGTGGCGTCTTTCACGGAGAGGCACTCGTGTCTGAGGAGGCCTGCGTCTGGGGGCCCGGGGGGGGGGGGGGGGGGGAGCTATTTTGAAAGTTACCCCCACTAGGAATAGGAGAACGGCCCAACTGAGAGATTCGTCATACACACATACAGTGACGCACACACACACACACACACACAGGCACGCACACACACACACACACACACACACACACACACACAGGCACGCACGCGCGCACACACACACACGCACACACACACACACACACACACACACACACACACACACACAGTGACGCGCGAACGCACACACACACACACACACACACACACACATAGCTTTACACAGCTGCTCGGAACCATGACAGAAGATGACGGATACGGTTGTCGCGGAGGGACAAGTCAAGTTTAGAGATGGAAAAAAGGTGAATCTTTTATCATTAATTCAATCTTCCGTGTTTGCGAAAGCTTTTGTTCTCTTTGAATTGATTGTAGTATTAATTCGGGGCTTGTATCATTTTTTTTTGTTAAACTTCGCCGCAGTGGAAGACTCGATGGGTCGTCCTTCGGAAACCCTCTCCGGTCGCAGGTAGGATATGGAGTCAAAGGGCTAAAAAACTAACAGCCTGTGGCACATATTCAGCAAAATTGTCCATACGTTCCTATGTGATCTTCAAGTAGGCCTATGGCAACTTTTTCAACGGGACATTTCAAACGGACGCTGTGCGTCGCTGAAGCACATAGCGCAAGTCTCAAATAGCCGTGTTAACGCGTGAATATATTGCGCAATACCTACACCGTGTTGGAATAAGTGTGCTTTTTCATATGCTGTGCGCGTCTACACATCGATCAGTGAACAACTGCACATTTTTTTGCTGACACAAAAGCGAGTAGGAGAAGGTGACAAAAAGCAGGGGAAATGACTACCGCTGACATGCTTATGGACACGTATTGCTGTGCCCGGGGTAGATGATCTGGACACTTTAGCGCTTGTTTAACTTAAAGGTTTACGCATTTAAACGGCCTCAGCTGCACAAATAGATCAGCTCTTGATCCATGGGGCTGTTGTGACAGCTGTGCTATAGGGACACACACAGGGGAATGAAAACCATGCACACTTCCTGTGGCACACACTGGCATTAATAATAATAATAACAATAATAATAACTAATAAGAAGCATTGATTGCGGCTAAGCATTGTCTGTCCGATTCCCTTCAGACTGTTTGTCTCTGCTGGTGTACAAAGACAAGAAGAAAACCAAGGATAAGGAGAAAAGCTATTACCACAAGGAGAGGCTCAACGTTAAGCTAGAGGTAGATACATGTGACTGAAGACTGCGTTGCTGGATTTTGTTCTTTTATTTTGCGATATTCAGATATATTTGTGTTTGTGTATAGCCTATTTATTCGAGTATTCGACTCGTTATCAAACTCAGCCACTCTTGTCCTTGAGCAACAGTAGGCCTAAGTGTACATTAAGATTGAGAGGATTTAGCAGACGCATCCTTTATTGTCTACAGTAAATAACTCCTGGTTACTATCTCATTAAGCATAAGCCACAATGAGTTTAATCAAAGCCTCATAATAAACATAACCTTGTTATAGGCCTTGAATGATTCCTGTCGTTATAGTGATGTCCCCGTCACAAATGCGGATGCTTTATTCCCTATTCAAATGATCACAAGCCTGAAAAACACACACAAAGACTAACACCCTCCCAATGGTTTGTAACACACATGCAACACTGAGATAGGGAGAGAAAAAAAAAATAAAAAAACTACAATATTCAATCCTAATCCATTCAAATGTATTCTGCCGTGAAGCCTTAAGTCGTTCTTCTCCCGTCCTTTTGGCCAGGCGATCTGTGGCCTGGAGCCTGGGCCGGGGTTATGACGGGGTCTCCTACTCCCTGTGCATCCTCTGCCTGGCGTACAGCGTGGCTCTGGGCTTCCACAGCCGCGAAGCGCTGGCCGCCTGGGAGGCGCGCATCCGCTACAGCCTGGGTGAAGGTGAGGCGGCTCGGCGCGTCCTCGCCAGTGCAGGATGAGATCTGTCGGGGAGGTGTATGAGGGCGAAGGGCCCCACCACGGACATCGTGGTGTGGTGCAAATACACGCAAATTCACGCCTCGGCAGAATGCTTACTTTTTGGTTGTTGTATGTGGATGGTAATTTTTTTTTTTTCTTAGGCTATTCAACGCTCCTTTAATGTGTGTTGTTAAATGTGTTAAACGTGAAGTAAACCACACAGAATGTGTTGATGTGCTGATTCGATATCTGAACACCCTAGTGATATTCTACGTGCTCTGTGTGCGCAAATGTTTTGTAGCGACGAGTCGAGTTCACTTTAAGAGCTGACAGGTGGAACAACGGCGTGGAGACAGCCGAGTCTTGTGCACACCAGCTTCCGTCCGTTCCACAATGTCCGCGTGCGTGCGTGTGTGCGCGTGTGTACGTGTACAGTATGTCCGTGCACCTGTCTCTGTTCTTTGTACTACAATGAAGGATGACATTTTGGGCGAAATTTTCTGTGTTTTTATCTTTTACGTTAACCCTTCTTTTAACGACTAAATGTCAAGTGTTTTAATAATCAATATTTGAGAGAGAGAGAGAGAGAGAGAGAGAGAGAGAGAGAGAGAGAGAGAGAGAGAGAGAGAGAGAGAGAGAGAGAGAGAGAGAGATACAGGGACAGAGAGAGAGGGGGATACAGGGAGGGAGAGAGAGAGAGGGAGAGAGAGAGAGCTAAAACCAACAATTAAAGTTGGTGTGTGGTGTTGCAAACAGCACGACGACAGTTACAAATGAAGGGCAAATTAAAAGTGACAGAGCTTAAAGACGCCTCTCATCTTCATCGCACCTCTTGTTAGCGTGGCCGCGCGTCTTCCCAGTTGGGAAAATAGTGGTGTTTGTTCTGCCTCCTCGTTAATCGCTGTTCACCAGCTCATCCGCTGTGTGAGTGATGCAGCTCTGTGTTCATTAAGGCCTCTGTTGGTTTAGCAAACACATCAACAAAATAATTGAATGCAATAGAAGCCACCTAGACAGACCGCATTCAATATTTTCCCCCCATTGTTGCCGCGAGCCGCAAAAATTGGACAAAAACTGTTGTCAAAAACTTGACAACTCTGTTGTCAAGTTTTTTTTCTTTGTGTTTGTTTGTGTGTGTCTCTCTATCTGTCGCTTTCTTTTTCTTCGGGGGTCTATCCTCTTTGTCTCCTCCCAGTCCACAGATTCAGCGTTCAGGTCCAGCCAGGTACTAAGCTGGAGAGTGGCCCCGCCTCCCTTCACCTGTGCAACACCCTATTGGTCCTCACCCGGGACGTCCCCCCCCATCGTCATTGGCCATTGGAAGCTGTCCGAGCTGCGTCGCTATGGCGCCGTGCCCGACGGCTTCGTGTTCGAGGGCGGGTCTCGCTGCGGAATTTGTGAGTATGAACGAATCGAAACGTCTGTTGTGAATCACCAACCGCTGGCGTGCTTGAGATTGTGATGGAGAAACCGTAACATCTTCTGGACGTTCTTAGCTGTTGTTATTTACCCTTCAGCAGAGACTTATATCCAA
>JAXIVH010000001.1:17907243-17937243 GCA_036785325.1 Urophycis tenuis
CATCTGCCCGCTGTCCAATCAGGCTCCCGGCCTGCACGACAGCGGGCGCCAGAACTCCCTGGACAGCGGCATAGGGATAGCGTCCAGCAGCCAGTCATCCGGAAGCTTCTCCTCCTACAACGGCAGCCTGGACGCGGCCAGCCAGGCCGGCGGCGAGGACTTTGGCTCCCTGGCGAGCCTCCCGTTCGCCTCCTCCTCCTCCTCGCGGCCCACCTCCCCGCTCCACGCCTTCCTCCCGCCGTCCTCGCTGCCTCCCCCGCCCACCTCTCCCCGCGGCGCCCCCATCTTGCCCATGGAGCCCCACAGGCCCCGCCCCCCCCGGCTCCCCCTTCGCCGGGCCGGGCGAGGAGTACCAGGTCCCCGGGCTGCTCCGGCCGTGCTACGACACGCCGCGGAGTCTGCTCCGGGCCCCCGCCCCCGCGGGACCCCCCCGGCCCGGGGAGGGGACTGGAGGGCCGCTGGGCCCGGTGGCCCACCCAGCGACAGCCCGGCAGAACTCTCTCTCCTGTGGGCCCGGGCGCGGCCCGGGGCCCCGGCGTGGCGCTCTCATTCCTGGGGCGGGGAAGCGGCGCCCCCTGTGGACGCTGCGGGGAGGTGCACCCGCCGCCAGACAGTCGCTTTTCACGGGGTGCCCCGTCTGTGGAGAATCTCAGGTAAAGTACCTTCTGTCAGGAGGCACGGCGTCAATGCGCCCAGTGAGCCAGTCAACCCGTACATGAATCAGCGATGTGTCGGTGCACCAAAAACGAAATAGTCTGGCCTTCCATGGATATTCATTTTCACATTTAATTAAAACTCTTGATTACTCGATGGATCGCACTACAAGCAAAAAATAAACTTTCACTTCGGCAACTTTTAGGCTTTGCTAACGCTTGAGACCGGAGCCATAATGAAACGAGGAATAACACGCAGGGCATTATGCAGATCACTCATTACTCTGTGTGCTCCCTCCCCACCCCCCCCCCCCCCCCCCCCCCCCCCCGAGCTAATATCCTTTTAATTCATCGTTCCGACTAATTTCCACTCATCAACGCGTTACATCACTTTCGGGGGATGCAAGTGCAAATATATCATTTCGGGGATGTGGAGGCGAGCATGCGCACTCGCACGCGTTTAGTTTTTTTTTTTTTATCAGCGCTGTTGTTGTTCCTCTGGAAGCTGGGGCTCATTTCCTGCTGTACTGGAACCAATTCCTCCGTCGCCGTCTGTACTTAACGCCCCACTGCGGTAAACATCAAATCAACAAGGTGCCGTCTATGCCAGTTGAATGTTTCCAAATGATCGTTTGAGGAGGGCCTGAAAACATGGACGGGCAGCAGTGTGGTTCCCACTGTGAGCCCAGATTAGAGTGTCTCTCCCTGCCCAGGACCATTTCACTGGTTCTACTTGAAAAGGAAAATATATTTACAGACGTTTGTTATTTTCAACCCCCGCTTTATTTGACTTTATTTCCCCCTCCCACACTTTATAATCACGCTCAGTCTTTTGCAAGCCTTTAGTTAATGTCGAGCTAATGGTTGAGGTCTACCCTCTAGTGACATCTCAAGTGGGAGTGTCCCACACAGATGTGTGGTGGGGTAGAGCCGCCCAACAGTTGGTACAGTCCACTGGATAGGCTGCTGAGCACTTTAATCATGAATCATCTACCGATGTATGTTAATGTTTTGTTAATGATTATTTCAATATTAACACAAGGCTTATAAATGAACCTTATTATTAAGTGTGAGCAAGTGTTGCGGCATGAAGTTATGTGGGTAGGATTATGGGTAAATATTAAAGTCATGAATCATCCTAAAGCAGAACAATGAGGGCGATGATGGATTTATGCTTTGCATAATACATTTCGGATCAAGTATATTTGGAACTATTAAGAGTGTGTGTGTGTGCGTGATATACACTTTAAGCATTATATGAAATGAATAATTCACAGGGAGACTGCTTGTAAACACACATATTGTTCACCACCTTTTACTGGTGTGATAACAGACTACATGGGCTTTCCTTGAGTCACATTGTATTCCTCAAGCTATGGCACATACACACACACGCACGCACGCACGCGCACGCACAAGGCCCGGCAAAAAAAAAAAACGAAAAAAAAAACGCGCTTTACCAAACAGACCTGCCAGCCCACCTGACCTCTACGGGGGCTTTCAGGTGCCTTGAATCTATTTCCTCCTCCGCTGTAACCATGACATTATGCCGGCGACACACTTCCCCCCCCCCCTCCCTCTCTGCTGTCAGTCTCCTTAACAATCCCCTGCTGTGCAGCACCCACGCGCTTCCACTCCAGTGTTCTCTCCTCTCTCACTTTCGCCACTTTGTTGTGGGCGACGCTGTGTCGATGACAAATTGCCCTTCCCTTTCCGCGCCCGCACAAAAGATTGCGCGGCGCCCTCCCTTTGCTCTTTTTTTCAATGTATTGACATTGACAGCCCGACTGCCCGGCTGCCGCCAATTGACTGGAAATGTTTTTCAAAAGGTCCAACTGTGATTAATCAGCCCCTGCGGTTATTAACGCATTTTCAACGCCCCCACCCTTTCCCTTCCCCCCCCCCCTCCCCCCTACAGTGCACTCACACCTTGGACAACTACATCACGCCCCAGCGCTGGTGGGCAGCTGGAGGGCCGGGCCTGAAGCAGGTGAGACCGTCGCGTTCTCGACTGGGTGGGTCACGGGACCACCACCACCACCGCCACCACCACCACCACCACCACCACCACCGACACCGTGACTCCCTGCATGACACAGCTGCTCTGAACAACTTTAACGGGGGGTCTCTATCTGGGAGGCTTGTGCGCATGTGCGTGTGTGTGTGTGTGTGTGTGTGTGTGTGTGGTGGTGGCGGGGGGGGGGGGCGTGGCAAACACCACCCCCACCCCACCCCCCCTCACCTCACACCAGCAATATCTGAGTGGTACAAATGCCATCCGAAATCAATTATGACCGTGAAGGGCTTTCCCGGCCTCCGTCCTTCAGGAGGCTGAAGACAAGCTCTGATTTTTTTTTTTTCTTCACTTTTCACTTTTCACTTCTCAGGTCTCAAACTATTTTCTGCCAGAACTTTTCCCCCCCGCCTCTCCGAACACCTCAGGTGCGTGTGCACCTTTTTACGCCCCACGCGCATGTGTGTGTGTGTGTGTGTGCGTGTGTGCGTATGATGTGCGTGTGTGCGTGTGTGTGTATGTGTGTGTGTGTGTGTGTGTTTGTGTGTCTGTGTGTGCGTATGTGCGTGTGTGTATGTGTGTGTGTGTGTGTTTGTGCGTGTGTGCGCGTGTGTGCGCGTGTGTGTGTGCGTGCGTGCGCGCTTTGTACATCAGCGGCGTGTGTGCACAGCGAGACATTTCAAAAGTCATCATGTAGAGACATCTAAGACACCTGAAGACTAAACAAGTGATTCTTTGCTCAAAGTGCACCCAGACACCGCGTC
The DNA here is from genome assembly GCA_036785325.1 of Urophycis tenuis. Lineage (NCBI taxonomy): Eukaryota > Metazoa > Chordata > Actinopteri > Gadiformes > Phycidae > Urophycis > Urophycis tenuis. The sequence continues at coordinate 17,910,675 of JAXIVH010000001.1, forward strand.
GATGGCGGGCCGGGGGCCTGCGAGCTCGGGCGATTCGGACGCCCTCATCAAGCGCTTGATGGACGCGGAGAGATCACAGCCCTACCTGGCTCCCGTGGTTCCAGCCGCCCCACCTAAAATACCACGCTTGTACAAAATGCCAACGCCTGGTAAGATAATGATGGAATCTAGTCGAGGAGAATGTGTGTGTGTGTGTGCGTGTGTGAGAGTGTCTACAATACCCGATGTCACCTTGGTGTGTACGGGCAGTGAGTTTCAATGGAGACGCAGCACAAAAACCAAAACGCTGATTTTGTCTTCGGTGAGAGGCGCGGCTGCCTTATCTTGCCTTGTTTTCATTCTTTCTGTCCTCTGTGGTGTATCATCTCTCGTGGAGATATCAAAGCGGTGCCCTTGACATTGCCATGAAACAGGAGAGATATAACGATGATTTACAAAGATGTAGCCAAGACATTCCTCGCCAAACCCTTTCTTTGAGTGGGTAGCTGGTGTTACATCAAGGCGACACTGGCAATGACAAGAGCAAAATGTTTTCTTTTTATTAAATAGTAATATAGCAGTTCTTGATCCTTCACTTTTGTGTAGGACCTCTGTTGTGTATGCATTTTGAGGGGGTATTTTCCCAGACTTTAGACTTAAGTCTGCAGGTGTGATAATAGTAAGTGAAGATCTAGTTGGAGATGTGTATGTTAAACGGGCATTTAGCAGATGCAGCAGATTTTGTGGTGTTCGACATGTGGTCAGTTGGAGGAGGGGGGATCAAGGGGATCGAACCGCCGACCCTACGGTTAGTGGACGACCCGCTCTGTCCACCCGCTCTACCCACTGAGCTACTGCCGCCGATAGAAGTTATACTATATACTAGGAAGCTGCACAGTAGCACCCAGCTGCAAACCGACCAATCACGTCTGGCCACACCGTGGTCACGTGTCTCTCAGGGATGTTCCGGCGTCCTCCGGAGGGGATTCTCTCCCCCTCCCTGGAGCGTGGGCTCTGCAGCGCCAGCAACGCCAACTACGTGAACGTGCCCATGAGTCCGGCCGTCGCCCAGACCAGGAGAGAGCTCCTCAACATTCAGGAGTTCCACCTGAAGGACCCCAGCCCCTACATGGTGCTGAGACCACCCAGCGCCACCAGAGGTAATAACCCAGTCCTAATTAGCATTTTTTATTTTGCAGAAAATAAAGTTGATTTGCAATCTACAACACCCAATGAAACTCGATGAGCACCACACCTAATGATCTTACCCGTATAATGCATAATTCAGGGATCATAAAACTCCCATGTTTCCCAGAGAACACACTTCTCACCGCGTTGTACTTTACTGTGAGGAGCGGCCGCGGGGGGTTAAAGTGTGATGCATTGCACAAACACCTCGTCTCTCTCTCTCTTTGTGTTTGCTTGCTTCGTCGGCTGCAGGGGCCTCGGTCAGGTACACTCACCTTGACATGGCTGCCATGGAAACGGTCCAGAATTTGGCGGTGGCGGCGGCGCCTCACGGCCAGCCGACGGACACGAGACCGGGTCTGCTGGGGAACCGGAGAGGGGCACACACCTGACCTCCGACCTCCGACACCACCTGGACTTAATATCTTTTTATCAGGTTTTTTTTTTTTTTTAATCATATGGAACCAAATATATTGAAGTTGCTAGCTGCGCATATTGTTTGTCTGGGAGTAATTGTGATGCCTATCTGGGGGGCTTCGTTGAGCTCTGAGGAGCCCGTGTTGTAATGAAGCCGCTCCGCAACAGCCAACACTCTCTAATCCGTTTGTGTTCATCACCGACTCGCACAGAGCTGCCCAACGCCGCGTGTAATCCGGGCAACTGTTCAACGGCTACCCGACAGAATCAAAGTCGTGCAAAGCACTTTTTGAGTTGCAGCAAATAGACGAGACGAGACGAGATCAACCTCGTCTTCTGCGGGGAAAAACATTTGCGGTGGCGTGCCGAGGCTTCCGATCCACAGGAGCGCTGCTAGATAATCAGGAAGCTGACGGGAAGCTCGGATGAATTCCTTGCTTGTTTTGCACCACCCCATGTGGTTCACCGTCAACCAATCAGCAAGCTGTAGTATTCATCATTAGTTCAATCAGTAATTCTTCTTCAACTTCTCTGCAAAGGCTAGAGCTCTGCCAATGTTAGAAACTCATTTTTTTTTTTTAATGCCGTCCTCTTGAGGCTATCGGGATGAATAGGTCAACCTTTGATGGTTTGCGTTTCGTTGTTGTCGCCGTCAGTATATTGGGAGGTGAAGGCTTAGTGAGGAACACCTCGCCTTGTATGTCTGCTACACGTTCATGTCAACTACAGGATACCTTGTACATAAACAAACCTTTATTTATCATTCTGAAACAATATTCATCTGTATTTTTAACGACTTGTTGTTGAACTTTGTATGCCGTTGCCACTTGTATCGTGAATATTAAAAGACTGTTTCCAAGTAGTACCTAGTTGACCATGATTAGTAAATGATTATCTTAACCTTTCAGCTGCACTGTGCAACAGATTGGAATTTGAAATTTGGTCACATTAAAGCAACCAAAGTAATACTGCAATGCAGAAATGGAATCACCAGTGAGGCTGGCATAGAAAAGCATAATTATGTCCAACACAACGCATCCTATAGACTGCCTCTTTTCTACGTAAATCAACGAGGACCCTTTGTGTCATTGTTATCATTACTGTACAAAAATCACTTATAAAAAACGGACACACAAGAGGAACACTGATTATTTTTACACACGTGGAATGAAGCGGGCAGCAGAACACACATCACGGGCGACTCTTTGAGCCTTTGTCGAGTCAGTGGAGAGAGAGGGAACGGCTCCTGCGCTCTCACAGCTCGTTGTGATCGAGGCCCTGGCGGGCGATCTTGTTGGTCAGGTCTTGCATGTGTTTCTTCATCTGAAAAACCCAAAAGGACAACATCATCACGCACGCGTCAACAACATCGGCACTCCCCGGATCCCCGGACATGAACGCCCTGAAAGTTTGTCGGAGGCGGCGGCGGCGGCGGCGGCGGCGGCGGCGACGACCCCCTCACCTTATAGCCCATCTCCCGGGTCTTCTCGGAGAGCGTGTTGTACTTGTCCTTGTTCTTCTGGATGTGCTCCGAGTCCCCCAGCGCCTCCACGTGCACCAGCTTCTGGTGGGACAGCTCCAGCTGCTCCTGGTAGTGGCTGTGCTTCTCCACCTTGATCTCAAAGTGACGCAGCTCCTCCTGCATACCCACGCCCCAGGGGGGGGGGGGTCAGAGAAAAACGGCGTTAACCACCGGACAATTAGTATGCCGAGGCCGTCGGACCTCACTGGCTGGCTGGCGGTGACCTTGAATCGCCTACGATTCAAAACCCGCGATAGAAAGGCAAGTCGAGAAAGAAAAAAAAACATGAATTTGCTGTGTCGGGAGAAAAAATTGTGCTTGTGTGGGACATTCCTCTGTGGGGGGACGCCAAGCATCACTTGGCTCCGAAATGGTAAAGCCTGCGTGTCGTGCAAGGCTTGTGTTGTTGTGGGGGTGGCAGACCGACTGTGTGTGTGTGTGTGTGTGTGGGGGGGTGGCAGACCGACTGTGTTTGTGTGTGTGTGTGTGTGTGTGTGTGGGGATTGGCAGACCGACTGTGTGTGTGTGTGTGGCAGACCGACTGTATGTGTGTGTGTGGGGGGGTGGCAGACCGACTGTGTGTGTGTGTGTGTGGGGGGGTGGCAGACCGACTGTGTGTGTGTGTGTGTGTGTGTGTGGGGGTGGCAGACCGACTGTGTGTGTGTGTGTGTGTGGGGGTGGCAGACCGACTGTGTGTGTGTGTGTGTGTGTGGGGGTGGCAGACCGACTGTGTGTGTGTGTGTGGGGGTGTGTGTGGGGGTGGCAGACTGACTGTGTGTGTGTGTGTGTGTGTGGGGGGGTGTGTGTGGGGGTGGCAGACCGACTGTGTGTGTGTGTGTGTGTGGGGGTGGCAGACCGACTGTGTGTGTGTGTGTGTGTGTGTGGGGGTGGCAGACTGACTGTGTGTGTGTGTGTGTGTGTGTGTGGGGGTGGCAGACCGACTGTGTGTGTGTGTGTGTGTGGGGGTGGCAGACCGACTGTGTGTGTGTGTGTGTGTGTGTGGGGGTGGCAGACTGACTGTGTGTGTGTGCGTGTGGGGGTGGCAGACCGACTGTGTGTGTGTGTGTGTGTGTGGGGGTGTGTGTGGGGGTGGCAGACCGACTGTGTGTGTGTGTGTGTGTGTGTGTGTGTGGGGGTGGCAGACCGACTGTGTGTGTGTGTGTGTGTGTGTGTGTGCGCGCCGTGCAATTTGCCGTGTGTCACGCCTTGCATTTAATGTCCTTATTGTCTGCTCGATAACACGTTTATGTAACGGCAATCATTTTCTTTCCAAAAAGCGAGTCTAGTAGGTTACACAATGTCAGGAAAATAACTTGTCGGGTTTGGCGGCATTTCAAAAACCATTAACGATGATCCCCCCCCCCCCCCAAAAAAAAACAAAAAAAAACAGTCGCAACGCAAAACTGTGTCAACAGCAGCTGTCGTGTCGCGGCGCTCACACCGGCCAGAGTGAATCTCCCGGCGGTGCGCGGTGGGGCCTTTTTCCACCGCTCTGCTAAATTGAGTGGCAGCGCACTTGTGTCCTAAACATCAGTAATCAGCCCCACGCACACTTCCACTTTCTCTCGGGGGGGTTTTCGGTGGCGGTTGCGTGTGAACAGGGCGCTTTAAGCCCGTGGCCAACAGGGGAGACAAATCACTTTGTGGTCGTCGTTTGAATTGCGCCATGAATTACATGTGATGTTCACACGTCACTTTAGAAAAAAAAAAAAGATCATTCCGCCTGTCGAGAAAGTACGCGGTTTTGGTCGCTAAGCTGTTGCATTATGGGACTGTGAAAACACATCTCCGGAGAGAGACCATGTGAGTGCAAAAGTTGCGTAAGCCACATCGTAACGTTCTCTCTTTCACAAGCGCTGGAGCAAAGCGTTGTTGTGACGGCGGTGTGTTTCAAACTCCAGGATGTAGTGAGGCAGGCGACCGGACCGCGCCTTGCCTGGTGAAACACACCAGGATGTAGTGTAGTCACGCAGGCGACTGGACCGGGCCTCGCCTGGTTAAACACACCAGGATGTAGTGAGGCAGGCGACCGGGCCGCGCCTCGCCTGGTGAAACACACCAGGGTGTAGTGTAGTCACGCAGGCGACCGGACTGTGGTCGCCTTTAAAATCACAAACATGTGTCATTCACGGTACAATTCAAAACAGGATCAAATCCATTATTTGTCTCTTGACTGCTGTACGTTTTTATTTTCCCGAGATAAGGCTCCAGGTCCCAGGAGGGCCAGGGGAAGGGAAGAGACCGTAGACAGCAGAGACTCCATGCGTCTGAGTCCCTACTCTCCGTCGCCACAGAGACCGGCCCACTGTTTGATCCCGTAAATGTATTATATTAATTACGCTATATTATATTAGCCTATATCATATTAGGGCCTGATGAATCAGATTCAGCCATGCAAATCCTTAATGGAGGCCGCGCAGGGAGTTCAACTCTAGAAGGGAAGGCCGTGGGCTAATGAATAACCCCGGTGAGTCTGCCACGAGTCACCCGGACCCCTTCGCGGCGGCGAACGCTACGCAGCGGGGGGGGCCGCGTGAGGAAGGCGCGGCGGCGCCAATCACGCTCTTCGTCTCGCGCACCCTCGGCGACCCGAAGTGCGTGTTGGTAATGCACGATATATAAACGAGAAAAAAAAAAAAGGCCTGCGATAAGAGATTTTAATTCTATGCTCTTTAATGGCTCTTTGTAACTTGGCACTTAGTCAGAGATGATGTATACTTAGCGATGGTTAACATAGCAATTGAAATGCTTGCAACTTGTTCTGTTGACTTTCTTACTGTATGAGCAGCAATGAAATGTTTCACCTTCTTATGACAAATGTACTCTTTGTAAGTATGTCGCTTAGGATAAAAGCGTCTGCTAAATGCCCTCAATGTAAATGTAGATGTCAATGCTTTGCCACTACAACGGACCTGTGGTCGAGCCGTACCATGGAGCCTTTCCTCAGCCTGACCATTCACTATATAACTTTACGACTTCCTTAGGGTCTGTGTCAAGTCAAGTCAAGTCAACTTTATTTTGTGAATGTACAGGACACACACGAAAACCGAAATGCCGTTTCCCTCGATCCCTGGTGCAAGACAGCTATATATACACACGTATGCAATATAAATATCAAAAATAGATATAAAATAAGAATACAAATTAAAAGAGAAGAGAATATGTACAAACAGTACAAACAGTATGGACAGTATAAACAGTATGTAGTATATGGATATAGACAGAATACTTTGAAAATAGTTCTTTAAAAAAATAGATGTAATGTAACCAGTCCTGAAATGGTTCTGTGATATGCATCGGTATCTCAAGAGGCTGCCGATGCACATCACAAAATGGATGCCAGGCCACGTCGCCCCCCCCATCCCTCATCCCCCCGGTCCTCACCTTGAGAGACTCCAGCTCGTCGGCGGTGAGATTGGACCTCTTGGCCGCCTCCCACAGCTCGATCACCCGCGGCTCCCTGAACTCTGCGCCATAAGGAGGGGAAGGTATGAGCCGCCAGGCGCTCCGGAGTGGTCTCCACCACCGCGCCGCTAATCCCCCGGATCATGAGGTTAGCGAGCCGTGAAGGCATTGTGTTTGTTTTCCGTCCCATCAGGGGAGAGGGGGGGGGGGGGGGGGGGGGCAGACCGCGGCGGGCGTCTTCACCCCAACCTTTTAGGAAGGGAGCGGCGAGGAGTGAAAGCCGCGGTGTAATGGTTGGAATCGATGGACGCCGGGATGAAATGGCAGCAGGACGTGTACTGGAACCCCGAACCAATCACTCTCAAAAAATAAACGGTATATATATATATATATATATATACGTTTATGCTTCTAGAAGTACTGCCTCTTTTACACTGCCACCAATACCATGCATATACTATAGTTAGATATAGATAGATATAGATAAATAGAGAACGCAAATGTGCCTGTTGCCTCTTGAATCCCAATGAAGTCCTCAGCCAGCCACCAGAAGGCTGCTCAAAGCATGCAGAAAGCCCGGTTCAGAGAGCTTTGTGTGCAGCTCGAGTCACGCAGTGACAACAGTTCACCTACGGCACATCAACCAGCTGAGGGACGAGCGAGGGCTTCCCTATTTTTGTGTCAAAACAACAGATGAGAGATGAGGCGTTCTCGTCCCAAACTTCGAAAAATAGGATGTGTGTGCTGGGGGAAACAACAAAACCAAACCCAACAAACTGGCAAGGCGCCGTGAAGCGTCAAAGCAGAGTAAGCCACGAGATGCTGAAAGCCCCCGCCCCCCCCCCCCCCCCCCCCCCCCCCCCCAACGCCACGCCGCGGTGTCTGACGGGCGGTGCCTTCTCACCGCTGTCCTCGGTGAAGCCCTCGTGGCTGATCTTGCGGAGGCGCTCGAAGCCCTGGTTGAGGTCCCGCATCTTCTGCTTCAGCTCCGTGTGCTTCTGGTGCAGGGCGTGTTCCTTCACGTCGCCCTCCAGGGGGGAGATCACGTTCTTGTGGATCTCTGCAGGGGGTCGATGGAGGCCACGGGAGAGGGGAGGAGGGGTGGGGGTGGAGGTGGAGGTGGGGGTGGAGGTGGAGTAGGACGGAGATGGGAAGATGGAAGATGAACAAAACACAAGAGGTTAAAAGCAGACACAGCGGATGGAGGGCTATAATTGAATAAGACGACGACAGAGAATGAAATTGCTAATAACAAAATGACTGTAAATGCCATTACAAATGTCATATTAGCTTTTCAATATGAAAGCCATTAGGCTGAAAGATGGATGGCTGGATTGCTTGTCAGTATTTGCATGGGCGAAGGCAGTGGTGCACAGAACCTTCCTTGTCATGCCCCGCCCCCCTTTGATAAGAACACCAACACCGCATCCATGGCGCCTGTTCCCACCGTGAAAAGTGGTGAAAGCAATTGTATTTGTTCCACGACGTACAAAAACAGGCATTACTCCCTTGAAAAGAAAAAACGGACGAACCCCTTGCACAGCGATGTGACAAACTCAAAGAATCACACCATTGTCCGCACTGGAAACACATTTCGGGAACAACAAACCCTCGGGACAAATCATCTCGCCTCAAACGAATCGCACCCGAGCTATTCAAAAAACCGTGGCCGGGCCGTCGCCAGACCGTTCACCACGCAGCCGCGGCGTTTGAAGTCGACGGTTTCTGCTGCAACGCGGCTGCAGACACGCACGCGCACACACACACACACACACACACACACACACACACACACACACACACACACACACACACACACACACACACACACACACACACACACACACACACACACACACACACACACACACACACACACACACACACACACACACACACACACTGCCTTCGAAGCGTCAACCCTTCAGAGGAGCGCGACGCGACGCGACATGACAATACGCCCAAGAACCTTTGTTTGCGTGATGTTCGGGTTCACGCGCGGAGTGTCATGGTAGTCGCGACGCCACAACGTTGATATAAAACGAGTACAAAAGAGACTTGGGTGCACACGCCCAGCCAGCCATTTCAATTGTGTTCAGTAAGTGAATGCGTTTGTCAGCCACTCTGGTGTGCAAATCATTCCTTGTTGTTTTTGTTCCCGCGTGTGCTTTGTTATGGTCCCCTCAACCGGTGCGACACATCAAATCCTCCCTCTCCACCCCGCAGTGCTCTGGGAAACACTGGGCCAGGAGGTGGGCGCGCTGAATCAATGTCGCCTCTAACAGACCGTTTCACTTTACATCACTTCGGTTGCCACACCCAGCCTCGCCGTTTATGTGCGCCCCGGGCAGATTGCTTCGATGTTTTAATGCGTCGACATCCCCGGCGCTGGCGAAACCCCTCCGTGTCCGACAGAAGCCCCGTTCGGCCAACACGGTCCTCTGATGACCGACACCGGCCTTCCAACGAACGCGCTGCCCTTTTCGCGTTCCGTGAAAATGAAACGGGAGCCAATGAAAGCAAAACACTCGGGGAAACTAAGTGTCTGCTAGCTCTTGTTAGCCGCCGCCGCCTTGTCGGCGTGGCGACGAGGCACCCCCCCCCCCCCCCCCCCCCGTGTCCACACCCCTGGTTGTCAAAGTAGCGGCTGGGGGTCCCGCCACCTGCGCCCGCTCCTGGCTCGCCCTCGCTCGCCCTTGCTCACCCTGGCTCGGCCAGCCATGCAACCTCGCCATCTCATCATCTTCTGTGTATTCCAGCTGTGGTAGGCAGGGACATGACAATAAACAAAAAAAAACAAACAAAACGAAAACAGCTCTTTCGGCCCCTTTAACCATATAACCTAATGTTATCGTCTGCAGGTACGCCCAGATCCGGAAGTCCCGCAATGATCTGCATGCTAGAGTTCCACCCCAGACACTGCCTGGGTCTACGTCCTGCCGTTGTAAAGGGAGAGCAAAGACAAGGGTGTAATATGAAACAGGATTAAAGCGCTACTCAAACAATGCAGGGGCGACACATTCATGAGAAGGACAACACCACTCAGGAGAAGCAAAGACGTGATGTTTACACTGAATCCAACAGGGAGGTTAAATGGGCTTCTACTGGATGGGGGGGGGGGGTTACTCACACAGCTTTGAAATATCTAAATATTCTGTGGTGCACATAAAACGCCCAGGCAGGTGAGAAAATGAGCCCAGAACTGTTAGAAAAGGTGAAATTCCTGCCGCTACGGCTGATATTTTTATGTCGGGGAGTGCGGTGCATCTAAATGCAGATGGGCGCGCAGAAAACACCTGCGGCTCCATCCAAAGACAACGGCGCACACTGAGGAACGAAGGCAAATAATATTACGGAAAACACGTCAAAAAAGCAGCAGGGAAATGACAGCCATCAGAGAGAGAGAGAGAGAGAGAGAGAGAGAGATGCTAAAGAAATCTACTCTTCTGTGAATTTCACCTCATTCCCTTCACCTCACTTATCTTTTTCTCAGAGAGAGAGAGAGAGAGAGAGAGAGAGAGAGAGAGAGAGAGAGAGAGAGAGGAGAGAGAGAGAGAGATGCTAAAGAAATCTACTCTTCTGTGAATTTCACCTCATTCCCTTCACCTCACTTATCCTTTTCCTTTGCTCAGAGAGAGAGAGAGAGAGAGAGAGAGAGAGAGAGAGAGAGCGAGAGAGCGAGAGAGAGAGAGAGAGAGAGAGAGCGAGCGAGCGAGCGCCTTGGAAACGAGGTGGGAGTGCGCGGCGGCGTGCCTGGGCCCTACAGCTGGTTCCGGGCGTCAGGTGACAGACGGCGGGGGTGGACCTGGCGCCAGGCAGTGTGAGCGCCACCACCTCGCCTGGTGGTGCCACCGCCTGAGCAGCACCACCCCCGCCCCCGCCCCCACCACCACCCCCGTGCTCAGGGGGGCCGACCGCGTGTTACTCGTGTTATAATCCGGGACGCAGAGTGAAACGACCAGAGCCACCTAAAGCCAGGGGGAAAAAACTAGGCTACAGCACACAGGCAGCAGTATCATGACCGTGGGCAGGTTAAGAGACATTGGGCCCCCCGGCTGCCCCCTTACTAACTCTAGTTATAGTTATACATGAGGCTAGTCGGTTTCATTTGTCCCTAGTATATGTGCAAGAGGCTGAATTTAATTGTTGTATTGTATTGGATGAGTTTATAATATAACCGAAATGCAAACGAGTGCCACCGTTTAAAAGACGAGGTCCCAGAGGAGAAATGTTCTACCCGAGTGCCACGGTGCCAGCCCAGCCCAAGTCATTTCTGTGTGAACACAGAACACTCACATAAAACAAAAAAGACAACAAGCGCCACCGAGTCTCATCACTCATCAGAGACTCTCATTCGCTCGTTGTCGTCGTCGAGCACATTCTGTCGCATTTTGTCGAAGCGCCTCGCGCTCCACTTGGAGCGAGCCGACCGGCTCGGAGTCTGGAGCCGCGCCGCACACCCCACGGCTCACGTTTGCGTGTTCCGTTCCGTGTCTGGAGACCAAGTCCCGGACACCGCGTGCATTTCCCCTCCCACGTCGACTGATTATCAACAGTCATGTCATATCTCTACATAATACATGAAATGTACTTTAGAAAAAAAAAAGTAATCAAAAGTCACGCCGGGTTATGTACCGCGCTCGGCTGATGGATGATTGGTCCTGAAATTGGACGAGCGCTTCTGAAATTAGACTACGAAATGGAAACTACTTGCCGGCAAACCCCCCCCCCCCGACCCCCACAGCCAACAAGGTAAGTCGGCCGACTGTTGCCCCGGCTGTTGCCCCGGCTGATGTTCCCACCCCTGATGTTCCCTTCCCCGGGGGAATCCACGCCGCACTTTAAAACGTGGCTTTGAAGAAGCGCTGGGCACATGTAAGGCCTCTCGCGCAGCAAAGTCGCAGCACAATCCTTAACATTTGTATCATTAATACGCTGCCTCGCTTTATATTTGGGGTACATCAATGTCACCCCCCCCCCCCCACACACACACACACATACACATAAGTCACCCAAATTGAGGTCATAAAAGCGACAGTCTCCAGAATGAGAGTCGCTCGCGTCCCTTAAAATGGTCTGGGTTTCCATTAGCGCCGGCATTACTGATGTACAAAAATACATCAAAGCGAGAGAGACAAAGATGGCTGCTGCTTTGGTCAGCAGCAGCTCAGCTTTCACTGCAAACGTCCGCGGTTAAAAAGAAGCAATAATGAGGAGGATTTGAGTGCTTTAAAATGTTTTGTTTTTGCTGAACGCTGAGATTTTCCCTTTGTTTTTATCGGGCAGCAGAAGTCACATTTGCAGGACCTTTATGCGTCGTTCCAGTGGGGATGTGAGCAACAGGAGGGACAGAAACCTCACGCTGCCTCTTTAGATGCTCTGGCTACAAAGAAATGTGTCGGCGTGGAGAGGCAGGGGGTGAGGGACCGGGGAAGGAGGAGGAAATGAAAAACAGGGCGCCGCGGGGGGGGGGGGGGTGTGTGGTGTGCTCACCCTCCGTCCTGCTGACCGTATCCATGACGATGTTGTACTCGTGGATCTTGTCCTTGTGATGCTGGAACTCTCTCCTCAGACTCTGCAGTTCCTCCTCCAGGAACTTCCCAGAGTTCCTGGCCTGGCAGGGGGGGGGGGGGGGGGGCGAAGCCGTTGGTAGTTAGCGCAACAAAACATTGACGTTGACACATTACTAATCATCTTCTAATATAACTGGATCTTTCAGAAATTATTGATTTATATGTCTTCGAAGTGATTTCACACACACACACACGCATATATATATATATATACATATATTTACACACACACAAACCTTGTGCCATAGTTTGTCTAGCCTTGGGACATCAAATATGTCCCCCCTTGACATTGACATTTACATTACTAATCATCTTCTAATATAATTGGATCTTTCAGAAATTATTGATTTATACGTCTTTGAAGTGATTTCACACACACACACACACACACACACACACACACACACACACACACACACACACACACACACACCTTGTGCCAAAGTTTATCTAGCCTTGGGTCATCAAACGTGTCCCCCTCTTCGGTCTCATGATCCTTGAGGGAGTTGTTCTCCAGTGACCGTGTGTCCCTCTTCCCATCCATCGCATACTTGGCCAGGATAACTACACAACATCACGGCACGAAGACACAAAGTCAAACTACAAAACACAAAACACGCATTTTTTGACACAGTGTCAAAAGACTAAAAGGACAAGGAAAACCTTGACCTACTTGTAGAACCCACTAGTAGGAGGGTTCCAAGGTCAAACGATGGTATATGGTAAAATGTATAGTGTGTGTGTTCTTGCTCAGCAGTTAGCAGTCTGAATCAGCATTCCCCAACCAGTAAAAACGTCACTTATTGACTTATTGGCTAACTGGCATCACAAAGCGACAGTACCTACTCCCAGACAATTGTTTGAAAAATCAGACACCAATACAAAGTATTATCGCAGTTTCAACGTCTCAATGGCTAAAAAAAACATTTGACTAAGTAAATATGACGCGGTGTTTTTTAGGCCAGTTATGTGGTTGCTTGGAACACCAAAACACCTCCATCACTTGTCAAACTCGCATTGATTTCAAATGAGCATCACAACAGTCGATGCCAGACCAATTCCAAGTTCGCTTCTGCACGGGGGTAATTCACAGCAAAGGGTCAAAATGAAAACTGGGTCCTCGTTCAATACATGCCCGTCTCACCATTGAAATTGCGTCGGAGTTGGGCCTCCTTCTCTCCGTTCTCGTCGAGACCCTCGACTTTCATCTTCTTCCACTGCAGCTCATCCTTCTCCTGGATCTTCAGGTCACTGTGCAGCTCTGACAGACGCACAGGAGGCACCTGCATCTAACCATTCAAAAGACGACAACACAGTATTCAACAGCAGAAAGCAAGCTGAATTTCACACTTATACTAAACCATAATGACAAAGGGATTATACATTGATTCACGGGGATTCCTCGTACTTCTATACTCGATATGATTTGATTTAGGGGCCAAGTGGAACCATAATAATCAATCAAAACAGACTTCCTCATATCCACATTGTAGTGTGTTGTGAACAGACACAAAGGACAAAAAACAGCGGACATTCTTACTAATTGAGAGGAAATGAATAAATGAATCACTTGGGCGTGCAAAGTAGGTCATATTAGTGCGTGATACCTACCCGGATAGCCTTCTCCCAAACCTGGTTCAACTTAGCTATCCTGAACTCCACTGCTTTCCCTTCACTGCTAGTTAGCTTGGGTTCATTCTTCTCACGCGAGTATTTCCCGGCCATAACCCCGGCAACGAAACACAACGCAGCGACAACAAACTGTAGCTTCATATTATCTGTACACAAATGCCACCCAATACAGCAGAAAGAAAGAGCTAATTCAAATCTAATGAAAATAAGTGTACTGTTGTGTCCCTAGCTCTCTCGCGTAGGACCAGCCAGTCATGTGCTCAAGGGGGAGGGCGTTGGATGATATGGGATATGGGATATGTAGTTTTGTTTGGAGCGGACTCTTGTCGTTGGGCATTTAAACGCAGATGCTATCGAACTACAATTGTAAGGGTCGCTCCTTCAGCAGTTTCCTAGTAACGGAGACTGCAAGGCATCTGAGCAAATAGGATGCATCCACGCATAGAGTTGTGTGGTATGCTCAAAAAATTGTAATTTCGAGAATAGCAGTAGGTGTATGAATTTATGTTAGTTGTCCAATAGTTGCACAATTTCATATAGAACAATGGTTCAATGAACACACACACACACACACACACACACACACACACACATACACACACACACACACACACACACACACACACACACACACACACACCACACACACACACACACACACACACACAAACACACACTTAGATGAGCATAATGCATCATGCTCATTGCAAAATGTTTGATGAATTGTATGTGGCCGAATGATTCACGCATTTTTCGGTTTCATATTGTCAGTCGCTTTTGACAAGTGTCAACTTGATGTCAGGTAATGTAACAACAAAATGTCAAGTAATTAAACTGTAAAAATAAACTATAAAAATAAACTGAATCCAGCAACCAATATAAGGTTCACACGACGGGAATTATAATTTGTTCCAGAGCAAGGGTTCTGTTACCATAGCAAGAGTATTATGTCCCAGTAGAATTGTATGTTGGCAACTGTAGGTATGTAAAGTATTATTGCTCAAAATATGAATACACAACTACGTAAGAAGGAAGATAATCTAACCAAGAGGAAAAGCAATGGATTGTAAGTAAATTGTTGCACATTGAGTCATGTTAGTCCAATTGTAATATTAGGCTGCTCATATTTTGTTCAATTTATTTTTTATTATTATTTCTTTTTGCTTTTCACCCCAAATAACATATTCTAACCTTACGAAATCCAACAAACATCTGGAAAGATCTCTTCTCTTCACACAACATCAGAGATGGAAATGTGCTTTTCATCATGCAGACCTGTCCATGGACATTGGAGGACATCATCTTCGCACCACAAGCGAAGACACAAGAGGTTGATGGACTTCCTCAGGGATGTACCAAAAACATTGGTATTGATTCTTCAGAATGCACCTCTATGGCGCCTCTAACTATGCCCTTTCCTTCCTGCGTCTTTCGCTTCATCATCATGTTCTTGTGAAGTCTAAATCAAAAGTGTGACTGTTATGTTCTGTATTTGGTATGGTGGATTTTAATCATTGCGTCATTGTGATGCATCTCTCGTGAAGGATGAATTGTTGATCTTGACCTGATGTCTAATAACAATTTCTCTTTGAAAACCCTCCTATTCATCACTCAAAGGCAAGGATTTGAACAATTATCCCAGTCGTGTTTCATTCTGCACAAACTTCTCTTCAAACTAACAGTCAAAGGTCAGCTCTAGGCTTTTTGAAAATTGGGTGTAATTCTAAGCACATATCAGTAGAATGAAAGAGAAGAGAAAAGGCATGAGTACGCCATGGATCAGTGGCTGGTTGGTTTATGGTGCCAGTAGAGAGGGAGTGATTGAGTTGGTATTTTAATCATTTTAACTGACCTAACCTTCGGGCCCCATTATGCGCATTGAACAAGGTACTTGGATAAAATGATACCCATTTAGGTTTAAGTGATTTTCTTTTTACATGCCTTTGGTTTTGTTCAACCCCAGGCAGCCAAAACTACTTTGATGCCTGAATGCCTTCTGTAGCATACAACGAAGGAGACCACACAGACTAATTCCTCATTGCAAGGCCTATTATCGCCTATTCTACGCACTCCTGAAAGCTTTTACTTCGACCCACTTGGACATGGTTTCGAAAGAAATTGTAGAGCAATTTTCACCAGACCAAAAGTATCATCAAACAATTCCAGTCTGTTTGACTGTCTGTCAGTCTGTCTGTCGGTCCGATTTTCTCTCCCTTGATGAAGTGGCAAGTTTACTAGTGCAGCGGCAACGGCAGAAGCGACAGCATTTATAGTCCTGTGACATGAATGCTCACGTTTTCTCCTGAACCCACTGGTTCATGAGGCAAATCAGAGTACCGAGGGGATTAGTAAGAGAAGTAAAGAGTGAGAGAGAAATAAGTTAATTAAACAGAGAGAGAGGGGAAGGAGAGAGAGAGAGAGAGAGAGAGAGGAGAGGAGAGGAGAGAGAGAGAGAGAGAGAGAGAGAGAGAGAGAGAGAGAGAGAGGGAGTCTGAAAGCTGGGCAGGTTGGTGTGAGGGTGAATCCTAATGAAATTAGAGATACATTCAATCACTGGCCAAGAACAAACACAATCATTAAGGCCAAACTATAAACAACAATAAACTGGCTATCATGTTGTTATCAACGCTAATTGATCTAAAGGGAACAGCAATTGAGTTATATCGTCCGGAAATAAATAGTTTCTTTTGCGTTTAATGGTCCCCTGCTTTGCTTTTAAAATGCTACAAAACATGTCTAGAGCTAGCTTGTTCTTGCAGCAAACAGGAACATGGTTTTGCAGCATTTCCATAACTTTTCCTTTCCAAATATCCAAGCCTCTATTAATATGCAAATTGCAAACACCCCCATACACAGTCGAGTCACCAGCGAAAATGTGTTTCACAAATTATGCTATGAGGCACGGTGACACAATGGTCTATAATTCGAATCAAGTTTTAGAAATTAGCCGTTGTGTAAATACTGCTGTTTTTGGCTCGATATATTTAATTATGAGACACACTACAAATGAGCACCTGCTCATGTGCTCAGTCACTCTTGTGAATGTCTACCTCAAAGAAGACAACATTATGAAGACAGATACAGTTTACTACTCCAATTAGAGACATCAAATATTATTGGTGCCAAACAGAATGTCTAAAATAAAAATAAAAATAAAAAAATTAAATTAAATTAAATTAAATTAAATTAAATTAAATTAAATTAAATTAATTAAATTAAATTAAATTCACCCATCTCATTCACCTCTCTTGCTCCATCTCTAATACCAGGGGTCATCTCAGCATCGACAAAAGAAAAGGAGAAGAGCCAAGACTCCACAATGTGAGGCAAAGGTCCCTGGGGTCTTGGATCCTCCGGGCAGCCCCGGCAGCACCTGGATGCAGTCCAAGCAGACTGGCCAGACTCCGACCTCCACCTCCTCCTGCTGGCCAGCCCCAGCAGCCGGGTGCCCGGGGCCCGCCGTCGCTTCCCTCCCCGTGTCGGAGCAGGAGTTCCTGGACGACATGCTGTCCCAGCAGCCCCAGTACCTCAGCCGGTCCCAGCAGCGGCCTCGGTGCTACTGGGACGAAGCGGCGGCCCATCTCCCTGACTACCAAGGGGGGGGGGGGGGGGGGGGGGGGCGTGACCCGTGTCCGGCCGTGATGCTTGTGTGTGACTTTGATCCGTGATACGGCTCGTGTTGTGTGGCGGCCATTTTGAAAGAAAGTTTCAATAATAAACGTTTCTGTACTTTTGTTTGTGGACATTTTGTTATGGCTGACTTCCACCGCATTGACTACTTTGGTAGCAACTATGTCTGACGCATTATTGAGCATTCATATGGTTATGTATTGCTTATATACTTCGTGTACTTCTTTGTAACTATTTTGTTAAAAAAGGGTTTGATTTAATGATGCATGTCATTGTGTTCGCTCATTGAACAGCTGTCTAATGCATGTTTTGATTCAGCTCTATATACTTTATGCACCCTTGTAATATTTTTGCAGTATTGACTGAATCTTCCACTGTTAGTATTATGCTCTGTTGGCAGTTTCAAAAAAGCAACTGAAGCAGTCTGTTCCCACCACAAATCTCACATTTTAGCAGTATAGTGCAGTCGGGCCCAGTGGGAAGGAGAGATTGAATCAATGCCTTTTTGGGTAATGATTGGCATTATTGCAAAAGCTTTGTGTTCGCTGCAGTTTACTGCCGATTATTCGAATGAAAATATTTTAAGACATTTAACGCACATCCACACAAAACACACACACACGCACGCGCGCACGCACGCACGCACGCACGCACGCACACACACACACACACACACACACACACACACACACACACACGCACGCACGCACACACACAGCCCAACCCCATCACTGTGTATAACACGTTTCAATGTGAGGTGAAGGAGAAAACAGCGAGCCAGCCAGCAGTCTTGGCTCCCTTTCCCTGGTCTATTCTTTGAACTTTCACCAACAAAACACGACGGAACAACTTCTGAAGAGCTGCAGATTCTGTCCTTTTTGCTTCAGTATGTGCCCACCATTTGATTTGTTTCCCCATGCCATCGTCTGGATCTACAGACTGAAGGAAGACGGGTCAAACAAAGAACCAACAATGAGGTTCGTAACTGAAAGACAAGCAAGAAAAGTGTTAGGATAAAAATCAATGCTGGGCTCAAGGAGAACTAGGGGAAGTGCAGGTGCGCGTGCAGGGGGGGGGGGGGGGGGGGGGGGGGGGGGTAAAGGTCCAGGGATATAGGGTGTGCAGGTTTGTGTGTGGTGTGTGTGTGTCTTCATGCATGTGTGTTCCTGCCGTGGATCCACAACATTGTGCAACATCTGACTTGAGAGCACCAGCTTTTACCAGAACCAAGTCCTGTCTCCCTGCATCAGCGCAGCCCTCGTCATCAACAGATGCGGTGCGAGTGCTACAAAAGAGCATTTTCTTGTTTTTTGTATTTTTCTTTTCCCTTTCAAAGGCCAGTTGGTACCATTGGGGGGGGGGGGGGGGGGGGGGGCAAGGATAGATAAATAGCCTCATATGCTGCACAGTGTTTGTGTTGCACACCACCCAGCACCCCAGCTCCTTGGTGACGGAGGAGGGACTTGGCCTGTCCCAGATACGCTGGGTGGGGAGGGTGGGGGCTTGGTGGGGGCTTGGTGGGGGGCTGGGTGAGGGGATGGGTGGGGGCTGGGTGAGGGACTGGGTGAGGGACTGGGTGAGGGGATGGGTGAGGGGATGGGTGAGGGGATGGGTGGGGGCTGGGTGAGGGGATGGGTGAGGGGATGGGTGAGGGGATGGGTGGGGGCTGGGTGAGGGGATGGGTGAGGGGATGGGTGAGGGGATGGGTGGGGGGATGGGTGAGGGGATGGGTGAGGGGATGGGTGGGGGGATGGGTGGGGGGCTGGGTGGGGGATGGGGGAGGGGATGGGTGGGGGGGCTGGGTGGGGGCTGGGTGGGGGATGGGTGAGGGGCTCTGCCAGTTTCCTGCCTGGAACGCGGCTGTGCAACGGCAGCGAAGTAGACGGCTGTGAGTCAAAAGGGCGCGCTTGGCTCAGGGTTCTAGTGGCGCCCCCGCTGAGGGGATGGTGAACGATGATCACCGTTGAGCTAATGAGTTTGAAGGCAGAGAGGGTTGCTCTGGGGAACTTGAATACGACCAAAGGGCCAACAGCTTGACTTAAGACTCACTCACCAGGCTCCATTGAAACGGCCATGCTGCTTCTTTCAGGATTGCGCTCCACAGTGAACGAGCGCGCTACTCTGTTAAACGACTGCACGTTGAAACAATTTCCCCGAGGATCAATCAAGTGATCTGAAACGGAATATCACAAACCCAGCAGATGAATATGCAAATACGTATTCATATACACTACATTATTCATTTCAGTTTTACACTTTCTAGGATTAAAGGCACCCATTAGTATCTTTTCCCTATTGATATTCACATCAGCACACTGTGAAGAATATTTAAATATAAATAAGGTGTCAAAGGCCATTCCAACCTGCGGCCTTTGATGTATTTGAATATGTATTTGTGTCAAAAAATTCACAAATACCTATGCATGATTAAACTACCAATATTTGCACAGGACAGCATAACGGATGGCCAAAGATAAGAACAGGAGGCTTCAGAAAGTTCCAATGAACTCCGGTGTGCTTCTTCTGAAATTCCACTGTTTCCTGTCAGCTGAGGCCAAACACTGCCCCTGTGCATTACCGCAGAGTTGTTAAAGCTGTTAGAGCATGATGACCAAGTCTCTGTGAGAAAATCAACAAAATCAAAAAATCAAAATCAAGAAAAAGAATGACAAAATCTTATTTGTGAGATTTGAGCTTAAGGGTCTCTGATGCTTAGACAGACAGACAGACAGACAGACAGGCAGATGGACAGACGGACAGATGGACAGACAGACAGACAGACAGACAGACAGACAGACTGAAAGACAGGCAGGCAGACAGATGGTAATTAACGGTAGACAGACGGTAATTAAGTAATTAAGTAACGACAAGAGATATAAACAGATCAACTTATATATATTATATTTCTTTCCTCTACTTATATACATGTGTATAATTTTCTCTGAATAAAGTAGAGAAGAGAAGAATACAAGCAAGGCAAGCAAGGCTTCCAGAGGAGGGTTTGTTCGGAAGTGGAGGAGACTTTGGACCGAGGGTAGGAAACAGATGTTTATTCATACAGAGTATCGATGAGAAAACAGCTGCAGACGGTGAGACACAGAACAAGCACAGAGGGCATGAAAGATTACACAACAATGTATGGCTTTATCAAAGGAGAAGTGTGTGTGTGTGTGTGTGTGTGTGTGTGTATGTGCGTGTGTGCGTGTGCGTGAGTGTGTGTGTCTGTGTCTGTCCAGGGCCGACCTTAGCCTTTTTGGTGCCCTATAGACAAGATCAGCAGAAGGTGCCTACATACCCACCACCACCCCACACACACTAATGCTGCTTTAACCTAAACCTAAACCAGGTGCGCAAATAACTTGTTTACAGCTCCAGTAGCTACACTACCACAGGACAGGAAAAACCAACAGAATCATATCTCCTATGTCTAGTATGCATACATCTACTAATTATAAAGAATCATTTTCAGTTCATTTCATGAGCAGAAAACAGCACTGGGGCAATCAGATTAACAAAAAAAAATCATTAAATCAGTGAATAAATAAATAGTAATATATGATAATAAATAAATCATAATAAGATTAATTTGCTTGGCTATGGATGCCTAGCCTCTTAGCTGTGCTGTAGGTCCTTTCCCATGCCCACGTTGTGCAATCATGGCCACTAAGCGAAATTAAGCCCTGGGTCTTTTGGATATTTGTTGTTGCTCTCACTGCGCAACCCCGTAGCTGCCCAATAGCAAGCCTAGGGTTAATTTACTGAATTCACAATCTATGCATGTTTTAGTGTTGGGACATTTTTAGCGATAGGGCAGCAAAAGATTGGTGGGCAGCCGCAGCCTACTGGTTAGGGCTTCGGACTTGTAACCGGAGGGTTGCCGGTTCGAACCCTGACCAGTACGAACGGCTGAAGTGCCCTTGAGCAAGGCACCTAACCCCTCACTGCTCCCCGAGCGCCGCTGTTGCAGGCAGCTCACTGCATCGGGTTTAAGTGTGTGCTTCACCTCACATGCTCCATCACTGTGTTTCACTCATTCACGATTGGGTTAAATGCAGAGACCAAATTTCCCTCACGGGATCAAAAGGGTTAAAAAAAAAGAGTAATTCTTCAAAAAACTATTTAGACATAGACTTAGAGAGACTTCACTATTAATCCCCAGAGGGAAATTGGGCCGCTGTTGCAGCCAGGGTACATATAAACACAATACAAAAAATAAAAATAAAAACAATTAAAATAAGATAAATACAAAAATGTAGTGGAATTTATTTGACCTTTCCTGTGATCATTTGAACTTTCTGTCACAACCATGAATACATACAATATATATCGAAAGACATCTGAGTTGAAACTCTGTCTTGCTAATATATTTTCAGGTAACTTGAAGGTTTTAACCTTCCAGCTCCTCACACCGCAAACAGGCTCAGATACCTGCATCGTGTTTCCAGAGGAAAGGAAAGCACAAAGCTGTTGGCTCGCTCCTTCTCAACTATAACAAGGCTTTCACTTAAATGCTCCTGTAATCTTTGCATTGTAGGTCGTGGGTACATCACCCCTGTAATGAACATGAAACGGGGCACCTCGATTGATCGCCCAATAATGGCCGCTTGACCCCGAAGGCCATGACGCTCACAGAAGTCTGATGTTAATTAAAAGCCACGGATCGCCAGAACTTGGACGTGATAGATCGGGGGGAAAACGCATGTGCTGCTCTCCCTCAGTCCCCGGTGCCTACAGGGGGGGAAAGCTCTTTTACCTTTGAAACTTCAAGTAACACTTTGTCCATTTGTTAAATCCCTAGCAACTTCAGACAAAGCTGAGAGAGGCATAATGTAGACATTCAAAAATAAAATATTGAAACTAGAATTTCTATGTAAAGGCTGATAATATATATATATCAGTAGTCAAAGGAAAACCACAATGGTATGTGTGTGTGTGCGTGTGTGCGTGTGTGCCTGTGTGTGTGTTTTAGGGGATTGGTTCTGCATATATGGCTGGAAGATGTACTGGATATACAGATCTGTGATACATCCATCACTCTGATCGCAAAACCATCAAGACTCAAAACCTTCGGCGACAGAGCCTTCTTCTCAGCAGCATCCCGACTCTGGAACTCACTCCCCCAATCTGTCCGTGACTCCCCCTCACTTCCCACATTCAAATCCCGTTTAAAAACATACCTCTTCTCACAAGCCTACGATCTCCCCTATCCATAACCCTAACAATCCCCTCCGTTGCCCTCTTCCCTCCTCATGCCCCGCCACCCCCTCATCTCCCCCCCGCCACTCTCCCCTGCATCTCGGCCCATTGGACTGCTATTGCTTCTGTCCTGTCCTGATGTCTTGTCTTGTGTATGTATCTCTGTATGTATGTATGTATGTATGTATGTATGTATGTATGTATGTATGTATGTATGTATGTATGTATGTATGTATGTACCTCTGTATGTATGTATGTATGTATGTATGTATGTATGTATGTATGTATGTATGTATGTATGTATGTATGTATGTATGTATGTATGTATGTACCTCTGTATGTATGTATGTATGTATGTCTGTATGTATGTATGTACCTCTGTATGTATGTATCTATGTGGTACTGTCGTCTTTCTTCGTTCTTTGTTTCATTGTGTAAGCGACTTTGGGTCTCTGTAAAGAGCTATACAAATAAAATGAATTATTATCATTGCTATTATCCTTAACAATAGCAGATTGAGAGTCGTCTCCTTTCGTTCAACACCAGGTAGACCATTGGACAGACGAGGTTCGGTGTGCTGGATTCGTTCCCGGTGTTCAAGGACGCTTAAAACCCCCGTGCAGCTCCATCCTCAACTTTTCTCGCTGTTTGGGTACTTCCGATGTTGTGTTAGATAATGGGGGG
Organism: Urophycis tenuis; assembly: GCA_036785325.1. Classification (NCBI taxonomy): domain Eukaryota; kingdom Metazoa; phylum Chordata; class Actinopteri; order Gadiformes; family Phycidae; genus Urophycis; species Urophycis tenuis. The sequence continues at coordinate 17,933,901 of JAXIVH010000001.1, forward strand.
TGATGAGCAGGCATGAGTGGATTTGTGTATAAATTAGTCTCAACGGGAAGTCACAGATGTGCCTGTTAGAGGCTAAAAGGGTAACAGTGTTTCTGGCTTTGATGGTATTGGAAGTGTCCTCGTCTGCAGAGGACCTGATTATGAAAAGATACGGCTGTGGTTTTTTAAACAAAAGTTGCTGTGCAAAGAGGGATAAACTCTCTCAGACATAATAATAATAATGATAATACTAATATTACCTGTGTAACTGCACTCGTAAGTGTAATTCAACAAATGCACAAAATGGAAGAATAACACAGCAGAGTGTCAGCTCCAAGGGAGGTATAGTACCTGGATTAGGAGACTTTAAGTGGAAGCAAAGTGGTTGGGACCATGATGATTCCATCAAATTTCATGTTGTGTTCAGTATTGTTAGGGCATGATTGTGTGTGTGTGTGTGTGTCTGTGCGTGTCCGGTGTGTGTGTGTGTGTGTGTGTGTGTGTGTGTGTGTGTGTGCGTGTGTGTGTGTGTGTGTGTGTGAGTGTGTGTGTGTGTGTGTGTGTGTGTGTGTGTGTGTGTGTGTGTGTGTGTGTGTGTGTGTGTGTGTGTGTTTGTGTGTGTGCGTGTCCGGTGTGTGTGTGTGTGTGTGTGTGTGTATGTGTGTGTGTGCGTGCGTGCGTGTGTGTGTGTGTGTGTGCGTGTGTGTGTGTGTGTGTGTGTGTGTGTGTGTGTGTGTGTGTGTGTTTGGCATTGGTACTGGCATTGTGTTTTGGCCATCACCTTTCAGAGCAGTCAGACAGAAGGCTTAAGACAGAAGGATAGACAGGCAGACTGACAGCTAGACAGACAAATAGACACATATACAGGCAGACAGACATATAGACAGACAGACAGATAGACAGATAGATAGAAGGGGACAGAGAGATAGATGCATGAGTCACACTTGTGTATGACACCTGCCGCCAGGACTATTTTTAATTCAGATGAATTCAACCTTTTATTTTCTTCGGTCCGAGGCTCCTATTTCCTTCTTGTTGTTAACATAAGCACGTCTATAATGGAGAGGTTGGGCATTGTGCTATAGGTCAGCAGTCTGGATGAGCGAAGACAGGCATAACTTCTGTGACAAGCCTAAATGAGGGGTGAGATGGCCTGAGTGCGGAGACATATCACCTCTCTTGTTGGTTATTGCTTCTCTTCTCCTTTGGCTGTTGTTTTTTATTGGGAATCATTAAGGCCCTGTAGTAAAATGTTTGTTCATATGGATGGCTGACGAGTGACGACCATCTGTGAGTCTGAGTGTCTTTGCATTCTCACTGCAGCTTGTACTGGCCGCCTCCCTGCTCCCTCCCTCCCTCCCTCCCTCCCTCCCTCCCTCCCTGCCTCCCTGCCTCCATCCCTGCCTCTCTTCCTCCCTCCCTCCCTCCCTCCCTCCCTCCCTCCCTCCCTCCCTGCCTCTCTGCCTCCCTCCCTGCCTCCCTGCCTCCCTGCCTCCCTCCCTCCCTCCCTCCCTCCCTCCCTGCCTCTCTCCCTGCCTCCCTCCCTCCCTCCCTCCCTCCCTCCCTGCCTCCCTGCCTCCCTCCCTCCCTCCCTCCCTGCCTCTCTCCCTGCCTCCCTCCCTCCCTCCCTCCCTCTCTGCCTCCCTGCCTCCCTCCCTCCCTCCCTGCCTCCCTCCCTCCCTCCCTGCCTCCCTCTCCTGTGAAGCATAGCTGAGAAAATGGGCCCTTGTCAGATTCATGTCAACGTGGTGTTGACTTGTGTTCGTTGAGTAAAAAAACAAACAAACCCCGAACACACATCAATTGCTCTCCAACTTATAAGCAGGGGGATGGGTTTATCCCTATCTCTCTCTCTCTCTCTCTCTCTCTCTCTCTCTCTCTCTCTCTCTCTCTCTCTCTCTCTCTCTCTCTCTCTCGTTCTTTCTTGATGACAGGAAACTGATGACTTCATTACCGGGCCAGAGAATGACTGACAGTGCAAAAAGCCCCTGTTGAATAACCGCCCCTTAAGTGTCCCCCACTCTGAAACTCAGACATCCATTTTGCTGTTGAAATTAACTCGGACAAGAGTTAGGCCATCTTTGTAACCACAGTTAGTCGCTGCGATAATTAAACTTGCAATAGAAATAAATGTTGCCGGCATGTGTTGGAAACCCCATGGTGGATCCTGTCCTGTATACGAAAAATAGAAAAGGCAGAGAAACGTGGCGATAATTGAACAGTCGTTGTAAATTGCACTGTGTTTACGGGACAGCAGCCCCGGTGTCTCCCCTGTGACCCCACACAGCGAGCCTGCCTCAGGCAGGGCTCTGTGTCAGCCTCTCCAGCCTTGTGTATGCATGCATTGTGCACGTCTTGTGCCATGCATACATATGCATGGTAACCGCGCTCCACCTGCTGACCATCTGGGCCCTGCCATCTCCACCATTAGAGGATGGAACGCTGACAAACCCTACCAGCGCTTCTGTCGGACAACGCCACCATGTTAAAAGACATTGGCTGATGGTGTGTGTGTGTGTGTGTGTGTGTGTGTGTGTGTGTGTGTATGTGTGTGTGTGTGTGTGTGTGTGTGTGTGTGTGTGTGTGTGTGTGTGTGTGTGTGTGTGTGTGTGTCTGTGTGTGTGTGTGTGTGTGTGTGTGTGTGTGTGTGTGTGTGTGTGTGTGTGTGTGTGTGTGTGTGTGTGTGTGTGTGTGTGTGTGTGTGTGTGTGTGTATGTGTATGTGTGTATGTGTGTATGTGTGTGTGTGTGTGTGTGTGTATGTGTGTTTGTGTGTGTGGTTGGTTGGTCGGTTGGTTGTGTGACATTGCCACAAGTGAATATACCCCATTGGAAACCAGGATGCTGGGGAGGTTCTAAATGTTGAGTTAATGAGTTATGTCAGGGATGGCCAGGGTTTGTGAGTGCTGCGTGCATGTGTGTGTGTGTGTGTGTGGTGTGCGCTGTGTGCGTGTGCAAGTGCATATGTTTTGGGTGAATGGTGTGTGTGTGTGTGCGTGTGTGTCAGCTATTTGCTTCCAGTTTAGCTTTCTATACAAGTGTTATTCTGGGTTCAGGGATTCTGAAACTTGTAATATAGCAAGACAATATTCATACAGAAATGCACAATGTAAAGTTGATGAACGTGCATTCATACAGTTGGTTGGCTGTACGGCTGGATGATTTCTTTGGATTTCATTAACGATCGATTTCATAAAGGTCCACACAAGTTGCCAGCAAAGCATCACTTCCTTCCTCCTGATGGCAAATGACTCTATCGGTTGAGATACAAAATACAGAATGCAGGAAAAAATATATATTTCTCTTAATAGATTCACATGAACACAAAATGAGCAGAGGAGCACTGCAGGGAATGAAGTGGCAAT